>CM063448.1:9962500-10587500 GCA_032191425.1 Lymantria dispar
GTAACCAAACCGTCTGACTCTTGTGATCCCATTATTGAAGAAATTTGATTTGGCTTGGAGTGTGATGATGCAGAAAGAATACAATTCATCGCTCCTCTTGTCTGTGGGTATCGTAAAAGCATATAATTTATAAACAATGAAAATCCTTAAGAAAAATTTGTCACGTAACGTATGCTATTAAAATATATTATGATTATCAACAGTTAAAAGCCTACTTTGCATGCGTAAATTTTATAGCTTCGTAACAAAGTAGAACTATGGACATAACTCCTGAGGGACGACATAGCTTTCGCTTTAACCAGTACTAAACCAAACTTTTTACTCAACGTTACTGAATAATATAATAGTTATGTGATATAAAGTAACGGTTCTCCCACGGTAATCGTAACTGGTAAATTAAATTGTGACAGTCTACTATAAAATGATTCTTCTACTATCATATTTTGCTATCAAGGGTAACGCCTAATATGACCATATTTTTTACGTCAAAACGGAAGACTTATAGAAATAGGTTAGGTTAGTTAAAAGTTTTGCAGGAATAGGTAGCCTTTAAATCTAAAAGAACTGCAGCCTTTAAATCTAAAAGAAAACAAGAACATGTCAGTATCATGACCATCACAGCTCATATACGTCCCACTGCTGGGCTTGAGTCTCTTCCCCAATGGGAGGGAAAATTACCTTGCTATACCATGCTGATCAGACACGTTGATATAGGGTTTTGTTTCAAATTTTCCTTCTCTTGCATAGATGTTATAATTATGCGTATTACATCCCTTAGTGGGCCTTTATAACATCCACGAGCAAGTGTCATTTGTTATACTTAGCAGTTTAACAAATGATAATTTATGCTGTTTTATGCATGTTATGCTGTTTGCAAAACGGACCATTTTGTACGGCAGAAGATAACGGAATAGACAACCTGAAAACTGGACGTATGGTCACGTTATGAATGCATTATCACATACCATACCGAATTATTCCATCATTCTGTAGGCGAACGGGCTACAATAACTGCGATCTGTAACCTGTCCGCCATACTGTTATGCCGTTATTCCTCTCCTTTAAAGGAAGGCAGTATAGTCAACGTCAATATAAAGATAGATGGATTGATGGATCCATTTATAATGTATTTTTATTATTAATCTAATAATTTTAAACATGCAGTGCGGCAATAGCTCGAAAGATTTGGATCAAGTTTTGGGTAAGGTTTTATAAAAAGGGGACTGGGATTAATAATACCATATGTCTAGTTGTCTTTTTGAAAAATCATTTTAAACATAACACATTTTTCTTTATGTGGTAAATATAGGGGGTGTAATAAATAAGTGTGTGTTAGCGGTTACAAATAGGTACTACTAATTAACCCTTTCATTGCTGTGTCATGAAATTCGCCGATCGTCTCGATAATTATAAATATAAGCTGATGGCGTTTGGTCAACGATTATATTTCTAAACAGTGTTGAAGTCGAGGAAGTGGGCGGCCAATTATAAAAATATCAAAAAAAATATTAGTAATATGTGCGATGGAACAAGTATACGTATTGACATAATAATCATAATGCCATTGTAATCCGGACAAGAGAAAAATGACGATAATAAAAAATATTTGAAGTAGGTACCTAATTTTTTAATTTATTTGAATAATTAGTTCTCCGAAAATAAATAGGAGTGGTAGGACCACACTGTCGACAGTTATCTGTCTACAGCCGCGGGCCGGTCCGTCCGGGGCAGTACCATGCTCTCGCAGAGAATCGACGTCCGAGTAGTAGCAATTTGTTACTGCGCTTCGTTCGGTGAGCGAGAGAGCCGGAAGCCCAACTTTCTGAGGGTGATTGCGTGTGGAGGGTTTTGGTGGTGCCCTTGGTATCACCGAGCCTCAATGCACGCATTCACACTCCCTTCGCTTTCTTCGGGGTAGGCAACGGCCTTGTAAAGGTCCATGAGCGCCAGCAACACTTACCATCAGGTGTACTGTTTGCTCGTTTGCCACCGTTTGCAATAAAAAAAAAAAATAAAAATAAAATTAAAACTTCGAGTGAAGCGGTCGTGCTGTCAAGCAATGCGTAAAGATTAAAGACGAACAGATAAAAAGTATGTGATAGGTTAGTCAATTCATATTTAATTTTTGGTCAGATTTCAATTAATGATAATGATATAGTTAAGAAGACATGTCAAATAGGTGTAACGTAAATTTATAACTTTCACTTGGTTTTTTTACTCCATGTGATGTCTGACGTTTCAAACACTACAGCATCCAGCCCTCTCGTGATCAGGAACAACGAAGAGTGTACGAAACATAGAGAAAACAAAAAAAAACCATTGTAAATAAAACTACTTTACGACATCACATCCATGACATCTAATCCGCCCGTGACCAAGAAAGCTGCAAAGTATTCGAAACGTCGGGCAATCAAAAATCAAATACCAACGCGATAAAATTCGTAAAAATATGTTTATTCACAATTTTAAATTATTTAACACTCTTGATTTTTACTCACATCATGATTCGCATCATATTTGACTTTGATAACTTGAGAAATCAACTGAAAGATCAAGCTAGAGCGCACTGAACTGCATGTAGTTTGGAATGCTGACGGTTCCCGAGAACGATGGTTAACACAAAGACTTATGTTTAGCAACTTTAATTCAACTTTAAGCTATGGGTATGTATAAAATGCGAACCAGAATATGTTGAAAGCACTAAGAATTTGAATTTATGCCTTTATAGTGATATAAGGTGTCAAGTAGTTTTTCTTTTTCTACTTATGTAATGGCAATAAGCTACAATTATGAACAATTGGTGCCAGTGTTGAGTTATTATATTTATTCTTCACGTCTTCAGTCTCCGCATTTTAGTCATAGTCGTCATACTATTGATTAGGTGCAGATTAGCAAATCATGATTCCTCTAGGAATTTAGTCAGAATTTGAAAATGCACGCAGTTCAGTAATTAATGATATTCACCAGATTTTAGTATTTTATTTGCATTATTTCACATAAAATTATCAGCAAAATTATTCAGTATAACACTGGAAAACACTAAAATAATGAATCTCATATCTTTAAACGAGCAATTCTTGTAAATATATATATTTTCAGGATCTCGGAAACGGCTTCAACGATTTTGTTGAAACTTGGCATACTAGAGGATTCGGGCCCAAAAAATCGATCTAGCTAGGTTTTATGTATAGAAAATGTTGTTTTGTCAGTGTTTTTGACAGACAATATAATGACATTAAATTTTAAAAGAATATGAATTCAAATTTTGCCATCAATGTCATGAGTTACGATAGCTCAGTGGCGAAGTAGTCAGGTTTCGTTTTGTTTTTGATATCGGCGACAAACGGTGTCGGATCGAATCTCGGTGTTAATATTATTCTCTTTTTGTAATTTTTTATATAATTTTCATTATTTATTTTTTTATTTTTTATTAATATATATCTAAATAATGCTACAAAAATACTCCGAGCGAAGCTCGGTCAACCTAATATTATTATTTAAAAGCGCTACATGACATTTAGACATTCTCGTCAAAATTGATCAAGTGATTAATAAGTTCTTAAATACTGCACTGTTTTTTTTTTTTATAAGATTTGCATCTACTTATATTGTGAATTCAAGAAATGTCAATATTATCGAAAAGTATTACAATATGTTTTTGATTTGAACTCGAAAGCTTTTTTAATTAAATTCTCTAAGTAACATTACTTTTTAAAATGGAAAGGCGAAGGAATCTTTTCAATCGTTAGAATGTAATTAAAACGTACTGGTTCAAGTATATCTCTTTTGAAACATTTAAAATTCGTTAAAACCTTCTTTCTATTGTGATAAACGATGTGATGATATCTGTTAAAGGCATTCTTTTATATCTGATATTAAACATACTTTGCTAATTTTATTGGTGTTTTTTTTATTATTATTATTATTATTTTTCTACGAGACTTAGAGTAGAGCTAGAGTTAGCTAAAACTTATAACCATCAATATATATGTATTAATTATCTTTGGCTTCAAGTGTGCAACTTCGATCCTTAAAAAGGAATATTGAGTAATGAACCAATCAAATCAGATAACTGCTTATCGAATGACAGGATACTTAATTTAGAAGGTACATGTTATTATTTTTATTGAGCATTATATATTAAAAGTATTGTTGTATAAAATTATATATCCTATATACCTCGTATTTACTGGGAGTTTTATTAACGTGATTGTGATACTTATGCTCAAAATTTATGCAGGCAATTTTTCTGTTACAGCCAAACAAAACTAACTTCTTTAACAATAAATCATACGGCAATGTTTTCTGGAATTATCCTCGTAAGATTACAGCCTTTACAAAAAACTTTTATATAGATGCCGAATAGTTCCAGCTCTCATGTCGAGTTTCGTGCCTTTCCTAGAAGCAAATTCTTTGGGCAAACCAAAAGTGATTGTTTTTGAGTTTGAATATTATGTGAATTCTCTCTGTAGTGTCAAATAATACGCGGATTAAATCCTTGCTACCAAGAATTATTTTTAAGGGCAAAAGATGGGAATAAATGATATGTTTTATATGATGGTATATGTAACGCTAACCTACATTTTAAATAAGCTATTATTCAAAGTATTATTCCAAGTCGCAGCTATCCATCGTTATTGTACGTTAACTGCTAAGCAGTGGTAAAGTTAGTCTCATAAATCAGTATACACGTCCCAACATGCATGCAGTCAGCGAAGCCATAGAATTGGCAAAACGCCACGCACCCGCACGTAAGCCGTTTCACATATCAATAGGACTCCTACGGGAGTTAACGGGCACATTTTCCCGACTATTTTTTGGGTAACCATGGCAATTTCTTTATTTTTCTTAAATGATTTCAATGATGCGATTAGATACTAATAGGATACAAAATACCAAATATTTCCCTAGCTTATCAACGAGGACTGTTGGACATAAATCTTCCCGAGAGGAGGTAATGCTAGAAGATGGTTTAGTGACCACAATTATTTTTATAAATCTTCCAGAGGTGCTGCTGGTCACTCTTCTGATGTTTTCTTAGGCTTTTTTGCAACTTCTGGGACACGGTCGCAGCCTTCTGCGAGGCAGTAGTCTCGCAGAAGGAGGCGGCGGAGCGTCTCCTCGACGATGCGAACCGCCGGCGGCGACTGCGGTGGCGCAGGCGCGAATACCTGCGCCTGATGCCGCCCTAGTCGGGGCCGCGGGTGACTGGACCGGGGAATTAGTCCATCATCCGCCGAGAGGCCGACCACGTGAGGAAAGACCGACGTCCTCCCCGAGGGGGGGACGTCGATCGAGAAGACGGTACTCCTCAAGGGGTATTTCGTCGGACCGACCACTGACGACATGTCACCCTGCTCCGGTGGTCGGTCCAACGACGAAGGCGACTTGTCACGGATGTGTTACGGGTGTGCGTGCTTACGCCCCTCTGTCGCCCCGGACGGAGTGGAGCGCGGAGTGCGCCGACCGTAACCCACCCCCAAAAAAAAGGCTTTTCTGCAACTTCCACTGCAAAGTCAAGGGCTGTGACATATTAAATTCTTAATTCGCCTCTACAGAGGGGAGATGAGTCTTAGACTATTATTTAAACCCGAAGCATGGCTGAGGACCTGACCTTTAATATAATATAATATTTTTTCTTTCACATCTCTAAAGTTTTTTTTTGCCTGTCATCTTATTTCAACAAAGTTATTCAAACTCAGTTTTTTATAAGCTTGAACGATACATTCACTATGTCCTGGTCTATTTCAACTACCTACCTAGGAAGCTAAAAGATATAGTCTGTTCTGTTTTCATAATTAGGTGTAGCTTAAAACTCAAAGCTGTTGCTTTACCATCTGGTATGGGGTGTACACACTTACACGTAAGATCACATTGTCCCATACCAAGTGAAAAACATAACACTACAACTTTTTTAAATGCTTTTTTCGACATTCAGTTGTACGTATACGCGACAATCGATGAATATGCTCTTCTTGCTGATAGACTATTGCTCGTCTCTCCATCCTGTCAGCACCCACAATGCGACCTGCGGCCTGTTTTTGAGATGCCGCCTCTACAAATGACGTAGTAACCATCTACGATGCTGATCTCATGGATTCAAACCTCACGCAATACACTTGTCGGAGATTAGGTGTTGTATGTGTTTATTATTTGAATGTTTGTAAATATCCTCGCGAGATAAGGATTTATTTATTAGTGGCAAGTATTAAAAAACTGCATAAATAAGAAACTACAGTTTCAATATTAATCAACAATAATTCAAAGTAATTTAGGAGTCATTTTGATGATTTTGTGTCGACTCTTCAAATTATAGTCATCAATTAGATTGCTGTTCCTTACTAGGGCAGGTCATTCAAATTCGTCAAACTTATGAAGAGCTAACAATATAATAACATAATAACTATAATCGACATTTCTTTGTATTCTGCGGTGCTATTGTCATTGATAATGTTACGATTGCGTGATGGTTATCTATTCGTTATCGATAAATACTTTGTATTCAAATAATTTACCTTGTTCACTTATCGATGCAATATGGCGATAGCCGTCGATGTTGAATTTGAATGGAGAAATATTTTTGTCAGTGGATAAGATGTTGTTTACTGATAAATTTGTGAATGTTATTATTACAAAATACCTATGTCTACCACACCTAATATGCTTTGACCTTTTCTTGGATGGGCTATGGTCAGCCAACACGACGTCCATTCTGTTCGGGGCACTTCCCCATAACCGACCACTTTTCTATCCACTGAGTTCCTTGCTGTACATAGCCAGCCGGGCGGAAAAGCCTTTCGGGTACCATTCTTTCCCGACGCCCATCTCGCGGTCGGCCTCTCTACGGGTGACGGACTATTTCCCGGTCCAGTCTCCTGCGGCCTCGGTTAGGGCAGCGTCGGGCGTAGATAAATATTCTTTGATCTAGCTTTTAATAATTTCGATTAAAGCTCCGATTATACGTACTAGCGTTTTTACAATCATATGGGTTATTTCGAGTTAGTTTTATGTAGAACTGTAGGTAATAGTTATTTACCTTAATGCAATGTTTTGTTTTTTATAATGGTCGGCCCAACGACGAAGACGACGTGGTGTTCGGGTGGGTTGCGGTTGTGCGTGCTTACGCCCCTCCGTCGCCCCGGACGGAGTGGTGTGAGGAGTGCGCCGACCGCAGCCCATCCAAAAAAAAATGCTTTTAAGATATGACCGCCTTATATTTGTATCGGTCGATGAAGAAGGGATCAAAATCAAGGGACTATTTGTGAGACGAGATTAAAAAATAGCATTTATTTCAAACGAAAGATCGAAAACAATCAGACTTTACTATAGCAAAATTATTGTCAAATCGAGGAGGTTTTCTAACTAATATATCAAGTGAAAATAGGTTTTTAATTCTTTATGTTACCTTTTCACTCCTAACTACTCTATCGTAATAATAATATGAACTTGAATTTTTGTACACGCGTTGTCAGGGTTACAGAAAAGGATAAACGCTAACTTTTACATTCAGAAAAGGTACTTCTCCCGAGTGAATCAAAAATTAATTTACAAAGTTGATTAACACGAGCGAAGGCGCGGCATAACCAGTTACAAATAAAGCAAAACAACTAGTCTCTTAGATAAAGTTTTTTTATAGCTGTTTAACAATAATAACATTAACAAAAAGTCAAACGAATAAGATCACTTGAATGATTGGCATCTGACAACAATAAATTAAAAAAAAAAATGAAACATGGACGATTGCAGGCGATATGCTGCCGAGTATAGCGACATATAAATTTAATTTAATCGGACTGCGAGTTTCGCAAAAACATTGTAACAAAAAACTCTCACGACAGTTGAAGCGAAGCCCTACCCGGCTACGGCGGAGTTTGACTTGGCGAAAGTAATTAGTCGCAAGCTCACTAGCTGTCGCCGCGTCACAACGCATCAATTGCTGGAAACTCACTCTTCTGGAAAATTGGAGTTGCGATGTCGATTGGAGCGAGGAACGCAATCGCCACGCTATCGTGTTTGATTCAAAAATAGATCGACACGATTCCATTACCATGAATTAGAACAAAGGCCCATAATCTACATAGATACTATTATATTAAATTCTCTACGTCTGAATAGATTTCAATCCAATTCTATTAGTCGTATTGTGATAGAACTTTTTTAAGATCATCATCACTCGGCCTATCGCCGTCCTCTGCTGGACGTAGACCTCCCCCTATTTCGCCACAAAATGCGGTCCTGTGCCGCCTGCATCCAACGACGCCTAGCAAATTTCACTAGGTCGTCGGTCCACCTAGTAGGGGGACATCCTACATGTATAATATTATTTCAGAAGTATCATAAATGTTTATATTAAATTTGTAAACGATTTTTGAGTTAATTAATTGGATTTTTTGTCGAATCAATTGTCGAATCATTGACAAATCGGCGAAATACTTGCCACATAATATTACAAGAATTAATAAATAATTTTGATTATTTATTATTTTTGATGAATGATAAAAATATTGTGAATTTCTATCGGCCAACACTATTTGTCATAAATATTTTAAATTTGTACTTTTCTAAATTGGTGTCCTCCTGTATTGTTACTACGGACGGACGTGGTGGCGGAGTAAGAACACAGGTCACCACCCTCTATCCAGCGTTCTTTTTTTGGTGGACTATTGTCAGCTGTGCACCGTCCCTACCGTCCGAGGTGACGAAAGGGCGAAGCGCGGCACCATTGGGCCGATCACCAGTACCGAGTTCCTTGCCACCCGTGGCCAGCCCGGCCGGACACTCTGTCCAGCCTGCGGGTGTTGTATATGATGGCTCAGGGATATAATATGCTTATAGGCCTTCATGCAAGACAAAGAAAATTCCGTTTTCCATTTACACCTAAACAGAACGGTTCAATAAACATTAACAAATCAAAGTGCCCAAGTAGCCATCGTCAATATCAAAAATGTGTGGTGTGTATATGGAATAGATAATAGGGTAAAACCAGAGGTAGTGTCAGTACTAAAATATTCATTGACCGAGCCTCGCGACACCACAGTCCATGATTCATAACCAATAGAATTAACGCCTGTTATTTATATACCCATTGTAGAACGTAAGTAATAAGAATTAAATGTAAATATATCTCTGTCGTTTTGTTATTCATATTACATTACCGTATCTTCCTTTTCCAGACGTTTTAAGCGTTGATTATTCAGCGCTATCGCGGTGTACCATCTGTTGTGAGTTCGACAAGGAATACAAGTTTTAGTTTTGTTAGTATAAGGCGTTTTTTCGAATGCATAAAACTATGGAAGAAGGTTACAGTGAGAAGACATTATTTTGTCACAATGGCGGGTGCCGCCCACGCTACGGGCAGCAGCAGCGCAGTCTTCGGTGATGCAGTGCTTTAGGGAACGAATAAATTACCCCGACCTTTCTCAAGAGTTACAGAGTATAGGTATAGTTTCACAATATTTTTAGAATAACCCTCGCAGGTCCATAATATCAGTAGTATACGTGAAAGTTTATAAAGATGTATGAGGTACTGTCACAGAAAATTACAACTTGTCATACTAAAATAGGTTATACATATATTATTAGAATAACATATTAAAGCTATAATTAGAATAAGATATTTTGCAAATTGGCCATAATTTAGTAATAGATGTGAAGTAAATCGGCAGAATTCCAATAACATTTGAAACTTAGACCTACATAAGCATATCTACTGTCATAACGACTGCTATAATACAAAAAGTGATTTCTAGTAAAGGTTTTACTATCAAAATTATACCTAAAAATCAAATATTTTATTTACAACTAGAAATGCTTCGATCATTGTGTGTTCAGCGAGTAGTCTTAAATGCACAAATATCTCGTAGCATTTAGGAATAGATTGGATATTGTAAAATAAATAAGAAACATAGTCGCGTCTGTGGTAATTACAAACGAATGTGTACAGGTGAGAAGATAAGTGTTAATAACACCTTCCGTTTGAAACAATAGTAGGAATTTGGATTAGACACGTACGGGACTAGAAACGAAGGGTACCGTGAGAAGCTTTGTAACCACAATGCTCGTGGCGTCTCCACTAACCGCAAAGAGTACGTAATCTAATACACGAAGCTCAGCGACACTGGCTTTCACGGCCGCAAATCTCATATTACACGACCAAACTGTAAAATAAATTATAAAATATATATTATACGAATATCGACCGAATGCCAGTGGAATACGATGTGGTTGTGAAGTTATATAGAGGTAAAATTGTTGTGGGCAAGCGGCCGATTCATAGATTGCTTTTTTGTTGAGATACGAACGAATAAAAAGTAGGAACAATTCGCTCCATTCCACGACATAGGTGGCTATCATGTATCGACCACGGTTATGTGCAGAATATTACAAAGAATCAGTGATGCATAATATAAAAAAACAAACTGATATACCATTAAATTATTTCTTTTTATTGAAAGACCATACTACAGCTTACTGACTGACTGCCTCGTTGGTCGAGTGGCATAAGATACTATGATCGCATAGACCTTGGGTTCGTATCGTAGGTGGAACGAAATAGCTTTATTATTTTTGCACAGATTTCTATCAGCAGCTAGCTCGAAATTTAAAGCTGTGCTCGATTAAGGGCCATGCTGCCCCGCTATTACGTGGGCCCGAAAATTATCGTCTTTTCCTAGCCCATTTGCGTCCTCCTGCTGGCCTCAGACCTCCACATTATGAAAGCAATGGACCTATCCGTGGTATAAGAACCAGATGAGCGTATCTACAAAAAAATCAAAAATGGTTTTCTTTTTTCACAAAACAGTTCACAATTTGAGAAGAAATAGAACCTTACTTCTCAAGTAAAGGTATTTTAAAACCAGGAAAAACTTTGGAAGAATCGAAGTGATGTGGAGAGAAAAATGTACGGACAAGTTTAATGAGGAAAACAGATTAGAAATATTTTCATCTTTTTGGAATATTGATAATATTAATCAAAAAAGGCAGTATATTGTGGCCTTAGTAAATCGTGAGCCTACGCAAACAAAAAGAACTAACAATTTAGACAGCAAAAGAAAATTGACAAACAAATATTTCTTGAAAAAAAAGGAGCTACAGAAAAGGAAAAAGTATGTCAGAAATTCTTTTTAGCAACTTTGAGTATTTCAGAAACATTTGTTAGATTTTGTTTCAAAAAATTGCTTGAAACTAATGTTGTTGGAGCCAATAAGCGGGGCAAATATGCACCACATAATAAAAAATACGAGATCATATTTAATCTTTCCCCCGAATGCCAGCACACTATGTACGAAAAGATACAAAAAAAGAGTTCTTAGATCAAGATCTGAATGTAGCCAAGATGTATGAACTTTATAAAAGTAAATGTTGTGAAGAGCAAAAAGAACCTGTTGATATAGCTTATTACCGAATGTTTTTCAATAAAGAATTTAATATTGGTTTCTTTAGAGAGCGAAAAGGTTTGTGTGACAAATGTTTTACTTTCCAACATTTGAACGCAGAGGAAAAAGAGAAGCAAAAAGAAGAGTATGATGAGCATCTAAAAAGAAAAATTACTGTACAACGACATCGTGATGAAGCAAAAATGTCAGCACAATCTGGTGATATACATTTTGCTGAATATGACTTGGAGGTCATTTGTAATTGCCCATCATCGTCGTCTAAGCAAATTTATTACAAACGCCGAATTGCAATGTACAATTTTACCATGCTAGATTTTGAGATAGAAAAGCGTAACGTTTTCTGTTATTGCTGGCACGAAGGTATTGGAAGGAAAGGGGCTGTTGAAATCGGGTCATGTTTGTTGAAATATCTGAGAACCAAAGCTGATGGTAAGCCGATTACATTTATGTCCGATACTTGTGCGAGTCAATGTCATAATGTATATATTTCAGCTCTATTACTGTACTGCATTGAGGCTTTCAATATACCAGAGATTAACCAAAGGTATTTTGAACCTGGGCCTGAACCTTCCAAACGGTCAAAGTCAAACGGAAGCAGATAACATCCATGCGACTATTGAACTGGCTAAGAAGAATATACCGATATTTCATCCATCCGGATTCTACACTATTATAAGAAAAGCTTCCAGAAAAAATCCATATGACGTTCATGAAATGGGGACAGAAGACTTCCTAGATATTAAATACCTGAAAACGGTATTAGTCAAGAATGTTAAGGTGGACTGTGATGGCAATACTGTCAATTGGCTCAAAATAAGATGGCTACAGTACCGTAAAGAAGACAGTAAACATATGTATATACTTACTTCAAATATGATTTGGCTGATAATGATTTTAAAATGATTAAGATTGTTAGAAGAGGCAAAAGACTGCCTGTGAAAAAAATTGCGTTGAAAAGTGCATATGACAAACTTTTACCCATTTCCGCTGAATAGTATGAGGACTTACAAGACTTGTGACAAGGTATCATTCCAACGCAATATCACAGTTTTTATGAAGGATTTTCAGTTGGAACACCTAATGATGACAAAAATAATTAATATTTTACTGGTAGTTGTATGTTAATTACATATTTTTTTATTAATATTTTGTGATTTCAGAAGTAAATAAAAATTGCGTTATGATTGATTAATTGCTCATTTATTTTTATTTGTTCATTCCATTACTTACACAAAATAAAACTTAGCTTCACAAACGACGTATTTAAGTAAGATAACAACAAAACCTAAAAAAATTAAGAGCCACACTAACGTATGTCAACCAAGTTAAAAAAATATATATATATTGTGTCTTTGTAAGCATTTTTAAACGAATATTTTTCAAAGCTCTAATAGTAGTACAATATATTAATATATAGTTTTATTTCACCAACTGTATATTATCTATATTAATGAGCTGGTAAAGTTTGAAGTGGCGAATTGTCACAGTATTTTCGCTCCCCTGTAAAATTTACAAACTGTAGATACGTCCATCTGACTCACACCGCATATTATACCCCGATGTTAACACGTGTTCGTACACGTCGTAGGTAACACGGAGTATTAACTCCGTGTTCGAGTTTTCCTTCTCTTGCATCAATGTATATACCAATGGAAAAATTAATACCAATAATAATAAGTCATGTTGACTTTGACTAGAACTAATTTTGTTTCCTAAAGTGATAGACATTTAAAATATTTTGAAGTTCTTTATTATTATTATTGTGCCGTCCATCCATCCCGCCCGTAGATATCCACTGTTGGACATTTTTTTTTAAATTTTATCGCGTCTCAGTTATGTTAAAATATCTCGATGTCTCGAATGAAATTTCTATAAATATATAGATTTAATGTGTAATAACGTTCAAATATTACATGTCAGAAATATTTCCATTGAAAAATAAAATGTCTAGATAACAGCTTCTATACGTCCCTACTCAAAATAAATACTCCTAAGCAATGTCCTGTAAAGAATAAAAGTATTTTTATTGTCAACAACGAGATTTACACTCTAAAGAGCATTCAAAGCTAAGCTTTAAAATTACAAGAATCTTATTTTACCACGAGTCGAACGTAAGTAGCAGGAACGGAGTAATTTCTGTCTTGCCGTTAAATCTCTTGAGACTTATACAAAACGTTTATTCTTCTTGTCTACAGGACAATGTCGCTAGAAAACAATTTATGCAATCTTGCTAAACAGTTAATCTTAAAGGCTCGGTGTCTTTTTATATGAAAAATGCAATAATATAATGGTGTTGAAAACGCGTTGGGCAATATATTTATCTACATTAAAAAATATAAAAACAGTTAAAAGTTATGAAATATTAAAATCCTAGGACCTAAGTCAGATAAAATTCCAATAACATTTTACGGTATTAGTGTGTGAGCAGACACCGTTGTCACACCAACTGCTCGTCTAACAAATTTGTATTCAGTTAATAATCAAACATTTGTAGGTATACATATTCTTTTATAAGAAACAGTTTATAAACGTTACTCCTCGAAATAGTAAGGATGTTTAGTTTAAATAATATATGCTAGCTGGAAAAATGGGTTATAAAAATATAATAAGATAGCGTTTTTTATATATTCGATTTTAAAATCATCTAACTGAAGTTAAAATTAAACTTTTTAATAGGGGTACCCGCCCTCACTTGACGTAATAAATGTTTACTACATTAAACTTTAGTACTCCATTCAATTTTCGTTGTCAAAAAACCCGTAAGAAAATGACTCATTGTGTTTAATGTTTCGCACGGGTTGTATATAAACATGGCAGTTAGTATTTTTTGTTAAAATGACTGTTGATATTCCTTTAAAAATATAATTATAATTATGTATGTATGTATTCCGTGTAGTAGAGTAAGAATACAATTCAGCACCCCCCTTCCTGGCCTGTAGGTGTCGTAAGAGACGACTAAATTATTATAATATGCAGATAACATCTATGCAAGAGAAGTAGATACTTGAAATAAAACCCTATGCTAACATATCTGACCAGCGCGTTATAGTAGGGTCAATTTCCTTCTTATTATAGAGGTGGCTCGAGCCCAGCAGAGGACGTATATGAGCTGTGATGATGTCAATCGACGTAACGAAGCTCAAAAGCGGCTCAGCGCGCTAGTAAAAAGACTATGCTCGGTATTTCTCTAGATGATAAAATCCGGAATAGGAATCCGTAGAGCGGCTATAACATAGTCCACGAATTAAAATGTTGAAGACAAGAAGAATTAACATGTTAAAATGGTAATGGATAGAACATATCGGTCGTCCAACCGATTACAGTTGATGAAGAAAGATTTTAGAGTGACGACAGTGAATCACGGCAGCGTAGACGACAGTTTCGAGTGATGACATCCTCAAAGTAGCAGGGAATCGTTACACGAAAATGGCATAGGACTGCTTTGAATGATATCCTCGTGGGGAGGTCGGTGCACAGCAGTTGATATCACAGGCTGGTGGATCAAAAAATATGCATACAGACCCAATAGTCGTTGTTCTGTTCAAATTAAAAAAATAGTAAAAGGAATACTCCTTGAAATCGATCGTAGCGCCACCTACCGGTTGCAATTATTAATCTAAACAATTCTCACATCCATCGGAACAGCCACAAAAAAAAATCTTCACAAGAAGATCAATTACAAACACACGAACATAAGATTTATGTATATAAAGATATTATGCCAAAACTTTGTTCTTTAAGAATTTGATACGTAGTCCAACAGGTCATTCAATGCGATATCTAGATTTATTTATGTATGAACGTTTTTCTTCATATTTTCAAGATGATCAAAGCGATAAGAACTTCAAAATTAGCAATACTTATAAAACACAGAGCAAGAAATGACGTAAACAGTGCCATGAATCATGTTCATAAATTTGATTCCAGTTAGACGTTATTAAATTGAAAAACATACTATGACAATGGTAAGATTACATAGTACATATTTATACATCATCTTAATTAAGACCTAAAGAGGATTTATTAATACCTTCAAATATTAACCATGAATATTTGATTGCTTGTCTAACAACTGAGTTGATTTATCACGTAGTTTATTTTTATGTCCTCGCAGTAGATAGTGGGTAAATTAAAATATTGTTAACATCTTTTTATTTACATCAATAATCGTAAAACGATATATTTTAGCTAAGAAAATAAAATTAAATATTCCATATATTAACATATTAACACAGCAATAAAATTTAATTTACATTCACTTTAATACATTAAAAATTCATTAGTCTTTCTGCTTATTCAAATAGCTATCAATCCGATTGGAACGGACTATAAACCGCAAAGAAAATTTTATTAGTTTAATAACACAATTTGTTTTCAAATTTCTGAATCCATTACACCACTCACTGTTAATTACAAGTAAACAAACCCTTTCACAATAACAGCCAAGAATTAACCAAAATTATTTAACCCCTGAATTGGCTTTCGACGACTGTAAACTTCAAATCAAGGAGCGAGTTCACAAGAAAAGCTTCGCCCGCTTTAATATGCACTTCACAATAGTAAGGGGATCGAGTTTTGAAGAGGTAAGTCCTTGTGAAGGCACTTTATCTTCCCACAAGCCTGCTTCTATTGCGAAGGGACGGATACGATTAGAAGTCTTAATCTTTAGAGGACTTTAGTATGGCCAAGGGCGAGCTTTTTTCGACTATCATGTGAAAGGTAATTTTCTGCTCGGCAAGCCTGAATTTTTCTTTAGCATGAATTTTTTTGACTAACCATTCGAACAAGATTCAACTTGAAGTATGCCACACACGCGGTCGTTATCTTTTTTGCACACTACAAACAGAAGTTTAGCGATAGCAAACACATGATAAGCGTTGACAGATCGGCAATAATTTATCTTAGAAGCTTCTGAGAACTAATTTGTTCTCTATTTTTTATCTGCAGAATACTATTGCTACTTAATACCACCATGTATAGTTTATAGCTTAGAGAACATAAATAAACCATTAACGCTAAGTAATAAAATCAGAAATTTAAAAAATAAATACGGTTTCATTATTTTCATTTTTATGTGATGTTAGATATACATATACTATTGCTGGAAGTAGCTTTTTGGGTTCATGGAATATCTCCGATAATACTGCATGAACAATAATGTTTGAGAAATAGTTTTAAAGATTGTTGCCATGATGACGAATATCAAAATGTTTCATTAAAAATGGCAGTTGAAAACATACATTCCTACATGCCATCTGAAAATAATTTAAACACATTAACTTGTTGGTAAAATTTAGAAATAAATATTATTCATTAAAAATAAATGATGTTATCTGTTGAAAAATTCTAATAAATGTTATGATTTTCGCAAAAACTTACGTAATATCTACTGGTAGTGCTACTAATTTAGCAAATAACTTCAATTAAAAAAATTATAAAGGTGCGCAGTATTCGTAAAGCTTCGTATTTGTAAGTCTCCATATTAACTGTTATAGATTTTTATGACAGACCAAATCGACGATCAACCTTATGCTCTATTAGTGAGGAATTTCACATATCTTCAAAATTTTCTTTTACAACAACAATTATACAGGCTTGTCCTCCATTAAGTCAGCAATAATTATTAATTGCCCATTTAACATGCATAAAACTCCAAAATCCTAACTACACCGCAAGAATTGAACCCCAGACATCTTCGTAAGAATATATTGGAGTGAACTCCCACTCGATTATCGTTGCTTAATATGAGATCAAATTTCTGGACTCATAAACTGTATATATACTACAAAACTATTTATACCGCAAGATTTCCAAATAATGTTTACGCATAAAGGATTATACCAACTTTGAATAAAATACGTTACCCAAGGGTACTGTGTACAAAATAAATTTCCGTAGACGGACAAAACAATGTAAAGATCAAAGGATGTTTTGGCAACTTTATAAGGGATGATCTGGGCATGTGGTAACAAGATGCTAATATAATCGCTCTTTTAAATTACGCGGGGTTCCGTTATCATCTTGAATTGTTGGCGTAATGTTGTTAGTATTTATCAGCTCGTAAATTGGGATTCACTGACTTTATCCCAAGTTTATAGAGAAGATTTGTGCGTAACTTAAGTTTGTTTTACAAAATATATATTTATTGAATTACTTAGAGTTTACTTATATGAAGTTGGGCGTCAGAAATCCATCTTGTAAACGGAGTTTATAGATGTGAAAAGGAAGTAATCACTAAATATTTGCTACTGCATATTGCAAAGTCGAGTTTTGTCGGTAACTATCTATTTATCACACTAGCCTTGAGATATTTTCTTCGAATAATTTATAATGTTAATAAGCACAGTTTATTAAAGGTAGCTTAAGTTAAATGAACCCTGTATGATAAGAAAAGAAATTAAAGCCCCTTCATTAAAAAAAAAGAACAGAAACTAGTCATGAGACATGAGAAAGACTTGTCTTTGGCAACTTTAGTCGAACTTTAACAGTTTACAAAATGCGGGCCAGAACATGTTAAAAACATTCTGAATTTGTATTGCATGCCTTAATCCATACTAATATTATAAAAGCGAAAGTAAGGATGTTTGTTTGTTTGTAACGCTTTCACGCTTAAACCACCGAACCGATTTCAAAAATTCTTTCACCATGGAAAGCTATAATATCAGGGAGTAACATAGGCTATATTTTATCCCGGTATTCCCACAGGAACGGGAGCTACGCGGGTTTAAGCGACTGAAACCGAAGCGAGGGCGGGTTGCTAGTAGCGATATAAAGCGTAAAGTGATTAATAAGTGCTTAAATGCGTTTTTTTTTTATTTTTCATCTTTCGTCGTCATAGCTAATTTATATACTACCAGCAACCCGCTCTCACTTCGCTTCGGTTTCAGTCGCCTTACCCGCGTAGTCCCCGTGCCTATGGGAATACCGGGATAAAATATAGCCTATGTTACTCCCCAATATTATAGCTTTCCATTGGTGAAAGAATTTTTTAAATCGGTCCGGTGGATTAACGTGAAAGCGTAACAAACAAACAAACTTAGTGTCTCATTTATAATATTATATTAGTAAGGATATAAGTATGTATTATGAATTCAAGAAATGTGTCAATATTATCAAAAAGCATTACAATATTTTTTGATTAACGCGAAAGCTTTTGTGATAAAAATTTCTAAGAACCATTAATTTTTAAAATGGAAAGGCAAAGGATTCTTTTCAATTGTTAGAATGTAATTAAAACATGCTGATTCTAAGATATCTCTTTTCGAACATTTAAAATTCGTTAAAACGCTCTTTCTCTTGTGACAAACGATGTGATGATCTCTGTTAAAGGAATTCTTTTATATCTGATAGTTTCAATGTGCTTTGTTAATTTTATTGTTTTTGTCCGAGACCTACAGTAGAGCCATAGAAGTTTTTCTTCTTCTTCTTCTTTTTTGTCTTGGCAATCAGCTACAAATACGAGCCTTTTTGCCAGTGTCGAGTTATAATTATCTTTTCAAGTTCTCAGTGTCTTCATGTCAGTAATAGTCTGTCAGTAAGTCAAAGTGTCGCCCTCAACAGTGTAATGGCCACTGTTAAGGGTATCTTCTGAGAATTTTGGTGGAAATACATAGGTATGTATAGCAGTTTTATATCATATTCACTACACCTCAGCAGTTCTTTCGCTATATATTACATAAAATGCCATCAAGATTATTTAACATAACATGTTAAAACACAGATATTGAATATAATACAAGAACACCACATGACACTTCAGATTCCCGCCAAAAACTCATAGAAGTTTTTACTTATGTTTTGTACTAGGGTTGGACATTCTTTATAAAAAGATCGATTCCTGAATCGATTTGAATCGTCGTCCATAGAATCGATTCACAAATCGATTTTGAGGGCCTAAAAATCGATTCCTCGATTAATCGATCTCAAATCATCGCAAGTAATAATTTCGTAAGAACTTCTTCATTATCCGCTCGTCCTATTGTACCGTTGCAAAGATGAGTTTCAGTTTTCTATATACAAAATAGAGCATATGTAAGCCTTCCTTCCTAGTCTATCATCTGCCATTGTCAAAAATAGGCATCCACGAAAGGAAGATAATTCCATAATCGCCGCGCTTTGCAAACGTACTTATTATCATAAATAATCTAGAAGACTGCCTAAACGCATACCATTATTACGAATCCCACGAGAAAATAAGGGTTAACTAGACACTGTATTCTTATTACTACTACTACACTATATTCTTAAACGGTCAGCATTTGTGTGTATTTACTTTCGACTGCAAGGCTGTCTGTTATCTTTAGTACTGGCAGTTCTTGGTATTATCATTATACTATTATCTGTAATAGCAAGAAATAGAGAAGTCGTTTCTTAAGACACGTACATAGTGTAACGAAAGAAACAAACATTATTTAGACTTACAATCGCTTAATGTAATACCGAATAGATGTCATTAACGAAGAATAGGATATACATATGTCGTATTAGTAAATTTTTAGGCGGCGGACCGTGTGCGGGAGGAAAGACTCCACGCGGACACGGTCCTCCGCCGGCGACTGGGACGTCGCAGGCACGAGTACCTGCGTCTGATCCCTCCCTAGCAGAGGCTGCGGGTGATCGAACCGTGGATTTAGTCCGGGCACCCGCGGAGCGGTTGGCCTCGTGACGGCGTTCGGCATCCCTGGACGTCGACGGGAGAGGGTACTCCCTAGAGGTATTCCGTCGGGTCGACTAGTGAAGTCAAGGAATTCTGCACCGATGGTCGACCCAACAACGAAGGGTAGGGACCAACGGGTGGGTTACGGGTATGCGTGCTTACGCCCGCCCCTCTGTCGCCCCGGACGGAGTGTTGCGAGGAGAGCGCTGACCGTAACCCACCACCAAAAAAAAAAAGGTAATTTTTAAAAATTCTGTATTGCTGCTTCTAAAGAAATTCATTTATTCTATTAGTAATAAATTGACCAACATAACTAATGGTAAAACATTGCATTGTTATCAGTTACGACGAGAAATACTTAGATAAATTACATAATTTTAATTTAATACATCTGTGTGAATAATTCGCAATAGTACTAGTACCAACTAAACGTAAATACACATTAGTAAAAAAAAAGATTTAACAATTACATAATCGTAACCCAGCAATGATATGTATATAAATTTTGATAAACATAATTTTTTAAAAGATATACACGCGTGATAAAATCAACGATATTTTTGAATGAAATCATTAATTTAAAAATATTTATTAAGTGACCCCCTGATGGCGATCGAATCTTCAAATTAATATATCAAACTTAAAAATTGAGGTAGCCACAAAAAAAAACTGTTCTGAGAAATAATTTATAGAGTTAAATAGAGAGAAATAATTTATAGATTTATAAGTTAATTGACAAACGAATCTTAAATCAGATTGGTAACAGTATTTAGTTTAACATCAGACAACGTTATGCGAACTACTTATCACTGGCTTATTGCAGTTGTTGCTTGACGGAAATCAAATAGTTCATTTAATTCTATGTATAACCAGATACCTGAGATTGAGATTATTGTTGCAAATGTTACCGACATTTGAAATTCTACCGCTATTTGGAATTATTAATTGGGTACTGTCAATTTATTTGTACTTTAGCGATATAGTGAAATAAATAATTTACTCAATTGTAAGTTATTTATAAAAAACATTTAATTCATTAGTTGACTGCCTCGCAGTTTCATTGACATACACGACTTCTATTCGTTTGCTACCAGATACGAATCTTGGTTTAGTAAGGCCAAGGAAAGCAGTTTTCTAGCAAATAGTCTAGTTATTTATTCTCTTCACCTTAAATAACCTGTCACTTTAACGATATCGTCAGTCCACTTCGTGTGCGGCACTTTTATTTTTCTTCATTAGCGTTTGAACAGAGTACTGTTTGGTTACATTTTACATTACTCGTAGGTGTCGTAATGGACAACTAAGAGCTTTATATCGACCTGGGCTAACTCCATCTGATGCCGTCTAGCTTATATTCCCAAGGAAGGTTGACGTCAGGCAGGCGGCCGGTCATAAAAATATTTCCAATGACTTTTGCAATACGGAAGATGGAAAAGAACATATAAACGTCGACCAAGTATTTATTATAATAATAATATTAAGTAAAGTAAATTTTACGCGAAAATACCGTATCAGAAATAGTGGTTTCAATATTTGCGATGTCATTACTTACTTCCTTTATAAGTTACTTTGTAGATCGCCCTCTTCATTTGTGTACTGTAGCCATAAAATAATAATTGTCCTTAGGTACATATAACAATTAATGTCAACAAATTATCGTGAACAAATATGTAAAGAACTCAATTACAATAAGCCATACTGGTCTCGTTCAAGCGCAATATTGAAATACTCCAATTTGCATAGTTATTATAAACATGAGATTGGGGATTTACACCGCACGAGTGACAGAGATAGGTACTATAATAATATATACAACAAAAAAGGACAGTGAATTAGTTAAATGATGATAGGTAACATGAATACGTCCAATTGAATAAGGTCCCCATATCCTGTTTTTCATCATCACAAACATAATAGTTAATTGAGAATTTAAGAGCTCTACATATTTTTGTTGTGAAATGATTTAGTACTATGAAATATTATCTAAATAATTGTGATAATTAAAGGTAAATAAAGATGTAAATTTATATTGTCATTGATGTAACTGAAAAAGCATTTAATGAACTTATATCGACATTATTTACCTAATAGAATGTCTCTATTATAATGATTATTTACAAAATTAACACTTCCATAACTTAAACACGGCGATCAATGTCTTCCTAATTTATTTCGGTCTTTTATTAATTGTAAGGTTTGTAAAGTGCTCTGTGACGGTTTTATACTGCGATGGGTGTCTTAAGAAAGTGTTTATACGTAGACAAACAATATCACTGCAAGGATTACGAAAAAAAAATATAGTAACCGTCCTGCCTGATTAGCGCGATACAGTTGGACACTTTCCCTCGACTGTGCCGTATTTATTGATACAGACTTTTAAGAAAACATTTTGAAAAAAAAAATTACAGAGATTTGACATACTATTCATCGTGACCATATGACTCGTTCTCGAAGGGACAGATCCGTTTTCAGACTGTCCGTCTCGTTAACTATAGTTCATATTTTTACCTATTTCTACAGGACTTTTCGTGTGTTCATGTTTTTGTTTAGCATTTCAGTTCGTATTTCTGCAAATTGTGTCCCATTCTGACAAAAAATAACAGCCACGTTATACAATGGTCTCGTTTGACCTAAAAATTGTAGTCATATTAATCATAAGTAACCTTTTAAAATTTATAACAGTAAGTAAAAGTACCTACACTTTCAGAGAACAGAAACCATTTTAATTTAATTGCGGTAAGTGTTTTTTATAAAATAATCAGTAAATGTTTGTCAACAGGATAAATTACAACAAAAATAAATCTTAAGGTTCTATGAAAGACATAATTTTTTTAAGCCGTTATACACCGTCGCCATATTTTTTTTTAAGATATCTTTTATTTGGTACTGAAATATGGTACATATAGCTAATTTTTATTCATGTGCTGATGGATAATCCTCCTCCAATTAGGAGGGAAATTGACTCACTATTGATTGACTACATTAGTCAGACGTGTTGCTATAGGGTCTCATTTCTAGTTCTCCTTCTCCTGCATAGTTATTGTATGCATATTATATCACTTAGTCGCCTTCTACGACACTCACGAGTAAGATAGGGGGTAAATTCCATTCTTAGTCCGTCACCACACGGCATATTCGCTAGAGCGAATGTGAATAAAAAATACCCAACTTTTGTCCACGAAATATTGCAATCAAGCAAGGTAACCCATATAAAAAATACAGAAAACGAACAACATATTTATATTACATTCCCGTATAGAAACCTTCTAAGGTTCCTAAAACTTGTAGATAGTGTATACCTACGTGACGGTGGACGGTGTTATAGCCGGGGCAGGCACATTCCGACAGTCGATCGATCCGGATTAGGCTTGCCCGACCGACGGACTAAATAAACAATGTGACGAGACTGCTTCACCCTTTTAACGAATCCCCCTGTCCTCGTAAAGCTAGTAAGTACCATGTGTTACTTTTACATGTAATATATTGAGACTATAACTAAAGTTATTAGGGAAATATAAAATAAAATTTAATAGCGGTTAAAATTAAGAGCACAATTCGAGCTACTCAAATGAATGTTAAGTAGACTGAAAACTTAAGATCACAATAGAGCATTATGTATGTAAAAGTTTTAAAATGTTTTTAACTCTAACTTACAAGTGCTTGACGACGTAAACGATAAGCAGACTTACCTGTAACAAAAAAGAAAACATTCGTTATTCATAATAGGTCAAGTCTTTGTCTCTGTATCAGTGAAGGTCAGAGTTAGTGCTAAAATGAACCAAATTACACTTTAATATATGCAATTATGAGTTGGTTACTATAGATAAAATTGTCTTCAAAGAAATCGTCGCATTAATTTATGCGGTAGGACCATACCGCATGGAGTACCGCATTCTCGTAGAAGATCGACGTTTGAGTAGTAGCAATTTTTTACCGCACTCAGGCAGAAAATCGACATCTCAGTAGTAGCATTTGGTCATTACGCTTCGTTCAATAAGCGAGAGCCGAAGGCCAACTTGCTGAGAGTGTTTGCGTGCGGGTTGTGTTCATACCTTTAGCAAGGATGGCGAACCAATGGCACGCGTGCCATCGATGGCACGCTACACAATTTTTTGGGCACGTTAATGTTTACAAAATGCATTCTGCACTACGAAAAAAGTGTCAAGTTTTATAATACTATGATAATTATATTTTATTAATACTTTGATTCTATTTTTGTAGTAGGTAAATAAAGAGTTTTGAGTTGATTGTATTAACTATTATCATTTTGCCAATGATAACAAAGTCCAAATTATTTTATGGCACGTCTAAGACCTCATGAAAAAAATGTTTAGGATGTGGATATGTAAAGGTTCGCCACCCCTGCTTTTAGTATCACCGAAACTCATTGCACGTATTCACACTCTCTTCACTTTCTTCACGGTAAGCAGTGGCTTAACAAAGGTCCATGAGCAGTATTACTTACCATCAGGTGTCCTCGTTTGCCACCAATAGCAATAAAAAAAGGATGGTAAAAATAACCAAAATAATTCAAATTGTATACGATTTTATTTAGAAATAATTTTATTAATAAATATTTCTCAAACATGCTTGGAAATTTGAGCATTATTTTGACAACCTTCTTTGAGATAAATCGAAGTTGCCGTACTGTGCGAGCAGCAGCCGGCAAAAAATGTATGAAAATCCATATCTTTTTTTTTTTGGGTGGGCTACGGTCGGCGTGCTCCTCGCACCACTCCGTCCGGGGCGACAGAGGGGCGTAAGCACGCAACACCCGCAACCCACCCGAAAACCACGTCGCCTTCGTCGTTGGGCCGACCACCGGGGCAGGGTTACTTGACATCAGTGGTCGGCCCGACGAAATACCCCCTACGCGGGGTACCCTCCCATCGACCGACGTCCCCCCCTCGGGGAGGACGTCGGTCTTTCCTCACGCGGTCGGCCTCTCGGCGGGTGACGGACTAATTCCCCGGTCACGTCACCCATGAAAATCCATATCTGACGTGTTTCAGCGGCCAAATAATAGATATGAATTTACATATATAATAATATACGTAAATTCATATCTATCGTGTATTTTAAAAATGAAACGATTTGTTACTCCACACATGGCAATCAAGGAGACAACTTATCAGTTTTATTTAAATTTCGAACTGGCTTGAAACAAAACTATGCTTTATCATCCTTTATCGTCCTTTATCATCCTCTATCATCTTTCATCATCCTTTTTCATCCTTTATCACCCTTTATCTTCCTTTATCACCCTTTATCATCCTTTATTTTCCTTTATCATCCCTTATCATCTTTTATCATCCCTTATCATCCTTTATTATCCTTTATCTCATTCTCTCGCCGCCTGAATCCTATACATTTACGTGTTTATGTCTCTAGGGACTCGCTTTTTCGTTTCATCGGGTTTGAAATCACGATTCTAAAGAAGTTTCACTTCAAAACTACTACTTAGTTATAATTGCCGCGCATTATTTGAGAAAAATACTATACAAGCCTTGGCCACAACTAGGCATTGATGGACTTACGTATGTGTGCCTCGGCTTAGCCTCGGCCCACATTCACACGCTCGTCCATCAATGCCTCTTTTGCTGGCCGCTGCAGTAATGTACTAATAACCAAATTATATATGAATAAGATATACGAGAACAATATCATGATAGCCATTGTCATCATCATTATCATCATCATCTCAACTAATACATGTCCGAGTACTAGACACGAGGATCCTCCTCAATTGGCCTATTATTCCACGCTAGTCAGCCAGTTTGGTATAGGGTTTTATTTTGAGTTCTTTTTCTCTCGCACAGATGTTATATGCATATTATATCCCTAAGTTGTCCTTTACACCCACGGGGTAAAGATAGGGGTGAATTGTATTCTTACTTCGTCACCACACGGTTATACACATACATCGTATTGAATATTTAGTTCAGTGATATTTATCTCAAGATAAGGAATAAGTTGAGGTAAGTAAACTGTAAGTGGGGCATATATTAAATGTAATAATAGGATAATTATTGCTTACGGCTGTTGATTACGCATATGTTCTCCGGATGACATTATCAGTTGCGACGTATGCATTGACTTATACACTAAAATAATATAATATCCTTTACCGACATTACACGCTCCAATATCGAGAACAAGCCGCGTTCATAGACTTTTGAACAAGCTTTTATTAGCTTCACCTGTATGTTTGTTTGTAACGTCCACCTTTGAGCTCGATTTTGCCCTACTTTGAGCGATCAGATTTTCTTTAAACTTTGCACACCTATCAAAGAACGATAACAATGCAATAAGCCGCTTTTTTTTTGGGTTTGGTTTTTTGGTCGTGGGTTACGGTCGACGCACTCCTCGCCCGGGGCGACAGGGCTATTCACTAAAAAGTGAAAAATAAATATACCTACTTTAAAAAACTAAAAACAGGGCGCTTTGTGCTACATTTTCGTAAGTCGAGCACCCCACGCTTTTTTCACAATAATATTAATATATTTCGTTCATTATTATTTTCTGCCTATATTGAAAATTATTTTACACTATTTTGTTGAAAGCGTGTTTTTTAGTTTTTTAAACTATATTTATTTTATCAAGCTTTCTTTGCCAAAGAGATATACAGTATTAATAGCCCTTGATATCAGCAGAAGTACTAGTATACTATTAAAATATGACATTATTTCTGCTCCACCCTAGGTCGGCTGGTAGAGAATGCCTATGGCACTAAGTCCGCCTTGTGCGTTTGTTTGTGCAAAAGTTATAAATAAATAAATAAATAAATAAAATAAAAAAAAAATAATGCTTTGCTTATCCAAATCTGCGTGAAAACTATTCACCTTAAAATTATGCATTTCAATTTTTATTGATCATTCATTTCAGCTCATATACGTCCCAACGCTGGGCTCGAAGCTATATGCATATTGTATCCCTTTTCGAGTTGTGTTACGCTACCTATCGCCAAAATAGAGGTGATTGTTATTTAATGTGAGTTATATAAGTATTTACTTCGTCACCACATGAAAAAAGTATTACCAATTCACAACAACGCGACCATATCTTGAAAAGTACTCAAAATGTTAACTTCAAGTTTCCCGCCGATCAAGATGTCGGCTGACTGGCCACGCGTTTTATACGAGAAATTCTGCACAAAATATTATTAGGTACTAGAATTTCTTAGATCTATTGTGGACCCTTGCAATCTATAGAAAATCAAGACCGTATTAAAGATATTAAGACCAACTTTCAAAAATGAGTGTAAAGAGAAATGAGATTAGTCTAGCCTTTATATTTTTGTTACTTTGGAGAGTGTGAGAAGTGGTGAAAGTAATAATAACATTTTTGCAAATCAATATTTTTAAACAACGCCATATTTATTCGAAATATTGGTTTTTATTGATAGCCATATTGATTTTTGTTCCTCAATTATATTGTCACCATCAAGCGACTATAAGAAATGTGTGATACTAAACATTCTAGACATTTTAGAAAATATTCATTACTGCTAGAAGCACTAGCCCACCTTGTTATCCTAAAATATAATCATTTAGATGATAATAATATATTTCATGAAATACTGTAAGCAAATAATTTGTTTTTTTTTTTCATTGATGTGTATTTTATTTATTTATTCCGCTCATAGACCTTTGATAGGCCACTACCCACCATGCGTGCAATGTGTTTTGGTGATTATTAAAGGCATCACCAAAACCTATCATACGCAAACACCCTCAGAAAGTCGGGCTTCCGGCTCTCTGGCTCACGACGAAGTGCAGTGACAAGTTGCTACTACTCAGACGTCACTTTTCTGCGAGAGTATGGTACTAGACCGGACGGACCGGCCAGCGGATAGAAGACTTTACGTTTAATAGATGAAGAGAATGATAGAAATTTAATGAATTGCTCCAAGTCAATGTAAAGAGCGTAGTCGTCTTTTACGACACCCACGAGCAATGTAAGGGTTGGTAGTATTCGTAGCTACCAAAACGCATATATACCTTAAATTATAACTATTAGACAACATCTAAATTATCAAGATTCGGTAAATAGTATTCTGTATCTTCATATAATTCTTCTGTACGTGTATATGCGTGACTCTACTCCTAAACAACTGAAATGATTTTGTTGAAAATTTTTGTGTACATTCAAGTGGATTCAGTGATTAAAATTGGTAGTTGGAGTTGCAATCAATTTCAAGGATTGACATGCAAAACAGTTCTTGTTGGACTAGTTTATTATAAAATGAGTTTTCTTGCCTATATTAATCATTTAGAAACTTTGAAATGAGCATAAAACTGCATTATTTCCAAACCAATTTTCAATCAGCAGAAAATTCAAACCGTCCAAAAGCCTTTAACCAGAAAATAGATTTACAATATTTTATCTAACAAAATTT
This sequence comes from Lymantria dispar, assembly GCA_032191425.1. Classification (NCBI taxonomy): domain Eukaryota; kingdom Metazoa; phylum Arthropoda; class Insecta; order Lepidoptera; family Erebidae; genus Lymantria; species Lymantria dispar. The sequence continues at coordinate 9,990,951 of CM063448.1, forward strand.
TATCAAAACAATGTGGGATGTAGCTAATTAACTTTTGTCATAGAAAAGGGTGGATATGGGCAACTACGATCAACCGGAGAGGGTTAATTTGCCTTAAAATTATGGAGGCGTCCACTACAGAGTGGTCGTAAATAAACATCCAACCTGCCCATTCACTTACTAAATTACCTGAGGCTACAATTTAGTGAGATATGGACGAGTTAGTTTTGGTAATGAAAATAGAATTTATAACTTTCCATCATTTTCAATTCAGAGCTTTTGTTTAATGGCTTTTGAGGCTTCACATACATAAACTATAACGTTGTATAAAGTATATATATAGGCGTTTCCATGTGGTGACGGAGTAAGAATACAATTCACCACCCCCTCTCTTACCCGCGGGTGTTGTAGAAGACGACTAAGGGATATAATATGCATATAATAGGTACCTGTGCAAAAAAAAGAACACTCGAAACAAAACCCTATACCAACACGTCAGACCAGCGTGGTATCGTAGGTCAATTTCCCTCCCATACTGGAGGAGGCCCGAGCCCAATAGTGTGACGTTTATGGACTGAGATGGTGATATTGTCGTCTTATCAGCGTTGTATAGTAGGTCAATTTCCCTTCTATTATGGAGGAGGCTCGAGCCCAGCAGTGGGAAGATGATGATGATATCCAAGTTAAACATGACGGTTTCACTTGCTTTCTATAAAGCAACACCACATGACCATTTCCTATTCTTCAAAATAGCAGAGAAAATTGACCTATACTACGCTGGACAGGCGGTTTTTTTTATGGTGGGCTATGGTCTCAGTGCACCCGACGACGTCCCCTTCCCCGAACGTCGGTCGCATTCACACGGTCAGCCTCTCTGTGGGTAACGGACTAATCCACGGTCCCGTCACCCGCGGCCTCGGCTAAGGCGACATCAAGCAAAGACAGGTTGGCATATGGTTTGATTTCGGCTTTTCTTCCTTTTCCATAGATATTATCTGTATATTGTATTCTTATTTCGTCCCCACACGGACGTTTATTATTTAATAATCATATATTTATATGGACAATTAAAAATATTGAAGTTTTGTTTGGTTCTATCGATAGTATCATAATATTAACATCAAAATTTCGATACCTTCCATTTAACTCAGAGCAACAAAGAACGTTTTTATATTTCTTGTAATAGCTGGGTATTTTGCAATTCAAAGGACCCTTGGGTGACTCGGAATAGGCTTGGCTTCAGTTAGTTGGAATACGAACGAGTGAGCTTCTTGTTTAATGCATAGTTTGTAAAAGAATTTCACTTACATTTCCAGTAACAAATACGAATATTTTGATTAAAATGTTAATGATTTTTTAACACAAAGATCAAAAAACATTAATTTGTTACTTATGCAACAGTTTTAATAGTTCTCTGTGGTCATAAATATTTATAAAGAAAAAATACTAGTATCGTGAATTGATAATCTCTTTAAAACGAGACTAAATGAAAATTATTTAAAATGATTCTAGAGAATAAAATAATTGGAATATTTTTCGTTTCGATTATCAATCGTCGAATGTAAACAAAGACTCAATATAACATAGTCGTTCATAATCCCAGCCTATTTTTATGGAATTGTTTTAAACCTAGATTTTTGAAGTTGTACTTTGGCGAGTTAGGGAAAGTTGATGAGTTACGATGGGCGCGCACACCGTCACAACTCACAAATGTCAACCAGATAATGCGTTATTATAACTTTCAATGTATTAAATACGGTTTTGAAGTATTTAGAATCGTTGTGATTTCAAACTCGATGAAACGAAAAAACGAGTCCATAGAGACACAAACATGTATAGGATTAGGAAGAAAGGAGAGAAGGAGAGAATGAGATAGAACACATTTGCGTAGAGTCGCCACTATCGTCTACTTAGCATTGTCCATATGTATCATCATCATCATCATCATCTCAGCCCATATACGTCCCACTGTTGGGCTTGGGCCTTCTCCATAATGGAAGGGTCATTGACCTACTATACCACTCTGGTCAGACGTGTTGGTATAGGGTTTTATTTCGAGTTTTCCTTCTCTCGCATAGATGTTATATGCGTTTTATATCCCTTAGTCGTCTCGTACGATCACCCACGGGTAAGTTAGGGGGTGGTGAATTGTATTCTTACTCCGTCACCACACGGAAGGTCCATATGTATGCTCCTGTGTAATAGGAAAGTCAATAAATCTATATCTTGTTCCAGTTGCGAGCGTTCTACGTGTTTATGTTAGTATGTTTTTCATAGATGTGTTTGCGCCTTCGTATTAGAAAGCTTTAATATAAAGCAAGCGATTGTTGATGCATTTTTATTTACTCCATCCGACGTCCTCGTCACGTCCTCGACGAAGAGGACAACAATATCACACTCGCTCAACGTAGAGCCTACACGGCCCGCGAGGTCTTAACACATAAATATCCGCGGTTCCGCCCTCGCCGTCGAGGTGCGAAACCGCGCCGCGCAAAAGTCACGAACCAAAACGTGGGCACGCCCACTTTGCCTCCAGCGACGCTCCAAGCCGAGGTCCGTTCCCCACAGGGGGAGCCCTTGGGCGATGTCGCTTAGCATATTTTTCTCCGGGTTGAGAGCCCTCAGTGCTCACCCATAGTCCGCGTCATGCTGTCAAGGCCATCTGCGGCCAACAGCTGTACACACGCAAAAAAAAAATGCATTTTTATTTGCGTGAATATTCTCATCTCCTTGATAACTTAATTTTGCATTTTTTTTTTACTATTGACAAAAAAAAACGTGGGGCCAAAGAAGTTTCACTTCTCACATGCGTACTTTGTTCGCACGTTTTTTTTTTTCTATTAATGTAGTTTTTTTTAAGGATTCCGTACCCAAAGGGTAAAAAAAGGATCCTTTACTGAGACTTCGCTGTCCGCCCGTCCGTCTGTCACTAGGCTGTATCTCAAGAACGGTGATAGCTAGACAGTTGAAATTTTCACAGATGATGTATTTCTATTGCCGCTATAAAAACAAATACTAAAAATAAAATAAATATTTAAGGGGGCTCTCATACAACAAACGTGATTTTTTTTTTGCCCTTTTTTGCTCGATATCAATAATGGCAAGAGGTAGGCAGTTGGTTACCTAGTCAATGGTACGGAACCTTTCGTGCGCGAGTCCGACTCGCACTTGGCTGATTTTTCTATAAACGTAAGATAACGCGAAAGTTAAAATATTTTTTTAGAGAGATTTTTACCTTATTACACCACAAAAGTACAAATTCTTACGTGCGTAAGTAATAAGTACACACATATTTTTTATTAAACAGAATTTTAATGAAATATTTTTCTGCCTTTAGCCGATAACTGGCAAGCTTTTTTATAAATGCAATTCTAGACGACCCTATTAAATTGCTAAACGTAAAATCGTTCTAAGAAATATCTTTAGTTTTTCAACTGTGGCAGCTGTCTTGCCCAACTCTAATTAAGATTTATCACTCTGTCACTGACGTTCTAAACCTTCGTCCCAAGGCGTGTTACGATATACGTATGTAGACTTGGTCTATAAGATTCATGGCGAATAGGACTCATAATAATTTTATTAAACTGCAATAGCATTTGAATGTTCAGGCGTAAAGAGAAAGCACTTAAAATGTGCGCAAAGATGTTGATTAAATTTTGCACGCCCCTACTTCTAACATTATCTTAGAATAGTTCTTTTTATTTTTGGCCCAACCATGGTTAGACCACTCTCTTCAATCGTACGGGGCAATGGAAACGTGATATTTGGTCCCACAATCCACTGAACTTCAACTCACCGCTTATTGAATGGTTACCGGGATCATCGACTTGACCAGATGTTAATGTGAGTTTGCTTCGTTGTTTATTACGCTTACACGTCGAAACCACTAAACTAAGTTTAAAAATATTGCCAAAATAGAAATCTACATTATTAACGACTAATCTAGTTTTATAGACTAAGCTCTCGTTTCCACAAGGATTATATCTATCTATCCGTGTGGAGACGGAGTAAAAATACAATTTACCACCCACATTCTTGCCCGTGTAAAAGACGATTAAGAGTTTATATGCATATAATATTTATATAAGAGAAAGTAAACTCGAAACAAAACCCTATACCAACACGTCTGACCGGCGTGGTGTATTCAATTTCCCTCCCATAGGGCAGGAGGTCCGAGCCGAACAGTGGGAACAGTGTACGAGTTGAAAAGATGATAAACATAGGCTATATTTTCTCCGTATTCCCATGAGAATGAGCACTACACGGATGAAACCACATATATTTATTCATCATCATCATCGCAGCCTTTCTACGTCCCACTTGGCTTGGGCCTCCTCCAAAATGGGAAGGAAATTGATTTACCTACTATGCCATGCTGGTCAGACGTGTTAGCATAGGATTCTCTTACGAGTTTGCCTTCTCTTGCATAGATGTTGTATGCATATTATAATCCCTTAGTCGACTTTTACGACACTCACCAGGAGGCGAGCGGTGGTGAATTTGTATTCTTACTCCGTCACCACAGAGAAATTATTAGTATTCAATAAATTTAAAACGATTGCCTTATTAATGTTTGAACAAGTTTAAAACATAATAATCGATTAAGTTCCTCGCGGCATTGCAAAGTTTGACTACAAGAAAATACGCGTTCATCTAGTAAAAAAAAAAAGTTGAACGCGCAGTGGCATGTTTATATTCATATCGCGTGAGTATGATGTTCCCATGCTTTAGTAAAACAATAATCAGTCGAACAAAAATAAACCGTAATGAAATATAAGTAGACATCAATTTACAACGGTGATTACATCAACAGTGCCGCGAAGTTCCGGTTACCGTTATACCTGTCATAGATTTGAAATACTGGTATTGCTGTTTCGTACTTTTTGTTTTCGACTAAATAGGCAATTATGTACACATTAGTTAGATCATATTATTGAAATGTAAAAGCTATATGCACCATTTCGAAGTGGTAGAATAAGAAAACAATTTATCACCACTCAACGACGCCGAAACCCCTTATGCGTGGTTGTCGTACAAGTTCATTACGAAATATTATACGCAAGTGTCGTAAAAGACGACTAAGGGAACATCACAGCTCATATACGTCCCACTGTTGGGCTCAAACCTCCTCCACAAAGGGAGGGAAATTGACCAACTAAACCACACTGGTCAGACGTATAGGGTTTAATTTCGAGTTTTTTTTCTCTTGAATAAATGTTTAGGATTGAATATTTATATAATAAATAATATCAAAAATATATTATATAAATATATAATCTCTTTTTTTTGGGAGGGTTGGGTTGCGGTCGGCGCACTCCTCGCACCACTCCGTCCGGGGCGACAGAGGGGCGTAAGCACGCACTCCCGCAACACACCCACGATGCACGTCGCCTTCGTCGTTGGGCCGACCACCGGAGCAGGGTGACTTGTCGTCAGTGGTAAATATATAATCCCTTAGTCGTCTTTTACGACACTCACAGGCAAGAAAGAGGGTGGTGAATTGTATTCTTACTTCGTCACCATACAGATATAATACCACCACTATGGGATGTAGTATGCAGATAACCACTAAACAAGGAAAGGAAAATTCGACATTAAACTATATTAACGTGGTTATAGGCCAATGTAGCTCTGATAGTACTGTGTGGTAGCTGCTACGAATGTTACCAAACCTTAGATTGCTCGTGGTATCGTAAAAGACGCCTAAGAACTTATATAGATCTGGGCTAACTGCATCTTATGCCGCCTCGTACCACAATTATATTCCGATTGAGTATTGTTGTCAAGCAGGCGACCAAAAAAGCCCACAAAACTGCTGCCATATTTAGTCATCATCACCTCATATACGCCTCATTGTTTCAGTTCCAACCTCCTCAACAATAGGAGGGAAATTGATCTACTATACCATGATGGTCAGACGTGTTGGTATAGGGATTCATTTCAAGTTTTCCTTCTCTTGTATAGATGGTATATGCATATTTAATCCCTTAGTCCACTTTTACGACACCCACGGACAACAGAAGGGGTGGTGAGTAGTATACTTGCTCTGTCACCGCACGGAAACATCGCTACAGGCCATAAAAAAGGTATATGAAAAGTCTCGTAGCAAAAATCATTTAAATTACATGTTCGTAAAACTATAGCTCTAAGCATATTTGTTGCTCTTCACGAGGGAACAAAAAAAATGTAGGTACATGTAAAATTGTACATAAAAAAATGTAGGCTTCTATTTTTTTAAATTAAAATTTTCATCCACCAAACCTTCCTTTTTTTCGTCATCGGAATACACAAACCGATTTAACTATCGCGCAATTGTAGTCTGCGGTCAGCTGTAAATTGCGAATAGGAACTGTGCCACTTTTTTCGATATTTGAATATAGAATACAATATTTTTTTCATGTCGATACATCAACCATAGTCAATAGATATATTTAAATTGATTTTCAATATTTTACTACACTTAAATAGGTTACTTTGTTATTTAATTGTTAAGCTACTAAAAACGTCACGTAACTTGTTAACTTCGTGGACGTGATCATGCTTATTTTAACAATAGGCTGCTTTCAATCAATATCTGTAGTAAGATTTATTATTGATTTATTTTTTACAAGCTATAAAGTACTTTAGTTTCTATTTATATTGCCGATTAAAAAACATACTCAATTTTAAATCATTTCCTGGTGTTCCATCAGATAAATCAAACTGGAAGTTATGAGGACATATTTTATTCTTAACCTAATATGGGAAACAACCACATATGAATCAATACAAATTAATACATTCTAATCTACATGTGTGTGAGTGACCTTATCCATGTGATGACGGAGTAAAAATACAGTTCGCCACTACCTATGTTGACCGTAGATATCGTAAAAGACGGCTAAGGGATGGAGATAATACCTGCTAAAAGAAGGCAAACTCGAAATAAAACCCTATTCCAACGCGCTAACGTTATCGTAGTTTAATTTCCCTTATAATTTGGATGAGGCTCGAGCCCAGCAGTGGGATGTAGGGATGATGGATGTTAAAAAAACATCGATGTTAACATCGATGTCAGATATTTATCGAAAACCGAACATCGATGTCATTATCGAAATTCCAACATCGATGTTAGGTTTTAATAATTGACAAAGAAATCAAATAGGAAATCTGAGTCCGATCTTATAATATAGGATGACCCCCGGTAGTAGTAAGTACTTTTCTACAGGCTTATGAGCTTTTTTTAGGACATCGACGAGTACTCATTATTTTAGTGCGTGAATTAGCATCGATGATGAATTCCGTTAACATCGATGTTACGATGTTATGCCTATAGCAACATCGATGTTAAAACATAGATGTTTTTCCTTTCGACATCGATGATCATCAAACATCGATGTTCATCGACCGTCGATGTTCATCGACCATCCTTAGTGAGATGTATATAAACTGAAATAATGAATCTAAATCTTTATCCCAATATGTCAGCCACTTATCAATTGAAGTTGATAATATGTAAAAGTAACTATAACGTTGTACACTGCGCCTTATTAAGATGTTTAAATATAATCAAAACTCCTAAATAAATATGTCTATACAAACAATCGTGATTCATATGTAGGAGCTAAATGTCTTTTGAATTCTTAAATTACCGAACATGCATTTCGTGCTTCAAGTTCAATGAACTCTCTGTGATGACGTCTGTTATCGTTTTCCAATTATCAGTGATAAAATTCTTAATTGGCAATTATTTGTAGCTTTAAAACCTAAATATAGTTCGATGGATCGTTAATGTTTCCCTGCAATGGTTGGATAAAAGTTATTATACCATAATTGCTACCACAGGACGCCTTGCAATTCAGCGTAAGTGAATTAGTAAATAATTTAAATTGACTTGCCAATTATTCCACTGCATAAATGAGGGAACGGATTATGTGCCACTGTTGTGTTGAGTGTCGTGTGTTCGATCTTCACATACGTTAATGCTTTTTGGGATCCCTTAAATGCAAGCCATGAACCGGACGAACTAGTAAAGGTCAGATGAAGGCAGTAGATGTTACAACAAGAGACAAAAATGCAGGCGCCAGAAAACCCGTGTAGCGATCTCTGAAGTCTTAGCATTTTGACGAGGAGGGGCAATTAGAAATATGTATAGATGTAGTACACTATCGGTATAGTTATTTCAAAACTAATTACGAAATTCCAGTCAAATGGACCGCCACAAAACGAGATAAATAAAACTATTAAATAAATTTTAGTTTTATTATCAAATAGATCAAACTGTTATTTAATATCAGCTGCATTTTTTGTGGCAGAAGTAAGGCAAGGGGCCTAAAAAGTTGAAAAGTTTGTATCTACTCGTACCTTGTTTTTGCATTCCTTCTACGTGCCCGTAGACCCAAATAAGCATAACATGGTGGATTTTTTTTTTTTTTTTTTTTTTTTTTTATTTAGCTGTTGGTCGCAGATGACCTTGACAGCTTAACGCGGGCAATGGGCGAGCTGAAGGCTCTCAACCCGGTAAGTAAGTTAAGCGAACATCGCCCGAGGGCTCCCCCTGTGGGGAACGGACCTCGGCTCGGGGCGTCGCTGAAAGCAAAGTGGGCGTGGCCACGTTTAGATTAATGATTTTTACGCGGCGCGGTTTTCGACCTCGTCGGCGAGGCCGATACCGCGCAGTTTTATGTGTTATCGCTGCGCGAGCTGTGTAGGCCCTTTCTTGGGCGATCGTGATTGCATCATCCCCTTCTTCAAGGAGATGACGGGGTCGTCGGACCGCGGATATTTTTGATGGAACGTAGTTTACCGCCCCAACCACTAGTGGATTGGGGTGAGTCGTGGCAGAGTCAAAATAGCGCTGGGAGCAACGCTTCATATACTGCCTGATGGTCGGCAATTCGAGGTCGATGTGTAAATCGACATTACGAACGAACCACGGTGCTCCCGTTGCCCGTCGCATGAATCTATTTTGTAGTGTTTGTAACCTGTGGATCCTGTTTGGCCTAACGTGCGCGAACACTACACTGGCATACGTCATGATCGGCCGTATGCAGGTAGTGTATAATCGGACTTTATTTTTAAGTGATAGTTTTGATTTTGCGTTTAATAGGCAGTGAAGGCGTCCCATCACGAAGGCGGCGCGCGCGCGGACCCGCTTCAAGTGGGACAGGAAAGTGAGTCGGCTATCAAGGGTCACACCTAAGTACTTGGCCTCTCTGCTCCATGAGACAGGTCGGCCGAAGAGAGTGAGAGGAGGGATGCTGTCCGGAGAGCACAGACGGGCAGTTCGTTTAGTGAACATGACCGCTTGGCTCTTCTCGGGATTAATTTCTATTCTCCATTTCCTATACCAATTGGCAAGGGCGGTAACCGCTTTTTGGAGTGTATTGACTACGGTTGTCGGGGACATACCTGCACAATAGAGTGCGGTATCGTCGGCGTAAAGCGCCGTGTGCACACGAGTGAACTTGGGTAAATCACTTGTATACAGTGTAAACAAAAATGGGGCGAGGACCGAGCCCTGTGGAACACCGGCCTTGAGAGGATGGGAGGTCGACAACGTCCCTTCCACCCTATAGCGAAAGCTGCGATGACTAAGATAGTCATGTATTATTAGAATTAAATATTCGGGGATTTTTAATAAATATAATTTGTAAATTAAGCCCTCATGCCAAACTTTATCGAAAGCTTTCGCTACATCTAGAAATAATACACCAGTGTACCGTCCCCTGATGAACTGACTACTGGTGTATTCCACTAGTCTATGTACTTGCTGAACACAGCTGTGTTTAGCGCGAAAGCCAAATTGCGCGTCCGGTATGAGTTTGTTGAACTCTGCATATGATCGTAGCCTACTGAGTACTAATCGTTCGTATAATTTACCTAAACTTCTCAGTAGGCTAATAGGTCGATAACTGTTGGGTTCGGTACGTTTTTTGCCGGGTTTGTGGATTCCGATTACCACGGCCTCTTTCCACTGTGAAGGAAAGATGTTATATTTGAGGGCTGCATTAAATATACAACACAGTAATATTATTAAATGGGCTGGGAATAATTTAATTACTCTATTTGTAATACCGTCCGAACCCGGGGCTTTCCTAGCGTGGAGACCCCTAATAAGCGACTCGACTTCGTCGGTGCTCACTGTTGGAATAGGCATATTGTTGTCGTTGTTTATATTCGACCGCGATAAAGTGGTACGACTGGCCACTTCCGAATTAATAGTGTTGTAGTGAGATGCTTCTTGTTCGTATAATGTACTCGGCGTACACTGAAGCTCTAGGCTCTCTGCCAGACATTCAGACTTTTCGTCATCCATGAATGCCGGCGGTTGATTTATTCTACTGAGGGGAGGGAGTGTGGACACTACATCTTTTTTGAGTGAGCGGGAAAGCTGCCAGAAGGCTGTGTGCGTGGGCTTCAGCTCTTCTAAAGTGGCGTCCCATCTGCTCTGTCTCATATTATTAATTTCGGTTTTGACCTCCCTTTGGAGGGCCCGCAGGCGTTTGCGGTTCTCCTCCGTGGGGTATCGGTCGTACGCGCGGGTTGCGGCGTTCTTTCTTCTCAGTAGGTCGCGTACGTCACTCGGCAGTTGCCATCTACGATCGCTCGTATCCGGCACCCGCCGCGAGCAGTCGTCAATTACCGACTGCACGTGACCCGTGAGTAAATCGATCGCCAGGGAGGTTTCTTCCTCGGACTTTATGTCCTTGGGAATCTTATCAAGGTATGCCGATGAGGTGGCCTTGAGATTTCTCCCGAGCCGTGCCCAGTCGGTGGTCAACCTTGTTGTTACGTTATTGTGGCCTGAGGGGCCAGGTAAGCGGGGGGCGAATTCCAGAGTCACCGGACGGTGATCTGAATCTAGTTCGTGTTGTACTTCGATTAAACATAAACGTAAGTTTATATTTTTGAGAAGTACAATATCTAATATGTCTGGCCTGTGGTCGACAATGTTAGGGTAGTGAGTCGGCTCTAATGGCGCTATGACGTCACAACCTAATCTGTCAGCGTATAACTCTAAGACTTTGCCCCTCTTGTTCGAACTATGACAGTTCCACGAGGTGTTCTTGGCGTTAAGGTCACCGCCAATGATGACGGCGCCGCCCAAGTCAAGCAAAGCCTTGAGATCGCTCTCCACTAAGTGTTTACCGTCCCTTCTTTCGGGTGACAGGTAAGCCGAGACAAATGTAATTGGCTGATGGCCGGTGAGCGCTAGTCTGCATACTGACGCTTCAATGTACGCCAGAGGTGGCGGATCCACAGGCGTGCAGTGCAACGACCTCCTATAGTAGATGAGCGTTCCCCCTCCTTGCGAAGTGACCCTATCGTTGCGAACTATATTATAATTCGCAATTCTAGGGTCCTTGTTGAAAGGTTTGAGAAACGTCTCTTGTACCATAAGAATGTCGAGCTGTTGTTCCCTAAGAAATGTACCTAACTCGTCCCTCTGTGAGCAGAGGCTATTCGCGTTGTATGTCCCTAACTTTAGGTGTCGTGGTTTGACTCTGCCGGGAGTGTGTATATCCATTTTATTTAAAACTAAGGGACCCCAGACGTTCGAGTAGGGGCGAAAATTTAATGGCAATGTTAAGGAGGGCGAGGTTATTACCCTCGTTCCTCCTTAGCTCTGCGGCGACCTCGCGGATTTCCGCGAAGTCGATAAGTGAGGCGAAATTTGCCACTAGGGCTAGATCCGGGTCTAGGCCTTGTGGGGTCTTAGGGAGCGCGTGTGAAGCTACCCTAACTGGTGCGGGTTTGGCGACGGGTGTGCCCATAAGAGGCTTAGGTTGGCCCCCGGCGGGCGTTTTATGCCCAACGGTTGGCGGTTGGGGTCTTGGTGGGTGCGTGAAGGGGGGTGGGGGGGGGCGCTTGTGTGCGCGGTAATGCGGGGAACGCCTCCCTACCTTGAGTGAGGGGGCGAGACCACGCATTGTGAGTCGGGAGGGGGGCGGGCACGAAGGCCTTATTATAATAGCGGGCCGGACCCGTTGGACGAATTGTCCTTTTGGGCGCCCGTGGACAGCCGCGGAAGTTGGCCGGGTGGCCCATCTCCCCGCAAAGCACGCACGATGGCGGCTCTGTGCAGAGCGACAGGTCTTTGGGCCTCTCACACTCGCTGGTGTGGTGGTTTCCCAGGCACTTAACGCACCTTGGGTGGGCATAGCAGTTATTCGATGTATGGCCATACATCTGGCATTTGTGGCACTGCGCCATTATGCCGGTCTTGTAGGGGGGCTCGATTTTGACGCCCATAAGTCCGCACACATGTGTGATACGGAAAACCTGCTTACCCTCGGGGGTGTTGTCCAGGCATACCAGGACCATATTCATAGGTGCGCGTGCTTTGCCGCGCACCATACGGTGAACCTCCCTTACGGGAAGGTTTTGAGCCTTAAGAGATTCAAGAATCTCTTCTTTGGCGAATTCCCTTGGGACATTTTTGATGACCGCCCGTAGGAGTTTGTCCTCAGGCATAGTGTATGTATGGTAGGGGATGCGTTGCTCCCCTAACATTTTGGATAGCGCCCTGTGGTCGTCGGTCGTACTGACCTCGACTTTGATCCCCTGTGCGGTGGATCTGGCGCTTTTGTACGACACGCGGTGCGAGTTGCACCACGCGGAGATCGCGAACCACCTCTCCTTGTCGCGTATGTACAGAGGAGGGGGTGTGAGTTTCTTGGCGGCTGATGAAGACGCCGCCGTGGTTGTACTGACCGTGGGGGCCTTATTGGCCGTGGCGGTCGTGACCCCACTTGTGGAGGGGGTGGGGGCACCTTGCTCCTGAAGGGAAGCAGCGGGTGATGGTGTCGGGGTGGGTGGGTTCGACTCCACTGCGGGAGCGACCTTTGGAGCCTTTGCGGCCTTATTTTTGCGCGCCTTGCGGCTGCGCTTGCGGGACTTGGCCTCGCTAAACCCCTCGTTGGGGGAGTCTTCCTCTTCAGAGGAGGTAGAAGTCGGAGCGGAGTCGTACTCCATCTCCGAGTTGGTGGTGGTGGTCCGCTCACTTTCATCCCCACTCTCTGGGGTGATCGTGGCGGTGGGCGACTGCGGGCGCGATGGTGTGCGCTCCGGTGCCCTGTCGCGGAATTTCCGGACGATAAGCGTCCAGATCTCCTCGTCTTGGAGTAGGTCCTCAAGCCCTACTCTTGACATTGTTAAACTAATAGAGCTCGAAAAGAACTCGAAAAACACGAAAAACACTCGCTATAACGCGGTCTCCTAGCAGCCTAACACCCCGGGGGGAGAACCCGGGGGTGTGTGAGGTGTGTTCCCTCCCAACCGGGGTAGGTCGGGAGGATGTGCTTAACACTAGGGTGTGCCCTAAGCTGGTATCCACCGGCCGATCTTAATGTGCCTGCGTGGTTCCTAGCAGCTCGAGTGTAGGGGTGGTATGGGCCCTTGCGGGCAGTCACACCCAAACTGACACCCGAGAATGGGAGTAGGGAATAGGTAGGGTGGGTAGGAGATAACCGGGGTAGACTAGGGGTCACCCCCAAGGCCTACTGTTCCGGTCCCGTCCGAGTTTGCGCCTCGCCCTGAAGGGGGTCGGCAGGCGACTCGGGGCTTCGCCTCACCCGGCTTAGTTGACACCGTTAGGTTTCAACCGGGGACCAAGAAAAACTTGGTTTTGCTCTTAAGGAGCCACTATAACTTTATCAGACTTGATAGAAATAGATATTACTACCTGACCTCACTTTTGAACAGTGGGCAGTTAGTAATAGCTGTGAGTGACCCAATGTGTCTTGAAAAAGACGGCTTGGATCACCACTGTCGTCCACCGAAGAAACGCTGCTGTTGTTGGGACCGTTAGAAAGCGCGCGAACACTCGTAACGGTAGTAATTACGCTGAGCGACGGCACGTGTGCACGCCAAGAGGGACGACCGCTGAATGTGTTGTCGTATAACATGGTGGAGTTTTTATTTAATAATATATACTCTAGAAGGGTTAATTAAGACGAAAATTTAAGGTAAATTAACCACTCTAGTTTTTACTTTGTTGGTCTAATGCTTGGTGGTTCTAGTTTTTAATAATATTCTCTACATAACCCTTGATATAGATGCTTTAACATCGGAGATACACGAAGAGACATCCTGTTGCATGCTATTCGCTGAAGACATTGTTCTCGTCAAAGAAGATGGTCATGAGGTCCAGAGCATGCCGGATGGCGCTGTAAATTGGAGCACGTTGGTTTAACGGCAGTCTCTCTAATTTTACACTAATATCCATTCATAGATGGAAACCTATTCCAGTACGCTCGTAGGATTGTGGAAAGAGAGTACATATTTCGTTCACACAAAAATATTGGGATAATGCATGATGATGAAAGTCCTATCCATCCATCCATCACTGACGTGAAAGAAGTAATGCCAGCATAACCACGCTTGGTCGGCGATTGCAATTGCTATTAATAAATTCCTCAGGACAGCACTGCATTTCACCAGTAATGCTTTCGCCGATTTTTAGGATTCGCACAGAAAAAAGGGGCACTCGATAATATTATTTATAAACATTGTTCATATTATTAGCTTAAACTTTATTGTATAGATAAAATCTTGGTACTAACAGTGATACTATCAAATGGATATTGAAAGGATCTTCCAGTTGTTGGATTAATAAAAACAAAACTAAATGCTGTGAAAGCCCAAACTTTGTATCATTCTGACTTGCCATCAGCTCATAATGTTAAAATTACACAAACGAAAATTCCAATCACGAAAAACGATCTTAAGTTCAGTAATATCGAACGTTTATTTACACAAGACGCAGACTAATTACTAAAAGTAACAAAACTTCAAATGGTTATTATCTTAGTCAGCCAGTATTGCTCGCTACAAGTTCATCAAAGAACCCGTGGTTCCGCTGCTCGCAAACCTTCAGATAAGAAAACACATTCCTCATCGAGTATTCGAATTATCTCAACAGTGTTGACACAGTTGCTTTATAAATGGTATGCCATAATTCAAACACTATAGCGGGTAGGAATTTTCTACACCTACATAAAGATAGTCTACCTACAAACTATCGCTCTTGGATCAATTTGGTGAATTATAAATCGAATATGACAGTATAAAATAAATATACCATTTCACGTACATTGTAGTGTATAACGTATAATATAATAATATACACCAATTTGTAAAATTATAAGTGTTCAAATTTAAATTTAGTTTAATAACCCTATCGCCCCCATCTTGCCAGTGAAGGTCGTAAAAGGCGACTAAGAGATATAATACGCATATAACATTTATACAAGAGAAGGAGAACTCGAAAGGGTGATTTAAAAAGATATTCTTTGCAAATGGGCGATATATATTATTGACTCCTACTATCGTATAGATTATAGTGTTTGTTTTATTCGCTAATAATGTATATTTACTTGAATAATACTTATTATTTGTCTTTGAAGATGTAGTTTTCTAAAACGTTTACTGTAAAGACGAGAATGTGAATGGCAAAATTGATTATTACAGTATGTAAGTGCCACAGTAACTTTAGTGTTCGAAGTTTCCCATCATAAATACACATTCATTTCAATTCTTCCTAAAGCAATCGCTCTGTGACTTCATAAACAAGTTATATAAAACATTTAATATTTCAAATATGAGCAAGCAATCGAAAGCTATTAATCGCTGGCGCCTGTGGAAAATATAAGCGTTTTCGGTAAGCATTATATCGCTCAACTCCTTTAACTTATACTTCAATCAGTTGGATACAGTAAAGCGGCATATCTGAACCATTGTAGTATTTATACAGCTCTGATTTCGACGACAACGCTGAGTAAACTGGGGACCGATAACCTACGACCGGTCTGCTACTTATTTGTTCACCAATTATTACCAGACATGTTTTGCCGATTTTTGTTTTTCTTATTAGAAATATTATTTATTTTGTTATGATTGTTTTCATGTTCACAGTATTACATATTCGTATGTGATTGAATATAGTTTACAGATTATTGATGAAAGTTAGCTCTTCTATTTCCTTTTAAATTGCATGTTTTTTATAATTTCCTTACTATTTAATTGCGTCGTTTAGAATTACTCGTGGTCTCAGGTAAGTAAGGTAGGTAAGCTCAAACGGATGGACCGATTTCGTTGCGGTTTTTATTTTTTTATTTGAAAGGCAGTTTCCTTGCGGTGATTCTTAGCTATGTTTGGTTAATATCGGTCCACCAGTGTAAGAGTATCAGCTCCAAAATGATGTAATAGCGTATGATCACTCAATTAAGCGCTTCATCCTTGCCAGCATAAGCCTTAAATGACAATTAATTGATAATGCCTGCTGAAGAGAACATAAAACTTTTTTTTATTATTTTAGTTTGGGTCGGGGGTTATTAAAAATTACCAATTTTACTTATAACTTTACCAGGATGGATAACAAAAGTGCAATCGTTTTAAACTAATATAGATATGTTACTAATACTTATATAACCGCAGCCAGAAGGCAATATTTTCTTAATGAAATATATATCAAAATAAAAAATGGGCAAAATAATATAAAATAAGTAATAGTTATTAATCGCATTAGATTTCTTTAATCTTGTAAGTAAATCTTAATAATGAGTCATTGGAACATGCAACAACTGAAATACTTCGTACGTATGTATTGCGTAACACATTTTAATGATTCTAAGCATTTTCATTAAGAGGCACGCAATTCGTATAAATTTTTATTATAATAATAAACAAGCTAAATAAAATACGGAAGTGAAAAAATGTTTCTGTTCTTAGTGAATTTTCTCTTGAGAATTATAGGCAAATTGTAAGCACAGTGGGACTTATGTGGGCTGAGATCATCATGATCTAAGCAAGCATGAAGACCGGCACTTCGTCTAGTGGACTGCTTTGACCTTACCTTGCCTTCAAGTTCATCATTATCATCACAACTAATATATTATGTCCCATTGCTGAGCTCGAGTCTCCTCCACAATGGGAGAAAATCGACCTACAATAGCATGCTGTTCAGACGGATTGATATAGTTTTATTTCGAGTTTTCCCTTTTTTAAATATTTGTTATATAGACAATCGCTTAGCCGCGTTAGAGGGTGGTAAATTCTATTCTTACTATGAAAAAATTATCAAAAATATCGTACAAAATTATCTATGGCAAAGCAAACGTCCTCGCTGTTTTGTTGGAACCAAATCTTAAGATTTGATTAAAGCTACAATTCTAAATTAGATAAGTGTTACTTACTAAAGATGTACATGTCAAAGTTATCTAAAAACTACGCTACACAAAGCTAAATCAATTTTCAGAGCAAGCAACTCACTTTGAAAGTTCTCGCAACACTGACACGACAGGGTTGATGAACACGATTTAAGTTGTGCTCTGGTATTTTACAGAGATTAGTCAAAGCTTTGTACCTATTTTATAAATAACTAGCTGACCCAACAGACGTTGTTCTGTTCAAATAAAGCGCCATCTACCGGGTCCAATCATGAATCTAAACCATTCTCGAATCCCCTTGAACACACACAAAAAATTTCATCAATATCGGTCCAGTTGTTTAGGAGGAGTTCATTGACATACACACGTACACAAGTTTATATATAAAGAACGTCTCTAATATCAAATAATAGACAATATTTTTTTAATTTGGGACTACTAATCCCACTACACGTTCTCACCACTGTAATTCCTGCAAGCCCTTATTCATAATGGTCCCCGTTTAAGATACTAAGGTTTGCGCCTTAGAAAAAGTCTCGGGAAACGCGCGGGATTGTCTTGGGATCCGGAACGAATTTAATTAAAAAAAAAGAAACCTCAGATGGAGTTAGAAAGATTCCACTTCTCTCATATGCAAAGCGGGAGATATGGAATAAAATCTGTTAATAAGCCAATAGATAAAAGGATATACAGCTACGTGAAGCGCAGTATTACAGCACTAAGGATATGATAGAGCTTAAGGGGAACCTACAGACGAGCTTTAGGATTGGTTGCAATAGTTATGGCAGAAACGGCTGAATGCACAGCAATTTTCTCGAGTTATTGCCGAGGCCGTATAGTTATACCATACCCCAAACATGACTTGCAGATGTCTAACATGAGATCCCACTCGTTACGCCTGATACTGCACTCCGTAAAAGATATGGTAATGGACCATATGCACCAACTTCTATTGTGGAGGAGGCTCGAGCCCAAGAGTAAGATGTAAATAAGCTGAGATGATCATGCACCGACACATTCTGCTGCATCAGACTTCCAATTCAACTACTTAATCAGGAATTAGGACTAGAATAGACATCACTCCTTACAACCGCTATGGAGGGAGGGGAGAGTCCCGCTCCACGCAGTCACCGCAAGCAGATAACAATCACTGGATATGTATTTTTAGTCCTCTATGAATTAAGAAGAAGTAAGAATCCTCAAACTGACTCTTGAAGTCCTACATATATGTATATGCTCCTGGATAACACATATTGAAAGATACCATGATTAACTAGTAAACTATGTAGCTTGCACTTGTAGAACAACTTTTTATTAATTCATTTGATTTAATGTAATGTTATTCTGTAGCTGCTTGTTTAATCGCTTCTTATACGTTAACGCTATATTCTTTAATGACTACGCATTCAATCTATCAACGTATAATAATAAACAAAGGTTCCAGAATTTTTACGAGATGCCATTATCCGAAGAGGAAAACGGGCCTTCACTACGTTAGCCTGGCGTAGAAAGATCTAGGTTCTTTTGTAATGTAATATTTTTATCTACACTTTAACATATTTTCACTGCACAGATAGCGTAGTGAGATACCGACCTATTGTGCCAATGTCATGGGTACGAATCCAAAAGCAGGAAAAAACTTTGTGCGATTCACAAATTGTTGATCTGAGTCTGAATGCAATCGTATCCGTTAATTATATATTTGTAAAGATATCGCAATACAAGGATTATTACTTTAGTGGAGGGTGTTATTTAAAAAAAAAGCAATTTGATTACTGCTTTTAAGTATGTGCCATAAACATAGTCATAATGGGATGGAGTAATGCAAATTGTACTCTTCATTGCATGTATAAGGTCATCTAGCTAACTCATAAATTTTCAATTATTTATTTCTCTTTTACGTAAGGCCCAGGTATGAGTAACAGCTATTGTAATTGAGAGTGTGATCTGTGGTTTAACGCATCGCTTACTTTCACGCAATAGATGAACGTCTCATGTTACATAGGATGGTTCAAAACCGGTATACATTCTATATGTGTGAAGAAACAGCTTAATCGTTGCCTTTAAAACACATAAAATAGCCATTCAATTACACAACATTACCACCAACTTCACGTTATGTTATTCGGTAACGGACCTCTCTGTAGAAATTTGATTATCCGAAGGAACAGTATGCATACAGGTCCGAAGTTAATTCCAAGCATTTTTTACATATCACCCACTTGAATCTCAACGAATCCATTTTTGTTTTTTCATGAAAACAATTCGTCAAGAACAACCCCACTTTCGGCATTCAAAAGGAAAAATGGAAGCCCAAACAGGCGAGCAACGAGTTAGGCCGTAACAAAATTCCAACAAAGGGATGATTAACGATTTTTCCACCCCCCAAACTCATTCAAGCCGCGTCGATATTGAATCCGTTAGGCGGCGTAAAAATGAAAGTTTTCCTCTTTTCTTTTCCAAACATTTGTGAATCACGGCTAACTGGACTGACGAATAATATAAGTACCCAAGGATATATTCGATACAAAAGACTAGTCATTATTCTGAAGAAGGTTTTACATTCTTATATTACCTGACGATTCATAAATTAATTTACTACATTGCTGTATAATACGCTTAATGTAAAATAAAATAATCTAATTTAATTAACTAACAAACATGCATAGAAGACGTGTTTTATTTTCTTCAACTTGAAGCTATTTATACAATTTTCTTTGTGAAAATCATAGCGTTTTTATAAACATTATGATAAACAAAACTTCATAGATTTGCTACCTGGTGATAACATTTATGTGTCTGAATCTTATTTTTCTTCATATTACTGTTAAAATTAAATGGAGGCAAGTTCTATACGATAATTATTAATCAACGCATTACTGTGGCAGAAATATTAGAAACACAAGAAAATAACATATATGTTATATATAGTAAGAGTAACGCTTAACATGAATCAATAATAATTAATGAATTTCCGAGTTATTATTTATGATTACATTAAAATTTTAAATGCGAAGTTACTGAATGGGTTATAATGTAGATAGAGTAAATAAATATAATAGGCATAAAAATATATTTAGTTTTCGTTTTCATTATTCAGGAAAAAGGCTTAACGGTTTGAAGACTATATCGCCCAACACAAGCATTTAAATTATTGGCTGGTCTTACACTGCAGTAATTTATTTTATTATAACTAGTCCGAATAACTCTAATGCCTGATTTCATATTAGCGCAACGAGAACTGTCACATATTTAGTGGTAGGATTACACTATCGACAGTCTTCTGTCTACCGCCGCAGGTCGGTCCGTACTATACTTTCGCAGAATATCGACGTCTGAATTTTGCAATTTGTTCTTGCACTTGGTTCGGTAAGCGAGAGACCCGGACGGGTATCTTTCTGGGGGTGTTTGTTTGGTGGGTTTTGGTGATGCCTTTAGCATCGTTGAACCTCATTACTCGCATGCACACTTCCCTTTTCCTTCTCATTCTAAACACATTCCACAAAAAATAATCCGATTATCATGATATTTTTCATCATATAGGTACTATATCCGTAAATTTATTCGATGGAATTTGTCCAAACCGGTGTCTTAAGATACCATTTTAGTATCCTTATGCAAGGCACAGACAATTCATAAGTATTTCATCATCTCAGCTCATATATATTCCATTGCTAGGCTTGAGCCTTCTCCATAATTCGAAGGCAACTGACCTACTATACCACGCTTGATTGGAACAGTTGGTATAAGACAAGAAATTTATTTGCTAATAACGTTTATAGCATCTAGTTTCAAATTTTGCTGCTCTTGAATAGATCTAACACGTAGATATGTACATATTATAACACTTAGTCGTTTTTTACAACATCCACGGGCAAGATAAATAGAGATGAACTGTGTTTTTGCTCCATCAGCACACGGGAAATCCATAAATATTTAGAGTTCTAAAATATGCTCAGTTTATGTTAAATAATAATACTTTTATTATATACGTTAACTAGCAACCCGCCCTCGCTTCGCTTCGGTTTCAGTCGCCTTACTCGCGTAGTGCCCGTTCCCGAGAGAATACCGGGATAAAATATAACCTATGTTACTCAGGGATACTGTAACACTCTAATAGCGAGAGAAATATCAAAATCCGTCCAGGAGTTTTTAAGTTTATTCGTAAGGAACGTTTCCTCTTTATAATATTAGTGTCGATTACACCCTTAGAGGGTGAACATTAAAAAATGCTGAAACGCGTGTTTATTTATTTTTACTAAAGAGTATTTTTGGAGAATTTGAAGAAAATCGATGTAGATTTTTTTTCTCCTTATACAAACTTTGTTACTGCGGTTTACCCCCTAGGGGTTGAATTTCAAAAATCCCTTTCTTAGTGGGTTTCTATGTCACGCATAGAAACTAATGTAAAAATTTCATGTGTTTGGCTTCAGTAGTTTCGGCTCTATGATAAGTCAGTAAACTGACATCTTTTTATCTTTTTACACCCTTAGAGGATGAAAATGGACAAACGCTGAAACACGTGTTTATTTATTTTTATTGAAGAGCATTTGTGCTTAATTTGAAGACAGTAGCTAAAGGTTTTTTTTTTCTTTCCATACAGACTTTACTGTTGCGGTTTCACCCTCTTAGAGACCTGACGCTGCTGACCATCACCAGGGCGATGGTCGGCAGCGTCGGGAATTGGGACGCGGTCGCAGCTTTCTGTGAAGCAGTGATCTCGCAGAAGGAGGCGGCGGATCGCCTGTGACGGTGACGTGACCGGGGAATTAGTCCGTCACCCGCCGAGAGGCCGACCGCGTGAGGAAAGACCGACGTCCCCCCCCCCCCCCCCCGGGGAGGACGTCGGTCTTTTATATTGGATAAAAAAATTACTACCACTGTAGCGACTAGCTAAAAATAACATACGCAATACCATCCCTTTCCTCCCCATGGAGGTGTACATAACTGTAACAAATGGGCACACAAAATAAAATCCTGTGCTGAATCGCTAGGCCAACAGGGTATAGTAGATTATGGCTATTCTTAAAAGTTTAGTGTACAACAGTGTACATGCCTTAAGTCTTCTGCGCTCGCTTCTAGTCCATGTAAAGATGCAACCGCCATCTAATCCTCCATATCATGACCTTCCTCCTCTTAAACCAATATCCCTTAGTCGTCTTTTACGACACCCACGGGCAAGATAGGTGAATTGTATTTTCACTCCGTTACCACACGGAAAAAGTTGTGGGCCTTAAAAATATACATATGTACATCGGACAATAAATATCATCGTTCTAATACAGCTGTATGTCACTTAGGAGTATAAGTCGATCGTGCTATAACTACTGTAGCCGTTCTCCCTTAGTTAGTTTTGAACTTGTTCAAAATAAATGACTGCCATTTGAGCGGAGTGACAAGCAACGCAAAGTTCGATGTCGTTAGAAATTTTGTGAAAATATACACTTATAACGAGTCAAAGCTCCGGGTATTGTTTTAATAGCACTTTGTTGCCAGTTTTCAGGAGGTATTCTGTCTTTTTCCGGATAATTGAGTGCTGTTGTACGTTTGTTTTATCATATATATATTATTTTAATGACATTTTATTATAGATATTTTTAAGTGAAAATTCTTATGGCTATGAAATTCTGCTAAACACTAAACACTGTGTCGAATATAGTGATGTATTGCTTACCTTAGTACCAGGGAAGAGTGAGACGTACGCTCTACTCGCTTTCATAACTTTAAGTACATACATGAATGATAAACCCAATCTATGCCATTTAAGTGATTATGAATAACTGAAAGCAACCCGCCCTTGCTTCCCTTCGATTTCAGTCGCCTTACCAGCGTAGTTACCAGTCCCATGGGAATACCGGGATAAAATATAGCCTGATATTATAGCTTTCCATTGGTGAAACAATTTTTAAAATCGGTCCAGTGGTTTCGGACCCTATTCAATACAAACAAACAAACAAATCTTTCCTCTTTATAGTATTATAGTATAGATTAAAATATTTCTCTGTAGTACAAAAATATCACTTGCATCGTGTGTATTTACGACACAATTTTAATAAAAAGAGTTCTATAGAGTTAGAAATTTAACAGGCCTCTTTTCGTAGTCTTTATAGTTGACTAAACTGAGAAACAAATCCTCGTAGCACAGTGATCTTTATAAACTTTCGAAACTATCAGCTTTTGGACGTCTAATATTGGACATATGCCTCTCCACAATAATACCACTGATAATCCGGATTCACCTGCATCCAACTGTTACCTGAGATGTCTATGATAGAGGTCATTATCCATCGGATTAGGCTATCCTGTGCTTTATTATCCGATTGGTGGTCACCATTCGAGACTCGTCCCTCCTTAACAGTTGTTGATTCAACTTACGTGGCCTCTCGTTGCTACTTCAGCTTTCTAATTCCCCAGGCTATATCGGTTACACCGCATCTTCTACGGCTTTTCATGTTTCAGATTTTTTCACACAGAGAAATCAGGAGCATAGGCCTCTCCATTAGAGATGTTTAGCCAAATTATGAAACCGAAATATGTTCTATAAATATAAGTGTACCCATGCTGTGTGGTAGCGGCATCGAATACTACCAACCCTTGCTTTGCTCGTGGGTGTCGTAAAAGATGACTAAGAGCCCTAGATTGACCCGGACCAACTCCATCTGGTACCATTTGGGTCAACGATTACATTCCCAAGGAGGGTTGACGTCAGGCAGGCGGCCGGTCATAAAAGTCATTGCCGAAACTTTTTGCAATATGTCAAAACAGATGACATATTGCGTCGACCCCAAGGAATTGGGATAAGAGCAAGATGATGATGATGAAATATAAGTGTACCCAAAATACATCTAGGATCGGAACAACTACTTGTAAATCAAACAAACTTTCGTGCTTGAAAATTAAACGTACAATACCTACTTGTCATGTAAAGCTATTAGGATACTTGACACAATTTTCAATCTCAATTCACCTTAGAACGTTCCAGAAATTTTTATCGTATTCAAAGCGATTGATTAATATGCACACAAAATTTGTGTGCCGAAACAAAGAGGCTTTTCTTTCTTTATGCCTTTTGATTACATTGAGAGTTTGATCCGGTAGAAACTCAATAGACCGTGAGTAAAGTGGCTCGTCTGTCGTACGTGCTCACACGAGTTATCGGGTTGCAATTTTTTTTTTTTGAAAATAAAAAGAATAAAAAAATTGCTCTCCATATTAAGTTTCGTTGATATAATGCAGCAGGTGTTCGCATTCACCTGGCGAGCATGTGTTTTGTACAAGTTAATTAAGTGGATTTATAAATTGTTGCAATTTTAATTAGCCAAGTAAACGTTGTTAATGTACTTTGAGTTAGGGAACAAACATATAAAACATACCTTAACATATCATACTTTTTACCTAATTTGAACTTTCACAAATTAATTGTTAAAGAACAAATTAATGGGACTTAATTATTTCTGACGTTTACCGCGAGTATTTCACATTGTAAATAAAATTTTTGGTATAGTTGATTTTAACGCTTTTGTGTTTGTCGCATTTGTATTTAACTGTAAAGTGTTAGAAACGTCGGACAATCAAATATAAACGCGATAAAAACCGTAAAAATAGTTTTATTTACAATGAATGGGACTTTACAAAAGTATCGGTAACAGATTTAAATAACATCGCAAACAATTAAAAAAACATTTGTAAATTGCATAAAGAATTGTTAGAAACTACAACACTCGATATGGGCGGTCGATATTTAGACTACAGCGTCGTCTGTGCAATCACCTTACTGTATGTCACTGGTTCTCTTATCTTGTTGCGTCGTTTTATTTTCTTTAAGCTAAATAATATATACATATATTGAATTTGCAGGAATAAAAATTGCTTTAGCATACGAAAGACTAGACTATATTATTCCTTGTGGTAACGGAGTAAGAATACAATTCACTACACCTTATCTTGCCCATGGATGTTGTAAAAGATGACTAAGGGGTATAATACGCATATAACATTTATGCAAGAGAAGGAAAACTTTAAATAAAACCCTATACCAACATGTCTGACCAGCATAGTATAAGATCAATTGCTCCTATTGGGAAAGCTCGGGCCAAGTGAGACGTTTATGAGTTGAGACGACGATGTTGACGACAAAATTTTAGCACCTTTAAAATAGCTTGAAATTTTACAAGAAAATATTAGCTCTGTTCATACAAAAATTAATACTTGAAATGATTACGGTAAATGAGATTTATAATCTGATCGCTGGATAAGTAATAGGGTACTTAATTTTTATAAGCACTTTATCTACAAAAGAATGTAAAATAAGTTTAAGTAAGATACTCTGCCATTCCTTTAATAAATTATCTTTTCAAAAATGGGTTTCCTAAGAAATTTATTGCTGACAATACTAAGTTTAGATCTTTTTTCTGTAAGTGAAGAGTCTTAAATTGATTATTTCAATACAAAAGGAAACAAAAACAGCCTTCGACAAAAGAACTTTCATTAAAGTATTAATAAATTAATGTTGCTAAATATACAATATCTAAGAAAAAAATCTCTGTAAGGCAAACCAAGAAAATAGTCAAGTCCACGACTAGTTTGTTGAAAGATTAATATAAGATGAGCCTAATCTATACCAATAAATAAAATTGGAGTGTTTGTTTGTAATGTCAAAAAAATAGGCTTTTTTCATGCTCACACGGTTATTTGCACGACACCTATGCCTAAAATAGATTAAAACATTTTTGTCTAGTCTGTCTGTCTGTTTGTTTGTTCCGAGTAATCTTCAAAATGGCTGGACCGATTTCAAAAATTCTTTCACCAGTGGAAAGCTATAATATCAGGGAGTAAACTAGGCTATATTTTATCCCGGTATTCCCACGGGAACGGGTACTACGCGGGTAAAACGACTAAAACCGAAGCGAAGCGAGGGCGGGTTGCTAGTCAATACCATAAAAATATTAGGCACTAACAGTGCCCTGCGGTTTCACCCGCTGTTCCTCTTGCCGTGGGAATATCGGGATAAATTATAGTCTATGTGTTATTCTGATGTGTAAGCTATATTATTGTGAAGTTTCATCAAAATCTATTCAGTAGTTTTTGCGTGAAAGAGCAACAAACATCTTCACATACTCACAAACTTTCGCGTTTATAATATAATAAATTAGTAGGAAGGATTATTATCAATTAATATCAACTTTATATAAACTCTTGAATAATAATAAAAAAGTCGTGCACGTATTTTTTAAGACTTCATAAATTTTGTCATTTATGGCGGTAATTTCGATAAAATTCTGCCAAAAGTGTTTCAATATCTTTAACGTTTAAATTAGATTTTAATTGCCAATTTTGCCTTTGTAGAACATATTTATTGTTGGGACTAATCCCACCACACTTTCCCACCACTGTAACTCCTTTAAGCCAGGATCCGCAATGGTCTCCGTATAAGACACCGAGGTTTAACCATCAGCAAGTCCCAGGAAACGCTTTTAATTGTAAAGAACCCGCAACAAATTTAATTAGAAAAGAAAAAATAGGAGGAGTTGGAAAGATTCCACTTCTCTCCTATGCAAAGCGGGAGACATGAAGCAAAGTAGGCTAATAAACCAGTAAATAAGGGGATGTACAACTACGTGAAGTGCAGCAGTATAGCACAATGGATTTAACATAGCTTAAAGGTAAAAAAGCCTGAACAACGCACGGCAATTTTCTCTTCGTATAACATATACAGTAAATGAATAGATCATCATCATCCTGCTCTTATCCCAATTACTTGGGGTCGACGCAACACGTCATCTGCCCTGACATATTGCAAAAAGTTTCGGCAATGACTTTTATGACCGGCCGCCCGCCCGACGTCAACCCTCCTTGGGAATGCAATCGCCGACCCAAATGGCACCAGATGGAGTTGGTCCGGGTCAATCTAGGGCTCTTAGTCGTCTTTTACGACACCCACGAGCAAAGCAAGGGTTGGTAGTATTCGAAGCCGCTACCACACAGCATGTAAATGAATAGATATTGTATTTAAAATCGGACTATACAGTAACAAACTACATAGAAAAGACTCAGAAATTTATATGAACACTCAGCAACTAGGCTCTTCTAAAAGTATTCTTAATCGTTGAACGCGTATGTAATGAGCATGAATAAAGGCAGAAAGATACATTAGAATCGTTGTGTATTATATAATAACAAGCCTTTAAAGGATTATGACGTAATACTACTCTTATTAAATTTATTTTGAGGCGTGGTGACGGAGTAAGAATAAAATTCACCACCCGCTCTCATACTCGTGGTTGTCGTAAAAGACGACTTAGAGATATATTACGTATATCTATGCAAGAGATGGAAACTCGATACAAAACCCTATATTAACCTGTCTGACCAGCATGGTATAGTAAGGTCAATTTCCCTCCTATTATAGAGCAGGCTCGAGCCCAGAAGTGGGACATATGTGAGTTAAAATGATCATGATGAATATTCATCACGAATAACAACAACAACAATAATAACAGGCCTTACATTTTCACAAACTACGTCAATAATAAATAATCGGTTTTAAAACTAAAATTGGTATAGTTATTATATTATTACTTTCATCACCTTATGTTTTATAATTGACCATAAATACGCTTACTTAATTAGAAAGGAAAAATAATTAGTATTTACCATCACGTTTCAAGCATTTTTTTCATTCACCAGCGTGACAACAAAATATAGGGTCTTAAACATACAAAATTACTTCATGTAAGCCAACTTTCCACACCATGGCTCGTAAATTACAACAAAGCGCTGCTCCCAGCTATAAAACTGCTAATCGGCACGCACGCGCGTCGGTCCAGTTAATGATATAATTAAAAATCCCCATACCAAGGTAGCGGTAAGTTCCCGGCTTTAGTAGCCTGGCTTAGTCTTAGTAAACCGAACAAGTTGCTCCCATTTGCTAATCTTCTAAGCCAAGTAATGTGCGGTGTAAGTGATAAACTTTTATAACACATTTGATGGAAACGGTAGTCAAGTAACTAGAATAATGGACTGCGTCATAAAAAAATCGCGTTACAATTTATAGCGTGCATATCTGATCAAGGAAAATATTATGAGGCAATCCTGAATATTTAACATTGTCCGAAGTCTATTAACTGCAATGGATCATAGACTATGAACCAGAAATTTCTTTAAGAGTTATTCAACCATCGGATATACAAATAAAACTACTGTGTAAAAATTCCAAATCACTTAGGAGAAAAGAACGAGTAATTAGGGATGCAAATATCGAAACCGAAAGCATCGATCTATCGATACATCGATGTTTCAGAACAAACATCGTATCGTTTGCATCCCTACGAGTAATCGGATACGGCAGAAAAGAACTCAATCACATTTGTTTTTAATAAATATTTAAACTCTTGTACAAAAATTAAGCATATTGCTGTGCTGTGGCGGCTACGAAAACTACCAACACTTACATTGCTCTTGAGCGTCGTAGAAGACGACTAAAAGCTTTACATCAATCTGTACCAGCCGATGCAGTATGAGAAATAATTACATTCCCAACTAGGGTTAACGTCAGGCAGGAGGCCAGTTATAAAACTATTGTCTAAACTTTTGGCAATATGGGTGACAGTAAAAAGTACACATAGAGTCGACCCCAAGTAATTGGATAACAGCAGACTAAGAAATTAGCACAGTCTAAGAAATAAACGTAACCAAACCTAGACAACCATTTGCTGCTCAAACATAACTATTGCGCGTAAGAAGCATAACTATTCCGCGTCAGAATCAACACGAGATATGCGAGAACGGAATAATTTCGACTGTGACATTTCTAAACTATGTATTCAGTAACGCGTAAAGTTTATGTATCCAAAGTCTCTAAGATGTTAGGTACTATTTTACCTTGTACCTTGTGTTACGTTTACAGAATTTTATGACTGTGATTTCTAATTCTCAACAGAAACTTCTTTAAAAATATAATTAATAAAATTCAAGGTCGTGAAAGCGATCACAGACCGTCTAAGAGTAGAGATATGTACTCGAATTGCGTTAATGTCTAATCTTGTGCTTACCAAAACCATAGTTCGATTACAATTCATCGATTACACAACCGAACGATTACAAAATAATCAAAGTATACAATAATTATCAAAAATATTACACTAGTACTAATAATGTAATGAATGACACGTGCACATTTTCAATAAATCAGTGACAAATCGGGCCAATTTTGTTCAGGTGTAGTATTTTTAACGAATGAACAGGTCACACATGTTCTCTTATCTGCTTGTACCCCTTAGTTATTTCTGAGTATCACCCAAGGGTAAGAAAAAGAATATTGAATTATATTCTTACACCGTCACCATACTCAACCCGATGCCAAAATTTATAATATCAATGAGAATTAATTTGTCGCTACCGCTTATGATTTACACCAAATACTAATACTAGCTTGCCAGAACTAGCAGGTACGACCACGAATAGCGTCGAGTAATGAGTTTTGTTGTTTAACAGTTACCGCTAGATTAAGGGACACTGAAACGATATACGACCTCGAAAATTCCAGTGCTCATGGTAAGCTATGGTATTAGACGTTTGCATTTAATGAACTGTAAGTATTTTAAGGCGAGTGTCGCTGTTATTGATATTTAGAGCTGCGTAACTGTGTACCGTATTACGCAATACGGATTTGGTAACTTAATAAAAAATAATCTTAATAAACTGTAGATGTCATACAAAAAACTAAGAAAGTATGTTAGGTAACGCATATTAGGCAACTGTATGTGTAGTTCACAGTTACGAGTTGAAATGACATTTGGTTTATTCTATTGGCCTACACGGGAAGTCCCTCGTGTGGTAACTAGTTCACTGCTGAGCTGAAACCCCCTCCACAGTATGAGCGAAATTGATCTACTATACCACGCGGTGGTATGGTGTTTTATTTCAAGCTTCCCTTCACTTCCACAAATGTTTTAGGCATATGATGTCCCTTAATCGTCTTTTACAACACCCAAGTCAACTTATCTAATAAGACAATAAATGACATGATATACAACTACGAGAGTCTTCTCTCAGCAGTACGACACCACGGTTATGACAGAAAATGCAAGAATGAAGTAAGAAATGGGTTACCGATTTAGCTCAAAATACACTAAAATATTAATACAATATGTCCCCAATCGGTTTATCGTTCACAAAATTTGCTGAGAAACTCCCGAGGGTACATGTAATTTCTAGATGGATAACATGAAACGTACAACCTCTCTCGAAGCCTCGACCGTTGTAGTTTTCCGATAAAATCATGTCCGCAAACAATTATGTGAACATCGGACAGATTGGGTCCCGAAGCGATCACACGAAGCGAGGAATGTTAATCGAACCCTTGGCTGGGTCAACATTGGACACACAACACGTTATACAAGAACAAACTTTCTTAACACATAATATTATACACAAACACTACAAGAAATTCAATTAACATTCGTATATGTATATGTATCTACTAAACTACTAGTATGTATAATAGTGTGTATTAAATATTAAAATAAATAGTTATAAAAACTAAAAAAACACTAAAAACACGTTTTTGTTAATAAGCGAACTAAAAGCTGCGATGCAGAAAATAGGGACAGCGACATCTATTGAGTCATGCCAAAATCTCAGTTACGAATTTATAAAAAAATCGCTAATCTTATAATGATAATGGAACAACATTTAAATCATTGTATTGTCATTGATCCGTGATAAGTTTTATTTTAATCCGACGTTTAGAAGCTGATGAAAATCACGTTTAAAGTTTTCGTTATGTACAAACCAGGTTATAAGCGTATTAATGTAGCGTATTACCGTTGCTGTTGCTGTAGCTTTTCCGTGTGGTGACGGAGTAATAATACAATTCTCCACCCCCTCTCTTACCCGTGGGTGTCGTAAGAGACGACTAGGGGATATATATTAGGCATATAACATCTATGCAAGACATGGAAAACTCGAAACAAAACCCTATACAACCTGTCTGACCAGCTTGACCGAAGCTTGACCAGATTGACCTTACTATACCATATAGTAAGGTCAATGGCCCTCCTATTATGAAGGAGGCTCGAGCCCAGCAGTGTGACGTATGTGAGCCGAAATTATGAATATAGCTGGATATATTTTATTTTTTTTATTGCAAGCAGTGGCAAACGAGCAAACAGTACACCTGATGAGTGTTGCTGCCGCTCATGGACCTTTACAAGGCCGCTGCCTACCGCGAAGAAAGTGAAGGAGTGTGAATGCGTGTATTGAGGCTCGGTGATACCAAAGGCACCACCCAAACCCTCCATACGCAAACACCCTCAGAAAGTTGGGCTTCCGGCTCTCTCGCTCACCGAACGAAGCGCAGTAACAAATTGCTACTACTCAGACGTCGATTTTCTGCGAGAGCGTGGTACTACCCCGGACGGACCGGCCCACGGCTGTAGACAGATAGCTGTCGACAGTGTGGTCCTACCACTAATCAACATACAAAACACACTTTTTTTTTTATTGTGTGTGACTTAGTTGTTAGCCTCAGATGGCTATGACAACTTTACCCGGACTGGTGGGTGAGCGTTGAGGGATCTCAACCCGTGATTTATAAAACACACAAAATTTGCCTAACTTTATGCCTTCGCTACGGCCTTCAACTATAAGTTTCCAGCGATCATTTCTCCCACGCACACAGGATCTGTAATGAACTACATGGCACTGTGCTTCCAGGGTTCTATGAATTTGTCTTTCTTTAAACGAGGTTTAATAAGAGCACTTTCTACACGATAGGTAGCGGCCCATCTGTATCCCTAGTTTGCAAAGGTCAAGATATTATGAAGACGAAGGTGTGGCCTGTTGAATAGGCGTAGCAATAATACAATAGGTTATGTGCAGTCTCGCATTACCTTTTTTCAAACTCGAATAGATAGTTAAGACCAGGTTTTAAGGGAACATTCCCAAAAAACTAATTTGACAAACTAAAGACCTATAAAAATGAACGCTTAAATTTAAAAATATTATTGCTTCTGATTTTCCGTGCTCCCAGCGTTTAAGTAAATTGATGACCTCAGTTTTGAATTAATATATTGATTTGAATAAAACAGTGTATGCCTTATAGTATTTTACTGTAGTAATAAAATTAATCGTAAATGTTTAATTGTGTCTGCCTACCGAATTTATACTGCACGCGACATAATATTTAGCCAAGTTACAGCCAATTGTAGGCATGCAAAACAACGTTAAGCCATTCCATGTACTTTATTACGGATAAGCTTAAACTTCGTAAATAAAATCTTAACTGGCGTAATCGTAAAATCGGTTCCTTGCATTTTTCTTTGACTTTGTTTCGTGAAGTATATTTTTACTTTTAATTACACACGTAAATATATATTTAAATGTTTATACGTTTGGTTTACATTAAAGAAGCCCGGTATGTTTCTGAAAATCTTATCTAAAAGTAGAGGACTCGAAATAACAAACATACATGATAATTACAAACACTTCCGTGTACTTTACGAGTTCAATGTAAAGCTTGATTTTACACTTTTTTAAATTGATAAAGCCCATGCTTGTGTACTTAAAGTAAAACTAACTAAAATATTATAGACATTAGAGCATTTTTTTTTCTACAGTTTCTATTTAAAACTCCCAGATATAACTCAACAGCGACGCAGTGTAAGACCATCCCCTACTAGGTGGACTGAGGATATCTTGAAAGTCGCAGGCAAATCGTTGGATGCAAGCGGCACATGACCGTGCTGGTAGTGAAGTGAAGTGGACTGGATTCATCCTTTATCTATGACTTGTGAGTTATTTATAGCATATATATAGCAACTCAAAAATAAATTATGGCATGTTTAATGGTGAAGGAAAACATCGTTAAATAACGCACATTTCTGAGAACTGAAATAATATATACATGTTCTTGTAGATATTTAAAATACGTGCCTGGAAGAGTATGTTAAGCCTTTCGTAGCGGCTGTCTTGAACACTAATAATGACCAATATGGGGAGTCGGTATATTAAAATATTCTGACGTCTAGTCTAATCCTAGAATATGATTATCCCTTGGGTATTGCGAAGGTCAGACGGCAGCCGGTCGGTGAAAAAATGATTCTAGCGAAATTGATTAGGCTAATAAATACTCAAGGGAAAATTGTTTGATTTAAAATGTGTAGTAATATTTGCGTACACATCAGAATTCATTATATAACTTTTATAATTAAAATTCAAAACAAAATTAAGCCTTGAGTGACTAACAATTACTAATTCGTGCTAGTACTAATATGGGCTAATCCTTATTAATATTATAAATGCGAAAGTAAGGATGTTTGTTTGTTACGCTTTCACGCTTAAACCACCGAACCGATTTCAAAAATTCTTTCACCAATGGAAAGCTATAATATCAGGGAGTAACATAGGCTTTATTTTATACCGGTATTCACACGGGAACGGAAACTACGCGGGTAAGATGACTGAAACCGAAGCGAAGCGAGGGCGGGTTGCTAATAAGTTATAAATTTCAAACAATAAATTGCAAATACATATTTCTATTTTTCATTTATAAATAAAACTATTTTAGGGATTTTATCGCATTTGTATTTGATATTTTATTGCCCAACGTTTCGACTTGTTAGGTTTAAATAAAAAAAATAAATGTCATAATATTTACTTATTAATATTATAGATATAATTTAATGGTACAGGATATTTAATGATTAATAATTACTAACTAAGAACAATATAATTTTTTTATATAGAATAATTTTCTTTATTGTACTGTCAATAAATTTGTACAAAAGTGCGGGTCAAAGTTTAAGAACTAAATCTATGTAAGGGGTAGATATAAATCAATCTAATAGCGATTACTTGTTGGACGTGTGATATCTTAGGCCGCCCGTGACCATGAATGCTGTAAAGTATTCCAAACGTCGCGTCGGGCAATCAAAAATCCAATACAAACGCATAAAATCCATAAAATAGTTTTATTTATAACTAGCAATCCGCCCTCCCTTCGCTTCGGTTTCAGTTGTCTTACCTGCTTAGTTCTCGTTCCCATATGAATACAGAGATAAAACATAGCCTATGTTACTCCCTGATATTACAGCTTTACATTGGTGAATGAATTTTTGAAATCGGTTCGGTGGTTTAAGCGTGAAAGTGTAACAAACAAACTTAATTTCGCATTTATAATACTACTAAGGATGTGCAATACTCGGGTAATCATTAGAAATCATTTTTCATTTACGATATAACGAAATTTTGGTATTATTTATGACATTTTTTGTTTTCAAATTATTTTTTTTACCCATCCTTACTAATATTATAAATGCGAAAGTATGTTTGTTTGTTACGATTTCAAGCTTAAACCACCGAACCGATTTCAAAAATTCTTTCACCAATGGAAAGCTATAACATCAGGGAGTAACATAGGCTATATTTTATCCCGGTATTCCCACGGGAACGGGCACTACGGTGGTAAGGCTACTAAAACCGAAGCGAAGCGAGTTGCAAATTCAAAATAGATAACTGTTATGTTCTCTAATTGAAATACCCAACATAACTTTGTATGAATAATAAGCATCGCAATACGAATATTATAAGGCGAAGACTAGACTATTGTATTTGTGATACAAGCTTCATAATTCATATATCACGTGTCTACGTGTATTGATGTATTGTAATACAAGTCACAAGAATTTGTAGTACCCATTGTAATATATTTATAAGGAGCGATATATATTGAGCGTGTAGCCTTTGTCTAACCTTACATTCTTTATTCGTTCAACAAAACCCGAACAATATAAGTTTTATCCACTTAATACTACGTGTAAACGGAAGGCATATACACCATTAGCAACTGTAATAAAGGTCAAGTCTGTTTTCGTTGTCGTCTTTAGTCAAAACCACAAAAAAATAAAACAAAGTCAGTCTTCCTGTCCAATTTTGCGTTGTTATCGACAAAAAACGTTTGCTTCTGTTGCCTTTTTGTCGATTGGACATAACAAGGCAGGAATGCATTGTGCCGTTACTGTACTGTCCCGAACTAGTTGTAAAAAAAGGTATAACCTATGCGCCCGGTTTATTGAAGAATGCGTCATTGGGTGAAGGAATTTGGGATAGTGATTCACCTATAGGCATTTGTAATGGACTTAAATTTTAACCGGTTTTAAAATACTAATGCCCGCTTTCACCAACGACCCCTAAATATTAGGTTATATTTAGGCCAAAATAATACGTAATATTAATGTTTTATATCCTTTAAATTGCTAGTATAAATTTTGGATATATAATAACTAAAGAATACTAAGTATAAATTTTGGAGTTGTTGGTGTAACAAGCAGAAAATAGTACACTATTTAGACTTAATATTAAATGGCATAGGTATTTTTCTAACACTTCGCATATCGAACTAGGTATGTAGTTATAAAAAATGGTTAATTTGAGAAAAAAATCGCAAGAAACTTGGACTTGCGTAATTTTCAAAATTCATTTAAAGATGAAAGTGAAGTTTAAAATGAAAGCGAAGTTGAAATTGAATATTGCTTATATCATTATAGCTCATTTTTTTATTGTTATCTTCCTCCATTTATACTCGTATGATGATGGTAAGTGGTCACATTCTTGGACTTCAGTTATATCAATAACGCCGGGTATGACTCTTTCCATTATAAAGAAATGCTACACACAAACCAACACATATTACAGAAGACTTGTTATATGTTATCGGATGAGATTATATTGTTGCTTTAAAATAATACTTTTATGTTCAATATTTTCAACTCGTGTAAAATCTAAACAATCTATTTTTAGAACTACAGAATTTTGCTGGCTATAATAACATCATATTTTCCGTATGGTGACGGACTATAGATACAATCCACCAACTCTTTTTTGCCCTCGAACGTCATATAAGATAGTTAAGGAATTATAATATGCACAAAACATATATGCAAGCGAAGGAAAACTCGAAATAAAACCTTATACAAACACGTCTGACCAGCGTGATTTAGTAGATGAATTGCCCTCCAACTACGAAAGAGACTGGAGTCCAGTCCAGCAATGAGACGTATATGAGCCGTGAATCGTGATGATGACGTTGATGATATAATGGTTAAAATGGAAATAGAAAACGTATTAATAATGATACATTGATTGACCCGGACCAACTCCATCTGGTACCATTTGGGTCAACGATTACATTCCCAAGGAGGGTTGACGTCAGGCAGGCGGCCGGTCATAAAAGTCATTGCCGAAACTTTTTGCAATATGTCAAAACAGATGACATATTGTGTCGACCCCAAGTAATTGGGATAAGAGCAAGATGATGATGATTAATAATGATACATATTCGCTTCGGTTGTCTTTAAATAGACGTTACATGTGTCTAATTAACTAAAACTATAATAAGAATTCCAACCTAATATAAAAGCTTGCGTTCTATAGGCCTCGAATCTACTATTCCCCTCAGGTCTTAATCAATTCCAAATAAACTAAGTGAAAGTTTCAATTTAGATGCTATTAGGATCCTTCCTTTTAGATTAGACTGAATTGAAAGTCTATAAAGACGTAATATTTTTAGATACCTATTCAAAGAAGAAACAGAAAGATCTTATTGTGTACATAACTATTCATATAATAACTACTATAATAACTATGAATAACATCTAAGTTGTCACCAAGTTTATTCTTAGTTTTAAAATAATTTTGTGCTTGTATGACCCCAGATTAGTTATTATTATTTGATAAATTATAAAAAATATGCAAAAATAATAATAATGGTGAAATTTGTTTATTTAATTGTCTGAATAACGGACTAAAAGCGATTTACTACAATGTAAACGTAGTATTTTTTTTGGTTGGCTATGATCTGGGCACACACCGCCCAATTCGTCCGGGGCGACGACTTGACTGCCGTGGCACGCCCAGCGGGTCACCCTTTCGGGTATCCTCCCATTCAACCCCCCGGCAACAAGACAGTGTTGCCGAACAATGGCCCTCACGCGGTCTACCTCTCTGCGGGTGGCGGACTAAGCCCCGCCGCGTCCACCCGCTGCCTCGGCTAGGGCGGCATCATAATATAAACCTACCCTAAATAGAAGAAATCCTCTTTTTTTAGCCGGCAGGCGTGGACACGACACGCCGTTGGGGCGACGTAAAGCCCTCGTGGCGCTCTAACCCGCCGTGTTCTCTCCCCATTGACCACTGGTACCGAATCCTTGACGTCCGTGGCCAGTTTGGCGATTTACCCTTTCGGGTATCATCTTCGTCGACATCAAAATAGAAACCAAGCCGAGAAAACCTCCAAAAGCTGAAGATGGTATCAGATGGAGTTCTCACAGGTCGATGTAACACTCTAATTCGTTTTTTACGACACGGGACCGACGAGCAATATAAGGGCTGTTAGTATTCGTAGCCCCTACTACACAGTACTACATCTACCATCATACATATTACAAATGACCACGGCACATCTAAGAGCTTATAACACAAACTGTAATCGCCAACCCGCCTGTTAAGCACGATGTTATAGCATTATCCAAATGCGAAATGTCGTTTGCTAACAGTGGAGTAAATAAAAGTCTATATTAAAAATAACAGAATCGCTATTGAATAGACACAAAAAATTGTTGGCAAGATTTAATCTTAGCGGAGATAAAGTTAATAAAGATTAAATTATGGAACTCATTAAGTGTTAACATAGCATCCTTATTAAAAATTAAAGAATCAAGGTAAACTTATCTTGGCACTATTAATTTATTAATATAATTACAGATAACAGTAACATAAAAAGGCATTAGTGAACCAAACAGATTGAATTTATAATCCTTTTAGTTCTTAATGTGATTGTATTATACTAATATTAAATTATCTTTTTATTTAAAATAGAAAAGTATTTCAATAGTAGATGCTGTGGTTTCTGTTATCTGATACCTTTTGATAAATAGAAACAAACGCTGTCATTTTGTAGGTCTGTATTTGCCGATCTTTGTCGCGCTGGCCATCGGGGTCAAAGAATCCAGTCCCCAATCCGTCGATGAGGAGAGGATACGGTGGGTTATGGGGCCGCACGCCATGCTTCCGTTGCTCCGGACGGATAAGACGAGGAGTACCTAGACCATAGCCTACCTCGAAAAATGGATAGCAGATTTTTAAATCGCGGGTAATAGTTTTGCAGTCTTAAAATGGAAACTTCTTGGAGAGTTATGCATTTATTTTGTGGGTATTGAATGTGGCGAAGCCATCAAGCTGAACAATGTAACACAACTTAATAGAATCCTACATCTAGCAATGGACGGCGAACTGCAAAATGATGATGATACATCTGTATAGCAAACGCTAAAACTGCAAAATTGCTTACATTGAAAACAACATTTCGTTCTAATTTTTCACTATATGCTGAACAAATCGCACATAAGAATGAATGGTTTATGAACATTGTTATGATAAACTATAGAATAATATGCAAACCACATTTACTTTGGTCACTACAATGTTACATAACCACAGTTTACTGTCGGCAACCAGCGTTAATACTACCGGCTTAGACATTCTGTAAACATTTACTTTAATCTCTACAATGCTTTACGTGACATAATCTTCAATAACATACACTCCAGCCACGTCGTCTCTAGCATAATATTTGACAAACTATATTGTTGCACGAGTACCTTACGTCTAACTTATTATGAAGATGAGTATTTTTTTTCTAAGACTTTAGTAAAATATATTTCGTGTGATCATGTGCTTCGCAAGGTGGCTTTCAATTGTAGTGAGGGACTAAGAACATTATCCATCTTTCATTCCTGCGGCGTTATAAAAAAAACCAAGGAATGTAAGCAGATACAATCGCTACAAGGAAAACTTGAAATAAAAAGTTATATCAACACGTGTAACCAGAATGACTTTATGGATTATTTTTCCTAATACTTTATAGGAAGCTTGCGCCCGAAAGTAAGCCGTACAAGGGTTTAGAAAGAAAATTTACGAAATGTTTACAAAAAAGATTCTAGACGGAGATTACAAAGATGCGATATAATTGTCTTTCCCACATAGAGCTTTGAATAGACGACATCCTCGATTACGCCAGGCTGTTGCACAGGGGTAAATTGTCAAAACTACGTACGGTGTAAAGCGTCGTTGACACGATAAAAGTAATGTGCGCAAAAGATACAAACGCAATTCGTGCATTAGTACTTTACAGCCTTTTTGACGACAGGCCATGATGCGTAGTGCGCCTTCCCATCCGTCCAGAGCAACGAGAGAAGACGGCGAACGAGCCCATAGTCCGCCTGGTGCACCTCCAAGCACCAAGTGGGCGGGCCACCGGTACCCGACCTTGTCATCAGTGAGTAAGGATTTCTAAGTGGCTGACGGTACAAACGACTCTTAACCTTTTAAATGAGGCCCTAGATACCGAACTGTCTAGAACGGTCGAAGCTACCGCCAAATATTCAAATTGACGATCTGTTGACATATTTATGGAACATAAATTTCTGTTATTTTATACCAATATAAAACATTTAAATATTGACATTTATTGCAAACATAAGTTTCTTCAAAGCATTAAGTATCAAAAACCTTTAAACTGTCAATAGTGTGATCATAATACATACGAATGGTATTTTGTTAGGTCGATTGGATCTCTATAGTTTAGAAACTGGTCAATCAGGTGTCAAGGGTGACCACGGTTTCTAAAGACTACTAGATTAACAACCGTTAGCGAGTCCAATCTAAATGCGTATAAAAATGTTACGGAATACGAGCAAATATTCTAATGACATTCGTGTGGTGCAGGCAAATGTATTCTTACACTTTAACTACCCCTCCTTGGCCCGTAAGTATCGAAAAAGATGACTAAGGGATATGATAAGCAGATAATATCCATGCCAGAGAAACACAAAACTCAACATAAAAGCTTTGGCGAACACGTCTGACCAGCGAGGCGTAGTAGTACGTCAATTTCCTTCCCATTGTGGAGAAGGCCCAAGCCCAACAGTGGGACTTATTTGGGCCGAGATGATAATTCTAATTTACTACATACTAACAATACGACGTCACCACTCCTTACTTTCCGATGGGAGTAATAAGTACCAGCTGCTGCATTATCTCGACAATATGCACCTTCCTAGGAGATATCACCACTGCGATACCAAACCAGCCTGCTAAGCATACAAATTCCCCCTTGGGAGTATTTTGTATGTAAATAAACTCCTGAATGGATGAAAAGTACATAACGACATTCAATTTGATGATCAATGTTAATATCTCCTTAAATGGTAGAACTGCCGTCTGAAGGCTACCATCAGGTACCTACTGGACAGATGGATATATATATCTATACCAATAAATAAAATTGGAGTGTCTGTTTGTAATGTCAAAATGGCTTTTTTCATGCTCACACGGTTATTTGCACGACACCTATGCCTAAAATAGCAATTAAAAAATTTTTGTCTTTCTCTCTGTATGTTCCGGGTAATCTTCAAAACGGCTGGACCGATTTCAAAAATTCTTTCACCAATGGAAAGCTATAGTATCAGGGCGTAAACTAGGCTATATTTTATCCCGGTATTCCCACGGGAACGGGAACTACGCGGGTAAAACGACTATAACCTATAACCGAAGCGAAGCGAGGGCGGGTTGCTAGTTGTAAATAAAACTATTTTACGGATTTTATCGCGTACTTTTGATTGCCCGAAGTTTCGAATACTTTACAGCGTTCATAATTACAGGCGGACTAAGAAATCTCACGTCCAACAAGTCATCGTCATTACAGAGATTTATATCTACCCGCTACACAATTAGATATTAATAACTAATTCTGTTGCGGATAGATATAAATCTAATCAGAATCAATCAAATACAAACGCAATCAAATTCATAAATTAATTTTATATACAACTAGCAACCCGCCCTCGCTTCGCATCGGTTTTAGTCGCTTTACCCGCGTACGTTCCCATCCCGTGGAAATACCGGAATAAAATAGAGCCTATGTTACTCCCTGATATTGTAGCTTTCAATTGGAAAAAAGAATTTTTGAAATTAGTTCGGTGCTTTAACCGTGAAAGCGTAACAAACAAACTTGCTTTTACATTTATAATATTAGTAAGGATGTGTAGTATTAGCTTAAACATCACAACATCATTATGGTAATTAAAATAGTAGTAAAATCCTTATATGAAGATAATATTTATCGATAAAAAAACACACAATATAACAAAATAGTGCCTGCGCCTCATGCCACCCTAGCCGAGGGCGCGGGTGACGTGACCGGGGATTTTAGTCCGTCACCCGCCGAGAGGCCGACCGCGTGAGGAATGACCGACGTCCTCCCCGAGGGGGGGACGTCTGTCAATGAGAGGGTACCACAATAGGGGGTATATTCCATCGGGCCGACCATTGATGTCAAGTAACCCTGCTCCGGTGGTCGGCCCAACGACGAAGGCGACGTGGTTTTCGGGTGGGTTGCGGGAGTTGCGTGCTTAAGCCCCTCTGTCGCCCCGGACGGAGTGGTGCGGAGGCGCGCCGACCGCAGCCCACCCACAAAAAAAAAACCTCAATATTATCTACAATATTCTCCGTAACTTTAACTCAATATACTATTAGGATAATATTTCCGCTTATAATGATCCACAATCAAATACTATTATTTTCGTATTAACTCCTGACGGATTTGACCACAACAGCCGGCCGGATCCGAATAAAATTGGTAAATAATGTTAGGCCGCCCGAAACAATGCAGCTTCTCTGTTAATTATTCATTTGAGGTATTAGACCTGATTTATTTATTCCTTGTGGTTTATTGACTATAATATCATATTAATATATGTTTAATTATTATCTATACATCAATACATATAAATAAAATTGATGTGTCTGCTTGTAATGTCAAAATACTGGGCGTTTTTCATGCTCACACGGTTCTTTGC
Organism: Lymantria dispar; assembly: GCA_032191425.1. Classification (NCBI taxonomy): domain Eukaryota; kingdom Metazoa; phylum Arthropoda; class Insecta; order Lepidoptera; family Erebidae; genus Lymantria; species Lymantria dispar. Next base: position 10,032,994 of record CM063448.1, read on the forward strand.
CTAAAACAGTTTAAAATTTTTGGCTGTTTGTTTATTTTGGGTAATCTTTAAAACGGCTGGACCGATTTTGATAATATTTTTACTACCAGGTAGCTGTTTATTTAAGGAGAAACTTAGGCTATATTTTATCTCAGTATTCCCACGGAAACTATGCGGGTAAGGCGACTGAAACCGAAGCGATGCGAGGGCGTGTTGCTAGTTATTCATATGAAAGTATGTCTGTTCCGTATGGTGACAGAGTAAGAATACACTTCACCACCCCCTCTTACCTGTGGGTGTCGTAAAAGACGACTAAGGGATTAAAATAAGCATATAAAGCCTTTGCAAGAAAAGAAAACCTTGAAATGAAACTCTATACCAACACATCCGAGTAGCTATATAGGTCAATAGCCCTCTTATTGTGGAGTAGGCTCGAGCCCAACGGTGGGACGTGTATGAGCTGAAATGATGAATAATGATGATGTTATTATGTCTTATAATATGTGAATAATTAATAATTACATATACTTCATATGAAATCGTAATTACAATATGATTTAATAAACGCTATGCGATTTAATAAAGGCTTTTCCTTTTTAAAGTCATCATCATCATCACCTCAGCTTATACATCCCACTGCTAGGTTTTAGGTTCATCCAGAATAGGAAAGCTAGACTATTGTCAATAACGGACATCGATAGACATGGTATAAAGAGGTATTTGATGTGTAAGTATATGTATATTACTAAAGAATCTCTTTTGCACGTCCCATGCAGCACAAGAGTTTCTTACAGAGATCTTTAAAGAACATATCATTTATTCAAAGGACATACATCAAAAGTAAACCTTCATATTTGATAACTTTTCACGACTCCATTCCTTTTGAGGGCCAAGACTACGTTTTCTTTGTATGTTTTATTCTACATGTTTATTATTACGTTTCTAATTATTAATTAAATAATTGTGAAAAGAATAACTTCTAACGTTATTCATTTTACAATTTATTACAGAGCATTAGTTAAAAGAAAAAAAGAATACAAACTGTCATGAGGACTGCCGACAGAAGCGAAAACTTAAAACTATGAACCAAACAGTTGTTAATTTTGAATATTCGAATATAAATTATATAATTTTATATTTATCTTATTTTGAGATATATTGGCATTGACATAACTACAGATATCATAATGAATAAACATGTTTGAAATATTTGCAACTAATATTTAAATAATTATTTGTAGTAACAACACTGCTATTTATCATGCCATAATATTTAAAAGACACTTTTTGAATGTATTTCTAGAAATCTTTGAATTGTTTAAATATTTATATAAATGATCAAAATAAAATTGATTAGAATTAATGTAATTATTTGTAATCATATTTAGTTGTTTTTACGCAATAAACATTGCAATTGATTTCTACTTACAGTGCCGTCTGTTGAACAATATATGAGAATAATATTTTCTTTAATTTCATTAATGTAAATTGTGTAAAAGTGACTATTTGGCATTATGTTAAATGCATTAGAATATTTATCGTTATTATTTAAGCTATATTTCGATGATTGTTATTGTTGTTTTATTTGTTTGTTATAAAAAGTAATTGTAGTTACTAAGACTAGACCGTTTCATTGTAAAGCGGAGGTTATAAAAACATTGTAAGATTAGAATAGAACACAGTTTTACTTCAGTCACTTCTCCAGCAATAACTCCTAATAAATACAGTGATTACATACTCGATATTTTAATATGGACAACCGAATTCCTGGCGCAACGCCGATATGTATTATATCCCTCGGCCGTCTTTTACGATATCCACAGTCAAGTTAGGGAGTGGTAAATTGTATTCTTACTCCTTCACCACATGGGCCAGATATAGGCTTAGTTTTAAACTTTTAACACATCACTGAAGGTCGTCATCAAGATGGTCAATCTTGATGACGACCTATATGAATTTACTCCGCATCCCAACCTTCGAATAGAAGTTTTCAATTCAATTATCTTGCAAATAAATACGTCTGCGAACATTAATTCATATTATTATTACATATAAAAACTATTTGAAATAAATACATTTTTATGAGGAACGTTTGTTTAAAAATACATAATGTTATCAAGTACTACTTCCGGCCTCAGATGTACGGCTAATTTAGATGCATCCTAATTATTTACTGACTTGATTATAGTTTTATAATTTAACTGATATTTTTATAATTAGGTAAATAGTTTATTAATATTTCTGTAAGTTAAAATAATTCTTATACAATGGGCGCCTTCCGCTTGTCAGCTTCCGGCGCCACTATTAAATAGTACTTATTGTTGTAGACCTCTGTACTCTCTTACACTATGTCGACTAATCGCACCTATATTCCTTATATTTTACTACATGTATTAGATTCTTATTTCACTGATTCATGATGTCATCATTAACACGTCTGCGTGTCAACTTCCGCCGTAATAAATATTCAATGTTACATAATCCTGTATAATATTTGCACGTAAATAACTATTAGAATTATTAAGATATTTTATAATTAGTATTATCTATTAAGTTTGTGTATTTCATATTAGTTCACGCCGCGTGTATCTATAAATACCGCCATCTTGAATATTGTAGGGCATTCGTATTGTAACCGCTGTAAGGTCAATTACAAATTGTAAAGTACAAAGTGCGTCTTCATTACCTTCGTCGTCACCCTTGCCGCCTTCGTTCTACAATACAGTCCAACAGAGAGTCAATAAAATAATAAACAACAGATCAATAAAACTTTATGACGAAGTCCTACAGACATTGCTATGGATACTATTTCATAGGAGTTTTGCCAGAGAGGTTTAGATCCATATTATTCACTTGGGTAACTTAATATAAATGAATTACTATTACATTTACCGGATATATTCAAAGATCTAAATTGATCAGGTTTCTAAAACGAATGAGACTATAAACAATTTCGATTAATAGCTCGCGTGGGTGACCATGAATGTACAAACGGCAGGTTTTTTCTATTTTATATCCATCACTAAAGGCGCCTCGGACTACGTTCACAGCGGGCATCGTGCCCATAGGTGTCCATGAATCATTTAATTTATAGTACAAGTCCGAATGTCCTTTTTGCTACATATCTCCTATTTCGTCCTGTTTTTATCTGTAACTAGGTACGTAGATTATTGCCGAGTATGTAATAACTGAGATTAATATTATCTATATTATAAATGAAAACTGCAGTTTAAAAACAGCACAGATGGTGTATTGGTTAAGATACCGATTAAGCGTCCCAGCGTCGTGGGATCGAAGCCCACGCAGGACAATACTTTGTTGATTTAATACAAATTATTTTTCTGAGTCTTGATTTAGTGTCCCTTAATTTTATGTTTGAAAAGGCCCCTGTAATACAAAGATTGTTTATAGTGTTATCTTTTAAAAAACACACATATAATTAGATTTACAAGATGATACCAATATTTTCTTTCTCTGAGGACGAAGTAAGAATACAATTTACTGTCAATATCCTTCCTATCGTGGAGGAGGCTCAAGCTCAACAGGAGGACTTAAATGAGCTAAAATGATGATATGATATTTTCTTCTTGTTCTTAATTAAAACCTATATCCCAATATTAGACACCAACTACTTGTATAATGAGATCACAATTTGAATACTATCCTGCTGCTGCCGAGTAGTCAGTATGGAGATTTTTATATGTTTGAATACTTGCTGAGACGCGATCTATTTAAGACCTTAGTCATTTGATGAAGTGGGCAATCAACAAAGGGTTACATATAGTATTGTTATTGACCACAAGAGAAGGGGTGATGGCACTTTGTAACCTTAGTTAAATACGGCTTTCATGTTACGATACCTTTAAATTAAATAACTAATTCTTCAAAATATAAGTTTTATTATTATTAAATATTAAAGAGCATTCTTTGAATCTAATTCCTTGATCTAAAATCGAACGTGGCTATTGCTATAATACATCTTATATCTTTAAACGAGCAATTCTTGTATATATATATATTCAGGATCTCGGAAACGGCTCCAACGATTTTGTTGAAACTTGGCATACTAGAGGATTCGGGTCCAAAAAATCGATCTAGCTAGGTTTTATTTATAGAAAATGTTGTTTTGGCCGTGTTTTTAGCAAAATAAACAATTACATTAAATTTTACAAGAATATGAATTCAAATTTCGATGGCAACGTTATGAGTTGCGATAGCTCAGATGAGAAGGTGACAGGTCTTAATTTTGGTGTTTTTTCAATCAAACAGCGTCGGTTCGAATCTTGGTGTTATTATTATTCTCTTTTTGTAATTTTTTATATAATTTTCATTATTTATTTTTTATTAATATATATCTAAATAAATTAGACAAAAATATTCCGAGCGAAGCTCGGTCAACCAGATATTAGAATATAAAACCGGATAGTAGCCATCATTACTAGTTCGATAGGTATTTAAATAATGTTTAAACAGTAAAGAGTTGAGAGGCATACTTCAAAGTAGACAATAGATGAAAGGCGATAGCGCCATGTTTGAGATCGTCGACTACCATTCACCGTAATTTAATTAGTTGAATATTACTATTGGCATCTTCAACTATCCCTTCGTTTTTAGTGTTTATGAAATTTCTCCCTATATAAAAAATCAACGAATGTGCGATGCGCCATTTAGAAAAGTATTTTCACCACTAATGAAGAAAAATAAATAACTCAAATATTGTATTTCATTAAAAAATATACAAAATCCTCATCATTATCTCTTCATGTGTCCCATTGCTAGGTTCCAGCATCCTTCGCAGTAGAAGGAAGATCTACTCTGATAGGTGTTCATTTCTAATTTTCGTTCTCTTGCTATCTGCATATTGTATTACTTAGTCCTCTTTTACGACACCTACAGGCACGTGATGAGGTGGTGAATTATATTATTACTCAGTCGTCACACGGCAAATTCTATCTCTTAATAATTGTCCATTTTAACTGCTGTCTGTAATATAAAGTAAAATATAACACTGACAAAAAATATCGCTATTTGTTGTCAAATCCTTATTTTTTGCAATTCATACAAAAACATAGCAGTTACTATTAAGTATTTTCTATGAAGTATTAGTAAATAGAATAGGCAACAGGAAAAAAACAGAATTTCTAGTTTTTATGGTACTCGTAAGAGATAAACAGAGTTATACTTTCTTAATCCGCATATTAATGGGAAACTTTTTTTACATAAAAAAAAAACAAATAAACTTGAGGATAATCCTGTTCGATATCTCAGAGTAGGTAATTCAATAGCCCCTGCATGTTAGGCTTACTGCGGGTGGTAAATTAATCCCTTATCTCTTCACTTAATAACATTAATAACATCATAATGAAATTATTAAATGAAGTAATAGTTTTTATAAAATACATAAGTATTTGACCTACTTGTTTTGTTCTTAAGCTGGTTGGTAAAGCCGGAATAGTACCTATTACGCAACTTTTGGTGAGCGGTAATCTCAATGAGTAAATAATATTAAAGTGCTTGTTCAAATAGCGTAATAAACATCTCAGCTCAAATACGTATGTCCCACAGCTGGGTTCGAGGCTCCTCCACAATAGAATAGAAATTAATATACCACGCTGGTCAGGCCGGTTTGATATAAGGTATTATTTCTTGAGAACTTCTAACATCGATCACCAATCCGTGTACTAAGCGTGGATGGTTGAAGAATGGATATATGAAAATATAAAAAATCGTCATCATTTATTTGCGATTTTAATTTACAGAAAATTTTTGTCCTTGCTTCTCTACCGTCCTCTATTCCAATTTGACCTCATCTCAAGACTTTCACTATAATATGGCTCTAGTACACTTAGAAATTTAATCAAGTATCTTTCTAAGTGTATTGGAAAATGATTAAAGAATTGCTATTTCATAGTAGTAAGAAATTGTTCTTTTTTGTTAAAACCCGTCAAAAAAAAAGAATTTTTGATATTCTCAAATTAAATTTCAAATAAGTAACTAAACTGTTTATTTTTTTCTAGATTTTTTTTTCATTCCTTTACAGCGTAATAGTTAAATACAAGCACAAATTCTGAAACATATTTTTATAAAAAGCTACATATAAAGCTACTAAGCCAATGTCTTCTTCTAAAGACAACGTTCAGTTTTAAAAATATACAATCGAAACCCTTGACAGCATGATCGAAAGCCTTAATCTGTATAATCAAAAGTACTTTAAAAGTGAAAGTATATAAGATTTATAATTTAGACATCTTATATAAAAGTTGTGAGAGCAGAAACAACAGAACAGCAGAACGTATAAAATTCGCCGCCCGTGAACATGAACGCTGAAAAATGTTCAAAACGTCGAGTAATCAAAAAATCAAATACAAACGCGATAAAATCCGTAAAAATAGTTTTATTTATAATATATAATACTCGCGTAAACATCAATAATCATTACGTGAAAAGGATTACATATCATAGTGTCGCATAAACGTTCGTTAAAATTCTGCAGAAGTCATATAAATATATACTATATTTGTAAAACAGAAAGAACAAGTATGTTGGACTTGCATTGTCTAATATCGACTTGAAGTTGATCTGTCATTTAATAACCTATGATCAAGATACGCTTGTGAGCTCATCCACTGGCATGTGACATGCATTACAAATGAGATAGAGGAATGCCGTACCCAATGGGAATAAATTTCGAAGATAAATAAATTGAAACCTACCTACCTTGTGAATCTAGAAAAGGATAAGAATGCAGTTGCTTGTTGAAGTAAAATTCTTATCTCGTGGTTTAAAACTCACAGATAACGTTACGTCTAATTTCAAGACCTCTTACAGCCTCGTACAGAGCTCAAAAAATTGCCTTCGTTCCTACGCAAAACAATTCTTTCAGCGAACCACAAATGAGTGTTCTAAGTTTGGATGTACTTTGTGCCCGTTGATTATATTTCTTAAATTCCTTCTGGGTTTAAAAAAATGCTTTTACACAATACTCGTACGTAAAATTACAAAATATCGTGCGTGTTACAGGAATCCTTTCAGTATTAAGCAATTGGCATAATAAAACCTTTGAGTATAGAATGGATAAGAATTTATTTGTATCTGTAACCATATTGCGTTTTCGAGGAAGATACGCCTACATGCATAGATATTAAAAGAAAAAGCTTCAGATATTTCAAAGTTATGTCTTTCTAAAATGTTTAAAATAAAAAAAAAATAAATAATAATTTGTAATGTTTACGCAAGTATTACATATTTAAATAAAACTACTTTTACCGCTTTTATCGCGTTTGTTTTTCTGCCTTTTTAGCGTTCATGGTCATGAGAGGAGTGTCCTCAAATCTGACCATGAACGCTGAAAACCGTTCGAAGCGTTGTGAAATCAAAAGTCAAATAATACAAACACAATAAAATCCGTAATAACTCGTAGTTTTATTTTAAAGTAAAAAACCTATTATATTTATTATATATATATTTATTATATTTACTTATGACGAATAATTTTCTTTACCTGATATGGCATTCTAAGTAACCAGGCCCATATTAGTTTTCAATTTAACTGGAATGTAACAATAAAGATAATATCGGCATGTTGCCAGTACTATTATCTAAGATATATTTGTTATCAACTAAAACAAATATATATTGTTTTATTATTACTAATATTACAACTTTGCATTCGATTATTGCGATAAATTTTATTCTTGCAACTTGTTTGAATCGGCAACTTTAGTTTTCATTTCGTCAGACTATGATCCCACTGCACCCCGTCCAGCCAACTGAAGCGTTAGAAAGCCACTGTAAGCCCCATTACCCGTGCTTTCTGTCCTTATTTGAGGGAATCACCAAAGCCGTGGCAGTTGGCCTTTAGTGACCGGCCTGTCACTTCGCTACGCTTGACAACGTCATACGAGGATATCACTGAAAACCTCTGCAATGTTCCTCTTACTTCAACTTGTTCCCAAGCGCAATATAATTTGGTAATAAGTGCAGGCAATAGTTTTTTTTTTTACAATATATGTATGAATATTATTTCCTAGCGACCCTTGCTGCGCTTAATTCCAGCTTCTTCGCGCCCGCATTTAAATCTGCAATATCTCTTAAGATATGCCCGGAAGTTTAAGTTCCGGACCGGGCGAAATTTTATACGGGGTTTTTGAGAGGAAAAAAGTCTTAGTTACTCTTTTTACAGACAGCAATCTGATAGTAACATATTATAAAAATTGATTCAGCCGTTTGGAAGATTACCCGGAACAGATAGACAAATCGTGCAAATAACCGTGTGAGCGTGAAAAACAGCTACTACACACAAAATTTTATTTATTTTTATCAATAAATATATATTAATTACAAATTACCAACATAGTCGGCATATAATGTTTATATTGTAAGTATTTTCTATATGGCGTTCTTACTCTTATTGGCGTAGAAATTAATTACTTCATTGTTATACAAGGCAAGATTATTACACTTATTACGTAATTACGTTCGCCGTGTTCCATTAACAGTAATTTTGGTAAACCTATACATTACTAATTATAGGGAAACGCGTTAGCAGTTCCCGGGTATTATCAGCTGTCTCTATGTAATATAGATGGATATGATAGGTTAATATAAAAAGGTTTTTATTATGAAAATAATTGTTTTATTTTAATACCACTTTTTGCCGAAAATAATCTAAATAGGGTTTTCCGTGTGGTGACGGAGTTAGAATACAATTTACCAAACTCTATTTTACCCGTGGATGTCGTGAAAGACGACTAAGGGAATATGACAACTGGGCAAGAGGAGGAAAAACCGAAATAAAACCCTATACCAACCCGCTTGACCAGCGTGGTTTAGTGGGTCAATGTCCCTCCCATTGCGGAAGAGACTCGAGCCCGACAATGGGACGTATTTGAGCTGTAATGACAACGATGACGAAAATAGGGTTCCTTCTGAAGTAAATCTTGAAGACTTGAAAATCGTAGTGGCAACATAAATAATTATTTGAATGTATTTATGATCTTTGTAGCCAATCTTGAGAAATTAGTCATTTCCCTTTAAATATATTTATCGTCACATCAGTTTTGATGCTCTGTTACTGCATTTATTTATTTGTATTTCAATTGATGTTACTTAGAGAACTCTCATCCTCACAGCTAATATACGTTCCACTGCCAAGCTCGAGCCTCCTACACAATGAGAAGGAAATTGACTTACGCTTCTCATGCGGATTGCCATGGGGTTTTATTTCGAGTTTTTCTTCTCTTGGATAGATGTTATCTGCATATTATAACCCGTTAGTCGTCTTTTACGACACTCGCGAGCAGAAAAGGGAGTGGTGAATTGTATTCTTACTCTATCACCACACGCAAGAACATTCATCCGTTCATATTTTTTTTCCAATTATGCGTACGATGAGCGTTTGAGATCGTATAAATTGTGACAATTGACGTGGTAATTATGCAATACTAGTAGCATATTAAGGAGATGGTACGTGACGTCATTCGATCGGAACTACATTTCCATCATGTTTTATAGTTTATAGCAACCCGCTCTCGCTTCGCGTCGGTTTTAGTCGCCGTATCCGCGTAGTTCCCATTCCCGTGGGAATACCGGGATAAAATATAGTCTATTTATTTTATTTTTATTTAAATCTTCTGCACACAAAAAAGGTACTTGGCGGACTTAATGCCTTAGGCATTTTCTACCAGTCGACCTGGGGTGGAGCAGAAATAAGTTAGGTAGGTGCAATTTAGCGAGAGTAATGAATTCTGGTGAACAGTTATCCGAATCAAATTACTTAATATAATCTTATACCTAATACATAAAGACAATACATATATACATAGACACATACCTACCCATATAAATACATAAATACATGCATACACACAAATACATATATATATATATATATATATATATATATATATATATATATATATATATATATATATATATATATATTATATAAACGGCTGAGATAATTCATCACTGATGAGTCAACTCCATCACAAAATTCAGGTAAACGCATTCCAGAGAAGAATAGCTTGGATATAAAAGGAAGAGTGAACCAGATTAGAGGAGTGAGAAGGACAGTGAAGAAGAAGAGTTTTTGAGGATCGGAGATTACGGTCATGAGTAGTGCAAAGAAATTGAAAGTGAAGTTTTAAGTAGGGGGGAGCATTAGGAGAGTTTAAAGTAGAATACAGTAAAGAGAGAGTTCGCAAGCTTCGTCTTTGCCTAATCGGTAGCCAATTAAGCTGAGAGCGAAATGAGGAGACATGGTCGAATTTGCGCAGGTTAAAAACGAATCGAATGCAATTGTTGAGAAGTCGGTCCAGTTTATTGAGCAGATCTGCATTCAGGTCGAGGTAGCACACATCAGCATAATCGATGATAGGAAGGATTAAGGTTTGAACCAGCGCTGTCTTAGTCTTCATAGGAAGAAAGTTCTTCAAACGATATAGCGAGCGAAGTGTTCCCGTAACTTTGTTCGATACGGTAGTGATCTGTGTTTGCCACTCCATCGTCGAGGCCAGAAATAGGCCGAGATTTTTACGTGTTGGCTATAAGGGATCACTGTTCCATTATAGACAACTGATGGCAAACTATGAGGATCAAGTCTGCTGATAATCCGAGGACTACCGAGTACAATACATTGGCACTTATCGGTATTCACTGCCAAGCCGAACCTTGCAGCCCAATCGCTTATAGCTAATAGATCCGGGTTGACACTTGCGATAGCTGATTGCACATCATCCAGCTTGGCATGAGAGTACAGTTGTAGATCGTTGGCATACAAATGATACGCACACTGAAGTTCAGAGGTTATAAGATTAGTGAAGAGAGAGAAGAGAAGAGGGAAAGTATACCGCCTTGAGGGACGCGAGACCCCAAATCGGACAAAGTGTCGTCGATACGGATGGACTGCTGACGACCCTGAAGATAAGATGAAAACCATTTCAATTTCAATTTCAATTTCAAACTTTATTGCACTCCATAATGTATAAAAGATCTTATTAACAACAAAACATGCAACAATTATGGACCCTGTAGGGCACGGCAACAGTAGGAGAGAGGAACATTTTTATGAATTTTCCTAATTTTATGATACATACTTTTACATATATTTACTAGAATAAAATTATTACATATATTTACTAGAATTATTATTATGCGATTTTTGTTATTATTAAAATTTTAATTATGGTTATTTTTAAGATTTACTAGAATTATTTTAGAATTTTTATTATTATTAAAATTTATTATTAATTTACTTAATTTAATAGAATTATTATTATTTGATTATTAGAATTAATTATTAATTTACTAGAATTATTTTTGAATTATTGTTATTATTAAAATTATTATTAAAATTAATTATTAATTTACTTAATATAATTGAATTATTATTATTTGATTATTGTTATTTGATTATTGTTATTAGATTATTGTTATTTATTATTAGAATTAATCTATATGTGGATGTTTTTACTACTACTACTATTTAGGTACCTAGTTAAATGATGTCATTTAAGTAATCATTGACACTGTAGTAACTTTTACTTAGTAGAAACACCTTTAATTTTTTTACAAAGTCATTATATGTTTCTTCATTCTTTAAAGTTATAGGCAATTTATTATATATTATTATGGACATTACATAGGGGCTACAAGAATGCATTTTCAATCGAGACTTGGGTAGATTTAATCTATTTTTATGCCTAAGTGTGTAATGTGATTGTATATCAACCCTTTTTTTATAAAAGTCCATGTGTGTTTTTAAAAACTTACATATTTCAAAAATATACATACAGGGGAGTGTAAGGATTTTTAAGGTCTGAAAGTGAGGTCTGCAACTGTCTGCGTAATCTATGTTAACTAAGATTCTTATTAATCTCTTTTGCATGGTGAAGAGTGAGGGTGCATCTGTACTGTTTCCCCATAGGATGATGCCATAATTTAACCATGCAAAGGCATAAGCATAATATGTAACAAGTGCAGTTTGCTGATCAGTGGTCTTTTTTACTTCCCAGAGAGCATAAGAAAAACCCGACAGTTTTGTTTTAATTTTGTGTATATGTGTTTTCCAATTTAGATGTGTGTCTATATTTAGTCCTAATAGGGTACATTCATTTACTATGTCTAATTTGGTGTCTTTAAAAGTGTAGTTTAAATCTAGTGGTGCTTTCTGGGGAGGATAGAAGGTTATGTATTAATTTGGTTTTAGAAAAATTTATTTCTAAATTATGTTGGGTCATCCAGTTTATTGTACCACTTAATATTTTACCTAATTTGCTGTAGAGGTCTGTGGGGTTTTGGCATGAAATTAGAAGAGATATGTCATCAGCAAACAATACACAGGGGCCTGGAATGGTTTTGGGAAGATCATTTATATATATCAAAAATAATAGACACCCAATCACACTACCCTGCGGAATAGATGTATTGGTAGTTTGTGTATCAGAGCGGACATTTTGTATTTCCATACTCTTGTGGTTAAAAAATTCAATTTCTACTTGGTGCTCCCTATTTTGCAAGTATGATTTAAACCACGCGTGTGCTTTTCCTCGAATACCTATTCCATATAATTTGTTCAGTAGTATACTATATTGTACTCTATCGTAAGCTTTTGTCATATCCAGTAATATGCCTACAGCATATTCTTTATTATTTATAATGTTTAAAGCTTCCTGAATGTATTTATATACTGCTAAAGTTGTTGATCGTTTTTTTCGAAAACCGTTTTGTGAATCATGGAATATATTGTATTTTTCGCAAAAGGAGTATACTCTATTACACATAGCTTTCTCGAATATTTTTGATGCTGTTGGTAGAAGAGCTATGGGTCTGTAGTTACTAGGATCCGTTTTCGATTTTTTCTTATGTATCGGTTTAATAATGGCTTTTTTTAATTGTTCGGGAAATACTCCTTCTTCAAAAGACTGATTAATTAATAAAGAGAAAGGTGTTGCCAATTCTTTCGCACATCGTTTAAGTAAAAAGGGTGGGAGATTATCTATACCGCTACTCTTCTTACTTTTTAGATGTTTAATAATATAGTATACTTCGCGAGTTTCCACTGGGCTTAGAAACATGCTATTCTCAGTGGGTTGAAGCACGTCCATAACTCCTGAAGCTCTCGCCGCTGGCTGGCTGGTTCCATGTCCAACAGAAGTGAAATAGCTGTTGAAAATATTGGCCACCAGTTTTGGTTCTGATGTTACTATATTATTCATTTTTAGTTTTATATTACATTTTACATTATTACTTATTTTATTAGTGCGTTCGTTAATTATACTCCACATAGCTTTTACTTTATTTTTAGATGTTTTTATCTTATTTATGTAATGAATTTTTTTAGAAGCTATAATAGTTTTTTTCAATGTTTTTTCGTATTTTTTGTAGTAATCTAGAAAAACCGGGTCTATTGTTTTCAGTGTAATTCTCTTTAATAATCTTTTATTTTTGCATGAAACCTTAATGCCTTTTGTTAACCAATACTTTTTGAAACTATTTTTTAACTTAACTCTTCGAAACGGTATACATTTATTAAGGGTGTAGATCGTGAAAATCACCGAAAAGAGTGTTACGATTTTTCATATTTAACCTATTTACATATGATTGATATCAATGATAATTTGTATATATTACAATCAAAGACCAATAAGTATGTTCATGCTTATATTAAACTCTTAAACCTAACAGTTGTTATATAATAAACGTCAACAAACGCACAAAATTGAGTAAAAATGCAAAAACATGACTTCGTATTTTTCAGATTTAACCCCATAAATCAACACAAATTGATAAAAAGAAACACTTTTTGAACACTGAAGAAACCAATAAGTATAGCTGTATACTTCTTTTTATACCTTTACAAACAAAGACTTCCTCTTTTAAAGCCCTAAAATCTAGATATATTTTAAGGTAAATTTTTCATACACAAATGTATGGGATAAAACGTTCGTTTCATTCGTGCAATCTCGGTGGTCACTACCGGCAGTTCCTTTCTGTAAGTGAACGCGACACCACGCTTGTCGGCTGCAGACAGCAGAATTACGTATTGTGAATTTGTGTTTTTTGTAAAAAACTGTAAGTATAACATTTTTATAATTAATTTATTTTCAGTTAGTAGAAAGTATCGATATAATGAATGTCTGAAAGAAAACCATGATGGAACTAGATATAAATCGTAAAAAATACAATATCTACACTAATAGGTATTATAAAGAGGAAAGATTTGGATTTTTGTATGTAACGAATAAACTCAAAAAGTACTGGACCGATTTTAATAATTCTTTTATCATTCGAAAGCTACATTATCACTGAGTAACATAGGCTATTTTTTTTCACAGGACTGATTGAATTTGTGTGTCATGCCAGGGAAAAGAAAGTTTTGTACGCATTATAAAAATATGAAAGCCAAAAGATCTCGGAATAAAATGTATGTTCCTCCCTACTTATTTATTATCGCATTTGAACAGGGTACATTACAAAGCTAATACAATATGTCATATGATTTAGATCGCCCAATTCAGACATATACCTACAATAACATGTAAATATTGGTTTGTATTATCTATATCTGTTCAATGCACATTGAACATGCAACGCAGCAAATTCAAAAGTAGAGCATGTCAACATACAAGTAAAGCATGTCAACATACAAATTTGCAAAATTAGCACTGACATGATTAAAGACACTGCGTTATACTTTACACTTACGACACACTAACACAAAATGGTATATGTGTGTATTAGCAATAAGTAGTATATAAGGTGTACATTGTGTAAAATAAATCAGATTTTGAATTTATTCATCTCTCATTTACATCCCTCTCACTGTGGCCAAGACACCCTTAGCCATCAGTTCTGACCAGTCGAGTGAGTCTGCTTGACTGGCAGTGAGAGTTACCAATCCTCCACCCAAACCTCCATCTCACTGTGGCCAAGACACCCTTAGCCGTCAGTTCTGATCAGTCAAGTGAGTCTGTTTGACTGGCAGTGAGAATTACCAATCCTCCACCCAACATCCATCTCACATCTACCTGTCACCTTAGGTATCGCGGTGCAGATATCCCATCATATAGGCTAGGAACTTAAGGGCTTTAGGTACATCAAACTATAACCTTAGGTTCTTCTGTCAAACACGGCGTTAGTCCACTAGCCCAGACTACGCCTGTACAATATCTATACTGATAAATAAAATTGAAGTATTTGTATGTAATATCAAAATAATAGGATTTAAAAAAAAAAAAGGCGATACGGAGTTCGCCGGGTCGGCTAGTATTGTCTAAATATCAAATTGTGGAAGTAGGTAGGCGACAGCGCAACTTTGTCGACATACCTATACCTATACCGCCAAACAGACGCGAGGCGCCTAGCGTCTGGCTTAGGGTTGTACAAAATAAACAAAAAGTGGATAATATTGATGAATAATATTTCCAGTATTGAAAATAAAGAAAACCTTGGGGCCGAGACTCTGAGCAACAATGCTACGCGCTGTATAGAGGTAAGTTGTTATACGTAATTCTTGTAGACTTGTTACATAAATAAACAAACTACTTAGTTAGTGATGGGCGAAGACAAAATCTCAATACCTACCTATAGATTTTTTCTTGCAATATTTATTATTTTCATCGAGAGACAAACACCTTAGTACCGAAATACTTCTCAATTACTTTCTCAAAAGAAAATTTACGTTCAAATAGGTGACGTCATAAAAAAACAATACCTAATGCATAAAGAAATTATAATTTCTATTCATCAGGAACCTAATATTGTATTAATTCTTTTGCATTTTTTTAAATTTTTAATTATTTTTATAAAAAAAATCAAGCCATTATCTTTCTTTACAGGAACTAGTTATTGAAAACGACCAAGAGGGAAAGGTGGATGAAATGGAAGTTGGGCATAGAGTTGTAGACGTTTCTTTTTTTTTAAAGCTCTTCAGGCCATAGGGGACCACGGTCCAATGGATTGTAAGTTAAGTTACCTCAGTATAATAGGTGAAGTAAAAGTTGGTCTGGACTCAAAACTCATCATGAAATGTAGTATGTGTAGTATGAAATTTACTCAAAGGTCGACCCATTTGCAAAGAAGTAGTTCTGAGTGGATGAGTACAAGGAGAAAATTACTAACCTCATCATCGTTCGGGGAAGTTTGTAAAAAACGAGAGAGCACAAGTTGTGCTGTTCTTGTTCGTAAAATCGTTTATGGTAGTAATATCTCCAGTTTGCCTGCTGTACGAAAACGAAGAAACCGCAATTAAACAGTTAGAAATTCAAGAGAATATTAGTATACAAGGTTGCGGTTTGTTCGTCGACGATCAATATGAATTTCTTGGTACTACACCAGATGGCATTTATGCAAACGGTTTAATTGAAATTAAGTGCCCATATTCTTTAGCTGGCATGACTCTTGATGAAGCAATGGCCAAACATACCTTTTGGGTTAAGGACAAGGCTTCCAAGGGTTATGTCATAAATAAAAATCATAACTGGTATTTCCAAATTCAGGGACAAGTACATATTACTAAAAGAAACGTTTGCATGCTTGGCATCTGGTTTGGTGCTACTGTACCTATGAAAGTTTATATTATAGAAAAGAACGACAAATTTTGGGAGGAGAAAATGGAGATGAAATTAGTTAGGTTTTATTACGATTGCCTACTTCCAGAATTAGTTGATCCTCGGCAGTCACGAAGCATGCCCATTCGTGACGCGCCCAGGTATCATAGAGGCTATGAAAGAGAGGAAAGAAAGAGCTTTACGTGTTATGAAAGAGAAGAACGCCTAATGATTTTGAAAGATACAGGTAACTTAACTACCCAACCAGTCGATTCACGTAAACACGCCAGTCCAAAAGTCGTTTTAACTTAGGAACTTAGAAATCGCCTTTTGGTTTTCTGTTTTAAACGCACTTACTTATCTAGTCTTGGATTGTCATAAATCTTCCAATAGCTCAATTACTATACAATTTCTGAGTTACCTGGTGTAAAGAATCATAAAAATTGGTTCAAAAATACAGCGAATTGAGAATTCTCCTTTTTTTAAGTCGGTTAAAAGGGCTAAATTTGCAAAAAACGAAGTGACGTCACTGCGCTACGGTTTTTATTACTTACGTGAATCGGGCAGCTGGTAACGTTTTCATTCTGATAGGTTTTGTGATAGCCATTGATTTTATCATCAAATTAGCAGAAATCAGAACTTGATCCGTAATCGAATGAAAAAACATTAGAATTTTGAACTCATATTTCGTTATTGTTTAATTACATACTTTTAATTAGTATAGTAATAATTTACAAACTTCTGTTAAAATTAGTAAATAAATGAATTATTTACTAATTTTTGTACAACCCTAGCACGCTTTTGAGATAGCGAGTAATGGCGACTCATATTTGTTATTGTGTAGTAAATAAATCATTTTTATACTTGTGTTTCATTTATTGACATTTTTTTTAAAACCCTAGGATTTTTTTTAGATATCGACGAGGTGATCGTAAACAAAAAGTAAGTATTTGAGTTTACGCAATAGGCACATTTCCTTGCGTAGAGATAAACACACTTCCTACTGAATTTGCAATTATTTTATTGAATGAATATTTTACGAATTAGAATAAATTTTGGTAGTGAAATTACAAATAAATACATAGTTGGAATTTTAGGTAAGTAGAATACAAAAATGTCAGTCCGGACCTGCTCTTGATTGTATATTATATTATAAACTAGTAACCCTCGCTATCTTCGGCAATATTCACTTAAATTACATACTATAAAAAGCATATTGATCTATAATAAATGCACAATTTATTTAAGGTACTTAATTGGATAAGGATTAATGCTGTATTGTATAAAATCACTTAGTAAATAATCATTTTTTAGTAGAGGATAAAAAATGGTTATGGTGGGTTATCCCTAAGAGATAGACATATGCCATCGTGGACTTTTTTGTTGAACTTTTTAAGATGGATAAATACTGTAGTACATTATTTTGGTCTATCTCGTAGGGTTCAGCCAACGTTTGCAATATAAGCGCAAAAAAAACGTGCTTATTTACGACATCACATTAGAAACCTCTAAATTAATCAGCGTTTCTCTACTATATTATGCATGTATTATACATATAAACCTTCCTTAAGAATCATTCTATTTATTAAAAAAAACTGCATCAAAATCCGTTGCGTAGTTTTAAAGATCTAAGCATACATAGGGACAGACAGACGGCGGATAGCGACTTTGTTTTATACTATGTAATGTAATGATAGAAAAACATAAAAATTGTGTCTCAACTACTCTTATTAATCTATTAAAAAGAATCAACAGCTAGTTTCCAAAAATTCAACGTCTTGTTATGCTGTAAATATTCAAGTTCAATAACAATTTCTCAACGTGGAACGTTTGTTGCAAAACATTTTGAAAATCGCGCTCTCTAGGTCATTCATCCGCCCCGTCGGATGTTACATTAAACTTTGGCGCTGCGGTCGCTCGAAATCGAGATCTCAGGCCAACAATCTACACCCTTAAGGATATTTATTAGTATTTGATGTAATGAATTATAATTAATATTTATATCTTTATCTGTTTTTATTATATCTAGCCATTCTTGTTTATGTAGCTCCTCTTTGAATCGTTGTACACTTTTGTCGTTTATTAACCTTTTCGTTACATACCATGTATTTTGACATATATGTGGCGTGATATTCATTTGGATTATGGCACATTCCAAAGCATCCGATGAGATCCTATAATGGGACAGAATAGATAGCAGGATATCGTGACTGACGGCGTTGAAGGCATTAGAAAAGTCTACGAGGACCAGCACGGTGATCCTAGTATCCTCCACGGCAGCTCTCACGTCGCCAGTCACTTTAAGTCTATGTTACTCCCTGATATTATAGCTTTCTTACTGGTAATAGATTTTTTTTTAAATCGATTCCTTGGTTTAAGCATGAAAGCGTAAGAAACTTACTTTCGAATTTATAATATTAGTAAGGATTATTACGAAAGCATTAGATAATATATATCAATGGCTATAGAAATAGATAAAGATTTTTGAAAAAAGAGATGAATTGTATAAACAATGATATATAAGTCTTAGGGGAACAAACACAAATATGATGAATGACCGTTATGTGAGACATATTACGTCGAGCTCACGGAATTGGAATAAGAGCATCCATAGAACATTTGTATTCATATGTATGGTTACATCAGATCACAAATGCTGTATCTAACTATCTTTGTCAGCATCTCTTCCCACGCGTGGCCTTAGAAACGATTAATGGACGTAAGTAGGTAATAGCCCACCACGGCAAGAAACTACTTTTTTTATTGCTGTCGATGACAAATAAGCAAACGGCACACTTGATGGTCAATAAGCTGCATATTTTTTTAAACAAACATATTTTATACAAATGAGGTGGTGACCGAATGTCACTCGGAACGGTCCTGTGCCAATTGTATCCAACGGTTCCCTACAACATCCAAAATGTCGTCGAGTCGGTACCTACGACATCCAAAATGGGGTTGTCCTACGCTACACCGTCCGATTCGTGGTCGCCACTCAAGAACCTTTCTTCTCCAACGGTTATCAACAACGGTTAATGTGTATCGGTGATGCAATGTAGGATGACAACTAGATGGAACGACGACCGGTGAAAGTCAGACATCGTAGGACGCGTGCTGCACAGGACTTTATGCCGAAACATGTGGAAGGCCTACGTCCAGCAATGGACGGCGATAGGCTGAATGAAGGTGATGGTATGGTACATCATTGTGTCCATAATATTACTTTTCAAATGTATAAGAAATGGATCAACATATAAGCAAAACTCCAATTAAGACAATGAAAATCTCATGCCCATAGTCAGCAGTTCAAATATTGATTGTATCCATATTCTACTTCAAATAATTGTCAAATATATCCTATGAATATTTCGTGTATACATACCAATGTTTGATCATTTGCCGCATGGCGCGTTAAAATTTAAAGCCAACACCAAAGTGTGAAACGGTGTGCAAATGAAAAATTTCTGCGATGCTTATTTTGCTATTGTTATCAATTTTTGTCGCTTGTCCGAGCAGATTATTTGAATTTCTTTTACGTAAATATGTGTCGACCTAGCTCACTCTGTTACATAATATAAAACAGTTTTATTGCAGTTATAGAAGAAATAATAATCTTTCCATGTGGTGATAGAGTAGGAATACAATTCATCACACCCTTCCTTACCCGTGATTGTCGTAAAGGACGACTAAGAGATTACAACGGGCAGATAACATCTATCCAAGAGAAAGAAAACTCGGGATAAAACTATGCCAACCCGCCTGGCCATGGTATAGCAGGTCAATTGCCCTCTCATTATGGAGGAGCCTCGAGCCCAGCAGTGGTACGAATATGAGCTGTGATGTATGATGAAGACTGACATTTTAGGGGCGACCAATATTATGTTAATTTTAAATGATTCTCAGTATTTTCAGTTAATATTCACAAAGAGTTGAATGAAATAACTTTATAGTCGTTATTTTCCAACAAAATATAACAAACATTTTGCTTACATTTATGAAAAAAAAACACAAATTCACAACATTGTCAGAGCATAGACATATTCTGTTTTGCGTTGAAGATCAGAAATTGTAGAATTACCACATTGGCAGCCAATCAGTTAAGCTATCACATCTAAATTTATTTCTGTATGACTAAACATTTTTTGAAGCGAAAAAAGGCGCACCGCACACAGATTTTTCCGTAGGTTATAGTAAGTGAAGCTGATCTATCACGCTCTGAGGTGAAAGGCTCGATCGGATGAACTCGAGAACGCCGAATGTACCCGAGCAAGAAAGTTACAGTCAGCTGCTGTGTCTACTATATTCAATTTGTGGTCGGCACAACGACGAAGGCGACGTGCATCGTGGCGCTTCTCGCACCACTCCGTCCGGGCCGACAGAGGGGCGTAAGCGCGCACACCCGCAACCCACCAACAAAAAAAATAAATTATATTCAATTTATATGTAATAATGGTTATTATTCATTATAATCAATTCATCATCATCATTTCAGTCCATCGCCGTCCACTGCTGGACGTAGACCTCCCTCATGTTACGCCACAAAGTGCGGTCTATTATCAATTATTCAATAGTTTTTAATACTTACCTATTATTGATAAGTAATAATAATTATTTTAACAATCATTTACATTGTAAGATAATTTTATGTAGATTTATCGTGCAAATAAAAAATAATAACTTTAATTAAGTTACGATTGCCAATGAAGTCTTTATTTCTGTCGTGCTGTGTTAAACACACATATTAATTTTTTAACTTCATTATTAATCGCAGCGAAACGTTTGTTTTATGAGAAAACAAAACAACTATTTGATAAACTACCATATTTATATAGTAAAACTAACAAGTTAAACAAGAGAAAGCCACCTAAGAAGCCAAAACAAAGTATCTAACAGTTTATTTTGAAGAACACCTTCTCGGAAGGCCCTTGTGTGTTTGATTAAGAACTCTCATAAATAAATCTTCCGGTGGACAGGTTATGGTTGGTTTTAAACTTATTCTGTTTTAGGGATTACAGTTCATTGGAATTTAATGAAAATCGAGCGATACTGTTTGAGTTAACCCGTTTATTGACATTAAATACTCTGTTATAATAAATATGTACGTCTATATATGATTGCTGATGTTTACGCAAGTTTTGCAAATCCTTACTAATAATATAAATACGAAAGTAAGTTTGTTACGCTTTCACGCTTAAACCACCGAAACGATTTCAAAAATTCTTTTACCAGTGGAAAGCTGTAATATCAGGGAGTAACATCGACTATATTTTATCTCGGTATTCCCACTGGAACGGGCACTTCGCGGGTAAAGCCTGAAATCGAAGCGAAGCGAGGGCGGGTTGCTAGTTATAAATAAAACTTTTTTACGCATTTTATGGCCTTTGTATTTTATTTTCGATTGCCTGATGTTTCGAACACTGTTCAGCGTTCATGGACACGAGCGGACTAAGATATCTCACGTCAAACAAATCATAGTTATTTCCTGATTTATATCTTACCCATAGTAATAACTAAAGCATAGCATATACCCACAGTAATAACTAAATCTGTAGCGGGTAGATATAAATGTATGTAATAAACATAGATTAAAATGTTCGAAATATCGGGCAATCAAAAATCTAACTAACAAATGCGATAAATTCTGTAAAAACAGTATTTATGAGGTATTTTGATACATAATGTACCCTGTTTCCTTCGTAATAATTTTAGTATTCTGTAAAAGTAATACATTTTAGGATTTGCTATTTTATCAAGAAATGAAAGGGTAATAGGTATATACATTTAGCAGTAACATACGTCTATTTTTACTTTTTCATATAGCTAGTAATAACTCTGCCCACGCTTGCACTTATGACAATGTAGAATTTTGTCCATCAATTTTTCTAGTGCCTGGAGTGTTTTCTTTTTTTTTTATTATTTAAAAAGGCTTAAAACTATCTTAAATTGAAACAAATAGGATTCCCCAAGTAGGTGAATATCCTTGCCATTTTTTTATC
Source organism: Lymantria dispar (assembly GCA_032191425.1). NCBI lineage: Eukaryota > Metazoa > Arthropoda > Insecta > Lepidoptera > Erebidae > Lymantria > Lymantria dispar. Next base: position 10,055,519 of record CM063448.1, read on the forward strand.
GTAGGCTATGGTCTGGACTCTGGACACATCTCAATAATCTGTCCGGGGCAACGGATGGGCGGCGACCTATAACCTACCATGATGATATATTTAGTAGACAAATTATATTAAGAAATTAGTTTAATTTTAATCTATCAACATTGACTCCGTGACGTAACCTACCTCAAAGGTGTATATAAATTTCATAATCCCAGTCTCATCTCACAGTTTGGCAATCGCAGTTGGTGATATACGCTTTACAATAGAATGATGCCGTTCGAAGCCCTAAACCGATTTTTACAACTCACACTGAAAAGTAAGAGGGGATGTGACAAAATGTATTCCTAACCAGGCACTCGGCAAAATTAATTAAAAGAAATAATTTAGATTTTGCTCAAAAGAAATTCTGGCATGCACCATCGTATGAATACAAAGTACTTAAATCCTCAGAAATTCAATACAAATTTTATTTAGATTCAATAAATAAAAAAGGCAAATTAATATTATGCTTTTCGGACACGTCATTATTCATTCAAAGCAGCGATTTGTAGTTAACGTATTTGAATAGCAGCTATCTATAGATAGAAATACATCGCATGGTAGCCATCAATTACTCAGCATGAATACTGACGCTAAGGTTTTAAATGTTTAACTTGCAGAGGCCCACTTAAACCTGTAGTTATATGTAAACAATTAATAATACAAGGATAATTCTTATTAATTTAAATATTATAATTACCTTTTATATAAACATATACATTTGATTGTGTACCCTTAAAATTCCATTGATAAATTAATGGTTAATAAGTAAGGCTGTTTCTAAATAATTAATAATACAAGAATAATTGTTATCAATTTAAATATTATAATTTCCATTAATATATATCCTCACAGATCGTATATCTTCCGCTGCTGGGCTCGAGTCTTCTCCATAATGGGAGGGAAATTGACCTACTGTACCATGCTTGGGAAGCGGACCGCCATAAGGTTTTATTTCGAGTTTTCCTTTTTTTTTGCATAAATCTTATCTGTATATTGTATTATATTATTATATTGTATTATATATATTATATAGTCCCTTAGGTGTCTTTTACGAAACCTACGGCCAGGAAAGGGTGTGCTGAATTGTATTCTTACTCCGTCACTACATGGAATATACCCTTTGTAGTGTATGCGAGTAACGGAATTAGACATACATACGCTGTCTCGTGTGCCACGGATTGGCGGCAAAAGGGATGACAGGAGCTGTCATCAATGTTATAAGAATGCAATTGCCTGTGTATACGGCGGTAGGCCGGTGTGTGGAAAAGATTATAATATTACCAATCCGTGGGCATTGTCGAGCCAGTGTTTAGGTGTTCCAGGTCAGGAAACAGGACTAAACAAACACTATAAGTGGAGATGAGGAAAAAAAGGTGAGTTTTATCACAAACATTTTTAGTATGGCATATGACCGTTGCTCAAATTGTAATCGTATTTCCAATCTGAAATCAACACATTTCCGTATTACTGCTTTATCACGGTCAATTAATGATACAATAACGCAAATATTACAATACATTGGTCATTTCTAACCTTAAATCTATACCAATAAATAAAATTGGAGTGTCTGTTTGTAATGTCAAAATAATAGTTAGCTTCAGATGGCTGTGACAACTTTACCCGGATGGTGGGTGAGCGCTGAAGGCTCTCAACCCGTATAGGAAGGATGGAAGAGATCACTGCCTATATATCTAGATGCAGCTGAAGTCACAGCTGACGGGAACAGCCGAGTTGAATATTCGAATCATGATCCTGCTCTTCTTATCCTAATTGCTTGTACTTCTTTTCTATTATAAATATCTTATATCTTTAAACGAGCAATTCTTGTATATATACATATATATTTTCAGGATCTCGAAAACGGCTCCAACGATTTTGATGAAATTTAGCATACTAGAGGTTTCGGGGCTAAAAAATCGATATAGCTATGTTTTATTTATAGAAAATTATTATTCTCTATTTGTAATTTTATTTATATTATATTTTTTTCATTATTTAATTTTTATTTTTCATTAATATATCTATACCAATAAATAAAATTGGTGTCTGTTTGTAATGTCAAAATAATAGGCTTTTTTCATGCTCACGCGGTTATTTGCACGACACCTATGCCTAAAATAGCAATTAAATTTTTTTTGTCTGTCTGTCTGTTTGTTCCGGGTAATCTCAAAAATTCTTTCACCAATGGTAAGCTATAATATCAGGGCGTAAACTAGGCTATATTTTATCCAGGTATTCCCACGGGATCAGGAACTACGCGGGTAAAACGACTATAACGTATAACCGAAGCGAAGCGAGGGCGGGTTGCTAATATCTAAATAAATTCGACAAAAATACAAGAAAAATATTCCGAGCGAAGTTCGGTCAACCAGACATTGTGTTATTGGTATGATGGAAATCAAACAATGAAATATTTTATTAAACGAATTCAATAATGAATAAAATGAATGTTTTTTTTTTACGGTCGGCGCACTCCTCGCACCACTCCGGGGCGACAGAAGGGCGTAAGCACGAAGTGACACGTCGCCTTCGTTGTTGAACCGACCACCGGAGCAGGGTGACTTGACGTCAGTGGTCGGTCCGACGGAATACCCCTTGAGGAGTACCCTCTCCTCGACCTCGGGGAGGACGTAAGTCTTTCCTCGCGCGGCCTCTCGGCGAGTGGCGGACTAATTCCCCGATTCAGTCACCCGCGGCCTCGGCTAGGGCAGCATCAGGCGCAAAAATGAATGCTTAAAAAATAGCAGCTATTGCCATCAGATAACACCAAATTTCATAATTTGGTGACGGACTAAGAATACCATTCACAGACATCATCAGACGATTAAGAGATTATAATATACAAGAGAAGGAAAACTCGAAATAAAATCAACCTGTTTGACCAGCGCAATGCATTAGGTCAGTTTACCATTGTGGAGGAGGCTCGAACCCAACAGTGGTACGTATATGAGCTGTGATGATGATGATGTAACTTTTTTTTTTTCCATCCTTCCTTATAACTACTTCCATCCACCCTGCAGCCTATCGTCATGCACTGTTATATAAGTACCTATAACCCAAACTGAAATCATCGCATCATCATCGCAGCCCACATACATCCCACTGTTGGGTTCGGGCCTCCTCCACAGTGGAAGGGAATTTGACCTACTATACCATGCTGGTATAGGGTTTCATTTCGAATTTTCCTTCTCTTGCACAGATGTTATATGCATATTATATCCCTTAGTCGTCTTTTACGACATCCAAGGGTATGTGATAGGGAGTGGTGAATTATATTCTTACTCTGCCATCACACGGAAAACCCAAACTAAACTAATAAAAAAATATCTCTAATGCGTTCAGAGTCAAGTTTCAGAATCATGACATTATTTATCTAACATTCAAACTAGAAGTCATAACCTAGAAAGAATAGGCTTGTTCAAATCCAATTCCATCATAGATTTAGTAAATTTACTTGACCTTGCGATCACAGATGCTAATCTTGATGGTAAGTCGTAGTGTAAACTTCTAAGTTTGCCGAGCTTGAGCTCAGTTTGTCCGCAATGGTGCTGAAAGTGCTAGCTCCGTTTGTAATACATTGATTTGGAAATTATCGATGTTTCTGTTCAGCAAATATTGGAAGATTTATTCATGTTACATATAGGGACATGTTTTTTGAAACCCCACTTTTGAGAAACCTTTGATTGTAATCAAAATATTTACAGGAATTATTGCACATTTTTTTAGTAATATATCTCCTGGCTTCTATGGGGCCATGGGCATGTCAAAATTTGTTCAGTCGTTCCAGAGTACAAAAAAGAACCTCAGACAATACTTTTAAAGAAAATTTAAACGTAATTATTGTCAGGTTTCAGTAAAAAAATATTTAGTTACTAATCCTGTCGCGGGTAATATTCTCTATAGTGGATAAATCTCGATAATAACGATGATTTATTGGACGTGAGATATCTTAGTCCGCCCGTGACTATGAACGCTGTAAAGTGTTCGAAACGTCGAGCAATTAAAAATCAAATTCAAACGCGATAAAATCCGTAAAATTAGTTTAATATCCAAAAAAAACCAAAATATTATTTCAACATTACAAACACACGTTAACTTTATTTATCCATAGATATAGTTAGCTAGGTGTCATACAAAGCGAGGTAGACATACCAAGGAGTCGGGACACTGCGTGACTCCGCACACATTCATTGTAACAAAGCAGCGACACAGGTAGAAAAACCCGCTGGAGCTAATTTTAAACCAAGCTAGCCTTTATACAAGACACTACAATTTTAATTAAAACAAATATTAGTTAAATAAATAAAAACCAACATACGTCTGCAAGAATACAAATTAAATACACCTTAAATAACGGAAGTCGTATATAGAAACGAAACTTCTAATTATTAGTACAAACTGTGTCTTACAAATCTTATATGAATCCACAAAAGCTAAACAAATAAAATATTGAAATAGAAACGAACGAATTCATTTCCTTGTATAAACATATGGAGTTGCCTACGAACTTTAAAACGGCAGATAAAAATTTGAGTAGCCCTATGCTCAATACAATTCGTTTGTAAACATCTATTGACCTCTATGGTCCTCTTTCTATTAACATACACAAACTAATTCTTATGAGAACCATCCCGGCGTTCATTAATTTAGTTTTTCTATCAATTCGACATTTCTAGTGAACTATTTTAACGTTATTAGATAGTAACGTTTTTACTTTGGAAAATAAAGAAATTTATTCGTAAATCGTGCCTAAAAACATGTAAATGTAAGTGGAAATATATATTTTAAAACGTTCGTATCAATTGCTTCTTTGAAGTTGAAAAAAAAGCACTTAATTGCTATTTGGGAGTTGAAAATAAGAAACTAATGCTAGAGGAACTGTCTTGTGAGACGTTAATTACTTACACACTAATACGAACACGAATATAACGGCTTTAGATATAAATATGATAGCATTGTTTAGAAAAATATAATTAATCCGCGACGCAAAAATAGGAGTGTTCAAAATTTGACGTGTCTGTATATCTATGTAACTGTCTGTGTGTGGCCTCGTAGCTCCTAAACGAATGGACCGATTATGATTTTTTATTTGTTAAGTATCGTGATCAAGACAGTTTTTAGCTACAATTATAATTTATGTAAGAAAAGTCCATGAACTTGAAAGTTCTGAATATTCATATCTTTAGGCCTTTCAAGTTCATGAGCTCTTTTTGTTAGCTGTCATGATAGTATGATAATCATCATTTATAAGTTTACCCGTTCTATTGCTGATAATTACTAAGCCGGTTTATACTTTTCCCACAGAAAGTAAATGGTTGTGACATAATATATTCTTATCCCATCATACTGAGGACACAATTTAGTGATGCCATTATTCAGGTAAAATGGCCTTAAAATCTGATAATAAAATATACGATCGTGGTGTACAAATTCGTAATGAATAAAATTCCCATCAAATCATTTGAGAAATTAAATCCATTAAGAGGCGTTAATGTCAATATAATCCGTTACATCCGTACCTCGCCACCCCCCCATGATTTAAAATTAGCAACGCAAAGGAAACTGTGGATCATAATAGGCTCAGATAGTACAAAAGCACGTCAATTGTAATAGATACGGCTGCGAGAGAATTAACTTCGACATAGATCTATTTCGAAATAACGAATTGTTCTTTAATTAAATTCCTCGATTGCCATTTTTTTTTTATATTTAAAGACAATATATTTAATTAGTTTTATAGACAATAGCTTAGTGTCATCATCTCATCATCTCAGCCCATTTACGTCCCACTGTTGGGCTCGGGCCTCCTTCATAATGGAAGGGTAATTGACCTACTATTCCACGCTGGTCAGACGTGTTGGTATAGGGTTTTATTTCGAGTTTTCCTTCTCTCGCATAGATGTTATATGCGTTTTATATCTTTTAATGGTCTCGTACGATCACCCACGGGTAAGATAGGGTGGTGAATTGAATTCTTACTCCGTCGCCACACGGAAAAGCTTAGTGTACTCCTGTTATATTTATTTTTCTTTAATACATTATTTTCAAACTATAATAGGTATTCTTGCAAACCTAAGCTAATTTCACGCGATATTCCACTTTGCTAGTCCGTAACGGGTTGAATAATATTACATCAATATAGGGTATTTATTACTCGGCTCGAACCTCCTCCATAATAGGAGGGATGTTGCCTTCTGTACCACGCCGGTTGGTACAGGATTTTATTTCGAGTTTTCGTTCTCTTGAGTAGACGTTATATGCATATATATACATAGGTGTGGCGGTTAATAATTCTTAATTTTTTCGTAAATACACTTGTCGATTGGGGAAAAAATAAAAAAATCGCTTATTCAAAGTATGCGCTATCCCTTGATATACATTTTTGTCATCTCTGTGGTAAATTGTGAATGCCCACCCTAAAAAAATGTACACCTTTTGGGGTGATCCATTCGTCAACCCATTTTTGCAAATCTTCATAGTTCTCGAAGTGCTGCATAGAGAGCGCGTGTGATGAAAACATTATAATCTGATGGGGTCAGGTCCGGTGAGTATAGCGGGTGTGGAAAGAGTTCCCAGTTAAACGCAAAAATGATGTCCCTAATCGCTTCGCTTTGTGTGAGGGAGCCTTATCGTGCTGCCAAATCACCTTTCCGTGTCCATTGCCCATTCTGGTCTTTTTTCTTACAACGCATGCTTTAAACTGACCATTTGTTGACGGTAGCGGTTAGTATTAACCGTTTCATCCGATTTTAGAAGCTCATGGTACACGACATCCTTTTGATCCCACCAGACGCACAGCAATACCCTTTTCTCAGAGCTATTCGGTTTCGCGGTGGATGTTGATTCCTGACATGGGTCAACCCATGATTTTTTACGTTTCGGGTTCTCAAAATAGATATATTTCTCGTCTCCAGTCACAATTCGATGCAAAAAACTTTTGTGTTCATGCCGAGAAAGCAAAACTTCGAACACTGTTTTTCGCTTTTCCATCTGTCTGTCGTTGAGCTCATGTGCTACCCATTTTCCTGCCTTCTGAATTTTTCCATGGCATACAGACGATCACCAACCATTTGGCGACAAACGTTTAACTTCTCTGTCATATGCTGTTGGGTTTGAGTATCATCTTCGTCTAACAGTTCTTGTAGATCGGCATCCTCAAATTTTTTCAGTTGACTTGGATGTTCTTTGTCGTTTAAGTCGAAATCACCGCTTTTGAAGCGTTTATACCAGCATACATAAGCGTTTTGCGTGAGGACATTGTCACTGTAAATTTGTACAAGAATTCGTCGGCTCTCGCTGTCGTTTATCTTTTGGTTGTACAAAAAGAGCAACACGAGCCGCAAATGCTCTTTATTTGGCTGGTAACTTGACATTTTCAAAACACAAAAAAACAATGACACTATTGCGATACCGCACAAGTATTTATAACGTTTTGACGCGCATTGATATAGCAACAAAATGACAAGAAATAAGGGTGCCAATTAATGCGAGCATTCAGCACCATCTCTGTAAAAAATTAAGACTTATTAACCGCCACACCTGGTATATATGATTAAAATATTTTTTTCAGATTCTGTTTTCGTTTTTATTATTAGCATTGTTCGGATATAGTACGACTTTATTAATCACAAAAGGACTATGTTATAAATAATAATTATACATTACGGCGCATTTAAAATTATTAACAATAAACTGTGGCAATGATACAACGGATGCTAAAGATACAATACAGGACAACAGAGCACAAATATTGCCCTATTAATCGGAACTACGATATTGATACCGAGCGAAATTCGTCAGAGCTTTTGTGCACAGTTCCGGCGGTAATCGCTTTACAAATCGCCTCTAGACAAAAAAAGATCCTAACCGATGCCATTGTTAACAGATCACGTTGAAAAAGATACATTCAGGTAGACATGGGGGTGGTTCGATAACAATAAAGGTGCTATGTTGATGAATAGGAATTACTTATATGTCGTTCCGTTATTAGCGTCGTTGATATAAAGGATTCAAATCATTGCGTTCGCAACATTTTATAAGTTTTATCATCATCATCATAATCACAGCTCATATACGTCATACTTGCTTTTGTACTTTCCGTGTGCTGACGGAGTAAGAATACAATTCACCACCATCTTTCCCGTGGGTGTCGTAAGAGACGACTAAGGCAATGACGACTAAATCAAATCTATGCAAGGGAAGGAACCCTATATCAACATGTCTGACCAGCATGGTATATTAAGTCAATTTCCCTCCCTTATTGGAGAAGGCCCGGTCCCAACAGCGGGACCTGTATGGGTTGAGATGATACGAGTACGTCACACTGATGGACTTGAGCCTCCATGGAAGGGCTATTTACCTTCTATGCCACGCTAGTCAGATGTGTTGGTGTAGGGTTTTATTTCTAGTTCTCCTTCTCTAGATGTTATATGCATATTATATCTCTTAGTCGTCCTTTACGACAACCATGGGTAAGAAATGGAGTTGTATTCTTACTCTGTACAAACTTTATAAAGGAAATAAATATTGGTCCGCAGACGTAATTACATATGCGTGTGGTATAATTACATGTGCTGTGTGGTAGCGGCTTCGAATACTACCAACCCTTGCTTTGCTCGTGGGTGTCGTAAAAGACGACTAAGAGCCCTAGATTGACCCGGACCAACTCCATCTGGTACCATTTGGGTCAACGATTACATTCCCAAGGAGGGTTGACGTCAGGCAGGCGGCCGGTCATAAAAGTCATTGTCAAAACTTTTTGCAATATGTCAAAACAGATGACATATTGCGTCGACCCCAAGTAATTGGGATAAGAGCAAGATGATGATGAGACGTAATTACATATGCGATGTCTTGAAAATATCTGCAAGCAGCACATCTCTGGGTATATCATCTTACGCAATCTCCCTAGGTAAATATTAACTGCAAAATTGCTATTCAGAAGTCATAATCGACTGAAGTTCGAATTTAGTAAGCTATACCAGAAAGTTTCTTAGATTATTTTTTGCCGACAATCCAAAGCGCGCCTGTTCAACGTGAATTCTTGGCGCACTTCAAACAGGTTTGAACATGGAGACCGAAAACCGGTAAAAAACCATCACAGATAATTACGGTAGGCTCGTCGCTTTACAATTCGATATAGAAAATATGCTGTTGGCATTCGGCTCCAGTATAACAAATACCCATAGTTTAAAAACTGCTTGTGTAAACTTACTAAAGTTAGGATTCCGTTATATGGCAACTGTTTATTTCCTTTTTTTTATAGTTTTACAATGTAGTGACTATTGTTTCATACCATTTTCCAACCACTTGTTAGCGAAATTATTAGAAACAATGCATTGTAAGCCATGTTGGCAACAAAGAATTTCTACGAGTAGTAAAACTAAGTACTACCCAGAAAGTTGTTTATTACTGGACCTACAATTTTATGTTCGTATTTATAGTTACTGGGTAAGTAATATGGATAATTGATGTATTGTAGAAATATATTAACACCTACTTAATACATTTCATGTAATACAATAAGTACGTAACTTTTTCCGTGCGGTGATGGAGTAAGAATACAAATCATCACGCCCTATCTTGCCTGTGGATGTTGTAAAAGACGACTAAGGGATATATATATAGATAGGCATATAACATCTATGCAAGAGAAGGTAAACTTGAAATAAAACCCTATACCAACCTGTCTAACCAGCATGGTATAGTAAGGTCAATTTCCTTCCTATAGTGGAGGCGCGAGAGCGAGCCCAACAATGGGACGTACCTATGTTAGCTGAAATGATACGTAATTTTAAATGCTATATTACAACTACATATCTATCAACTCTAAGTCTTGCCTAGGTATAGTAGATCTTCTTCAAAGCACGTAAGGGCTACCTACGTACTGGCATTTTGTTACCGAGATGTTGACGAGAATAGATACTGGGGCTATACGCCGTTCTTCCATCGTCCTGCTAATATTTATTTTTTTTTTAAATTTTAATTTATTTATTTAAGACAACACCCTGCACTAAGGAAATAATCCTTGTATTACGGGGGACTTTACAAACATATAATTAACGGACACAAATTACATCCAGACTCAGAACAACAATTTGTGGATCGCACAAAGTGTTGTCCCGCGTGGGATTCGAACCCCGACACTGGCGCTGTAGGTCGCTATCTTAACCACTACGCCATCTGTGCAGTTAGGGTGCAAATTAGGACAGGGTATGCCCACACTTTCAGATAAAAGGCCTCCTCCTAGGAATGGCTATAGATACTGCGTTTCTATGCTATTCAACGTTTCACTACGACTAAATCAGTCGCATTGGTGAGGAACTATCCTACACATTGTGGCCGATACGTGATTGACACTCAAGAACCTTTCTTGCCCAACGGCTGCTAGTTCGTCGAACCCATCCATTGCTACTACAGCGCATTAATTCTTCGCACTACGTCATATACGTACATTCTTCTACGATTTTCTCTGCTTTGTAATTTATCTTGTAAAGAAATATCGAATATAGTCCAATCCTCTTTTTTTACTGTTAATAACGTACTTTGATTTTGATGTTCAGACTCCGTCTTTCAACCGTCAAATAGGAATAGTATGCCCCTGTTTTGAGAGAGCATGTTTCAAAATAGGATAAGTATTGGTATTATCTTGGTCAGACGGGTTGGGTTCTACACAATTTTAGAATTTTCCTTTGCCTGCTATGATATTACCTTTTATACGATATTACCTTGTATTTTAAAACCATAGCTACGCGTATACCTAATTCCAATATTTACTGCATATAAAACGCAAATACTGCAAGTTAATAAGTATTAAGTTGATATAACGCTTGATCGTTATCAAACCGGAGCAAATCATTTTGATACTAAAAATCAATGAACGATAAGAAATGAGTAATCGTACCTCACATTTAACTTGATTTAATTTGACGACAAATATATGTTACCTACCTACCTATAATTCACGGAAGGCGTTCCCTCAAAGTAATATTCCACCCTCTTAATCATTACTCACAGGAATAATTTAATAACACCACAATTAAAATATCAACCAAGAGCTTCCGCTCATATGATGAAGATAACGTTTCCCAGTAAAATTTATAACCTGGATTCAATAGTACTAGTATATGAGGGTAACTTTGTTGATATTTGTTTGTATTTTTAATGTTCATGGCCAATTATTTTAGTTATTTCCCTTTTAACTTATATTTATCTTAAACAATGTTGGTAGTTGTCATATTTATTTACTATTTAGATAGTTCGAAATGTTTTGTAATCAATCATTAGTAATGTCTCAAGACGAACCCTTGATGTGAAGAAGAAGAAGGACGGCCATAAAACTTCTCAAAACTTGTAATATTTTAACCCTTATTTTTCTACACCTTAAAAAAGTTACGTTGACCCCTTAGTATTGTATACAATTATTTATATGAGGGCAATAAAATAACGATCTGCTATTAGGTTTAGTAACACAACTATTAGTGGCTTGGATTTTTTAACTTTTCTAGTTTCTTTGCAAAATCTAAACTTACCAATATGCAGTTAGGTATTAGGGAGAACATTTTATCTATAGCAAGTAATTAGTCGTGCAGGGTAACAAACCCACGTACCAAGCATGGTGATTATCGCATTATTTCCTCAACAAGAAAACTTAACAACAAACGCCGCGCTGATGGATAAATGTTATCAAGTAAAACTTTGGAATGGAATATATATGGAATATTAATGACTTATAAAGTGTTAATATCAAGTTCTTTAACGGATTATGTATCGGATTCAATTGAAGTTCAATAAGATCGTATTAAATTTATAGTTACGAGAATAAGATCATGTCAGAACAAGCCGCATTACTAATTAACGCCTTAGGGAGCTAAAACAGGTTTCGCGATTTATCGTAAAACCCAATTTAGAGCCGGGAGGCACGCGATTACAATCTTCTCACGACAGGAAGGCGCGCAAACTCCTCATCTCGAGGGAAATCACGCACGCAACAAACTTTATGGCAACACGTCCCGAGGAGCGATTCGCTCGGGGCGGTCGAAGACGGGCTGCACCACACACAGACTGATTTTAAAAGAAATAACAAGACATGGGCAGTGGCTCTACGTGGTAGGATCGTGACCTACAGGCAGATATTATCAACTTTATATAAAATCTCACTCCAAGTGCACATTTCATATGCATTCATCGATATCATGTCACTTTCACATTTATCACGTGTCGTTACCCCGAGAAGCACTGCCCACGTTTTAGGGCTAATCACTGACCGTGGTTGAGTATGGCTGCAAGCTTAGACGGATGCCATCCTGAGCAAGGCGTTCTCGTAACAGGCGCTTCAATTGCATCCGTGGTATCTTCACTAGTTCGGCTTTACCTTCCTCGTACTCGTCGACATATTTTGCCGGTTCAATTGCTGCTGTAGCTTGTTCTTTCCGAGCCTCCTCCTCACATCTACAAGAGTCCCGAGCGGCGGCTGCCTCTTCCAAAGTAAAATAAACAGCCGCCGCTCCTTCCTCTCTCAAAGATCTGACTGAGTGCAATAATCGTTGACGATGTGCAGGATTGAGGACTCCAATAGCATCCAAGTCTGGTTCTCCTACTTGTTTGCATATTTCTAAGTCATCATACCCATTGTCAATAAAACTTTCCGCATATTGGCCCAAGTGGAGCGATCGCAACCACTCGACTACGATGTTGCCGCTCGCTGACGAGGCCATGTCGCGTCAAAACACTGTGAGCATTCCAATGCGTGCTCGCGGCGCGGTTGTCGGCGAGAAACTGGCGGTTATGCTCCCCTTTGCCCCCCTCTCCCCTTTCCATAAGCCGCGGTCGCCGCCCCTAGTCCTCCGTGCTTTTGCTTTTTGACATTTTGTAGCTTAATCGTTTCGTTTCATAGAGGTGCGCGACGCAGCACGTCATAGGTATGCCGAATTAATTTTTCAATTTCTAAAATCATTTATGCGGTAGCATTAGTTTTTTTTCCATTTAAAAAAAAATAATATTCATAACTTCTCTCTTATTCTATTTACGTAATACAATACCTATTAGGATAGTGCGAAAAATATTCATACAAAGTAGGTATTATAAAATAAACCAGCGGGTGGTCGCCGCGTCGAATGATTTATTATTACTTTAATTTATTAATTTGTGGCTCAATTTTACAAATCTGCATAATAATTGGCTGCTAGACTCATTTAATATTTAAATGAAAAATACTAACTATACCTACCAACTATTTATAAACGTTGATGATATTGTGTACGACGTTTTATTTAAAATTTTATGTTCAATTTAATTGCCTGTTCAACTTGTAAAATATTTTAATTAATTTGATGTTATAAAACATTTTATTTTTCTACTTCTAAGTAGGTATTAATCCTAATAATAACATGATTCAAAATACTTAACACACCTGAAATATTTACAGAATATTTTTTACATAGCTAATAATTACATAATCAGAAAAGATTTAATAAGTAATTTAGGTATTTAATGCGTAAAAAATGCATGAATTAAAACGAACAATTGATCGATAAACAGTAACCTAGTTGCTATCCTAATCCGTGTGGTGACGGAGTAAGAATAGAATTCATCACCCTCTCTCCTGCCCGTGGGTGTCGTAAAAGGTGACTAAGGGATATCCCTTATGCTATGCAGGTAACATCTATTTAAAAGGAGTTTCCTTCTCAACATAAAACCCTATGCCAACATGTCTGACCAGCGTGATCTAGTAGGTCAACTTCCCTCTCACAGTGGAGGAAACTCGAACCCAACAATGGACCTTATATGAGCTGAGATAATAAAAAAAGTTCTTATCCTCTGAGAATGAGGACCATGCTCAGATAGATAATGGGGACTAACAGAAAGTAACTACTTTCGGTAAGTCCGCAGTCCTTGCCGAATAATTGCACCTACCGACCTAGGTGCGATTTATTTTTTGCAATATTAATTTTGATAAAGCACCAGTTCTCGCAAATATCGATACCATACCAGCCAAGATTGATTGACGATTATTGAAATTAAGAACTAGCAATTTTAAAAGGATAGATATACAAAACAGTATACTAACACCAAGCTGGAATCCTTTTATAAACTTATTAAAAATTAATAATGTTATTATTATTAGTTTAGTTTTTTTAGTTTAGTTTTCTTTTGGCAATAGTTTTATGATCGACTGTCTGTCTGACGTCAACACTCCTTGGCAATGTAATTATTGACCCTATGATTCAGACGGAGTTAGACCCGGTCGATGAAAACTTCTTAGTCGTCAATTGGTAATTGTTTGTTTTTCTATTGTACACGAAGATTGGTGGCGGTTTCCCTGCTCATAAAATATAATCCACTTTACTCCCATTTTACATCACAATTCATAATGCCTCTTCAAACGCAAGAACAGGACTTAAGGCATGAAACTTGACAGAACCAGTTTTTCATTTTTAGGATTGTGGAGCCTGGATGTAAGAGTAATAGATTGATACTGTCGTTCAAGGAAACCACTTTTAGATAGCTATGTTAACTTTCCCCTGCAGTAAGATTTATGTGAGTTAAGACGAATTAAGACATTAACAACATCAATATAGAGTATTTGTTTTTTCTATATAAACATTAATAAAAAATGAACAACAAAGTTGATAGCTGTAACACTGTATTGTGTAGATAAGAAACCGCTGTGATAATAATAATATATTAGACGTCAATTACCTTAATCCTCGCATACTTATGAATACAGACAAGTATTCAAAATGTCGAGAAAGAAGAACAAAATTAAAACGTGATAAAATCCTTAAAAATAACCCTACTTCATTCTTAAAACTTGTTCTCCGAAACATATCTCGAAGCAACGTCAGCATCAAAGCTTTAATTCTCTCACTCTCTCGTATCGATAACAGTACCCGCAAATTTGAAACCTTGTAATAACGATACCCTTATCTTAATTTTGAGGCATATTCATTTTATATCCTTATCTTTACCCCGATCGCTGCCAAAATTTGGTAAAGTATAGTCACCCGAATGCAATTCAAGTTATAATGTTATATTAATTAATCGACACGGTGTTTCGGAGTGAAAACTAATTTGCTGTTATGAAACTAATTTTATTGTGAAAATCCGGATATAGAACCTATATTAGGTACTCGGTATTTTCTTTATTTTGGTAAATCATAAAGAATAAGAAATATTTATTTGCTCAAATATGAGTAACATTCGGGTTGATAAGCATATACATATAAATGTCCAGTCATATTTAACCTTAAATAGGTGTGCAAATATTTGTAGATAAGGACCATAGATCCTAAATTGCTAATAACTATTTAATAGAATACTAATCTACATTGTTAACATCTAATATAAAATTACGTATACAATGATAAATATTCTTGTGCTAGTACAATTCTATCAAATAATCGGTTATATTATAATAGCATTTGTCTGTTATTATAATAAAAAATAAAAGATGATGAATGATGAAGAAGATATAATAAAAAAAATTAAAGGTGAAAAAGTGAGCCGTCGCCCAGGACGCCTGGCAGATGTGATGTGAAACATCGAAATTATTTTGTACAAGTGTGTACATTTATTTGTGACCAGATCCCACAAGCGGCATCTGATCACATATCAACTACTACAGTTGCCATCGCTTCCCTCAACCACTGCGGAAGGAACAGAAAGATCCGTTCCATGCAACTACCGTAAGCCAATCCTTCAGTGATCATGACCTACATCATATTTTACAAACGCAAGCCACAGTCAAAATAACACAAACTTGTTAGCCAAAACACGCTACGCTTTACAATAATAGTTATTACAAAAATAAACTTGTAACAGTTTAGTCTTAATAACGAGGAAATTGCTGAATGAGGAGCTGCTTATAACCAATCTATATTATCATCTAGATAATCCGAGATTTTATAATAACCTTTTTTACATAGTCTATTCTTGATAGCCTTTTCAAACTTGTTCACTGGCATGTTACGAATATCTTTAGCTAATTTATTGTAGAAGCGTATACATTGCTCCATGAATGATCTGCAATTTTTTTGGAGATAAGTAGTAGTGTACAACTAATTTGTTCTTCTGCCGAGTATTCAGATGATGAATGTCACAATATCTTTCAATGTTACAGATATTTTTTTACATATCATTATACATTTTGGTATATTGGGTAATTCTTTTTTCTATATTGGTACATCTATTTTAATACAACTGTCAGATACATTTTGTTGGTGATAATTTAGGTCAGTTATTAACCCACAACCTTATGTGGCGGGTTAATAACTTCTCTAAATTTGAACACATTCCTCACACTAGTCTTTTGGGTGTTAACAATTAAAAAACATTAAGGCCTTGTGTATACTTAAACACAACTTTTTAGATTAAACTGTTTTAGAACAAACATTCTGTCAACTCTCTTGTTCGACACATCGATTTGTATTTGAATAAAAGGTAGAACAACTGAAGGGTACAGGGTCAAATCAAGAAATGTCACAAAAATAAAAAGTTTTGCAATTAACATTTTAATTTTTCAAAGTTAAAATCATTTTAAGTGTCACTTATGATTCTAAACTACTAATAGGAACTTTACGATACTTATAAAGTCTTATTTTTAGGAACATAAAATATTGAATTGAAAATATATATTTTTTTAATAATTAAAAAGTAATTCACTTTTGGAACATGCAAAAACTGGTAATGTCCACTGTGTCCCTTACAAGAAATGTCCAATTTAATATTTTTTTTACTAATTATTCTTGAAGAATGCCTTCAAAGTAGGATGGAGCTCCCTCAGAACAAATTCTTTTTAAATCTATTAAGTCTTTACACTTTTCTGCACAAATAGGCAAAATTCTGGCAATTCAAATTCATTTGAGGTGTCTGATCCAGTTTCCTTTTTTCCACTATGTGTGATTTCTCCCATACACCATTATAATTCATCATCTTCATCATCTTCATCATCATCATTTCAGGTTATCGCCGTCCACTGCTGGACGTAGGCCTCCTTTATGTAACACCATAAAGTGCGGTCCTGTGCCGCCTGCATCTAACGACGCCCAGTAACTTTCACTAGGTCGTCGGTCCACCTAGTGGGGGGGCGTCCTACACTACGTCGTCCGATATTCGGTCGCCACTCGAAAACCTTTCTTCCCCAGCGGCTGTCGGTTCGTCGAGCGATGTGGCCTGCTCATTGCCAATTCAGCGTGCTATGTCGGTTACACCAGTTCTTCTGCGGATTTCCGTATTTCGGATTCTATCTCGCAAAAATCCCGAGCATAGCTCCATAGCACGCTGAGCGACTTTGAACTTGGTTATGAGGCCCACATTTAGGAACCACATTTCCGTGCCGTAATAACTTGCGGCTGATAACTTACAGTGATAACTCACTGGTAACACACACTGGTCGTAAACCTGTGTTTTCACTGAGGTATGTTCGACGAGAAGATCCTGTTAAGTGTCCCGTACGGTACCCAACCGAGTTAGATTCGTCGGCTGATCTCTTTCTTGAAATTGAATCTACCTAACTGGACTGTTTGTCCTAGGTAACATAGTGATCGACAACTTCAAGAATCGCATTGCCAACTAGGACCGGTACCGGAATGACGTGGGCATTTGACATGATTTTCGTCTTGTCCATGTTCATTCGTAAATCCAGTTGGGATACCCTGCTGAGATCGTTGAGCATGGTGCCAAGGTCCTCTATGGCTTCTGCCATAACGACGATATCGCCTGCAAATCGAAGGTGAGCGGTGTATTCACCGTTGATATTGTGTATCCCTCGGCTCCACTGTGTTGTGGGGAGTGATGGTTGCTTTAGATGATGATTAACTCGTGATCGGGTGCCGCTTGCAGGATTTGGTCCAGCGATGGTACTTTTTCATTATATTTAATAACTATGTCATGGTTCGAAAGGCACACTGGAACCATTAATAGACATGTTGTTGTATGGAATCTTATTTAAAAAAATTAAAAAGAAGACAATCCCACTGAATTTATTGCCGGATCTTCTCAGTGCGGTCGCGTTTCGATTCGGTTGTAATTTAAGTTAAAATTGGCAATATGTAAGTGCCCCCGCAGGGTTTATACATAATAAATGGTTTGAATTTGAATTGATGTCGAGTCCGGTTCAGTCTAAGAGTTTGAAGACATCTTCCAGTGCAGTGGTAAACAATCGATACCTGGATGGTATCGTTTTATTCCTACTCAAAGTTGAATAAATATTTTGACAGCTTTTGGACATTCCTCCTTACGTTCCGTTACACTATGGACCTTCCCTGTTTTGTTCCTGTATATTCCTGTATACAGTCTTGAGACTAAAGGAATACATCTGACTATACTTGTCTTTATGCTTTTTGTATAATGCCAAATAAAAATACACGGCAAAACGAAATTATTGCCATCAAAAATTAACTTTTTCAATTTTAGTGACATTACCTGTTTTGTCCCTGTACCCTTCAACTATCGATCAAAAGCTCTTCTAGTGATATCGATCTATCATCTTCCTGTAAAGCAAAGAACAAACTAGAACCTCAGTGGTAGGACCACACTGTTTACAGTTACCTGTCTACAGCCATGGGCTGGTCCGTCTGGGGTAGTACCATATTCTCGCAGAAAATCGACGTCTGAGTAGCAATTTGTTACTGCGCTTCGTTCGGTGAGCGAGAGAGCCGGCAGCCTAACGTTCTGAGGATGTTTGCGTGTGGTGGACTTTGGTGATACCTTTAGTTTCACCGAACCTCATTTCACGCATTCACACTACCCTCACTTTCTTTATGGTAGTCAGCGGCCTAGCAAAGGTCCATGAGCGGCAGCTATACTTACAATCAGGTGTACTGTTTGCTCGTTTGCATTTGCAATAAAAAATATTAAAATAAAATAACATTGTCTTTAGGACTTTGACTTGCACATTGTCGCAAGGAGACTGACCGATTTGGAAAAATTGACGATCTACGAAATCAATTGTATTTGTACCTAATTGTAGCAATTAAATAATTTAGTTATACGAAATTTACGAGAAATGCAAAGTTCAGTGGAATAGTTGTCGTTACAAAAGTCGTATGTATGCGCTTATTCTTGCCCCTTGAGCGGTACACCTTACAAATATGTACAGATCATATAAATTATAAGTATGATATCATTACTAACAATACTCGTTTTATCCTGCGAATGTCTCAATAGGTCAGTCGTGGAGTAAGTCAATAACACTTTAAGATAACTTGTAACAAAGTACAAGGCAAATGAAATTACGTTGTCTTTACATTTTATTTAATTAGAATCGTCCGTATGGTGACGGAGTATTGATGCAATTCTCCGCTACCTTTCTTGCCTGTGGGTGACATAAAAGAAGACTCACGGATATAATATACAAATAACACCTATTCAAGAGAATTAAACTATAAATAAAATTCTATACCAACCCATCTGACCAGCGTGGTATGGTATACTTTACCTTTCATTATGGAGGAAGCTCGAGCCCAGCAGTGGTATGAGCTGAAATGAAGTGATAGTGGTGGTGACATAGAACGACGCCCACGCAAGGGGTGAATTGTGCGGGTGACGTGACCGGGGATTAGTCCATCACCCGCCGAGAAGCCGACCGCGTGAGGAAAGACCGACGTCCTCCCCGAGGGGGGGACGTCGGTCGATGGGAGGGTACCCCATGTAGGGGGTATTCCAGACCACTGATGTCAAGTAACCCTGCTCCGGTGGTCGGCCCAACGACGAAGGCGACGTGCATTGTGGGTGGGTTGCGGGAGTTGCGTGCTTACGCCCCTCTGTCGCCCCGGACGGAGTGGTGCGAGGAGCGCGCCGACCGCAGCCACCCCCCAAAAAAAAAAAAGGTGGTGAATTGTATTCTTAATACATCAAGTATTAATTAACTATTCACGATTTAATAAGTACGTAATTCGGTAAAATCATATGCAATGTGTAAACATGAAATCCAAGATCTCTTTCATTATAATATTACTATTGTATCTCTACTCCTTGCATTCTAAAGGAGTGTCCGCTAAAATTTACAATTAAAATGATGACAGAAACTTCCCTAATCTACTAATAAACACGTGCGACGTTCATAATTTTAGTTACAGAACTCGGCTAATATGAGTTAGCCGTTACCCTGGCTAGCACTTAAAACTTTAGTACTAAGCTTCCCTTTAAAATTTTGTGAGGTAAATTGTAAGTGACCTTATTTCACGAACTTTTATCATACACAAAGTTTTAAGATGACGCCAATTTACCGTTTTCTACAGGTTCTAATGGGTAGCATTATATCTTAATCTAGTTGATATCCTGATTCATTCATAAAATGCTTTTGATTAGAAAGTTCGTCATGCAGTCGAAGTGATTTTTGATTGCACTTTCTGACTAACATTATAGATCCGAAAGTGAGTTTGTTTCGTATATTTGTCATGCTTTCACACCTAAACCACACAGCTGATTTAAACAATTATTTCATCAATGGAAAGTTACATTATCAGCGAGAAAAAATAGACTAACATAGGTATAGAACACAAGTTGTAGTTATGAGGCCTACATTAAGGGACCACGTTTCCATGCCGTAAGTTATCACTGGTTGTACACCTGTGTTTTCAGACACTGAAGTATGTTGGACGAGAAGATCCTCTTAAGTTTCTTTATAGACGTTATCTGTATATTATAATTCCTTAGGCGTCATTTACGACAATCATGGGCAAGAACGGGCTTGGTGAACTGTATGTTTTCCCGTCACCATACGGAAAGACTATATAAAAGACTTTTTAAATAATATAATATTACACCCGTGTGGTGACGGAGTAAGAATACAATTCACCGCAACCTATCTTACCCGTAGGTGTCGTAAAAGAGTACTAAGAGAATAAATATGCATATAACATCTGTCCAAGAGAAAGAAAACTCGAACTAAAACCTTGCCCTCCCATTGTAGTGGAGACTCGAGCCCAGCAGTGGGCATGAGCCAAAATTATGAAATATTATGATAATAACACTTTTTATACTGGACCGAGTGTATCGAGTATAAAAGCTTCAATTGTCATGTATAATTCTTTGTTCAAACTATAAATGAAGGGTCCATGATATCTTTATATATAAATTTCTTGTGAACGTGTGTATGTCACTGAGCTCCTCCTAAACGGCTGGACTGAAGTTGACGAATATTTTTGTGGGTGTATTCGCGGGGATTCGAGAATGGTTTGGATTTACAATTGGACCCGGTAGGTGGCGGTATTTTATTTGAACAGAACAATGTCCATTGGGTCTGCTAGTATAATATAATTTGTTATAATATAGAACGTAATAGCAAAAACATCAAAATAAGATCTATAAACTTACCGACAACTCTTAGAAAACAACAAGAACGTTTTGTTTCTATTTTTTTTTTGCAAATGGTGGCAAATGAACAAACAGTACACCTGATGGTAAGTGTTGCTGCCACTCATGGACCTTTACAAGGCAGCTGCCTATATTCATCACTGAAACACATCACACGCAAACACCCTCAGAAAGTTGAGCTTTCGGCTCTCTCGTTCACCGAACGAAGCATAGTAACAAATTGTTACTACTTGGACGTCGATTTTCTGCGAAAGTGTGGTACTACCCCGGACGGATCGGCACGCGGCTGTAGACAGATAACTGTCAACAGTGTGGTCCTACCTATTCCAGGTAATCATTATCATCATCGCATTCCACATACGTCCCACTGTTAGGCTCGGGCCTCCTCCACAATGGGAGGGAATTTGACCTACTATACCATGCTGGTCAGACATGTAGGTATAGGGTTTCATTTCGAGTTTTCCTTCTCTTGCACAGATCTTATGTGCATATTATATCCCTTAGTCGTCTTGTACGACATCCACGGGCAAGACAGGGAGTGGTGGATTGTATTCTTACTCCGTCACCACACGGATAGGTCCAGGTAATACTATCTTAAAACAATATTACCCGGTTTCTTTAAAAAACTATATTGTTTTATATCATAATGATTTCATAGAATGAGCCACATGAGTAGTAATAATTATGTACACTGTATGACAAAACGAGACAAGCCACAATTTCACTTTGCATTTATGGCTCTGTCGCATCCAAAATTAACGATTTGAACTAACGCTTCCTAAATTGCATAGCCGTTATGATAATATAGTAAACTTACTTGAAATAGCATTGTAAGAATGTAATAATACTGTACATATAAGAGATGTTGTAAGGCCCATAACTAATATGTATAATAAAACCTCTACTTTTAGAGTAAAAATCATACCTTCTTAGTCAAAGTACCTTTAAAGTATACGAATTTTATTCATCGCTAGCTTCTGCTCGCGACTTCGTCCGCGTGGTATAGATACTTTGGGCTAACTTAACGTAATTTTAACCTAAGATTTTGTTAGAAGGTGGTAATATTTTTAATAATACAATTCTGTCACACATGATTTGTATAAAAATTTAGACGTTTACGCAGCGGAATCTCTCAAAAGGAAAAAGAACCCGATTTTGAAACGTTCTTCATAGGTGTTACGCTCCTGTTGGTCTTAGCGTGATAATGCATAGCCTATAGCCTTCCTCGATGAATGGGCTATCTAACACTGAAAGAATTTTTCAGATCGGATCAGTAGTTCCAGAGATTAGCGCGTTCAAGCAAACAAACTCTTCAGCTTTATATATTAGTATAGATATAGATTAGCCTGCCCTCATCCCACGCTAAGTAGGATGGTAACAGCATGTTCTTTAACTTTGATAAACTCCTCTCAGCCATTATATCTGCAATCCCTGGTTGAGAGCCCTCAGCGCTCACCCATGTCCGGGCTAAGCTGTGCAAGCCATCTGCGGCTATCAGCTATACACATAATGAAAAAAAAATCTGCACTCGCTGCTTTCATACGCATACACATATCACACAATGCATTAATATCTTTTTGGGTCTCCCACGATTCTTACGTCCATCCACAAATATATTGATAACCCTCCTTGTCACGACACGGCGATTATGGCATTTTCCCCGTCGTGTACACTGATTGGTGGATCATCCTATCAACTCATATACGTCACAATACTGGGTTCGAGCCTCCTCCATAACAGAATGGAAATTGACCTAATATCAGGCAGGTTAATCTTGCTTTTTTTGCGCTGTGGAAAATGCATTTACGCATATCCATCACTAGTGCCGCAAGGGGAAATGTGGGACTCCCTGACGTGGTTTACTACGTCAGAATACCTACTAAAAACCACAGCGGCCCCGCGTCTTCGCTTTGTGTGGGACGCCAGAGGTTCGCATTTGGGGCATAAGACTCTAACGTTCCGGCGGTTGGGTTAATACTTACGTCCTGGGTCAATCATGCCTGGGATAAGAGGAGCGCGTAACGTCTCTTCCTCCTCCCCAGACGTTGCCTCCGCGCTGGGTCAGCATGGGCATCCGCCTTAGGTGCCCGACCTGCACGTCGTCGTGCTGGTTTAAGGTTTTAATTTGAGTTTTCTTTCTATTGCGTAGATTATATGCATATTATACCGCCTTTTTTTTTTTTGTGGGTGGATCGCGGTCGGCGCGACGTCGGTCTTTCCTCACGCGGTCGGCCTCTCAGCGGGTGACGGACTAATCCCCGGTCACTTCACACGCGGCCTCGGCTAGGGCGGCATGAGGCGCAGATAGTTGCGCCTACGCCGCCCCAGTCGCCGGCGGCGGATCTCCTCATCGAGACTGCGCTCCTCGCGCAGGCAATCCGCCGCCTCCTTCCGCGAGATCACTGTCTCGCAGAAGGCTGCGACCGCGTCCCAATTCCCGACGCTGTCGAATATTATACCCCTAATTCGTCTTTTACGATAACCTTGTCTTACCTGTGTAAGATAGGGGATGGTAAATTTTATTCTTACCCCATCATCACACAGAAAATGGATAGATAGATCTCATATAGTAGGTATTTGTCTCTTAGATTTATCGAGACTTTTCTCAACTTAACTAGAATAAGTGGTTTAAGTACACCACTTATTCTAGTGCGAGTAAGTACTCGCACACAAATATTCTCTTTTAACTTTTTAGTGTTTATAATATTTATATTTGATATGATGATTTATATATGATATTATAAACACTAAAAAATTAAATGTATATAAATATAATATTTCGATTTTGAATTCCAATAATATGAAAATTAATTGCTTGAATAAAACGATATTCACTAAACTAGCAGATCGACAGTATTGTTTCGACCATTTCCGTGGACAAAGCTTTGTAGTCTACTACTAGAAACGATAGTATTTGGAACGAATTGAATAAAAAAACTCGCACTCACTTCGCAAAATATTAGCCCGACATGCTTACTTTACTATAATTATGCTCAGCATATTTGACATCCATACAAAGTTACTCGTAATCTTTTTACTTTACTCATTTCATTTGCGAAAGCTCGACGTTATCCTCCAATTATATTTTCATTAGTGCAGTAGTGGTAGGACCACACTGTTGACAGTTGTCTATCTACAGCGGCGGTCCGGTCCGTCCGGGTTAGTACCACACTCTCGCAGAAAATCGACGTCCAAGTAGTAGCAATTTGTTACTGCGCTTCGTTTGGTGGCCGAGAGAGCCAGAAACCCAATTTCCTGAGGGTGTTTGCATGTGGTGGGTTTTGGTGATGCCTTTAGTTTCATCGAACCTCATTGCATGCATTCACACTCCCTTCATTTTCTTCACGGGAGGCAGCGGCCTAGCAAAGGTTCATGAGCGGCAACAACACTTACCACTTACTTATAAGCCCATTAAACTAGTCTCCTCCTAAAGGACCAAAATAGAACTAAAATATGTCAAAAGTAATCCTTTTGCCATTACCTTCGACATATTTTTAATCCTTAACGCTATTTTCATAGTTCTCAATTTCAATACTTTGTTTTATTTTGTTTTTCGAAGATATACCTCACATATTTCATAGTAATATTAACTGTACAGTATTTATTTTCATTTCATTTTTCTCTACTATTTTTTTTTTTGGGGTGGGTTGCGGTCGGCGCGCTCCTCGCACCACTTCGTCCGGGGCGACAGAGGCGACGGAGGGCGGGTGTAAGCACGCAACTCCCGCAAACCACCTACGATGCACGTCGCCTTCGTCATTGGGCCAACCACCGGAGCAGGGTTACTTGTCATCAGTGGTCGGCCCGACGGAATACCCCCTACTTGGGGTACCCTCCCACCGACCGACGTCCCCCCCTCGGGGAGGACGTCGGTCTTTCCTCACGGAAGTATTCGAAACGTCGAGCAATCATAAATCAAATACAAATGCGATAAAATCCGTAAAAGTAGTTTTATTTAAAGTGTAGTGCTCGCGTAAACATCAGAAATAATATTGATATTAGTCTTTATGTGCCGACACTATAATTATGTATCATTATTTTTCAAGCTGTTAATACTAATTGACCAGTTGGCATTGCTCAAGCCATTTATGGGCAAATAATAAGGAATTGTAAAAGTTGTAGTACGGTCCTACTTGCTTTCTTATTATAGCAATCTGAAAAAATTTGATGATCAATTCTGAAAAATCTTACAAATTACGTTTTTACATATTCTTTTTATATAGAGATCTTACGCGTGTTTACAAAAAACAGTTTATTTTTATTCTAATATTGAATGCATATAATATATTTATTCTCGTTAGCTGTTTTATTAACAGTAATTGTAAAAATAAAACGCAACGAAATCGATCCGTCCGTTCAAGAGCTACAGACAGACACACAGACATTAGCATTATATAACACCCCTCGTTTTGCCTCGGTGGTTAAAATTGTATAAGAAATGAGATCAGAAAAGTGCCAGATATTTCATCAACCTTCAGTATAGACACAAATAAAGAGCACCATTTAACTATAAACTTAATCAGATTTGTTATTTACAAAATCAACTTGGTGATTAAACAAGAATCAACCATCCTATAGAACGAACGGCACCTAATATTTTTTTATGTTCAAACTTAATACATTACTTTTATAAAGAGTTTATGGTAGTTATTCTTAACGGATCTAAAAGTCCGACGTATTATGAAAAGTCTACATCGAAAAACAACTAGCGCCATCTAGTAAAGATAATTAAAATTGATTAACAGTTTATTAAGTAGACTTTCTATTGTAAATAAAACTACGGATTTTATCGCGTTTGTATTTGATTTTTGATTGTCCGACATTTCGAACACTTTAAAGCGTTCGTGATCACGGGCAGACTACGATGTCTGACGTCCAACAAGTCATCGTTATTAGATATAAATATTTATAATTATCCACCCGCTACAGAAATTATTTTTTAACTACAATGTGTAATATTCGCGTAAACATTAGACTTCCTATTTTCCCTAGCCGAGGCCACGGGTGACGTGATCGGGGAATTAGTCCGTCACCCGCTGAGAGGCCGACCGCGTGAGGAAAGACCGACGTTCTCCCCGGGGGACGTCGGTCGATGGGAGGTTACCTCAAATAGGGGGTATTCCGTCGGGCCGACCACTGATGACAAGTAACCCTGCTCCGGTGGTCGGCCCAACGACGAAAGCGACGTGCACGTGGGGTGGGTTGCGGGTGTGTGTGCTTACGCCCCTCTGTCGCCCCCGGACGGAGTGTTGCGAGGAGCGCGCCGACCGCAACCCACCTCCAAAAAAAAAGACTTCCTATTTTATAATACTTAATTTTATTTATCTCTAATAACATTTACTTGCCCATAGATCTTGTAAAAGACGATTAAGGAATATAACATGCAGATAATATCTATGGAAGAGAAGAATAACACGAAATAAAACCCTATACCAACTTATCGGGACTTTAGTCCGGCACCCGCAAAGAGGCTGACCGCGCGACGGCGACCGACGTCCCGGGACAGGGACGTCGAGAGGTGAGGGTACCCGAAAGGGTATTTCGTCGGACCGACCACTGAGGATAAGGAACTCGGCACTAGTGGTTGGCCCAACGACGGAGGCGACGTGGGTACGGGTGGGTGGCTTATGGGCCCGCGCGCCGTCTATTCCTCGCCTCGGACGGAATGGACGGCGTGTGCGCTTACCATAGGCGGGCTATGCTCAGGCTTAAAAAAAAAATATACCACCTATCAGACTAGCATTGTATAGTAGGTAAATTCTCCTCATATTATGGAGGTTGCTTGAGCCTTACAGTGGGATATAAAATAAGCTGAAATGGTGAAATGATGTACCTATATTGATAGTATCATTATAACTTTTAGGAAATACATCTACAGAACTCATTAGGGCAAGTGAAGTAAGAAAAGGATTGTTGATTCTTTCGAGATTCTCACACTCAGCACAACTACTTATGGATGGTACAAATTATGTGTGGGAATCGAACCCATGACACTTGACACAGTCGATTGATATTTTAACTACTGTGCCATCTGTGCAATTGTATTATTTAATTTTCATAAATTCTTCCGTGTGGTGACGGAGTAAGAATATAAATTCACTACCCTCTATCTATACCGTGAGTGTCAAAAAGGACAATAAAGGTATATCTTATATATAAATTTCTAGCGTACGTGTGTATGTCATTGAATTACTCCTAAACGGCTGGACCGATGTTGACGAAATTTTTTGTGTGTGTTCAAGGGAATTTGAGGATGGTTTAGATTCACAATTGGACCCGGTAGGTGGCGCTGTTCGGGCAGGACAATAGCATAACTTGAGAAGGACTTTACCGATTTCGTCCATCTTTATTTTTAAGTTTTCTAATACTTTGAAAAAGACTTTTACGGAAAAAAAAATAAGGAGGTTGCGCAGAAAATTAGAAAATTTAAGGAAACTTAACGACTATTTAAACTTTTCTAATGTAACTTTTTTTTCGACTATATAAACTTTTCTATCTTAAGATATATAAATGTTCTGTTCGTATGTTTGTAAATGAACTTCTTCTAAGCGACTGGACCGATTTTGATGTTTTTTTAGCTATTCCGATGGATATGAGAATGGTTTAGATTAATAATTGGAACCGGTGGGTGGTGCTGGTGGTAGTGAACCGGTGGTGAGAATTCAATTTTCAATTTTTTTTACAGATTTGAACAGAACAACGTCTGTTGGGTCAGCTAGTAATATGTATTTAACTTTAATGCAAGAGAATGAAAATGACTTGTGTGGTATAGTAGGTCAATATCTCTCTTATTCTGGAGGAGCTCGAGCCCAGCAGTGGAACATTTATAAGCTGAGATGATAAATCGAGTTGTTCAACCCTTTGGAGTTAAACTGACATGAAGACGATTAAAGCAAACTTTCATGGACGATTAAAGTAGATTTTGTAAATATTTTTACGGATTTTGTCGTGTTTGTATTTGATTTTTTGTATGACCGACGTTTCGAATACCTTACAATGTTCATGGTCACGGGTGGAATGATTGCTGTAATGAATGAACGTAAAAAACTAATACACACTATAAAATCGGTAAAATTAGTTTTATTTTCAATGCGTCATACTCGCGTAAATAAAACAATTGTTGTTTTTTTTTTTGGGGGCTGGATTACGCTCGGTTGGGCAGCGTTCGGGAAACTTAAGAGGATCTTTTCGTCCAACATACCATAGTGTCTGAAAACACAGGTCTACGACCATTGTGCGTTACCAGTGATGATTTACGGCACGGAAATGTGGTCCCTAAATGTAGGCCTTATAACAAGGCTCAAAGTCGCTCAGCGTGCTATGGAGCGGACTATGCTTGGGACTTCTCTGCGAGATAGAATCAGGAATACAGAAATCCGCAGAAGAACGGGTGTAACCGACATAGCACGAAAAATTAGCACGCTGAAGTGGCAATGGGCAGGCCACATCGCTCGACGAACCGACAATCGCTGGGGAAGAAGTTTCTCAAGTGGCGACCATGTATCGGACGACGCAGTGTAGGACGCCCTCCCAATAGATGGACCGACGACCTGGTGAAAGTTGCTGGGCGTCGTTGGATGCTGGCGGCACAGAACCACACTTTGTGGCGTAACATGAGGGAGGCTTACGTCCAGCAGTGGACAGCGATAGGCTGAAATGGTGATGATGAAATGGATTACGGTCGGCGCACTCCTCGCACCATTCCATTCGGGGCGACAGAGGGGCGTAGGCACGCACACCCGTAACCCACCCGTATAGCACATCGACTTTGTCGTTAGGTCTACCACCGGTACAGAGTTCCTTGAGTTCAATGGTCGACCCGACAAATATAACAATTGTTGAGGGTACCACGACAATTAAAAGCGTTTTCCGGGACTTCCTGAGGGTTAAACCTCGATGTCTCATACAGAGACCATTGTGGATGTTGGCTTACAAGATTTACAGTGGTAGGAATAAGTGGTGGGATTAGTCTCAATAAAAAACAAAATACTCGCGTAAACATCAGAAGTCATTTTGTTATCTTGTTTTCTATTTTAATATTTTCCTTTCTCATCTTAGTTTCATCTACGCTTTTTGCTTATTTAATATCTGTATATGCAAATATGGTAATCGCATCTAGAAAATTTATAAATTTCATGATATAACTGAAATTAAGTGGTCCGTGA
The DNA here is from genome assembly GCA_032191425.1 of Lymantria dispar. Taxonomy (NCBI): domain Eukaryota; kingdom Metazoa; phylum Arthropoda; class Insecta; order Lepidoptera; family Erebidae; genus Lymantria; species Lymantria dispar. Next base: position 10,085,023 of record CM063448.1, read on the forward strand.
AATTATGTTAGAATGTGAACCACAAAACTGCATATGCGGCCTGTTCATTATTAATATTGCAGTTTCATTTTCGTAATTTGTTTTTCAATTACATGAAATATTTTTTATTGTTTTTTTATTATCTCGGCTAATATAAGTCTGTTAGGCTCGGGCCTCCTCCGCAGTGGAGGGGTAGACGGTTAAACCACACTAGTCAGATGAAATAGTATAGGGTTTTATTTCGAGTTTTCATTCTTTTGCAGTGCGTTTTTATCTGTTTGTGTCCCTTAGGCGTGTCTTGCGATCACCCACACCCACAGGTGAGAAAGGGGGTGGTGAAATGTATTCTTATTCCGTCACCACACGGATAATTTTTATAATAGGTATGTACAAATCTATCATCATCTGTCCTTATCCCTCGTACATATTGCGAAAGTTTTATGACCGACCCCTGTCCGACTCTGGCGGGTGGACTCCTTAGGAATATAATTGTGGACCAGACAGCGCGGCGGCGGTTAGATGTAGTTAGTCCAGGTTTATATAACACTTTGTAGTCTTTTACAACACCCACGAGCAATGTAAGGTTTGGTTGAATTCGAAGCCGCTACCACATAGCAAACATAGTCTATATATGGACTTTATTAGTATTTTGGAGACATATGCCCGTATGAGATCCCTCCATCGAAGAGGCCATCAGGGAGGGAGGGTACTCGAAAGGGAAACCTGTCGGAATGGCAACGGACGTCAAGGACTTGATACCTGCTTTGGTCGCCTCATAGGCGAAGGCGAGGAAATATGGTAGGTTATGAGGCCGCGCTCCGCGCTTTCGTCACCCCGGACGGAACGGTTAGCGTGACACTCGACATTGACGAAAAGAAAAACATTGATTAAATTTTAAAATATGTTTTAAATAATGCATGAAAACAAACCTATTATAAATTCAAGGAATGTCTATGAATATATTAATGATCTATAGCGGAACAGTAAATAATTCTGCCGTCCACTTTTGAGGGCCCTGAGAACGCTACGTAGTGCGGTTATTTGCTGCGTGCCTCATTTTAACCAAGTAGTTAATCCACCTGGCGAGAGTTCATCCTAACTACAAGTTAGGATGAACTCTCATTCTATAAGTTATCACTATTTCAGATCCTTTCATCTCTGATGTCCGCTAGCTGCATATTTATAAATTGCGAGACTTTATGGCAATGCAAGGCTGTTTTATTAGTGCAGGATATCTTTAAAAAAAGTTAAAACTATGTGTACTTATGTACGCCCGTAATAAATTATACTTTTTATGCGTAACAAGATATAAATATTTCTAATGCTATCTTCCGTCGCTACTTATGTACGTTTGTAGAAAAAACGGCTCTAATACTTAACAGAAAAAAAGGAAAGTTTTATTATAACGCATTATCTAGTTGACATGTGAACGGGGTGCGCGTGCATCGTAAAAAATGCTGTCCTCTTCTTCTTCTGCTTCAGGTCGTCGGTTTTCGGACAGACCACTGATGTCAAGTCACCCTACTCCGGTGGCCGGTCCAACGACGAAGGCGACGTGTCACGGGTGGGTTATGGGTGTGCGTGCTTACGCCCCTCTGTCGCCCCGGACGGAGTGGTGCGAGGAGTGCGCCGATCGTAACCCATCCCTCAAAAAAAACGGGGGTCGGTTTTTCGTGACGGTGTGCAAGCGCATCATAAATATATTTCGTACTCTCATCATTTATCCGAAACGCGCCAAAGGAAGTATAACTTTAATTTTTTTTTCTTAATGAACATTAAAATGTAAGTTTTAATATCGCTACTGCTACTTATTATGACGATTACTTTAAATATTCTACCATCCGTGTCGTTTGAACAATGTTTTTATAAACAAAACTACAAAAAAACTGCTTGGACAAACTCGTATTAAACTCGACCCCGAGTTAAATAACTCCTTTAATTAAGAGTTAAGTATTCATTCTCGCAAAGAAATAAAAATAAAAACAAATAAAATGTACCTTATTAAGCCAGCAAGTAGAGAAACACGTATATAATTGCAATTAGTGAAGCTGTTTACACGAAGTTATCTTATAAACTAGAACTATTAATTGTATGATTAATACATATGAATTTTAATGATAAAGAAATTTGACTTGGACTTTAAACTTATAAAGGGGCATGCCAAGTCGCTTTATTAATTTAGGCTCACAGTGCACACATACAAAGGCTAGTGATAATAACAGTAATCAATGGAAATAATTAATTAGTAAAAGAAATGACAAAAAACTTTGCATTTTAAAGTAATCAAATGTTCTTCTTATATTTATCTCATCAATACAAGTAATATTAAATGTGTCAATTGTCAATATCAATTGATACACTATTTTAATTTAGTTATGATTACAATCAATTAGGAATGAAATAAAATAGAACATATTTCAGTTTTACAGCTTTATTCATGAATCTCATGATCATATACTAATAAAACAACATCCAAAAATTGAGCTGGTGGAAAGATTTACGAAAACTAAGATATTTCATGTTTTCGAGTCATTATTTTGTGATAGAGTATAAGAAATTGTAAAAGTTACCCTCAGCTATTTGAGGTTGGACTTTAACCTCGAATAACTTTTAAACGAGTCAATTTAACAAAAAATCATTTCAGACCTTTTTTGGAGATCGTTAAATTTCCTACAAGAATATGTATTGATTTTTACGAGATATTAATTCGTTCGAGTGCATCAAAAATCCAAACAATAAAAAAATAATTCCTATGTTATTTAAATAGGAAATCAAAAATCACAATGAGCGACCTCTTAATATTAATATTAAGGGCTGAAACTTTACCAGGATTTCTTTTTCGTCATGTTGGACGATATTTTCGTAGTAGCTAAGAAAAAAAAAATAAAAGTTTTTTATGGCACAGCCTAATATATATATATATAATTATAAATATATATATGCGTATATACATATATAGCATATTATTGTCATATATATGACGTACGTGGTGTTGCCATAATAAATACAAAAAATCGATACATCGATATCACTTTATGCAAATTGAAAATAATTATTATGTATCTCCGATATTCACGGGTATCTTTCAAGGAAAGATAGCCGGTCCTTTGAAAGGCGTACATGGGGATATGGATCCAACACGCAGAGAGCTTTGGAGAAATTTAATTTAAAAATGGGATGGGACGTCTACCGATGACACTCCACGCCTCCACATAACATACGTGGACTGTCAACGGTAAGTGTAAAACTAATGTGTGATGATGGTATCTAATATATGAGTATGGGGTTGGAGGTTAGATGGACTAAAACTGAAAACTATTGATTTCTAAACTGTGGTCTGCCTGCAATACCTTTATGTCTTGAATTTTGGCAGACGGTGACTCGCCAACTCACTGAATGGGCCCCCCTAAACAGTCGCCACAGACACGCAGGCCATACGGGCCACAGGGGGGCAACATTGGTGCAAGTGGCTTGGGGTGTCGAGCGGTGCGGCGCCGGTTTCACCATCGCAAGTCCCCGATAAACGGAGACCCACAGTGGTTTCCCCGTAGTTATGCCCTTAAAAATGACACTTCCACCCCCGAGCACAAAGCTTTAGCGACCCTTCTCTGATCAGCCGTTTAAGGCAAGCCAGAGATGAGAATCCTCCGGGCACTCTTCGATTTCCACTCCAGCCAGCCAGTAAATACGCATGGACGACGACGACTGGATATGAGGCCGTGGCTGACTCTCTGGGGCACTCAGGACCGCAGTGTCGCCACTCACATTCAGCACGCCACAAGCTGCCCTGCGATTTATTGGCTTTCTCATAAATCTTGTGATACATTTTTTCTTTTATATCTGAAGAACTTAGAGAGCCATATAATGTTCCTCCGAGGTTTGTGTTAGTCTCATGGTGAGATAAAGACTGGCCCAGAGGGTAATTATTATTATTATTAGACGAAGTAGATTTATATTATAATATATCCTTACTAATATAATAAATGCGAAAGTAAGGACGTTTGATTGTTTGTTACGCTTTCAAGCTTAAACCACCGAACCGATCTCAAAAATTCTTTCACCAATGGAAAGCTAGTAGTATAGTATCAGGGAGTAACATAGACTATATTTTATCCCGGTATTACCACAGGAACGGGAACTACGCATGTACGGCGACTGAAACCGAAGCGAAGCCAGGGCGGGTTGCTAGTTTAATAAATAATTTTCAAATAAGTTCAAATATTAGTAAGAATTATTAATATTAATAAGCAATGTATACTTTTTAATTATTTCCAGAACTACTAAATTATTAATATTAATTTTAAAAAGTAGTGTATGCTTTATAATCTGGGGGCACGGTAGTGCCCCCGCCAAGTCAAGCAAAAAAAAAGTCGGGCAAAACCCAACACTGCCGTAACATACTTTTCTCGAAGCCATTCAGGCCATTTTCGACCCCCTATAACTTCGTTGTTAATAAAACTAGAAACCTGAATTTTTAGTAACTAGAATTGTAAAAACCGGCTAAAGACTGCGCAGATGACGTAGTGGTTAAGATACCAACGTACCGTGCTAGTGTCGCGGGTTCGAATCCCATGCAAGACAACACCTTGTACGATCCACAAATGGTTGTTCTGAGTCTGAATGTAATTTGTGTCGGTTAATTATATGTTCTTTCCGTATGGTGACGAAGTAAGAATACAATTCACCACTCTCATCTAGCCCGTGGATATCGTATAAGACGACTATGGGATATAATATGCACATACCATCTGTGCAAGAGAAGGAAAACTCGAAATGTAACCCTATATCAACATGTCTGACCAGCATGATAGAGTGGGTTAAATTCCCTTCCATTGTGGAGGAGGCCCGAGCCCAACTGTGGGACATATGAGGGCTGCGATGATGATGCGATGTTGAATTATATATTTGTAAAGTCACCCACAATATAAGGATTATTATTCCCTTATTGCAAGGCGTTGTCATTTATAAAAAAAGATTCAACAGGAAAGAGAGTGGGCAGCAGCTCTCGCCGGGGAAATGTATGATATCTCACTGCGAAAACAACCCGCCTACCAAACGTGGCGACTTCGTCATTATTTCTCATATGGTGAAGAAAAATGAGCTCTAGTTATGGCAACTCTGTTACCCTTGACCGTCGTTGGATGCAGGTGCCATAGTACTGCACTTTATGGTGAAGCATGAGGGGAGTCTATGTTCTACAGTGGACGGCGATAGGCTGAATGATGATTGGCATAATAGGTGTAGACAGACACCTAGATATAATTATGTTAAAAGACAACTTGTAAAATGGTCAATCAACTTAATGAAAAAGCAAGAGTGGGACATGTCTTATGAAATTGTACCAAAATCTCCCAAAGTATTAAGCAAACTAAATTGCCTGAAATTTATCTGAAAGAAAGAACGCCATCATTAGGCTCGAAGCGCCATCAAAGCGGAGAGGAGACTAGAGGAGATGTGTTTCGGTAAACCAATCAAATTTCTTTATTTCCACATCTCTCCGCTTAGTTTAGGTAGAAGTGACTCAAACGGAAAAGGAGAGATGTCTCATTTTTCAGAGAGTGGGCTCTAAGAAAATCCGTTGTTGGTATTCAAGAAGTAGAAGGTACCGGAAAGGAAAATTAGTAGGTCTATCTACAAAAAGACATAAGATACCATCAAAAACAAAACTTGTAAAAAAAAAGCCAAGCCTCGCAACTGAATTCTTCTACCATAAAGAGTTGTGAGATCTATGTTATTCCAAGTCGGTTAACTCATTCAGTCCCTGCTTAAGGGACCTTTCTTCTTAAGTTATTACGTGAATAGCTAACCTAAAACTTCTTATAGTGACTATATCAATATTAAAGAACTTTTATGTTTTAAATAAATAGATTGACTTGGCAATCGCACTATGTTTAGTACAATTTAATATAATATTGTGTTTTCATGCGATTGCCAAGTCATTCTGTATATTTAAAACATAAAAGATCTTTAATATTGATATAGTCACTATAAGAAGTTTTTAGGTTAGCTATTCACGTAATAACTTAAGAAGAAAGGTCCCTTAAGCAGGGACTGAATGAGTTAACCGACTTGGAATAACATAGATCTCACAACTTTTTATGGTAGAAGAATTCAGTTGCGAGGCTTGGCTTTTTTTTTATAAGTTTTGTTTTTGATGGTATTTTTATTTTCAAGAACTCATTTTAATTTTTTTATTAAATTATTAATATTATTTTGAAAAGTAATTTATACCTTTACAATTAATGTGTGAAATAAAAAGTGTAAAATATACAATTGTTCATCCCTTACAAAATATATATACAGGAATACATTAGAAGTAAATAACATAGAAAACAATTCTAGATGCCCCCCACTAGAAATATAACGACGTTACAAATCTCGCTAAACTATTTCCCTAGAATAGATTATTTCGTTTTACGTCCAATCTCCATAGTCGGCCAGCGAGAACAATTTAATGACCCAAAAGATTGGTCCTGCTCGGCCTATGGAAAGGTTCTTCTAAAGTATAACTAGTTCCTTTACGCATCAAATAAAGTCTTGTTTTAATAGACTATAATATTTCTGCGATAAAGGTGGTGGCACAGTAGAATTATTTTACAATTTTCTTTAAAACGTCTAATAATTATATTAATAATTCCTTTAATCATCATATAATGATGGCATTATCTATATTTTATCATTTCCGCTCATATACATCTCACTGTTGGGCTCGAGTCTTCTTCACTGAAGAAATTGACCTTCTATACCACACTGGTAAGGCACCCGCCTTACCAGTGTGGTATACAGGGTTTTACTTCGAGTATTTCGTCTCTGGCGTAGATGTTGCAAGCATAGTGTAATTCCCTTAGGCTCGATCCACACTATGATGCCGTTCACGGTCCGATCTCGCTCCGGTCTCGGTCCGATCAAATCTCGCCGTGTCCACACTACTAGTTCCACAATCAGTCTGTCTCGATCCATGGTCGGTTCGAACCTTATGTGTGACGATCACTTTTCGTTGGTAACCAAGTTTTTATAAGTCAACTGTTCTTTTAAAATATTTAATATTTTTTAATAATTAATATTTTTATTATTATTCATAATCAAATATTATAAATTACACGCCTAAATTACATTACTTACCCTTTTCAGTATTCCACGATTTATTACTAGCCATAACTAGAAGAAAAATATAGGTAACGTCTCCCTGCACGACCAAAGAAATACTGAAGATGAAACAAAAACGTATTCACACTGTCGTATAAGTCATGACAAGTCCGATCTCGCTCCAGTCAAATATTCTTTTCGACGAACCGGGACCGGCGCGATATCGAATCGGAACTAGAGCGATATGACAGTGTGAATACTTTGATTCTTTCTTATGTAAGAATATTTTACCAGATCGGGAACGGACCGAGACCGGAGCAAGATCGAACCGTGAACGGCATCACAGTGTGAATCGACACTTATTCATCTTTTACGACACCCACTGTCAAGAGTAAATTGTATTCATGCTCCGTTACCACATGGATGAATTTATATCTATATTTAGTTCTTTATTTATTATGTATATTAAAAGAAACAATATTAATATAAAAGAGTATTCCAATATAAAAGAGAAACACATTTCCATAAATATAATTTCTATTAAAAGTTAATAAGAGAGAAACATAAAACTGGATATCTATGTACATACAAAAGTAGGATTTAAACGTTAGACAAGCTTTGAAATACAAACTGCAACAGACAGTTGTAACTAAATGTTACACATGATAAACAAATTGAAACATCGAAAGAAATAAATTTAAGAAAGTAATCATTAATGTTCTTTTCCGTGGGGTGACGGAGTAAGAATACAATTCACCGTCCGTCTTACCGCCGTGGTATAGTATGCCAATCACCCTCCTCTTGTGGAGGAGAAACGAGCCCAGCAGCGGGACATATAATATATGAATCAAAATGAATAAAAATTATGAATTATTAAAGAAGTGTGGTAATCACCGTCTCAGTGACTATCAGTTGTAATGTCGTACTCAGTCGACGTACTCACTCGACGTACTCACTCGACGTACTCACTCGACGTACTCACTCGACGTACTCACTCGACGTACTCACTCGACGTACTCACTCGACGTACTCACTCGACGTACTCACTCGACGTACTCACTCGACGTACTCACTCGACGTACTCACTCGACGTACTCACTCGACGTACTCACTCGACGTACTCAGTCGACTGGACCTATGTGGTCGCCATAGAAGAGCCCTGAGTCAGACGGTCAGGGACCCCGCCTACACCGGTGCGCCGTACAGAGCCATCGACCGGATGACCCCCGCGTACAGCCGTCGGCACAAACTACCCCTACTATATCAATTTATAACAAAAGCTCGGGGAGGACGTCAGTCTTCGTCGCGCGGTCGGCCGCTCGGTGGGTGACGGACTAACTAAAGAAATTTTACCCTGCATCTAACACATTTTTTATATATGTAGTTATATATTTTGTCGCTTTATGTTTGATTAAGACATAGGTATTTATATCTGATTGATATTAAGAAGTAACAAATTATCTATTATTGTTACTCACATTTTCATTGTACTATTTCTGAAGCGTAAAATAATTCAAGACACTGTTGATTTCACGAAAAACCCTATTACGTACTAATACATCCTTTCCAAAATCACTGGTGCCCTTAGGATGTAGATAAATGTCCGTGTTCCTTTTGTCTGACACATTTACCGGACTTCAGAGTGAAGTAATGACCTTTGTGGACTTCTCTTTAACTATTTGTTTGCGTATTTAGGTCAATTGAGCTTTTAAAGCTTTATGCATATTCCTCTCTAACATACGCTTAAAAGCTTTTTTCTTTGCTCTGAGCTAGCATTACGTCAACTATTGAGCGTTCCTATTTGGCTAGCCTGCTTTTGTGAGGAACTTTATTTCTTAATTATATTAAATTAGTTTCGGTCTTTAGTAAATTTTCTATAGCCTATTTCAAATTAATAAGTAGTCTGTACGCACAACTCCTTACGTTCTGGTATGAGCGTTAAACATTAGTTGAAGCATCGCCAGGAAAATAGGCAGTAACATTCTCCTGGGCATCTTATAACACCTAGTATGACCGTTACCCCACCAATTCAAACTTGACATAAGAGCATCGAAGGCCTTGAGTCTACAATGATCGCCAACCCTCTTGTCAAGCGTGGCAATTAGGACTATATAACCTGTCTGGGGATTGTTATGTCTCTCTAAGATGTAAAGGTAGTTACTCAAAGTTCAGTACTCTGCGAGCCACACTCTTTTAAGGGACTCTTAAACCTTCCACGATGCTATTGAACAAAGTGATTAAAAACCTGCTCTAAATATTATAAATATTATTTTCGCTCTATAGTGTATCACGCCGTGCAGTCCTGCGGTAGTAAATCTCAGCACGTTTTCATATGATATTATTTTTTAAAAAATCACTAAGGTTACTCCGGTTTATATAAGTCTTGGTCTTATCAGAACTTTTCAATATCGACCACCCTTTTAAAGAACTGCAATTTCAACATAAATGAAAGCAAAAAAACGAAACGTCTTCCGGAGCTAAAATCTTCAAGTAAAAGAGGTTGGATCAAAATAATATCCAAGCTACGTGGGAGCATAAGTAGCCGTTATCTTAAAGCTTCACATTTAACTTAATAGGTTTGGGCATCATTGTCCGAGAGCATTTTAATTTTACACAAAATATTATGAGATATTTGAAGAATTCGTTGTATGGGTAATATTTTTTATTTACGATATTCTGTAACTGCCGTATCATGTTAGGTGAATCCTTACTTCCTTACTAATATTATAAATGCGAAAGTTTGATAGAAATTGACTTACTATATCACGCTGGTCAGGCGAGTAGATAAAGGGTTTCGGGTTTTCCTTCTCTTGCATATTTGTTATATGTCAAAGATATTCGCTAGTCGCCGTTTTCAACACTCCTGGCAAGAGCGGGGGTGATGAATTGTATTCTTACTCCGTCACCACACGGAATATTAATTGATTTATATGAACCTTATCGCAATTAAGATTATATTGGTATTTAAAATAAAAGAATTTCGAGAAAAATTAAAAGCATTTCAGGTTGGGATTTTTTATTTTTACTTTGCAAAATGTAATAACATATGAATAACCTTTATATATGCATTTCTTCCACAAGGGTCGGTCCTCGGACCAACCCTGTGGAACATCGGCTACGACTGAGCGTTGAGGGGGAGCCTCCCGCCCGGGCTGGGCATAATCTGCTACGTCAACGATACGCTCGTCACAACGCGCGGTGGGACGCTAGAGGAGGCGGCAAGCCTGGCAACTCTCGACACCGAGGAGATCGTCAGGCGGATCGAGGCGTTGGGGTTGAGGGTGGCTCTGGAGAAGACGGAGGCCCTCTTGTTCCACGGGCCCCGCATGTCCCCTCCCAACAGCGTCTCGATCACCGTCAACTCTGTCGAAATCGGCATCCGGGCCCATATGAGGTACTTGGGCCTGGTGCTCAACGGCCGATGGTGGTTCCGGGAGCATTTCCGCCGATTTGCTCCGCGGCTCGTCGGCGTTGCGCCCGCTCTCTCTTGGCTCATGCCAAACGTGGGCGGACCTGGCGCTACATGCCGATGGCTGTACGCAGGGGTCATCCAGTTGATGGCCATGTACAGCGCACTGGTGTGGGCGGGGTCCCTGACCGTCCGCCTTAGGGCTCTTCTGCGACATCCGCAGAGGGCCGTGGCGATCAGGGCCATACGCGGTTACCGCACGGTGGCGGCCGAGGCAGCATGCCCGTTGGCCGGAACTCCCCCGTGGGTTCTGGAGGCGGAAATGCCCGCCGGATTGTATCGGTGGGTAACGGGGGTGCGAGCGGAGGGCGGTGTGGTTTCATTGAGTGAGCTCACCACCTGGCGCGTCGACACCCACCGAGACGTTATTACCCGTTGGGCAGTCCAGCTGGAGAGGCCTCGGTTCGGTGTGAGGACCGTCGAGGCCTTCCGGCCGGTGCTGACGCAGTGGCTGGAGTGGTAGCACGGGGTATTTTCCTTCCGACTGGTGCAGGTGTTGACGGGGCATGAATGCTTCGCCTAATACCTGCACACGGTCGTGAGGAGGGAGAGCACACCGTCCTGCAACCACTGCGGTTGCGACGAGGACACGGCGCAGCACACACTCGAGGTGTGTGCCGCGTGGGCGGGGGAGCGCCGTGAACTCGTCGCGATCATCGGCCGACCTGACGCTGCCGGCCATGGCTAGGGAGATGGTCGCCAGCGTCAGGATCTGGGACGCCTTTGCCACCTTCTGCGAGGCTGTCATCTCGCGGAAGGAGGCGGCGGACCGTGTGCGGGAGGAAAGACTCCACGCGGACACGGTCCTCCGCCGGCGACTGGGGCGGAGCAAACGCGAGTACCTGCGCCTGACGCTGCCCTAGCAGAGGCTGCGGGTGACCGGACTGGGGATTTAGTCCGGGCACCCGCGGAGAGCGGCGATCGGCGTCCCAGTAGGGGACGTCGAAGGGAGAGGGTACTTCCTCGAGGTATTCCGTCGGGCCGACCACCGACGTCAAGTCACTCCGGTGGTCGGTCCAACGACGAAGGTGACGTGTCGCAGGTGGGTTACGGGTGTGCGTGCTTACGCCCCTCTGTCGCCCCGGACGGAGTGGTGCGAGGAGTGCGCCGACCGCAACCCATCCCAAAAAAAAAAAACAAAAAAATAATATATGCATTTCTTGTGTACGTGTGTCTGTCACTGGGAGTTCAGTGTCCTTTGTCCTTCCTAAACGGCAGGATCTATGTTGATGAAATCTTATTTCTGCATTCAAAGAGATTCGAGAATGGTTTAGATTCACAATTGGACTCGGTAGGTGGCGCTGCTGTCGATTTCAAGGAGCATTCCTTTATTTTATTTGAACAGAACAACGTCTGTATTGGGTTAGCTAGTTTATTATATTTTAATAATGTTTTCTGCTGTTTAGTTGAGTATTACACATGTGAAACTAATTTCACAGATTTTAACGCGTTTGTATTCAATTTCGGTGAAGTGACGGAGTAAGAATAAAATTCACACCCTAGACCAATCGGTTCGGTAGTTTAAGCATGAAAGCGTAACATACAAACTTACTTTCGCATTTATAATAAGGATTACTAGGTACTGTAATACAATATTAGCAATTTAATGTGTTCAGATAAATGATGGCACATCATACCAGAGATACGGTAGATAGTCATTTTCAGTGATGACCCTACACCCGGCCCAAATAGCTTGTCTATTGTGCTAGTGACGACCCAAATATCGATAAAAGCTAAATATTATGAATGTAACTTAACTTTTTACTTGCTAACTTTCTACTTAACTTTGCCCCGCAATAATAAATACTATATTCAAATCATTTATTATGTATAAACCCCGCGGGGGCACTTACATATTGTCATTTTTTTTTTACATTCTAACTTAAATTACTACCGGATCGGAACGCGACCGCACTGAAAATATCCGGCAAGAAACTCAGTGGGATTGTCTTTTTTTAATTCATTAACTAGTTTTTTTTTAAATAAAATTACATACAACAACATGCCTATTAATAGCTCCAGTGTGATGCCTTTCGAACCATGATATAGTTGTTAAATGTAATGAAAAATTACCATGGCTGGACCAGATCCCGCAAACGGCACCCGATCACAAGTTAACCACTAGAGCAGCCATCACTCCCCTCAACCACAATGGAGGGAAGGGAGTGACCCGCCCAGCGTAGCTACCACAAGCAGACCCTTCAGTGAGCATGACCAATACCATTTTTCAGAAACATAAAATATAGAAGAAATAACATATTCGTTTGGCAAAACACGCTACGCTTTACAATTATATGGAGCAATTTTAATGTCTCAAGTAAATAATTCATGAAAATACGTAACAAGGGAAAGAAATATGGAAAATACGTTTAGCATTAAATCATTTAAAAGCTTGTCAAAATAAGTAATATGTGGTAGGACCGCACTGTTGATGGTCTTCTGTCTACTGCCGCGGGCCTGTCCGTCCCGGGTATTACCACACTCCCGCCGAAAATCGACGTCTGATTAGTAGCAATTTGCTACTACTCACCGTTCGGTGAGCGAGAGAGCTGGCAATCCAACTTTCTGAGGATGTGTATGTGTGGTGGGTTTTGGTGATACCTTCAGTATCAGCAAACCTCATTGCACGCATTGACACTTCCTTCACCTTCTTTAAGGTTGACAGTGGCAAAGGCATGAGCGACACTGTCACTTACCACTAGGTGAGCTATTTGCTCGTTTGCCGCCAACAGCAATAAAAAAATAAAAGTAAAAGAGTACTAAGATATATATTTTCCGAGTGGTGACTAGGGCTGCCCATTCAAGCCTGAATTCAATCTCGGTATTTGCGGGACTACAAATTTTCAATCCCGCGGGATCCCGGTGTTTGCGGGATCCCGCATAATGAAAATATTCACATTTATATAAGGCAAATAAAACAATGAATTAATCAACTCCATATGTATTTACGTACATAACATATTACTATTAATATGAGCTCAATCAAATTACACCGTTTATTTGCAACAAAAAAGGAATGAATTAATCAACTAAGTACACATTTATTTACGTAGTACTATTAGTATGAGATCAATAAAATTACAGCGTTTTTTTTTCTTCACAAAAGATAGTAACAAATACTGAATAAAAAACAAATCAAAACAAAAATCTTCTTCGAAAAATACACAAAGATAATTAAAAAATCAACCAAAAGAAAACATATTTTAAACTGTTGTAAATTTATATAGGAGATTTTACTGTTTGAGAGTTTATTAAGTTTGAAGTTGCATGCACGCTTTATTTCAGTCCCACAAAACCCGTGAATCCCGTGTCCGTAAAACCGCACCATGCGGGATTGGAAAATGGCGCGGGATCCCGCAGTACCGAGATCTCTATTGGAAGCTCTAGTGGTGACGGAGTAAGAATACAGTTCACCACCCCTTTTCTTGACAGTGGGTGTCGTAAAAACGATTAAGGGATTATAATAAGCAGGTAATATCTAAGTAAGAGTAGGGAAATTCGCAATAAACCCCTATACCAACACGATTGACTAGTGTGGTATAGGTCATTTTTGCTTCCATTGTGGAGGAGGTTCGACCCTCGGACCCAAGAGTGAAACACGTAGAATTATAATAATGAAAATAATCATACTTGTACGCTATATACTTACTTATGATTGACTGCACAGATGGCGTAGTGGTTAAGATAGCGACCTACAACGCCAGTGTCGGGGGTTCGAATCTCACGCGGGACAACACTTTGTGCGATCCACAAATTGTTGTTCTGAGTCTGGATGTAATTTGTGTCCGTTAATTATATGTTTGTAAAGTCCCCCGCAATACAAGGATTATTTCCTTAGTGCAGGGTGTTGTCTTAAATAAATAAACAAATAAAAAATAAATAAATATGATTATAACAGAAACACATACAGTGTACTTAGTAGTCGATGTAAAAATTTCGAAAGCAAAATAATATGTAATTTAATTGTAAAGACACTATAAATCTTTATAATCTGTTTGTATGTATGTGATTAAATTCTTCTTAAACGACTAAAATGTGAAAATAAGTTTGTTTGTTGTTACGCTTTCACGCTTCAACCACCGAACCGATTTCAAAAATGCTTTCACCAAAGGAAAGCTGTAATATCAGTGAGTAATCTAGGCTATATTTTATCCCGGTATTCCCACGGGAACGGGAACTATGCGGGTAAGACGACTGAAACCGTAGCGAAATGCTAGTTAAGAAGTTTCACTTGTCTCACTTTTACGATGCCGCATGTACATCTACTTGTATTAAAAATCTAATATATAAATACAACCAGGTTTCATTACCAAACTAATTATCGATAATGATCTAGATTATATTTCGAGCTGTACAATTTCGATGTGCCATTTAGTTTTTATGTGTTTAACTATATTTTTTATCACTATTTAGATCCGCCATTCTTTACTATCCTCGGGGGCTTTTGTAATTGTTGGAGCAAAAAATAAAAAAGCAAATAGTATTTAATCGACAGTTGCCAGCCCTGGTGTACGGCAATGCGGACAATTCAGGACGTGGACAAATGTACCCAGTGACTCGCCGTGACACGTTCATTGAGCTTTCATTTGGGCAATTTTCGACTAAATCCCGGCCAATCGGACGCAGGGCCTATCTCGTCTGTTTCATTTGCTAATAACTGTATACCTTTAAAATACATCACATATATTTTGAATTGAATTATTTCTGACCCGACTTAAAATGAGAATAAACTAGTAATTATTATTACAAATTCACAACTACGTTATTAATTTTGTTTCTGTTCCCAATGCCAAATTAACCACTGTACGTACTACTGTTTATTACGCGTCCTAACAACTTTTTACCACGCGTAATAAAGCCATTAGGTCGTGATTTAGTGGTCCAGCATGAGCCTAGGATCGCTAGGGCACACTGGCCAAAAGGAACATAGGAGTTTATAAAATTACGCTAATCAAATTATAATAGAAATATAGAATCATTTTCTTCTTGTACTGGCAATTAATTTGTACCAAAATGTGCGTCAAAACTTAATAAGTAATTTCTGTAGCGGGCTGATAATTATAAATCTCTGTAATAACAATGACTTGTTGGACGTGAGACATCTGAGTCCGATCGTGACCATGAACGCTGCAGTGTTCGAAACGTCGGGCTTCAAAAATAAAGTACAAACGCGATAAAATCCGTAAAGTTGTTTTTTTTTTTACAATACAATAGAAACCTTATTTGCCTTATTTTTTTAAATAATTGATATTGTACATTCAATCACTTTAAACAATTAACAAAATCATTCAATTTTATGATAAGTATTCATAAATACAACAAAATCTGACTATCAACATCAATATTCGACGTAAGAATATCCAAATAAAAGTTTGAACGATAATATTTCAACTTTTATTTTAAGCTGGCAAATTGCACGTCATTTCTCGTGCAACACACAAGACTTTATCAAACATTGGAGGACTCCAACATGATTATAAGTGTACGTGCTCTGAATTCGATTCCCAGTTGAAAAAGAATTGTGGCACATCAAAGGAACTCGAACAACGCTTTGATTTTGATATAAAAAGTGTCCTTGTTATCGCTACAGAATAAATTCCCTCTTTGTCAGTATCATTATACCACTTTATGTAATAATAGGTGGGGAAATACAGTTCTAAGATCATCATGAGGTGTTGTTATACGCATATATTTTTATGTTTTGTTTTATGCAACTATATAAATAGCGATTAGCCTAGCGGGCAGTATTAGTTACTTTATATATTTTTAACGTTTATGGAGGGGATGCAACTCGATTAGCCTTTTCCTTTTACGCCTAGCTTCATGTCACCCGAACGTTTATATTGCCTGCACTGTGCTAGTTATATCCTGTGGAGTTACATCCTTACTAATATTATAAATGCGAAAGTAAGTTTGTTCGTTACGCTTTCACGCTTAAACCACCGAAACAATTTCAATAATTATTTTAGCAATGGAAAGCAATAATATCAGTAACATAGGCTATATTTTATCCCGCTTTTCTCACGGGAACGGGAGCTACGTGGGTAACGCGACTGGAACCAAAGCGAAGTGAGGGCGGGTTGCTAGTAACTTATTTAATCCAAATTTTCCATATCTGGCCTTTGAATAGGCTACTAAAACCGATTTTTTGACTGCGGCGTATGATGATTTATTTTTTTGGTAACAATATACCATTCTGCAACATCACTAAACATCATGCAGCTCTATGCTGTCCTGATGTCTAAAACTATTTTTCGGATTATATCGCATTTGTATTTGATTTTTGATTGCCCGAGATGATATGTTTTAGTTCACCCGTGCCATGAAAAGTGTTCGAAACATCTGGCAATCAAAAATCAAATACAAACGGGATAAAATCCGTAAAAATAGTATAAATTAATGGATTGGTTAATTTATTTACATAAATTGTAGTTCTTACATTTCTGTGTAGTAGAGCCGATGAATACTACAAACCTTTACATTGATGGTAAAAGATGACTAAGGAGCTTTTTCGTCAGTCCATCTAGTGGGGTGCTCATCCCACGCTTTGTCATCCGATTCGTAGTTGCCACTCGAGAATCTTTCTTCTCCAACGTTTGTCGATTCGACGAGCGATGTGATCTGCCCATTGCCACTTGAACGTGTTAATTCTTCGGCCTTTGTCATTTACACGCATTTTTCTATGGATTTCTGTCTTCTATTCTATCACATAGAAAAATACCAAACATGGCTCTTTTCATAGCACGCTGAGCAGGCTTGGATCCTTTTTATGAAATCATTGTGCAAAATAAATGATTTGATTCAATTTGATCTCCTTTCAGTATAATGGACATATTATACGTTTTTAAATAATCATCACATCTATAAAGAAAGTGAAAGTAATACTCGTTTGAAATAGAAAGCACTAGTTCATAGATCTAGTTCAATGTATGTCTAATAATAATAACTAATCAGAGATAATTGTGCCATTATTGAGGGTATCAAAAAGTACGCAACAATAGCAAAATGAAGATGGATTATGTTTGAGTATTTGCTGATATTTATTTTAATACCTTAAAAAATCGTTCTTCAGAAATGATTGAATTGAGTGTATAAAGGAAAAGACATGTTATTGCGTCTTCTATAAATAAAGAATAATGTTATTTTTGGACTCTGTCAAAAATATAATGTATTGACACCTCGAAGTTCTATGTATTATTAATTTTAAATCCTTACTAATATTATAAATGCGAAAGTAAGTTTGTTTGTTTGTTACGCTTTCACGCTCAAACCACCGAACCGATTTCTAAAATTCTTTCACCAATGGAAAGCTATAAAATCAGGGTGTAACCCAGGGTATATTTATCCCGGTATTCCCATGGGAACGGGAAAGGCCAAAAACCGAAGTGAAGCAAGGGCGGATTGCTAGTAGTAATATATTTTCAGTTTGGTGACAGAGTAAGAATATAATTCACCCTGCTCTCTTGCCCGTGGGTGTTTTACGACACAGGAAGATACAAACAATTAAGGAACATAATGTGCAGATAACATCTATGAAACAGAAGGAAAACTCGAAATAAAACTATGCCAACACGTCGTCCTTTGGTGCTCTCTTTTCCGATACTTACGATTTCACGGCAAAATTATGTTTTTAATTCCTCACCTCCTTTACACGGCAAACTACTAAAATAATAAAGAATTGACTAACTTTTTTAAGTTTTCAGTAATACAGTAGTAAGTATCCCTGTCACCCAGGAGGCCGGAATTCGATTACTTGCCAAAGAGTGCAGTTTTCACTTATGATAAGTACGTGTATTGACACCACCGCCGCCCAATTGACGTCAGAGAGAAGTACGTACCCGGCAGATTAAGGACTTGCCCTCCGACCCCTCCATAGGACGGATTGGATGGTGTGCATGCGTTATATCCTGGTACCAAAAAATCCTTATATACTTCGATTGTATAGCAAGCATATGCAATGGAAAGCTAACGGAAATGAAAGATCAAAAAATGAAGCTGACAAAATTTAAAAGCATTGCTAAATAATATATATTAAAGACATTGTATACATATTCATTTTCATTGCATGTTCCTTTTAAAAAATTCATCGCATATCGCTGAAGTTAAGGATACATAAAAAATATAATGAATGGGAATACAGTTTGCAGTGCTGTCTACACCTTCCAGGCACGCATTGCGTGATTGCAAGCTGTATCCAACCTTAGAGTAAGTAAATATAATAGAAGTGCCAATCTGGTCAGTAACAGGTACCATTTTTTTTTATTTTATCCACGTGGGATTATACCCTCGTAAATGTACCTTTTCCGTGTAGTGAAAGAATACAATTCGCAACTACCGCTATTGCACGTTGGTATCGTAAACGCTTTTACGCCTAATCCACTAAATCTATTTAAAAAAAAAAGAGCAAATCTATATTATCAGCGAGTAACATAGGCACATTTATATCCGTATTCCTACGGGAACGGAAACTACCAGGGTGATATTGCTAGAAATTTATAAATGAAAAAATTCTTTCACCTATAGAAAGCTATATTATCAGCGACTAATATAGGCGATATTTTGTCACCGTATTCTTACGGGAACTACGCGGGTGGAATCGCGAGAATTTGGTCGATTTAAAAATCTTTCACCAATGGAAAGTCGTATTATCAGCCAGTAACATAGGCTATATTTCATCTCCGTATTCCCACAAAAACGGAAACTACGCATGTGAAATAGCAGGATTTTGTTAGTAATAAATATTAGTGAAAACTATTTGATAAGCAAATAATCTAACAAGCAGACAAACGATCGGTGTCTTTAACGGTTCGGTTCGGTTCTCGGTAATCGGTTCTTCTTAATACAGATATCTTCCTGTTTGCTATTCCTTTAAATACAAGTATTATTATTATCATTATCCGAACCTTTTGAGGGCTTATGAGAACAAAGGTATGAAATTGAGAGGCCTATGAAGAAACTTTAATCTAAATTGCGGAATGGGTAATCTATCGTGGACAATTTAGCTACAACTGCTACGTAGCACAATAAATATGGAGAATTTACACTTATCTTAGCTCTTACAACTCTCACTGTTGGGCTTGGGTCCCCTTCACAATGAACTTGGTACCTACTATATCGCGCTTGTCAGACGTATTGGCATAGGATTTTATGTTCAGCTTTCCTCCTCGTGCATTAATGTTTTCTGCATATCATTTCCCTCTTTTTTTATGAGTGGGTTGCGGTCGGCGCATTCCTCGCACCACTCCGTCCGGAGCGAAAAAGGGTTGTAAGCACGCACACCCGCAATCCACCCGAACACCACGTCGCTTTCGTCGTTGGACCGACCACCGGAGCAGGGTGACTTGACGTCAGTGGTCGGCCCGACGGAATAGGTGCCCCCTATTTGGGCTACCCTCCAATCGACCGACGTCCGCCCCTCATATCATTTCCCTTAGTCTAGCCTTTACGACATTTACACGCAAGGTGATGAATTGTATTCTTACTAAGCAGTAAGAAGTCACACTAAATATTAATAATTATGTAATGTGAAAGGTAATCGTGAATTATTTACCTTCATAGGGCAGGCCTAACTTTGAAAACGGACACAGTTAGATCCACTAGGATGTATAGAGGATCGAACCGAATTGATAGATCGAATATTTATAACACAAAAATAACTTTTATCATACAAATCTGTAAGTCCCACTGTTGGGCCCAGGCCTCCGCCACCAGCGGTAGTCGATTCGTCAAGGGAAATGCCCATTGCCACTTCAGCGTACTAATTCTTTGTGCAATTCATATTAGACGCCAATTACCACGATAATAAATCCTTATTAATATTATAAATACGAAAGTAAGTTTGTTTGTTTGTTTGCTACGTGAAAACGCTTAAGCGTGAAAGCCGAAAACCGATTTCAAAAATATTTTTACCAGTGGAAAGCTATAATATCAGTGAGTAACATAGGCTATATTTCATCCCGGTATTCCCTCGGAAACGGAAAATACGCGGGTAAGGCGACTGAAACCGAAGCGAAACGAGGGCGGGTTGCTAGTCTTATATAGTTTCAAAAGCTGTTTCTTAACTTCACCAAACTAAGTATCTATTCCGGTAATTTAATTCTCCTAGTTGGTTGGTTACGTAGTTTTTGTGTTCACTATAATTTTATCTATTCTAATAACTGCCAAGTTTGAACTACTATACTAGTCTTTTACCTGTTTATTCTAAGCTATCAAACGTATTCAGCTTCTTGCTCCATTGACCTCGTTTTGCTGCCTTGAAACCGCAAACATTCTCAAAACTCAACCTTATCTTTAAAACTATACAGACGCTAATAGCTACTAATAGAACTTCGCAACACGAAAGCCTTTATTGCGTAGTGTCACGTAAGGATCCCAGGTGTGGAATGCTTTTACATGGAAAACGGAAGATTACTTGACGCTTGCTTTAATACCCACAAAAAAGGAAACAATATCCCATAAGGATTAAGAAACTTTTGATATTGAAATTTGAAGCGTATGATCTTAGAAATAGAGGTGTTAAAGTATTTCAAAAACTAAAAACGTGGTTCAGAGGTAAAAAAATAAGTTGTACTTTTAAAAGTCGCAGTAATGACGTTGTTACATGCGATTATAGCGTTCTAGAGTTAATTACTTAATTAGATTACTTCCTTACTTGCCTTCCGCTGGTCATTAAAGCTAAAATGAGTGAAAATATTTGATAGCAGGTGTCTTTGTGAGGATAATTTATTGTTTGAGTTTCCTCTGGGATATTGATCCATTTATTTTATTAAAATTTTATAACGCGTGTACGTACTTTGTTATGAGTTTTATCACAAATTGATAACCAATTTCGGATAAACTTGATATTAAAAAGTGAGCCATCACTCAGGACGCCTGGTAGATATGAAACATCGAAATAATTTTGAACAAAAGAACAGATTACGACGAACTACTATGGCATACATTAGTATAAATAAAATATTACGATTTCTTTTCCAGAAAATGATGATTTTTATGTAATAGACAACGTTGCAATAGACGACACACACGACATAAAGAATTAAAAATTTTAAAATATTTCAAATTGTGACATCTCAGTTCTACTATCAGTGATTTCTTTTATAACATAATATAGTAGTTATATTCGATACCGCTGACGATATTATCGTGCTAATTGGTCGGTACTACACTTACTATCATATAGCGTGACGATGTCTCGCCACGGCATGCTTCGCTACGCCGGCAATCAGTTTCAGGTGCGGCTATAGATGTTTCACATTAAAAAATGTGCAAACGTACTGATTATCCTAATTATAGATAACTTCATTATCAAGCATAGTTTAGAGTATTAAATGACATTATCTCCTTAGGTAGAATGCCTAAAACTCTTTTTCTTCAAATCCTCCTCATCATTACAGCTCATATATGTCCCACTGCTGGGCTCGAGCTTCCTCTGCAAAGGGAGGGAAATCTCTCTCCCACCGAGGAGAAGTCCCAACCTTAACAGTAGGACGTATATGGGCTGTGATGATGATGATGAATGTTTTAAAACATTTGTAATAGACTATATAATGTCTGTAACGTTGGTCCAAGCTTATAAGCATATTCGCTAACCCAACAGACGTTACTCTGTTCAAATAAAATAAAAGGAATTCACCTTGAAATCAACAGCAGCGCCATCTACCGGGTCCAATTGTGAACACAAACCATTCTCGAATCCCACACAAAAAAATTCATCAACATCGATCCAGCCGTTTAGGAGAAGTTCAGTGACATACACACGTACACAAGAAATTTATATTTAAAGATAATTTAATAAAAAAAAAATATATTTTTTGTACTTTTCGTACTTATTCCTACTTATCATAGCGGTAGTAATGAATTATATCGACTGAACATTTTAATATGTCTGTATTATGGGTTATTAACCCATGTTTATTAAGGACTAATTTAATGCGGACTCATGCACTGGGTGGTTTATTCGCAAAGCCTCGTTGGTTCACCCGCTCTTGCTATATACTCAAGGTTCATTAATTGTTCTTCATTATTCTGTACTTTTATATTTTTATACAAAAGTACATCTACTTAGACTAAAAAAAAAAACACTTTAAAGAACATACAGTGTGTCATTATCATTACCATCATCGCAGCCCACATACGTCCCACTGTTAGGCCCGGGGCTCCTTCACCATGGGAGGGAATTTGACCTACTATACCATGCTGGTAAGACATGTGGGTATAGGGTTTCGTTTCGAGTTTTCCTTCTCTTGCACAGATCTTATGTGCATATTATATTTCTTAGGCGTTCTACGACATCCACGGATAAGAAAGGGAGTGATGAATTGTATTCTTACTCCATCACTACATGGAAGAAGTGTTTAATACTTTGAAAAAAACTTTTTGCTGAATAGTGGCTGCGATTACTGCCAATCCTTACATTGCTCGTAAGTTTACATAGACATTGGCAAATATCATCTGATACTGTCCAATCAACAATGACATTTCCAAGGAGGATTGACTTTATCCGAGTGGTTAGGCATAAAACTATTGACATATATTTACAGCACAGATGGCGTAGTGATTGGCGATCCGCAAATTAATGTTCTGAGTTTAAATGTATTTCGTGTCCTTTAATTATATGTTTGTAAAGTTCATCGCAACATAAGGATTATTTTCTATCCTTCCTTCTTAGTTCCGTACCTAAAGGGTAAAAACGGGACCCTATTACTAAGACTTTGCTGTCTGTCCGTCCGTTTGTCTGTCACCAGACTGTATCTCAAAAACCGCGATAGGTAGACAGTTGAAATTTTTACAAATTATGTATTTCTGTTGCCGATATAACAACAAATACTAAAAACAAAATAAAACAAATATATAAGGGAGGCTCCCATACAACAAACGCAATTTTCCCCTTTTTTGCTCAATGGTACGGAATCCTTCCTACGCGAGTCCGACTCGCACTTGGCCGATTTTATTATTTCCTTTATAATAACCGAAACATCCGATGGTGTAACGTTCAGAGAATACTATTGATATGACAGTAGATCCCAATTCAAATGTAAAAGTTTTTGAGAAGTGAGAGAGAGACACGACCAGGTGAGGTTTTGCGTTGGCCTGGTGCAAAACTGTAACTGCCCAGTTGAGCACCTACTGCTATTATCATTAATTTACATCGAATAGCATCTTTATTTTGTCCTTCTCAGCTTCAATTGGCCTTTCTTGTGGTGTATCTTCAAGAACAAAATTTCTGAATTGAATCTTGGTGCTGGCGTTGCGGCAGTGTGTACCTACTGTCATATTATTCGTATACAGCGTAGGTACAAGTAAGGGAAAACCCTTACTTGAACAGCATTTTTCGTTTTCTATAATAGTAAAGCAATCTATTCTGTTTTGGATTTCCAATATTTGAAAGGGCAGCAAGCAAAAACTATTGAACCGAATTTTAAAAAAGCTTTCCATTAAATATTTTCGATATTTTGTATTTCGTTCGTTACACTTTATTTACAATTTTCGGGCTTGATTTGGTCAATGATATAAAGAGGTAATATAAAATATACCCAATACTATAATGTTAATAGTTTAGTATATCTCAAAATAATAAGATTTTTTTTATTGCCTACCGTAGGCAAACGAGCAAACAGCACATTTGATGGTAAGTGTTGCTGCCGCTCATGGACCTTTGCAAGGCCGCTGCCTGAGTGTGAATGCATGCAATGAGGTTCGGTAATACTAAAGGCATCACCCACGACACGCCCACACCCTCAGAAAGTTGGGCTGCCGGTTCTCTCCTTCACCGTTCGGTGGCGCGAACGAAGCGGAGTAACAAATTGCTACTACTCGAATGTCGATTTTCTGCGAGAGTGTGGTACTACCCCGGACGGTCCAGCCCGCGCCTGTAGACAGACAACTGTCCACAGCGTGGTCCTACCATTATTGATCTATATATATTAATGGAACGAAAACCAACCACGAACTCTTCAAACCGAAAAAAATGAGATTAATTAAAAATTTGGCGACAACAATTTCTTAAGCTCAGGAACAAAATCGAGACTTACAAAGTTGTATTTTTTCTCCCGCTAACACTTTTTAATAAGACTCTAATAAATTATGCAGGAGCGAAGCTTTGAGAGTGATGTAGTTTTGAGACAATGTTAATATATTCGTGATTTTAAGATGAAAGGTTTAAATTGGATTCCGTAGAGAAAGTACACTTTCTTGATTTTAATATAAATAAGACCAGATATTTAAGGTATCTTAAGCTTTTCGTTACAGAAATGTATATAGTAATTAGAGAGTATTTATACGCTACATATATGGTAGACGGTGAATGTACGCTGTAGAAATAATTTGCTATAGTATTCCTGAATCATAAATCTTGAATATAAGGTACCTAATGCTGCTTTCATAATTAATTTAGACTTGTATTTTTGTCTTTTGATTAAAATTTATTAACATTAATAAAAATATATTAAAAATTATACTTTTATTTTATTTCCATATACAGTTATATAACTATAACAAAATACCTTAAGTATTTAACTTATAATTAACATATTGCTAGGCTTATCCAGTTTCCTAATATCATTTTTTTTAACTATTTTTGAGAGTGAAGTGAGGATGAAGTCTGAGGATGAAGTGTCTTTTTTTAGAGACAACATTAAATCTATGTTTGCCGTTGTCATAAATGCCTTTAAATAATGCGAAACATACTATAGTCTTACTTAGTTAAAAAAAAATTACTTAGTTGTAGAGAACAGATTGAAAAATATATTTATAATATATTTTGGCTAAAACTATAGTAGGTAGCTAACCCTAAGAATTATCATCATTATGATTATTTTAGCTCATATACATTCTGTACTGTTGGGCTCGGCCCACCTCCATTATCGGAGGGAAATGGACCTACTATATTACGCTAGTCAGACGTTTTTGAATAGCGTTTTGTTTCGAGTTTTCCTTCTCTTGTATAGATGTTGTATGTACATTATATACCTTAGTCGTTTTTAAAGGTACCTATAAGAAAGAGAGGGTTGGTGAATTGTATTCTTATTCAGTCACCACACGAGAAGCTAATCCTTATTTCTACCATACCGCGCTGGTCAGACGTATTGGAATATGGTTTTGCTTTGAGTTTCCCTTCTTTTCTTGCATAGATGTTATATGCTATATCTCTTAATCGCCTTTTATGATACCTACGGGCAAGAGAGCGGTCGATGAATTGTATTCTTACTCCGTCACAACAAGGGACAACCTTTACGACATTACAAATGTGGATATGACTAACGGATACAAATTACATCCCCAATCAGAACAACAATGGGTGAGTCGCACAAAATGTTGTCCTGTGTGGGATTCGAACGACAACACTGGCACGGCAGGTCGGTATCTTAATCACTACGCCATATGTGCAGTCAATCATCAATCAATGTAGCTATTATCGGCTGTAACATATAAAAAATATTTTTGTTCCTTCTTTTAAAATTATTCATTTAGTTTTTACTATGGCTATCAATACAATGATTAAAAAAAAACGTGTGGCACTCGGAGACTGCCGCGGTGAAGGTATTGCATAGCATTTTTTATCAACTTATGCAATTGTAATTATTTATTTATTTTTTATTTATGCAGTATTTTTTTCTTTGATATTAATTAAATGTTTTTCTTTGATATTAATTCAAGTTACACTTTTTGAGCGCGGTGACCGATAAGAAAACAAATGTACTATATGTATAACAATAAAGGCGTTTTGGATTACCAGTGTCGTCCGCTAAAGATCGTTGGGACCGTTAGAAAACGCGCAAACACTTTTTGACGTGAGCTAAGCAAAGCGTTGGCACGTATGGGCACCGAGACGGACAAACGCAGAATGTCGACGACCGTCACACCGAACGCTCGGCCGAGCCGCCGCCACCCGCCTACTATGTAGCTCGGCCCGAGCTACATGGTAGGCGGGTGTTAGGTTTTATTTTCGGTACGGAATTTCTTGATTCGGTCGCCGCGCTCAAAGCTCACGATAAAAGCTATTCAATAGCTTAAAAATATAAACAATTCTTGATTGTGACTTAGTATTTAACAATAATATAATTAATAGTTTAAGGTGTCACAACATTGCTTCTGTAATGTAAGCCAGCGTGATGGTAAATCCAGCCGTAATGGGGAGCTACGTCGGTGTAAACTACGTAATAACTTGGATCGCATAGTTTATGCCCTGGTGATACACCGCACTTGGAGAGTACGCCACGCAAATACCAGCTGATTTTATGATCGGCCTGGATTTTTGGAATTACGAGTCCACCACCGCTGTCGCCGTTTCGTGGATTTATACCTATAATGATTAAAATAGATAATCAATCTTGGATATTTGTTGCTTATTAAGGTGAGTTGAATATAAGAGAGCTTATGAAATACTAGAAAATTTTCACGGTTTCCCTCGTGTAGTTCCGTTCTCTTGGGAATACAGAAATAAAGTATAACCTTGCTGCTTTTCCTGGCTACTAAGGTAGTTCTCCGTTGAAAATGGTTTTTTTTTTAAAGAGATTTAGTGTTCCCACCTCTTCACACCTGTAGTTTCCATTCCTGTGAGAATATCGGGATTATATATAACCTATGTTGCTAATAATGTAGATTGTCATTAGTAAAAGAGTTTTTAAAAAACTGTTGGGTGGTTTAGATATGAAAGTATAACAAACAAGGGTATAGGATATTATATTATTGTGACTTTGTTTTCTGTAGAAGTGATTTTCCTCTATAAAAGACAACTAAGCAAGGTATAGAAATAAATTTAAATTGAAATCCTCAGACAAATTATGCCAAATCCTGGCCAGTGTAGCCATCAATTGCGTTTCCAACTCCAAAGGAAGCTCGTGGTGAGTATAAAGTCTTCAATGCCGAGCCTTATTAGATTTTGGAGTTTCACACATATTTTAAACAAGGTGAAGCTATATAAAAAGCGTTAAGGTTGTGAAAATTGCATTAATAGAAATTATTAATTTTAATAGAGAGTAAAGAGGCTGAGAAAGGAAGTAAGAAGTTTCGCACCAATTAAATATGTAATGACTAAGGAAATTGATCAAAAATAAACAAGAATCAAAAATTTGTCTATATGTAAGGTTTTCCCGACTTTTCAACAAACAAATACAAACGCGATTATACCCCTAAACAGCATTTTATTCTATAAAATGCTGTCTAGGGGTTGCAGATAGGTTGCAATTATATCCGTAATACTATGAAATCAAAGTCTGAATATACCCCAGCTCATACATAGCTCACTACTGGGCTCGAGCCTTCTCCATAATAGGAAGGTAATTGATTTACTATAACCACGTTGGTCAAACGGATTAGTATAGGGTTTCATAGCGAGTTTTCCTTCTTTTGCACAGATTTTGTACTCATATTGTATCCCTTAGTCGTGTTATACGATACTCACGGGCAAGATAAGGTGTGATGAATTGTATTCTAACTCCATTACCGCATGCAAAATATACAAATTTATCATTATTATTAAAATTATTTCTTTAAAATGACTTTTAGAATTTAAACAAAATTCATAACTCACCAGCCGATGGTCCATAACCAGCGCAAAGAGTAAACTCGTCCATCAGCTTTGTATATACTTTGGGTGCAAAGTTAATACATGTGTTATCATTTTGTACCATTATATTGGCAGCTCTCAGTATATTGGACTGCTTATTGTATTCTGTAGAACCAAATCCAACGACCTGAAAATATTCATTTCATAATATGTATAAGTCAATAAGTGCAAATAATATTAAACTAACCTCGGTTCCTATAAGTCCCACTGCCAATAGGGTCCAAGCTCGCGCTTCGCGCGCGGAGTGGGATTGACCTACTGGACCACGCTGGTCAGACGTGTTAGTATAGGGTTTTATTTCGAGGTTTTCTTTACTTGCAGCATGCTGTTATCTATTTGTGTCCCTTAGTCGTCTCTTACAATCACCCATGGGTAAGTAAGAGGGTGATGAATTGTATTCTTACTCGTAACCACAAGGTTGAACTTACTGGTTATGGCTAGGACTACTACCAAATTTTAAATTGTACAATAGTGTCGTAAAAACGACCGGGAGCTTTACATCGTCCTGCGCCAATTCCATCTAAAGCGTGATGTTATGAGTTAGTGTGCAATTTTTGTCTGTTAATTGTACGTACCTATGTAAAGTCCCATGCAGAACAAGGATTATTTACTTGATGTATTCTTTATATAAAAATTATATTATATTATTTAAAACTACAGTCAAAACCTGTTATAACGACATGGAAAGTCCATAGTGAGTCGTAAAAACCGATAGTTAAAATATGATGTTTTCTAAGTACATTTTTTTTATAAAATGGTGGTATTAAATTAAGTGTTTTATATATAAATGTCTTATGTACGTATGTATGTGAGCTGCCAATATCACTGACTTCCTCCTAAACAGCTGGACCAATGTTAATAATTTTTTTGTACATTTTCAAGGGGATTCGAAAATGATTTAGATTCACAATTGGGCTCGGTAGGTGGCACTTATTTGAACAGAACAACGTCTGTTGGGTTCGCTAGTATTATTATATAAGTCATTTAAAATACATACTGTGGCTTCCTTGCCGAATAAATCAGTTTTATCATAAACGGGACCCCATACACAAATAGGCTGCACATACTCTGTAAACTCCAGTCGGTTTACTCTAATGATAGCCAAATCAGACGTAGAAAATTCAAAATTATATGCTGGGTGGAGAATTATTTCATAAGCCTGAAAATTTTTAAATTATAATTAGTGTCATGCTTTTATCGCCAAAGGTATGAGTAGTAGAATAACATAGCGACATAACATATTAATATTTTTAATTCCACTTAATAGGAAGCGCCATATGATGACAGGCGTCACCAGGGACGTCAAACATTTGGTACTAGTCGGCCCAATGGCAAAGGGGAGAGAATAAGATAGTTAATGGGTCTGCACGCGCCATTTCGTCACTTCGGATGGAATGGACGACAGGCAAGCTGATCAGAGACCGCCAAAAAAATAAATAAAAATGTTAACAGGTTAAAAATACAACATGTAGTCGCCTCTTACTCATTTTTTACAATGGATAGCATAAAAACTAGCATTATTCAGGAAAATAACGCTAGACAGAAGTCCAATATATGCGTAGCATTTCATATACATAATTACATATGTTATATTCATAGTAATTCATCAGCGGTTATGAATACTAACAACGTCTCCTCCTCCCTGGTCGCCGCCGGCGGAGCGAGTCAGTGGACGCAAGTGCCTCGCGCGCCCGTTCCGCGGCTTCCTTCCTTGTTATGACAGCCTCATAGAAGGAGGCCATCGACGACCAACAGCTGTCGCTGTCGAGCATCTTGGAGATGATGGTGGGCAACGACAGGTCCGTTATTCCAATGTCTGTTGATAGGACGAGGCGCTGAGGCCCCCAGGCGGGGCATACTTCCAGTGTGTGGCGCGCATTGTCGATTAGCGCGCCACACTCATGGCATCCTGGGGCCTCTTCTCTTCCAATTTTGTGCAGGTACTTACCGAAGACCCCATGTTCAGTAAGCAGAACACTACCAACCCTTACGTTGATCGTAGGTTTTGTAAATGTCGACGAATAGCTTTAAATAGACCTGGGCCAACTCTATCCAAAACCGTCTGGTCAATAATTGCATTCCCAAGAAGGGTTGACGTTAAACGGGCGGCCGGTCATAAAACTATTGGCAATAACTTTTGTAAATGTGGGGGTGGAGTATATTGTGTTGACACCTAGTAATTGAGATTAGAGCAGGGTAATAGTGATCTGTAGTATTTCAATCATTGAACAATATGAATATTTATTCATCACCATCACAGCCCATTTACGTCCCACTGCAGGGCTCGAGCTTGCTCCACAATAGGAATGAGACTGACTATACCACGATCGTCAGATGTTTTGGTATAGAGATTTGCCTCTAGTTTTCCATCTCTTACATAGATGTTATATATTTATTACGACACTCTTGGGTAAGATAAGGGGTGTCAATACCCGAAAATTGTTAACGCTGTGATTTTTTATTATTTGATGATGGTGATGACGACGAAAAGCAATCAAAGATTACCTATAATTTATTTCTAAAATTTTAAACATTGCTTGGTAGTTATTGTTTTTGTATGACTAAAACATATATAACTAAAACTTACATTGAGCACTTGTCTGCCAACGTGGTTAATGTCCGTATGGTTATTTGAACCAGCCACAATGACAACTTGATTTACGCCTAATTCGACTCCGTTGATAAAAATGCAGTGACCAGCTTTGAAAAAAAAAAATATTTATTATACTAACTGATGTAAATACTTTTATTTATTTATTACGAGCAAATGGTAAGATGTGTTAAATGAATATATTTCGACGTGTAATTTTTATTTTCATATGCAACCGTCTACTTAATATTTTTTCATAATTATCAAAATCATTACAGCTTTCATAATAGACTTGGCTTTCATAATAGGAGGGAAATTGGACTACTATACCACAATCGTCAAACTTGATGGTATAGGGTTCCATTTTGAGTTTGCCCTCTTCTGCACAGACGCCATCTGCTTATCATCAGTTATCTTTTACGATACGCACGGGCAAGAAAGAACTAACGTGGTGAATATTATCCTTACTCAGTTACCACACGGAAATTATATGTTTTCTTCAGGCTATAGAAATCATTGACGACAATTAACCCTGCTCCGGTGGTCGATCCAACGACGAAGGCGACGTGGTGTTCGGGTGGGTTGCGGGTGTGCGTGCTTACGCCCCTCTGTTGCCCCGGACGGAGTGGTGCGAGGAGGGCGCCGACTGCAACCCACCCCCAAAAAAAAAAAAAGTCTATATAAATTACACTCATAGTACATGGTTTCATCATCATAGCTCATATACGTCTCACTGCAGGTTCCAGCTTCCTCTATAATAGGAGGCAAATTGATCGGATGACTATATCGCGCTGGTTAGATGGGTTGGTACAGAGTTTTATGCCGAGTTTTCCATCTCTTGCATAGATGTTTTATGAATATTTGACCCTCGTTTTTTACGATATCTAAAGGCAAGAAAGACGGTGGTGAATTGTATTCTTACTCCGTCACCACATGGAACAGAAAGAGGAGGTATAATTTACTATCGTTAAAACTAAATTTATTCCGAGCCTGATGTATTGACGTAGGATTTCGACTCTTTATATATAATGGTTAGTTTACACTCATACCGGTGATGAAGAAAGTTAATAAAAATACCTGTAAGAATAGTTGTTGAAGACACGATGTTACCTCCACATTGATATTTTAATTTATTATTTTTATCTCTTATGAATATAGCAACATGCCAGGGCCAATCTCCAGGTCTGGCTTCTGTTCTCACGGATACCAGCTCCTCATTACTTAGAGACCTTCTGCCACATACATGGGCATAAACGTTAGGCTTTCCAGTAAATTGTTTGTTTAGATTAAGGGAGGTTATTGTCTGTGACGCCTGAAAGAAGTGTTGAAGCTCTTGAATAAATCCTTAATAGCTTATACATACTTACTTGGGTATCGACATGCTCTAATACTTCAGAACATCTCACCTTTCGAGCGACTGTTCAATGCCTTTTGCACATCGCCCCTAAACGGCAGAAGCCTCAATGTGGGTAGCCTGCTAGATCAGACTGTCCCCGATATATCCATCAGTAGCGTTAATAAAATCATCTATCAGCTTATCGATATTCCCCTGTTGGACAAAGCCTTCCTAATAGGAATAATGTCATTCTCGCCCAAGAGTGCTACCACTTAGTTACCTGGTGACCCCTCAACCAGTTTACAACTCTCATGCGAAAATATTGGGTGATAATGTATTAAATTCTTAACCGATTATTATCACAAGTTAATAAAAATCATACCGGTCGTTTTTAAATATGGACTGTATCCAAAAATTCGTCCTGCCTGAAAAAGCTGCGCCACAATACTATATTTTGTAACACTGTCAATTTAAAAACAAATCTAATTTAGAGACCTACCACCAGCAAAGCCACGGCCCCATTGTGATTTCAAATCATCCAGGATCGCAATGAAATATCTGTTACTGCACTTCGTTCGGTGAGCGAAAGAGCCGAAAGTCCAACTTTCTAAGGATGTTTGCTTGTAGTGGGTTTTGGTGATGTCTTTAGTATCACCTTTTCCCTTCACTTTCGTCACGGCAGGCCTAGGCCTAGCAAAGGTCAATGAACGGCATCACCACCACCATCAGGTGGGCTATTTGTTAGTTTGCCACTTGCTGTTGGTGATGGTAAAAATTAAATAAAATACAGAAGAATTATATATATTAAGATATAGAAAACTAACTTTTATACTGTATCTGGCACTCATAGGGTTTGCAGTACATTTATCGGGAACATGACCTTATTTATTTTTAATCAAGCGCCATGTAACTAGCAATTACCCTTTTACTGTCTATTTTATCCGAGATTAAAATTTAATTATGTTTTAGTGTTTCACAGTTTACGATGAAATAAAGGTATAGTATATACTCTTAGTGTATTAAGAGATATTTTCAGTGGAGGCCACTGTGTTTTTATTTAAACAATATCCAGCAAAGTACATTTAGTACTTTGCTATTACCCTATGACATTTAATCCAGAATCAGATCAATATTTTTAGATGATTATTCCTGCATAAGAGGAATTATAGAGTCACTATTTTTGCTATTGTAAGCACAAGCCCTCTCTACAATATTTCTCCTTCAACATCTTTCTTATCTTATTAGAGGGAACTTTGAATTTATATATACTCGTTAGACAGGATCGTTGTTAGACAGGTTTTAATAAAAATTTAAATTAGTCATAGTTCTTACTTCATATTAAAACTTTTCATTAATAGCGCCCTGTACAATTTTGACTTTTGAGCGCAATTGCTCTTAAAAGTGTAACTTCCCCAAAATTGAAATTGGTTTAGAAATACATTTTTTTTATTGCAAACGGTGGCAAACGAGCAAACATTACACCTGATGGTAAGTGTTGCTGCCGCTCATGGACCTTTACAAGGCCGCTGCCTACCGCGAAGAAAGTGAAGGGAGTGTGCTGTCTCGCTCACCGAACGAAGCGATATACATTATTATACTATAATAAAGTCTAGCTATACTATAATAAAGTTTAGCTGTGTGGTAGCGGCTTCGAATACTACCAACCCTTGCTTTGCTCGTGGGTGTCGTAAAAGACGACTAAGAGCCCTAGATTGACCCGGACCAACTCCATCTGGTACCATTTGGGTCAACGATTACATTCCCAAGGAGGGTTGACGTCCGGCAGGCGGCCGGTCATAAAAGTCATTGCCGAAACTTTTTGCAATATGTCAAAACAGATGACATATTGCGTCGACCCCAAGTAATTGGTATAAGAGCAAGATGATGATGAATAAAGTCTAGCTATATATTTGATCATATTTATGATACAAATTTGCATGGCTTTGTTATGTAAATGAGATTTGTCTCATATTGACTGAACAGCGTAGGGGTTGAGTTACTGTGCCAGTATCGTAGGCTCGATTTTCACTCAGGAAAATACTTTGTACGATCCATTAATTGTTGTTCTGAACCTGGGTGTAATTTGTTAATTATATGTTTATAAAATGCCTCGAAGTAAAAAGATTATTTCTTTAGAGAAAGTCTTTAATATATAATTTTCTTCACCAAGAATTTGATCGCCAAATTCATCCTCAATAAATACTTCGCTCCAAAAGACAGTATTGCATTTTTAACACAATAATTACAGGCTGTTTTTAACGCGTCTCATAGCGAAAATATTGCGTTTGAAATGTTAAACGTGTTCTCCTACATACTATTCTTGGCGGATCATCTTTTTTTTTTGGGTGTGGTTTGCGGTCGGCGCGCTTCTCGCACCACTCCGTCCGGGGCGACAGAGGGGCATAAGCACGCACACCTGCAACCCACCCGAACACCACATCGCCTTCGTCGTTGGGCCGACCACCAGAGCAGGGTTACTTGTGATCAGTGGTCGGCCCGACGGAATACCCCCTACTTAGGGTACCCTCTCGTCGACCGACGTCCCCCCCACAGGGAGGACGTCGGTCTTTCCTCACGCAGTCGGCCTCTAGGCGGGTGACGGACAAACTGCCCGGTCACGTCACCCGCGGCCTCGGCTAGAGCGGCATGACGCGCAGGTAGTCGCGCCTGCGCCGCCCCAATCTTGCATTTTAGTCATAAAACCGTCATCATCTTATTTCAGTTCACATAAGTCTACTACCACCTACTCTACATTAGAAGAAGGATTAGACCTGCTGGTCAGACGGATTGGTTAAGACTTTTATTTTCTTGCTTAAATATCATTTGCATATTAGTTGACTTTCACCATATCCACGGATAGCAAATGGAGTGATAAATTTTATTATTAATTTATCATCATACGAAAAATATTCATACCTAACATAGAAACATATATCTACACGGAAATAAATAAAATCATAGCTTACTTTAATAATCTTACCTTAACGGCATCATCGCAAAGGGTAACGTTGTTCATACTTAAAATTGACACAACAGGTACATTGGTATTGTTTGGATTTAGATCATCAAGAGAAACAAAAAATATATATTTATCTGGTATAGGTTTTGAAGTGTGAATCCTTAAAGTCTTGTTGTTTGTTTTTGTCAATGCCACATTGAAAGTTTTTGGATACTGAAATAAAAAAAATAATTATCATAAATTTGCAAAGAATAAATTATTTTCTTTTTTTCATTCATTTCAAATTATATATGGCCCACTGTTGGGCTCGAGCCTCCTTCACCATAGGAAAGAACTTGACCTATATTCCACGCTGGTGAGACATGTTGCTATAGGGTTTTATTTCGAGCCTTACTTGTCTTGCCTAGATATTATGTGCATATTTAATCCCTTAATCGTCTTTTAAATAATATTCTTACTCCGTCACCATACGAAAAATTACTATATTTTTTTTGTGGGTGGGCTGCGGTCGGCGCGCCTCCGCACCACTCCGTCCGGGGCGACAGAGGGGCTTAAGCACGCAACTCCCGCAACCCACCCAAAAACCACGTCGCCTTCGTCGTTGGGCCGACCACCGGAGCAGAGTTAACTTGTCTTCAGTGGTCGGCCCGACGGAATACCCCCTATTTGGGGTACCCTCCCATCGACCGACGTCCCCCCCTCGGGGAGGACGTCGGTCTTTCCTCACGCGGTCGGTCTCTCGGCGGGTGACGGACTAATCCCCGGTCACGTCACCCGCGGCCTCGGCTAGGGCGGCATGAGGCGCAGGTAGTTGCGCCTGCGCCGCCCCATTCACCGGCGGCGGATCTCCTCATCGAGGCTGCGCTCCTCGCGCAGGCGATCCGCCGCCTCCTTCTGCGAGATCACTGTCTCGCAGAAGGCTGCGACCGCGTCCCGATTCCCGACTCTGTCGACCATCGCCCTAGCGATGGCCGGCAGCGTCAGGTCGGCACCGATGATTGCGACGAGTTCACGGCGCTGCGTGCCCCAAGCGGCGCAGGCCTCGAGCGTATGCTGCGCCGTGTCCTCGTCGCAATTGCAGTGGTAGCAGGGCGGTGTACTCTCCCTCCTTACGACCTTGTGCAGGTATTTGGCGAAGCTCCCATGCCCCGTCAACACCTGCATTAGTCGGAAGGAGAGCACCCCGTGCCGCCTTTCCAACCACTGCATCAGCACCGGCCGGAAGGCCTCCACGATTCGCACCCCGAACCGAGGCCTCTCCAGCCGGACTGCCCAACGGGCAATGACGTCTCGGCGGGCGTCGACGCGCCAGGCGGTGAGCTCCCTCAAGGAAACAACACCGCCCTCCCCACGCACCCCCGACACCCGCCGATACAACTCGGCGAGCATTTCCGCCTCCAGGTCCCACGGGGGAGTCCCAGCCAATAGGCACGCTGACTCCGTCAAAAAAAAATTACTATATACTGATTCAAAATTAAGAGTCATAATTACTAATACTGTAATGGGTAGATAAAAGTCTCCGAAATAGCCATGTATTTTTATATGTGAAATATCTTAATGATCCTTATCCCAGTTACTTGAAGTCGACTCAATATGTATTCTTCTTTCATAATAGATATTTATAATAGTTGTTTGTAACTCTTCGTCATATTTTATGAGTCACAGAAAAGAAAGGACTAATTATGATTATATTCAAACAAAAACAAATTAAGTATAACTTAAGTCAGTTAAGTTAACTTAAGTTATACTAGCAACCCGCCCTCGCTTCACTTTCAGTCGCCTTACCCGCGGCGTAGTTCCCGTTCCCGTGGGAATATCGGGATAAAATATACTTTCTGATATTATAGCTTTCCATTGGTGTAAGAATTTTTGAAATCGGTTCTTTGGTTTAAGCGTGAAAGGGTAACAAACAAACATCCTTACTTTCGCACGGTTAAGAGATATAATATGCACATAAGATCTCTACAGGAGAAGGAAAACTCGAAATAAAACCCTATACCAACATGTCTGACCAGCATGGCATAGTAGGTCAAATTCCCTCCCATTGTGGAGGAGAACCGAACAGTGAGAAAATAGTCCATTTTCTTACCCCGTCACCACACGGACTAAATTTGTACTAATGTTGGGCATAATTATTAAAAAATATTTTGTAAAATTAACTTACGGAGTATACAGAAGTTGCCGTCTCGAATTCCACTAAAATCTCTGCTTCATTCAAATTAGTATACAGGCCAAAATGTATTTCTCCTTGCCAGTAATTCATCGTAATTCTATCAAAATGTATAAGACCTAACCCACATGGATCGTATTTTGTTAACGCTGGGCCTTTAAGGGCCATTAGGTTCACTTCCCAAACCATTAACAAACAAAATAATAAAATATAATGTATATTATCCATATTCAAGAAAATATTTATAATAATACGCTTTGTACTTATTGTCTTATCTTTTATACTGAGACGTTTAAAGAAATAAAAAAAAATCTACTACGATGCTTATTACAAGTGTATATACAGTGGGTTGCAAAAAATAACTCGGCAATAATGGTTCCGGACTGGTGTCGCCTCTCCTTATAAATGAAGTAGTACGTCATAGGTAGACACTTAGACAAATAACTTTGTTTAAACAATTTGAAAATGCATTTTTTATGCACAAATTAGGTCACAACTATTACTCATAATAACATGTATGTAAATAGTATTGTCGATTATTATAATGTAATAATAAAGAAATTCCGTGTGGTGACGGAGTAAGAATGCAATTTACCGTCCCTACTCTTGCCCATGAGTATCGTAAAATACGACTTAGGGATTATAATATGCAGATAACATCTATACAAGAGAAGGAAAATCCAAACAAACCTAAATTAACTCGTTGGACCAGCGTGGTACAATAAGTGAATTGCCCTCCCATAGTGGAGGAGGCTTGAGCCCAACAGTGGGACGTATATAGGCTGAGATCAAATGAGATGAATAAAGAAAATGCATTACATATATTTCTGTTTATAACAAACGTGAGATATTTTATTGTTACTCAAGGAAATTATTTGCCGCAACTGGTTGTAAAAGTTCAACTATCTGATGTTTACGCGAGCACTACACATTGTAAATAAAATTGATACTGTGAGCACTTATTGTATAGATTTGACCCACAATAATAATGGTTAAAGATAATTTTATAAATCAAAAATCTTTTAGTAAGCCGCATCTAAAATTAAAAATCAATATTAATTTAGCATCATGTCCCCTGAGTTTTCTTGCCGGATCTTTCTCAGTGTGGCCGCGTTCCGATCCGGTGGTAGTATATTAGTTTTGTTAGTTTTAAATCAACAAATTGTAATAATAATTGCTACAAATTTAATTATTAATAATTACTAACCATAAACAATATAATTTTTTCATATAGATTCATTTTCTTCTTACACTGGCAATAAATTTGTACTAAAATGTGGGTAACAATTTAATAAATTTATAACTGTTTTCTGTATTGGGTAGATAATTGTAAATGTCTGTAATAACGATTACTTGTTGGACGTGAGACACCTTAGTCCGCCCGTGACCATGAATGCTGCAAAGTGTTCGAAACGTCGGGCAATCATAAATCAAATACAAACGCGATATAATCCGTAAAAGTAGTTTTATTTACAAAGTTCAACTAGTAAAATGTTTAAATCGCAAGGGATTTAATCATAGGAGTATCTCAGCTCAATCTCTATTCGCCTCATTACTGGTCTGAGGCCTCCTCCGTTATGAGAGAGAAATTGACCTTCTATACCATGCTGATAAAACCGGTTAGCAAACAAAACCTTATTGTATCGAGTTTTTTTTTCTCTTGCGTAGACGTTATTTGCGCCATATAATCCCTTAGTAGTTTCACCATGCTTGTTAAACGTATTGGGGTAGGGTTTTATTTCAAATTTTCCTTCTCTTGCTTTAACGTTTTCTGCATATTATATCTCTTAGACATCTTTACCGAAACCCACGGGCAGAATAGGCGGTGGTGAATTTTATCCTTAAACCCTCTCCACACGGGCAATACCAAATATCTTAGATACATTTAAAAATAAAAAAACGGATATATTAAAATGCATAACATAATGTCAAAATTGCGATGCAATTCAATAATAGCAATACTGATAGGTAATTAATAACAGCTGTGTCTGATAGTTAGCCTACTAACCCGGACAATAACTCAGTAAACAGAATAATTATGTACAACTGAATATACAATGGAACAAAGGATTATTCAATATTATGTAAAAATATAATACATTCGCCTTTGTTATATATAAATAGTATTATAGCAATATGAAATCAAAAATCCTCGTGTGGTGACAAGTTAAAATAGAATGTAGCGCCATTTTCCTTTATTTTCTCGTAAACGTCGTATTTTGGAAAATTATTATATGTTCATCATCATCATCGTCATAGTTCCTATACGTCTCACTGCTGGGCTCGAATCTCCCCATTATGGAAGGGAAACTGACTCACCATACTATACTGCTCAGGCAGCTTAGTTCAGGCCTTTAATTTCAAGTTTTCCTTCTCTTTTATATGCGTTATACGCACAGGAACGTCTGTAAAGCTAGAAAGGTCAAGTCGGCAGAATCACTAGTTTTATATATCAAAATTTAGTGCTCATTTAGTGCTAATTTAGTGCTGATAACAGATATTTGGTGCTGTGATAGGTAGACCAAAAATGAGAACACTGCTAACTTTTGATTAAGCTAGCAGTGTACCGTTCGTGACCGCGCTATGGTACAGTCGCAGCGAGAGGCACATGGGCTAATAATTTAGTGCTCAATTAGTGCTGCCAGTATAAGCAAACAGATTTTAAAAAATATTTTTTTTTTTGTTTTCGAGTATAGACTACTGCTGACATAATGACACGAGCAATCATAAAGCTGGAAGACGACTTAAAAATCGGTGTTGGTGAAATTGGACAGAGTAATTAATTAGTGCTCAATTAGTGCTGCCAGTACAGCAAAAAATTTTTGAAAATATATATTTTTTTTTTTCAAATCAACTACTGCTAGTATAACAACGCCAGCAGTCTCAAGAGCTAGACAAAGACTTTAAATCAGGAACCAATGGAATGGATAGACGCGACTATTTAGTGCTCAATTAGTGCTGCCAGTATAGCTGAGGATTTTTTGAAAAATAAATTTCTTTTTATTTTTTTTCAAATCAACTACTGCTAGTATAACAACGCCAGCAGTCTCAAGGGCTAGAAAAGACTTTGAATCAGGAACCAATGAAATGGATAGACGTCACTATTTAGTGCTCAATTAGTGCTGCCAGTATAGCAAAAGATAGTTAAAAAATATTTTTTTTTTTATTTGTTTTCAAATCAAATACTGCTAGTATAACAACGCCAGCAGTCTCAAGAGCTAGACAAAGACTTTAAATCAGGAACAAATGGAATGGATGGACGTCACTATTTAGTGCTCAATTAGTGCTGCCAGTATAGCTGAGGATTTTTTGAAAAATAAATTTCTTTTTATTTTTTTTCAAATCAACTACTGCTAGTATAACAACGCCAGCAGTCTCAAGAGCTAGATAAAGACTTTAAATCAGGAAGCAATGGAATGGATGGACGTCACTATTTAGTGCGCAATTAGTGCTGCCAGTATAGCAAAGGATTTTTGAAAAATATTTTTTTTTTCAAATCAACTACTGCTAGTATAACAACGCCAGCAGTCTCAAGAGCTAGACAAAGACTTTAAATCAGGAACCAATGGAATGGATAGACGTCACTATATAGTGCTCAATTAGTGCTGCCAGTATAGCTGAGGATTTTTTGAAAAATAAATTTATTTTTATTTTTTTTCAAATCAACTACTGCTAGTATAACAACGCCAGCAGTCTCAAGAGCTAGACAAAGACTTTAAATCAGGAAGCAATGGAATAGATGGACGTCACTATTTAGTGCTCAATTAGTGCTGCCAGTATAGCTGAGGATTTGTGGAAAAATAAATTTCTTTCTATTTTTATTTTCAAATCAACTACTGCTAGTATAACAACGCCAGCAGTCTCAAGAGCTAGAAAAAGACTTTAAATCAGGAAGCAATGGAATGGATGGACGTCACTATTTAGTGCTCAATTAGTGCTGCCAAGGATTTTTGAAAAAAAATTTTTTTTTTCAAATCAACTACTGCTAGTATAACAACGCCAGCAGTCTCAAGAGCTAGACAAAGACTTTAAATCAGGAACCAATAGAATGGATAGACGCGACTATTTAGTGCTCAATTAGTGCTGCCAGTATAGCAAAGGATTTTTAAAAAATTTTTTTTTTTCAAATCAACTACTGCTAGTATAACAACGCCAGCAGTCTCAAGAGCTAGAAAAAGACTTTAAATCAGGAAGCAATGGAATGGATGGACGTCACTATTTAGTGCTCAATTAGTGCTGCCAGTATAGCAAAGGATTTTTGAAAAATATTTTTTTTTTCAAATCAACTACTGCTAGTATAACAACGCCAGCAGTCTCAAGAGGCGTTGTTATACTAGCAGTATATGATTAGAAAAAAAAAAAAATATTTTTTAACTATCTTTTGCTATACTGGCAGCACTAATTGAGCACTAAATAGTGACGTCTATCCATTTCATTGGTTCCTGATTCAAAGTCTTTTTCTAGCCCTTGAGACTGCTGGCGTGGTTATACTAGCAGTAGTTGATTTGAAAAAAAAAAAATTTTTTAAAATCCTTTGCTATACTGGCAGCACTAATTGAGCACTAAATAGTCGCGTCTATCCATTCCATTGGTTCCTGATTTAAAGTCTTTGTCTAGCTCTTGAGACTGCTGGCGTTGTTATACTAGCAGTAGTTGATTTGAAAAAAAATAAAAAAAAATATTTTCAAAAATTTTTTGCTGTACTGGCAGCACTAATTGAGCACTAATTAGTTACTCTGTCCAATTTCACCAACACTGATTTTTAAGTTGTCTTCCAGCTTTATGATTGCTCATGTCATTATGTCAGCAGTAGTCTATACTCAAAAACAAAAAAAAAAAATATTTTTTAAAATCTGTTTGCTTATACTGGCAGCACTAATTGAGCACTAAATTATTAGCCCATGTGCCTCTCGCTGCGACTGTACCATAGCGCGGTCACTAACGGTACACTGCTAGCTTAATCAAAAGTTAGCAGTGTTCTCATTTTTGGTCTACCTATCACAGCACCAAATATCTGTTATCAGCACTAAATGAGCACTAAATTTTGATATATAAAACTAGTGATTCTGCCGACTTGACCTTTCTAGCTTTACGTGGCACGCACAGGACGAGAGCGACGTCTTGTAACACAAACGGGCAAAAAAGGGGGTGAGGAATTGTATTACGAATTTTCCTTCTTTTGGATCGATTTTATCTGTTTAAACGTCTTTTACGACTCCCACGGACAAGAAAGAGGGCGGTGAATTATATTCGTGCTCCTTCACCATACGGAAAATATATTAATATTCAGTAGTAACCTAATAGTAAATACAAGCAATAGCATATGGCACTCGAACCGACAGTCGTTGGGTAAGAAAGTTTCTCGAGTGGCGATCACGAATCGGATGACGTCGCGTAGGACAAACTTCTATTAGGTGGACTGGCGATATGTTGAAAGTCGCAGGGAACCGTTGGGCACGACCGTTCTTTGTAGCATTCTCGTGGGGAGGCCTTTACCTAGCAGTGGAAGTTTAAGGGCTAATGGATGGTTGGATAGAATCTAAGAGTACACTCTAAGAGTACACTCTAACAGTATCACAATTAAAACCTGATACCTAGAGAGTCTACTCTAGAGAAGTATTTGAAAAAAAAATGTGAAGGCCTTGTTCAAATAATTACAAAGGTATAAATTAAATCTGTGCTTAAATATTACATTCATTTAAATTGAATATAGATATTTTTACGCGGCATATCTCGTAGATATAGCTGCTGGAATTTAGCTGCATAAATATGCTACCATCGTGATATTCCTAAGCTCAAATTCTAGGTCGGGTAAAATAATTTTGATATGTATTACCCCCAGACTGCGTCAACTTTCAGGCATTCTCTCGGTAAATTCCCAAATATAAGCTTAGAATTTAGAATTGTGATTATTAAATATAAGCTCGGTATTTAAATATAATATGATACTACTCTTATCGTAAAAGAAAAGGCTTAGTATGTAAGCAGATAATAGAAGAAAGCAAGAAAAAAGGAACACGGGACACACTTTAACTAATGTTACCAGTGTTGTGAAGAAGACTATGTCACAATCATGCCACACTCTTACAAATGAAGCTCACGCCCATTCATTTTGAAAGGTAAATGGCCTGAAAAA
This sequence comes from Lymantria dispar, assembly GCA_032191425.1. Lineage (NCBI taxonomy): Eukaryota > Metazoa > Arthropoda > Insecta > Lepidoptera > Erebidae > Lymantria > Lymantria dispar. The sequence continues at coordinate 10,128,317 of CM063448.1, forward strand.
AACATTAGCCATTATGACCAATTCCAAATCATCAAACTCACCGCAATTTTATTTGTAGAAACCATCATCATTTTAGCCCACATAAAGTACCACTATTGGGCTCGGACCTCCTACGCAATGGGAAGAAAATTGACCTGCTATACCATGCTGGTCAGACATGTTGACATAGGGTTTTATGTCGAGTTTTCCTTCTCTTGTGTAGATGTTATCCGTTTATCAAATCCCTTAGCAGTCTTTGCCGATACTTACGGACAAGAGAGGGGGTAGTAAATTGTATTCTTACTCCATCAGCACACGAAAAGCTGCAAATAATTGTCTCATAATTTATGTTCAATCCAATGTGACGTAGTAGAAATATCATTACATCCTTACCTTTATTTGCTCTGTGGATGTTGTTGAAGCTACTGAGGCTTCATTAAATTCAATATTTAGCTGCAAAGTATGTATAAAAAAACATTTTCATTTGCAGTTTAGCTGCTACCCAAGTGCATTAAAGAAAATGAGTTTTATTACAATTTGACGCATGATGAGACATAAAATCAAAGATGCACCTATGTATTAGACATTATTGCTTAACATCACTTTGGGAGGTCACTAGCTGTGTGAGAATAGAAATAATAACAAATTAAATAGTCATAAAATACTTTGACGAGACGATATAGATAAAAAATTGCATCACTCTGTATACATACAAATTGACCAATAGGGTCATCTGACGATTGACTTGTATGCCCTCACACTTCTTGGTATTTATTTATGATATTTATATTTTCAGCATATATCACTTTATTTCCTGCAGATCATTCACTGTACAATATTTTCTTAAGCCTAATGAAATAAGCTAATAAGTATTTTAAACATATTGAGCATTGTATTTGGAACGGACGAGAATCTTTGACTTTAAATAAATTATGAACATTTAAATTCCAGCAACTTAGCATGACTTTCTCATCCAATAGTCCGCGATATCTGAAAACAAAGGTGATTTATATTAGGGTAGAAATGTTTTGGAGTACTGAACACGAATCAGCAGATGCAGCGTAGGATAATTCCTCACTAGGTGGACGGATGCCATTAAAAAGTCGCAGAGAATATGGCATATTGCCGTTTTGAATGACATAGTGACGGACTAATCCCCAGTCTGATCACCCATTGCTTCGGTGAAGGCGACATCTTCCGACCCGCCGGCCGCACAACGTGTCACCATAGAGAAGTTCCTCCCTTTTTTTGGGGGTAGGCTACGGTCGGCGCACTCCTCACACCACTCCGTCCGGGGTAACAGAGGGGCGTAAGGACGCACAACTGCAACCCACCCGTGACACCACGTCGCCTTCATCGTTGGACCGACCACCGGAGCAGGGTAAATTGACGTCAGTGGTTGGCCCGACGGGTAATCGCGCCTGCGCCGCTCCTGGAGAAGTTCCTCCCTAACCTACCGAACCGCCTCCTTTTGTAAAGCAGTTATCTTGTGGACAAATCTTGAAAAGGGATTTTCATTTGCTTGGCTCATCAAACAAATCACTACAGATTTATTTGATGATTTTAATTCCAAAGGAATAAACATAAGTATGTTTGAGTTGAGATACGAGTTTGAGATAGGTAGGTTGTTGTAGAAATGTAGGAACATTTACTGGGCACGGGTGGTTCGGTAAGTACCTGCGCTAAATTGCCAGACGAGAAGTCGCCCCCGGAAGTCACAAATATGGTGCACCCACTGGCAGTGTGGTTCACACTCAGAGGAAATGCCCTGCCCATGCGAGAAGTTTTGGAATCTTCAGCGACACGCATTAGTGGAGGCTATTAGAGGAGACCCGTCGCTGCCGGTCGTACGGGCCATGGCCAATAGGGCCCATAGGCTGATCGTCGGAACGCCAACGGAAAATGCCCAAGAGGCGACCCTTTGGTACCGACAATAGACGGGGTAGTAGGGTTGCTGTTAGTTTTTAGTGGACATTCCGATGCTATACTACGTCGACGAATCCTATATAACCCCTTGCATTATGTACGGAGGAAATGCATAAGGGCTTTTTCCATACTGTGAATAAAAATCACAGGCGTCGGTTCCATTTAATATCGGCCTATTAGCGTTCACTGGATAACATCCAAACATCAAGCATTATTACTTAAGAGTTAATGCTGCGAATTTTAAGAGAAAACTTTTAATGCCCAGGAAACCTACATAATATTTCAACAATACTTGCTGTTACTCGGTTAAGTTTGCGATGATATTGATGGGTAAATTCCAATACCATCAAAAACAAGACTTGTAAAAAAAGCCAAGCCTCGCAACTGAGTTCTGCTACCATAAAAATTTGTGAGATCCATGTTATACCAAGTCGGTTAACTCATTCAGTCTCTGCTTAAGTGACCTTTCTTCTTAAGTTATTACGTAAATAGCTAACCTAACAACTTCTTATAGTGACTATATCAATATTAAAGATCTTTTATGTTTTAAATAAATAGATTGACTTGGCAATCGCACTATGTTTAGTACAATTTAATATAATATGTATTACCTGTGAGGTGTGTTTTCATGCGATTGCTAAGTATCTCATTTCTTTTTGTAGATAAAGATATAGATACTTATTTGCCTTTCCGGCACCTTCTCCTTCTTGTATACCAACAAAGGATTTTCTTAGAGCACACTATCTGAAAATGAGACAACTCTCCTTTCCGCTTGAGTCAATTCTACCTAAACTAAGCGGAGAGATGTAGAAATAAACAAATTTGATTGATTTTTCGAAACACATCTCCTCTAGTCTCCTTTTCGCTTTGATGGCAATCGAGCCTAATGATGGCGTTCTTTCTTTCAGATAAATTTGAGGTATTTTAGTTTGCTTAATACTTTCCGTGTGGTGACGGAGTAAGAATACAAGTCACCACTCCTTCTCTTGCCCGTGGATGTCGTAAAAGTCGACTAAGGGATATCATACGCATATAACATCTATGCAAGAGAAGGAAAACTCGAAATAAAACCCTTTACCAACCTGCCTGACCGGCATGGTATAGTAAGGTCAACTTCCCTCCTATTGTGGAGGAGGCTCGAGCCCAACAGTAGGACGTATATGAGCCGAAATGATGATGATGATGATGATGAATACTTTGGGAGATTTTGGTACAATTTCATAAGACACGTTCTACTCTTGCTTTTTCATTAAGTTGGTTGAACATTATACAAGTTATCTTTGAACATTATTATATCTAGGTATCTGTCTACACCTATTATGCCAATCATCATTGAGCCTATCGCCGTGCACTGTAGAACATAGACCTCCTCATGTTTCACCATAAAGTGCGGTACTGTGGCACCTGCATCCGTCGACGCTCCAGGGTAACAGAGTTGCCATGACTAGAGCTCATTTTTCTTCGCCTTATGAGGAATAACGACGTAGTCGCCACGTTTGGTAGGCGGGTTGGTTTCGCAGTGAGATATCATACATTGCCCCGGCGAGAGCTGCTGCCCACTCTCCTTCCTGTTGAATCTGTTTTTTAAAATGACAACGCCTTGCACTAAGGGAATAATAATCCTTATCGTGTGGGGGACTTTACAAACATATAATTCAACATCGCATTATCATCGCAGCCCTCATATGTCCCACTGTTGGGCTCGGGCCTCCTCCACAATGGGAGGGAATTTAACTCACTATACCATGCTGGTCAGACATGTTGATATAGAGTTTCATTTCGAGATTTCCTTCTCTTGTACAGATGGTATGTGCATATTATATCCCATAGCCGTATTATACGATATCCACGGGCAAGATAGAGAGTGGTGAATTGTATTCTTACTTCGACACCATACGGAAAGAACATATTATATTATATTAACCGACACAAAATACATTCAACCTCAGAACAACAATTTGTGGATCGTACAAGGTGTTGTCTTGCATGGGATTCGAACCCACGACACTAGCACGGTTCGTTGGTATCTTAACCACTAGGTCATCTGCGCAGTCTTTAGCCGGCTGTTGTGATTCCCATAGAGAAGCAATGATGGCGACAATGTATTCTTATTTTTTTACAAAGTTACATTTCATTAACTGCAAATGTAACTTTGTAATCCTATATATTTATACGAGTTTACAAAATTATTTATGCAGTTAGTGTATCTCGGAAACTGGATGAAAATTATAATGTTTCATAATTTTTCCTTCATTTATACACTAAACACTAATTGCGTTCTAAATTTGAAGCATCTATTTACAAATTACGAAATTTTGACTAGTTATAATTCTTAAACTATTGGTTCAAATTAAATGAAATTTGAAATACACAATGTGTATACAATGCCTGCTAGGTTACTAAAAATTCAGGTTTCTAGCTTTATTAACAACGAAGTTATAGGGGGTCGAAAATGGCCTGAATTTGCCCGACTTTTTTTTTTGCTCGGCTTGGCGGGGGCACTGCCGTGCCCCCAGATAACACATTAAGGCCTTTGACGTTGTCAATTCTAATGCTATATGTTGAAATGCTAATTCTCTTCCATATTTATTATAGTCTATCTAATCTAAGAAGTACATTTTGACAGTTGTCGGAGTAAGTTGTCTAGGTATGTGAACCAAATAATCGCTATCGAAAATATCCGATTTTAGTGAGAAATCGATATAGACTCTTAATTAATAATCGGTATAATTTTTTTTTTCAAAACGGAAATGAATAAATTAGATAATAAATTAATACTAAATAAATTTAATTATTTCAGTATAAAATCTATTCATCATATTTAATAGGATTAGGTTAAGTAAAAACAAGAACTTTATCCAAAAATAGTTATTTATTCAGAATCACTACTATTAGGGCGACTCCTTAGTTGGTAGGCGGAATGAAACCCGTGGACAGTATATTTGTATATTGTAGGTACACGAAGTTACTTAAAGTTACAATGGCTGTTGCAAAAAAAGTACAACTACGCCCTTTTGTAGACATTTTTTTAACAATAAATAAGGTTTGCGTAAACGGAGTCCAGTACGAGTGGAGCTGAGGTCAATGTATAAAGCAAGATCAGTCCAAAGTATAACCGAGACAAAAATAAAAGATTATCACCAACACAAAACACACGCACAGTCCGATTCTAAGATGGCGAGAGACTGCACCATCGACTACGTTGTACTGAGTAACTCAATTCAATAGAGTTTTGCTTTTAGGGTTTATTTTTTGACAGGTCATGGCCCGGTCACACTCCACCCGTACTGTCCTGGGCGATGATAGAGCAGAGCGCAAAACCCCTAACCTGCCGTATTTCTTCCGATGGCTCACCTGGCGGGTGCATTTAGGGGTACTGGATTTCTACCAAAAAGTCAGTTTAGTTGTTCTTAAATGGTAAGTGGTGTCGTTGCTTACAATTTAGCCAATGAAAGACAAAGTGGAATCAGGGTTTTATTTTAATACAAATATTATGAGAATTGACTCTATTCGATTAATTATATTAGGTCTTTACCTATAAATTGTCGTTATGTATGAAAAAAATTAAACGATTTTTTTTCATGTATTTTTTATTTGTATTAATCAAAGTAATCACCCATGCAATCAATGCATCTTTGCCAACGCAGCGGCGGCAGTTTATTGATGCCCTTCTTAAAGAAATCAGCTGGACGGGAGGCAACAAATTCTTCAAAGGCATTTTGTATTGCCTCTCGGGTATTGAATTTCTTTCCCGCCAAAAAGTTATCCAAATTCTGGAAAAAGAAGTAGTCAGTAGGCGCAAGGTCTGGTGAGTATGGGGGATGACGGAGAGCTGCCAACCCCAGTTCTTGCAACTTGGAGACAGTCTGCTGTGCAGTATGAGGTCGCGCATTGTCGTGCAGGAGCAGCGGAGACGAGCGATTGACCAATGCTTGTTGGAGATGTGCCAGCTTCTCCATCATTGTGTTCAGTTCTTCACAGTACACATCTGCAGTAATGCTCACCCCGTTTGGTAAGAAGCTGTGATGAATCACACCGGCGCTAGACCACCAAACAATGACCATCACTTTTCTAGGGGTAAGTTTTCGTTTAGGGCATTGTTTAGGTGCTGAACCAGGATCCAACCAACTTGCTGAACGCTTGCGGTTATCAAACAGAATTCATTTTTCATCGCAAGTAACAATGCGTTTCAAAACTCCTTCATTTGTATGTCTGTTGAGCAATGCAAGGCATGTCTCAACGCGTACTTCGTGCTGGCGATCATTGAGTTCGTGGGGCACCCATTTGTCAAGCTTTCTTACCTTGCCAATTAGACGCAAATGGACCAATATTGTTTTGACGCTAACGTCGAAAGCTACTGCTAATTCAGCCGTAGATTGTGTATCATCGGCTTCCACAATAGCCTTTAATTCGTCATTGTCGACCAAAGTTTTCGGACGACCGCGAGGTTCGTTTTTCAGGTCGAAATTTCCAGAACGGAAGCGAGCTAACCCAATAACAGGCGGTGCGTTGGTTTGTAGTATTAGCTCCGTAAACGTCGTTGATGTTGCATGCCGCTTGTGCCGCGTTGCTGCCACGACGATACCTACTCATATTCCATAATTACTCGAATTTTTAACGTATCCATGATGACAGAAAAGATTGAAATGCGATGAAAACGTAACACTTATCAATAAACAAATGACTACTTTTGGAAAATGAATTCCATGTTTTAAAATAAAATTAATTTGAAATTAGAATTCTTAACCAAACAAAAATTATTTTGATTTGGCCAGTACTGCAGAACGGCAATTACATAAGGTAAAGACCTATTATTATTCTAATATTTTTACCAATTATTTGGATATTCGTGAATTGAAAGTTGTCAAGCACTACTGTAAAGAACGTGATGACGCGATATTGTAACATCGTCAATGACAATTACTATTTTATATGTTATTTTTATTTTTAAATTAGTTTTACGAATTTCAACATTAGATTATTGTACAAAGAACAATAATAAGACTTTCTTGCAACATTAATTATATAAATAACTGAATAGTTCTTTAAAATTTAAGATTTGTTGTTTGCAATGATGTGTACTCGTTTGACCAAGGATATTGTGTATTAAACAATGCGAAACGTCAGAATGCACTTCTTAGATTAGATCTTATATCTTTAAATGAGCAATTCTTGTATATATACATATTCAGGATCTCGGCAGCAGCACGAACGATTTTGATGAAACTTGGCATACTAGAGGTTTCGGGTCCAAAAAATCGATCTACCTAGGTTTTATTTATAGAAAATGTTGTTTTGTCCGTGTTTTAAACAATACAATGACATTAAATTTTAAAAGAATATGAATTCAAACGTTGTCAACGTCATGAGTTACGATAGCTCAGTTGGGAAGTTGACCGGTTCTAATTTTGGTTTTTTTGGCATTCAAACAGCGTCGGTTCGAATCTCGGTGTTATTATTATTCTCTTTTTATAATTTTTTTATATATTTTTCATTATTTATTTTTTATTAATATATATCTAAATAAATTCGACAAAAATATTCCAGGTCAATCAGATATTGAACTATAATATAATAAATACTGAATAACTGAATTTTTCGTTCCGTGTGTGTACCACCACTCCCAATCTTGCCCGTGGATGTCGTGAAAGACCACTAAGGAATATACTAGGCATGCCTTTTAAGTTCTGTCGTTTCCATGTTTCCCGGCAATTTTGAATTTGTAACTGTTCTATATTCGAATGTGTTTAAATTTTGAATCTCAAAACAGTTGAAAGTATTAGGATTAATGCTATTGTTTAGTCACAGCGTCGATTGGAATCAGGCTGTTACGTACGAAAATGAATCTTTCTAAGGAAAATGTTCGTGCAATAATTTTCTACAACTTTAGAAGAGGCCTGACACGGCTTCAGTGTTTGAAGAGCTAACATCTGTGTTCAGTGATGAAGCCCCATGTCTGCGGACTGTCGATCGCTGGAATTTTGAATTCGAGCGTGGACATACTAGCGTTAGTGACAAATCTCGCGCAAGACGCCCAAAATCCGCCTTCACTGAAGATAACATCATTGCTGTGAGACAATTAATTCTCGAAGATCGTCATATGACGTATCGAGAGATAGAGGCTATATTAGGCATCTCAAGGATAACCATTCAGAAGATCTTGCATGAAGCGCTTGGTGTGAAAAAGCAAGTTTGCCGTTGGATACCGCATCTGCTTGCCGACGATCACAAGGCGGCCCGCGTCATATGGTGTAAGAAAACTCTGCAAAGGTTCAACCGAGGAGAGTCAAATCACGTCTACGACATCATTAGTGGTGACGAATCTTGGATCTATGCCTACGATCCTGATTGCAAACAACAATCTACAATCTGGGTCTTTTAAGACGAGCCAAAGTCGACTAAAGTTGTTCGTTCTCGAAGCACTTCAAACAAGATGGTGACCAAGTTCGTTGGAAAAACCGGCCATGTTGCGATTATTGCACTTGAAGATCGTAGAACGTTTAGCGCAGAGTAGTATACCACAGTTTGTTTACCACAAGTCATCGCCGAACTTCGAAAATCTAACTCAAAGCGACGCATCATCCTGCACCACGACAACGCAAGCTCACACAGCGCTCGTCAAACGATTGAGTATTTGAAGCAGAAAAAAGTAGAAATTCTTGACCATCCTCCATATAGTCCTGACCTAAGCCCGAACGATTTCTTTACATTTCCTAAAATTAAAAAAGTCTTCGTGATCAAAGGTTCCAGTCCGGTGAAGAAGCAGTCAACGCTTTCAAGTCAGCCATTTTGAACACCCCACTTTAGAGTGGAATAAATGTTATAATAACTGGTTTGAGCGAATAGAAAAGTGTATTAAGCTACGTGGTGAATACTTTAAAAAACAAAAAAAGGTACTATAAGGTTCTAGTTGTGTTTTTTCTTCAAACGATAAAACTTAAAAGGCATGCCTCGTAATAAGCATATAAAATCTATGCAAGAGAAGGAAAACACGAAACAAAACCCTATACCAACCTGTTTGAGCAGCGTGGTATAGTAAGGTCAATTTCCCTCCTTTTGTGAAGGAGGCTTGAGCTCAACAGTGGGACGTGTGTGAGCTGAAATGATGATGAATGTTGAACTGAATTTGTCCATGCCCTCTCTCTTGTTTTATATGCTTACTAGCTTTTGCCCGCGGCTTCGCCCGCGTAAAAATTTACTTGCATATTGAACTATTATCGCAAAGAATATTATCGGCATAAAGAGTATTACATTTCTTAATTTAAGAAATACTCTATCTACGTGTCAATTTTCATCCAAATCTCCTCAACAGTTTAAGCGTGATTGAGTAACAAACATCCAAATATCTTCACAAACTTTCACATTTGAATATTACTTCCAGCCTTATAGTTCAGATTGCCGTGCAAATACGATGATAAATATGCCTTTCTTTAGTCTCTGATAACGTACTTTTCCATTGGTGAAAAAAAAAAAATTATATCAATCAAACACCCGCAGTTTCATTCACGTAGAAATTCCCATGCCAATACCGAGATAAAAAATGCCTATGTTACTCGCTGATATTATAAATTTACACACATACCAAAAAAAAAAAAAATAATATAAATCCCAGAAATATCAGAGATATAAATTGCCTATGTTACTCGCTGACAACATAGGTAGCTTTCCATTGGTGAAAGAATTTTAAAAATTGCTCGACATCCCCCGGTATAGTTCTCGTTCCTGGGCAAATACCGGAATGAAAATAGCCTTTCACTGATAATATAGCTTTTCATTAGTGAATTAATTTTTAAAACCATTAAATTCTCGTGATTTCATCGACATTGTACCCGATCCCGTAGGAATATCTGGATAAAAATAGCTTAAATATGTTACTCGCTTAAAAATAGCTTTCCATTAGTGAAATAATTTTAAAATCGACTTAATTCAGCCACACCGGGATAAAATATAACCTGGGATAAAATATAGTCTAAGTTATTCCTTATGTACGACTGGTAGACCTGATGGTAAAATATAATCAATATCGGTCCAGCCATTTTGAAGATTACCTGTAACGAATAGACAGACAGACAAAAACATTTGGACCGTATTGTGTGAGCATAAATAAAACCTATTATTTTGATAGACAAACAGACGCTTCAAATTTATTTATTTGTAGAGATAGAAAATTGGAATAATATCTTGATTGTAACTTACTGTCTGGTAGCTGCTAGAAATATTACCACGCTTTCATTGTTCGTGGGTATCGCAAAATACTACTAAGACAAAGATTTACATCGACGTGGACCGGTGATGCCGTCTGGCCAACAATGTCGTGCGTCAGGTCATAAAATGTTGCTAGAACCTTTGCAATATATCTACGATGGCAGAAGAGTACCTACATATCGCGTCGATCCAAAGTAATTAGGATAAGAGCAAGATAATGATGATATATCATTGGCTGGGTGTCTTATGTGTTTTATCCTTTTGGGGCAGCCCAAAATTGTTTCTTAGTGAGTGCTTACCCCAAATAACCGATCGGTATACAAAATTTCACATTCTTAGGCCCGATATCATTGGCTTATACACTTTCACCCTTTTAGGGGTTGAATTTCCAAAAATTCTTTGTTAGAGCTCGCTTATCCTTGCCAAAAATTGTTTCATAGTGCTTGGTAAGTGAGCACTAAGAAAATCTGGGGGTAATCCAAGAAAGCCGACCGTGTATTAAAATGATCCTTCCTAGGCTCAGTGATTTCGGTTAAACACTTTTCACCCCCTTAGGGCTAAAATTGCAAAAATCTCTTTCCCCAAGAAAGGAAACTATACAAAATTCCATGTTTCTAGGTGATTTCGGCTATATATTTTGCACCCCTTTAGGAGTTGATTTTAATAAAATAATTTCTTAGAGCTCACTTACAACAAAAGAAAGAGAATTGCATAGAAAGTTTTACGTTCCTAGCTCCAAGAGTTTCATCTATACGCTTTTCACCCAATTAAGGGAGTGATTTTCCAAAAATCCTTTGCTAGTGCTCGTGTACCCCAAGAAATAAGACGACGTAAAAAGAAAATACTTTCCCCTATTTCAACCCCTTATACCTATTTTTTCGCGATATAAAGGAGCCTTATATCCTTTCTCAAGCTTTAGTTCATCTCTGTACCAAATTTCATCAAAATCGGTTAAGTGGTTTCGACGTGAAAGCCTATATGCTTTTCAACCCCCTTTTTTTTGGGTTGGGCTGCGGTTGGTGCGCTCCTCGCACCACTCCGTCCGGGCACCCCAAGAAATACGATGGTGTAAAAAAAAAATACGTTTCCAGGCCCAGTGGTTTCGGCTGTATGCTTTTTGGTATTTTAGGGTTTGAATTTCATACCCATGTAAAAGGAATTTCCAAAACGCTTGAGCGAATATTTATTTATTTATTATTAGGTGCCTCAATACAAAGATTCGTGGTTCGATCATCGAAAATGACGAATTTCCATACAAAATGTCATCCCCTATTTCAACCCCTTATACCCATTTTTTTGCGACAAAAAGTAGCCTATATCCTTTCTCAAGCTTTAGTCCATCTCTGTACCAAATTTCATCAAAATCGGTTTAGACGTGAAAGACTATATGTTTTTCACCCCCTTAAGGGGGTGAATGCCCAAAAATCCTTTGCTAGTGCTCCCCAAGAAATACGATGGTGTAAAAAAAAATACGTTTCTAGGCCCAGTGGTTTCGGCTGTATGCTTTTTGGTATTTTAGGGGTTGAATTTCATCCCCATGTAAATGAAATTTCCAAAACGCTTGAACAAATATTTATTTATTTACTAGCTTTTGCCCGCGGCTTCGCCCGCGTAAAAATTTACTTGCATATTGAACTATTATCGCAAAGAATATTATCGGCATAAAGAGTATTACATTTCTTAATTTAAGAAATACTCTATCTACGTGTCAATTTTCATCCAAATCTCCTCAACAGTTTAAGCGTGATTGAGTAACAAACATCCAAATATCTTCACAAACTTTCACATTTGAATATTACTTCCAGCCTTATAGTTCAGATTGCCGTGCAAATACGATGATAAATATGCCTTTCTTTAGTCTCTGATAACGTACTTTTCCATTGGTGAAAAAAAAAAAATTATATCAATCAAACACCCGCAGTTTCATTCACGTAGAAATTCCCATGCCAATACCGAGATAAAAAATGCCTATGTTACTCGCTGATATTATAAATTTACACACATACCAAAAAAAAAAAAATAATATAAATCCCAGAAATATCAGAGATATAAATTGCCTATGTTACTCGCTGACAACATAGGTAGCTTTCCATTGGTGAAAGAATTTTAAAAATTGCTCGACATCCCCCGGTATAGTTCTCGTTCCTGGGCAAATACCGGAATGAAAATAGCCTTTCACTGATAATATAGCTTTTCATTAGTGAATTAATTTTTAAAACCATTAAATTCCCGTGATTTCATCGACATTGTACCCGATCCCGTAGGAATATCTGGATAAAAATAGCTTAAATATGTTACTCGCTTAAAAATAGCTTTCCATTAGTGAAATAATTTTAAAATCGACTTAATTCAGCCACACCGGGATAAAATATAACCTGGGATAAAATATAGTCTAAGTTATTCCTTATGTACGACTGGTAGACCTGATGGTAAAATATAATCAATATCGGTCCAGCCATTTTGAAGATTACCTGTAACGAATAGACAGACAGACAAAAACATTTGGACCGTATTGTGTGAGCATAAATAAAACCTATTATTTTGATAGACAAACAGACGCTTCAAATTTATTTATTTGTAGAGATAGAAAATTGGAATAATATCTTGATTGTAACTTACTGTCTGGTAGCTGCTAGAAATATTACCACGCTTTCATTGTTCGTGGGTATCGCAAAATACTACTAAGACAAAGATTTACATCGACGTGGACCGGTGATGCCGTCTGGCCAACAATGTCGTGCGTCAGGTCATAAAATGTTGCTAGAACCTTTGCAATATATCTACGATGGCAGAAGAGTACCTACATATCGCGTCGATCCAAAGTAATTAGGATAAGAGCAAGATAATGATGATATATCATTGGCTGGGTGTCTTATGTGTTTTATCCTTTTGGGGCAGCCCAAAATTGTTTCTTAGTGAGTGCTTACCCCAAATAACCGATCGGTATACAAAATTTCACATTCTTAGGCCCGATATCATTGGCTTATACACTTTCACCCTTTTAGGGGTTGAATTTCCAAAAATTCTTTGTTAGAGCTCGCTTATCCTTGCCAAAAATTGTTTCATAGTGCTTGGTAAGTGAGCACTAAGAAAATCTGGGGGTAATCCAAGAAAGCCGACCGTGTATTAAAATGATCCTTCCTAGGCTCAGTGATTTCGGTTAAACACTTTTCACCCCCTTAGGGCTAAAATTGCAAAAATCTCTTTCCCCAAGAAAGGAAACTATACAAAATTCCATGTTTCTAGGTGATTTCGGCTATATATTTTGCACCCCTTTAGGAGTTGATTTTAATAAAATAATTTCTTAGAGCTCACTTACAACAAAAGAAAGAGAATTGCATAGAAAGTTTTACGTTCCTAGCTCCAAGAGTTTCATCTATACGCTTTTCACCCAATTAAGGGAGTGATTTTCCAAAAATCCTTTGCTAGTGCTCGTGTACCCCAAGAAATAAGACGACGTAAAAAGAAAATACTTTCCCCTATTTCAACCCCTTATACCTATTTTTTCGCGATATAAAGGAGCCTTATATCCTTTCTCAAGCTTTAGTTCATCTCTGTACCAAATTTCATCAAAATCGGTTAAGTGGTTTCGACGTGAAAGCCTATATGCTTTTCAACCCCCTTTTTTTTGGGTTGGGCTGCGGTTGGTGCGCTCCTCGCACCACTCCGTCCGGGCACCCCAAGAAATACGATGGTGTAAAAAAAAAATACGTTTCCAGGCCCAGTGGTTTCGGCTGTATGCTTTTTGGTATTTTAGGGTTTGAATTTCATACCCATGTAAAAGGAATTTCCAAAACGCTTGAGCGAATATTTATTTATTTATTATTAGGTGCCTCAATACAAAGATTCGTGGTTCGATCATCGAAAATGACGAATTTCCATACAAAATGTCATCCCCTATTTCAACCCCTTATACCCATTTTTTTGCGACAAAAAGTAGCCTATATCCTTTCTCAAGCTTTAGTCCATCTCTGTACCAAATTTCATCAAAATCGGTTTAGACGTGAAAGACTATATGTTTTTCACCCCCTTAAGGGGGTGAATGCCCAAAAATCCTTTGCTAGTGCTCCCCAAGAAATACGATGGTGTAAAAAAAAATACGTTTCTAGGCCCAGTGGTTTCGGCTGTATGCTTTTTGGTATTTTAGGGGTTGAATTTCATCCCCATGTAAATGAAATTTCCAAAACGCTTGAACAAATATTTATTTATTTATTATTAGGTGTCTTAATACAAAGATTCGTGGTTCTATCATCGAAAATGACGAATTTCCATACAAAATATCATCCCCTATTTCAACCCCTTATACCCATTTTTTCGCAATAAAAAGTAGCCTATATCCTTTTTCAAACTTTAGTCCATCTCTGTACCAAATTTCATCAAAATCGGTTTAGACGCGGAAGACTATATGTTTTTCACCCCCTTAAGGGGGTGAATTTCCAAAAATCCTTTGCTAGTGCTCGTGCACCCCAAGAAATACGATGGTGTAAAAAAAAATACGTTTCTAGGTCCAGTGGTTTCGGCTGTTTGCTTTTTGGTATTTTAGGGGTTGAATTTCATCCCCATGTAAATGGAATTTCCAAAACGCTTGAGCGAGTATTTATTATTAGGTGCCTCAATACAAAGATTCGTGGTTCGATCATCGAAAATGACGAATTTCCATACAAAATGTCATCCCCTATTTCAACCCCTTATACACATTTTTTTGCGATAAAAAGTAGTCTATATCCTTTCTCAAGCTTTAGTCCATCTCTGTATCGAATTTCATCAAAATCGGTTTAGACGTGAAAGACTATATGTTTTTCACCCCCTTAAGGGGGTGAATTTCCAAAAATCCTTTGCTAGTGCTCGTGCACCCCAAGAAATACGATGGTGTAAAAAAAATACGTTTCTAGGCCCAGTGGTTTCGGCTGTATGCTTTTTGGTATTTTAGGGGTTGAATTTCATCCCCATGTAAATGAAATTTCCAAAACGCTTGAACAAATATTTATTTATTTATTATTAGGTATCTTAATACAAAGATTCGTGGTTCTATCATCGAAAATGACGAATTTCCATACAAAATGTCATCCCCTATTTCAACCCCTTATACCCATTTTTTCGCGATAAAAAGTAGCCTATGTCCTTTCTCAAGCTTTAGTCCATCTCTGTACCAAATTTCATCAAAATCGGTCCAGTGGTTTAGACGTGAAAGCGTAGCAGACAGACAGACAGACAGACAGACAGACAGACAGACAGACAGACAGAGTTACTTTCGCATTTATAATATTAGTAAGGATTAGGTGTCTTAATACAAAGATTCGTGGTTCTATCATCGAAAATGACGAATTTCCATACAAAATGTCATCCCCTATTTCAACCCCTTATACCCATTTTTTCGCGATAAAAAGTAGCCTATGTCCTTTCTCAAGCTTTAGTCCATCTCTGTACCAAATTTCATCAAAATCGGTCCAGTGGTTTAGACGTGAAAGCGTAGCAGACAGACAGACAGACAGACAGACAGACAGACAGAGTTACTTTCGCATTTATAATATTAGTAAGGATGTATAAAATAAAATAAAAAGATAAGGAGGATTAGGGGTTATCGACTTAAAGTTGTCTCTAAGTCCATACATATTTGAATCTAGCCCTCTTCCGACAAAGAAACCTTTTCGGTTTCAGTGCAACTGCCTGAAAAATATTACCCAACTTAAGTTTAATCTCTTGAAAACGTTTAAGAAAACAGTTGTAAATATAGAAACTATTCGTTTAAACTACGCGAATGTTTGTTCTACATTTTATAAATAATCATGAATTATAATTAACACAAAAGGATAATGGTGTTTTAAAATGGCTTGTTCTCTTCCTTTCAAAAATGACTTAAACTGGAATGTATAAACGCACTTCAAGATCACTGTCATGGAGTTGGTCATATTTGGATTACACATGACAAAACTAAAGCTTTATATAGTCTACAAACCGGCGACATTCAGGTAATCCTCTATTACAATGAGGTCAATCTAATTCGGCTAGCGATAAACAATAAACGATGAAGATGACCATAAATTATAGGTCCACCAATTGAGATGAACCTCTATCTATAAGTAAGAATTCCAGATTTATTAAGAATGCATGCATCGAAAATCCGGAAATGCTTTTGTTCAATCAAAAAATCATGGCCGCAGCTCACAACCGTTATTAACTTACGTTTGCCACTGATCCAATGAGTCTGCTAGTTAGTCTAGACATCTAAAATATTGGTTTCAATCTCTCTTTACATTGCGACTACAAATCCCACATCAATTAATTAATGCTGACAGGGTGTAATGGTGTCTCCCTCTGTCAACTTCCAATTAAGATCTATTAAGTACAATTGTTTGGTTGTCTGTGTCATGGTACGCACACTAAGCTTGTGAGATACTTTTACGATGCCTCAAAACAATTAAGAACCGCATATTAGGACTGTATATGACATCTGATATGACATAATGCTTTAATCTTTATATATATATAATTCTTCTGTTCGTATGTTCTGTACTCCTAAACGGCTGCAGCTATTTTGATGATTTGTTTGTGTGTATAATAGATTTAAGAATGGTTTAGATTAATAATAGGACCCAGCAGTTGGCGCTGCGATCGACTTCAAGCAATATATTTATTTTTTTTACATTTAAACAAAACAGCGTTTGTTGGATCAGCTAGTAAATATATATAAATCAAATAACAATGCCCGCGGCTCCGGTTGCGTAGTCAACAGAATTATTGTTCAGAGATTTTGATTCATTTATATTATCTACTAACGTCTGCTTTGCTTAAGTCGATTACTTAGATTTTATTTTTAAGACGTAGTATAAATTTTTATCCTAGATAACATGTTTTAATTTAGACCTCTAGTAAAACATACGTGAAAACTGCATTCAAAGATAATTTGGCATCTGCCAAAAGAAATCCAAATCCTTTCGATACTTTTAAAGTTTTAAGAACATCTGGATAATAAACAAATAAATATAAACAGGTACATTGCATTCTAAAATGTTCGTAGCATTTAGAAGTCGGTAGCATTACAATAACGTTGCTTAATGCTCACATAACTACTACGACTATCGAAATAACGGTAACAGTACTTCTAGTTACGAGCAGTAATAAAAGGATTGGAATAATATCCTTTCTTCGTACTTATTGTGACTTATATACCTTTATAATGATACCCGTTTTTCCATTAAGGATATAATTATTTAATTAGAGTGCTAGCCTTTCAAATGGTTAAACGATATTGGAATTGTATATTTCTTGTTGATAATAATAGGCAATAATATTAAAACGAGAAGTACTGAATGGTTTTTTAAATGCGAATGTAATTTCAGTTGTTTATATTGTGGTTTGTTATGTTATCACGTTATAATATCTCCTATCTAAACTAACCATCGTGAAAATTTACATACAATTTTTCAGGATACTGAAAAGGCTTAAGAGTACCTTGCCGTCTCGTAGTTTTTTGAATATGAGCCAAACACCAGCAACGATTTTTGATAAAAATATATCTACCTGCATATTGCTTAAGATAGTTACTTTAATCTGAATAACAGAAGGCGAACATATGTCAGAAATTCTAAAGTTTATCCAGGAAGCTTTATACAAATTGACAAAAAAAAAATCGTTGGTTCTATGAATTGTTGAGCTACAGTTAAAGAGTTGATACCATCTATATTGTATATATATATATATATATAAGGAAATTAGTCAAATGTAAATTGTAACACATACAGTTGAGTGGTTAAGCTGACCTACCGTGCCAAGCATCGCCAGGTCGATCCCGTGCAGGACTTTGTGAGATCCAGAAAGTGAAGTTCGGCGTAATTTGTATCCGTTAAATTATATTTTTATTAAGTACCCAGTAATATAAGGATTATTTTCTTAGTGCAAGATGATGTCTTTAAAAAGTAAGTTTTTTATAAGCCCATGCTTATAGAGAATAAATGGTTTGATTTGATAATCTGATAGAGCAATCACGCGAACAAGAGAAAATTAGCAGAGCTCTGCTCAAAAAGAGTAAAACAAGCACATATATGTTTGCGAGCGCCACCGTACCCTCACAAAAAAATATTACACCACGGATTTTATGCTATATATTAGGGAACCCTAAAAATCATTGAGCGAAATGATACGACGTATTAAGATGAAAGTTTACACAACAGAGATATTTCTGAAACGTCGACTGTGAAACTTTCATGTTTGTCATGTAAGAAAGTACGAAGGAACATGAGCATTTGTCTTTGCTCAACTAAAACTCTAAGTTCGAGTTTGTATCTTTTATATTAAAATATATTTGTATGAATGTAGAAAGGGATGCGGATAAGTATGAAAACAGACATTTATAAAATACTAGTAACTCGAATTTCCGTATGATTCATCAACATCATAGCTCATATACGTCCCACTGCTGGGCTCGAATCTCCTTCCTAATGGGAAAGAAATTGATCTCCTATATCACGCTGGTCAGACGGGTTGTTATAAAGTTTTATTTCGATTTTCCTTTTTTTATTTCGATTTTCCGATTTTCCTTACTTATATACATTTCTCAGAAGAGTGTGTGGTGATGGAATAAGAATACAATTTACCACTATATTCACCCCTATCTTGCCCGTGGATGTTGTAAAAGACGACTAAGGGATATAATATGCATATAAATAACATCTATGCAAGAGAAGGAAATCTAGAATTAAACCCTATATCAACATATCTGACCAGTATGGTATAGTAGGTCAATTTCCCTCCTATTGGAGAGGTGGCTCGTGCCCAGCAGTGGGACGATTATGAGTTGAGACGAATAGTTGTTATATACACAAGACATCCCTTAGGTTTTTCTACACCCACGGGCTTGATAAGGGTTCTTGAATTGCACTTTACCTCCGTCACCGCATAGAAAATTCTGTACGATTACGAAGTAAGAATGCAATTCAACACTCCCTTTCTTGCCCATGGGTGACGTAAAAGAAGACTAAGGAATATGAAATGAAGATAGCATTTACGCAAAAGAAGGAATAATCAATATTAAGCCCTATATCAACCCGTCTAACCTGTGTAGAACAGTAGGTTAATTGTTATGAAAGAGATTTGAGTCTAGCAGTATTTGAGCTGAAATAATGATACAACTTTGTTGACTGACAATAACTTTATTTACGAGGAGATTTATAATAACAACGGTTTCGACTCGTAAAAATCGACTACGCGATTGAGAGAAAGAGCAGCAGCACTCTTCTGAAAAATTCATAACATCAACTGCATTTGCCAATCCTCTTTTGGCGATGATGACATTAGTTTCCCACAGGGAGGGCTATTTCTAGCAGCAAAATAGGTTGATGAATGGATGATACACGGCTCGCTTTGAAATTTGTTCATGCAAATACTTTTAATGTATAAGATTATTTGTATTACTAGTGTTTTATGTAAATTTTTTTTGGAAATATACATTTAATTCACTATGCAAGAATGAACATTTAAACATTTGTATATAAAATATTTATTAATTAGATGCCAAATATATTTTATGAAATAATGAAAGTATAATATTAAAAAAAGAAAAAATAATAATTAGTTATTATCTTATATTTTTAAACGAGCAATTCTTGTATATCTTATATATAAATTTCTAGCGTACGTGTGTATCTCAATGAACTCCTCCTAAACGGCTGGACCGATGTTGACGAAATTTTTTGTGTGTGTTCAAGGGGATTCGAGGATGATTTAGATTCACAATTGGACCCGGTAGGTGGCGCTATTCGGACAGGACAATAACATGGCTTTAGAACGACTTCACCGATTTCGTCCATCTTTTTTTAAGTTTTCTAATACTTTGAAAATGACTTTTACGGAAAAAAAATTTAGAAAGATGCACAGAAAATTAAAAAAATTGAGAAAACGTTTATATACGCTTTTCTAATGTAACCTATTTTTCGACTATATAAACTTTTCTATCTTTATATATACAAATCCTCTGTTCCTGTGTTTGTAATTAAATTCCTTCTAAACGGCTGGACCAATTTTGGTGATTTTTTGTGGTCATTCCGATATGACTTCTCATATCCATCGGAATAGCCATTCGGAACATCCAAACCACTAGGTTTAGATTAATAATTGGTACCGGTAGGTGGCGCTGCGATCGATTGCCAGGCGAATTCAATTTTCCATTTTTTTATACATTTGAACAGAACAACGTCTGTTGGGTCAGCTAGTCTTATATATAAATTTCTAGCGTACGTGTGTATGTCACTGAACTCCTCCTAAACGGCTGGACCGATGTTGACGAAATTTTTTGTGTGTGTTCAAGGGGATTCGAGGATGGTTTAGATTCACAATTGGACCCGGTAGGTGGCGCTGCTTTGTGTATGTCACGAAATTCCTCCAAACGGCTGGACCGATGTTAATGAATTTTTTTGTGTGTGTTCAAGGGGATTCGAAAATGGTTTAGATTTATAATTGGACCCGATAGGTGGCGCTGCTGTCGATTTCAAGGAGAATTTCTTTTATTTTATTTGATCAGAACAACGTCTGTTGGGTCAGCTAGTATATTATATATTTTCAGGATCTCGGAAACAAATCGACCTAGCTAGGTTTTATTTACAGAAAATGTTGTTTTGTCGGTGTTTTAGCTAATCAATACAATGACATAAAATGTTATTGATATTCTTTGATTAGGAATTCCAATTTCGTCGTCGTTGTCAAGAGTGACAATAGCTCAGTTGGGAAGTTGTCCAGTTTTCTTTTTGTTTTGTTTTGGCATTCAAACAGTGTGGGATCGAATCTCGGTGTTATTATTATTCTGTTTTTGTAATTTTTTATATTATTTTCATTATTTATTTTTTATTAATATATATCTAAATAAATTCGGCAAAAATACAACAAAACTATACCGAGTAATATCTGGCTTTATATTACTAATATAACACTGACAGTAATGGATGAACAGAGGCAAAAGGTTCGAAATACACTTAGTCTTGCGAAGATTTTAAAGTCAATGAACTCAAAACATTAAAAATCATAATTAAATAAAAATATTTATTAATAAGGGACGGCACAAAGCTTTGTCAAAGTGAAATTGTGAGCATATTTACACCCTAGCTGACCCAGTAAAAATATTGTAATAACTTCACCCTCAAATTGTCATGGTTGGTATGCTTTGATTGTAACCCTCGACACAATGTGATAGCTTGTTCTGCTTAAATTTAAACACACATTTACAGGCCATCAAAGACTTTTTTGTTTTTAAACAACATTTTTTGTTGTTGTTTGATTATTCAGTTGTACGCCTTTAAACTGAATTATTAAAAATTCGCTTAGCAAATTCTTCTCTATCACAATTCAAAATAATGTAAAATATTCATCAGTTCTTTTTCTTTAGGCGATTTATACGGTTCTATTTGATTTGCTATTTCCCACTCACTACCCTATAAGGTAGAGATAGCGAACCTTTGACACGCATGCCATTTATGGCATTTATAGCACACAACATAATATGTAGGGCACGCCACTGATTACAAAGTTTATTATGCACTCAGATAAAAAAACATTTCTATTTCGAATCTAATCTTCAACAAAAGAAGTCGCGTTAATGTCACCATTTTTTTTTTAAGGGTGGGCTATGGTAAGCACACACACGGTCCATACCATCCGGGGCGGCGAAAGAACGGTGCGAGGGCCCATAACCCACCCGTACCCACGTCACCTTCGTCGGTGGGCCGACTACCAGTGCCGAGTTCCTTGTCCTCAGTGGTTGGCACGACGGAATACCCTTTCGGGTACCCTCACCTCTCGACGTCCCTGTCCCGGGACGTCGGTCGCCGTCGCGCGGTCAGCCTCTCTGCGGGTCACGGACTAAAATCCCCGGTCCGGTCACCCGCGGCCTCGGCTAGGGCGGCCCCACGCGCAGATACTCGCGCCTGCGCTGCCCTAGTCACCGGCGGCGGAACGCGTCACCGAAAAGGAGCTTCTCGCGCGCACGATGCGCCGCCTCCTTCCGTGAGATGACGGCCTTACAGAAGGCGGCGACGTTAATGTCACCCTAATTTTAATTTACGTGTATAACTGAGACGTGGTATTTTTTTGTACGAAATATGGCAAGTTGATACATAAAGGTTTGCCATCCCTGTCGTAAGGCATCGTGACAGATGCTATACTAACTGATAACTTTAACGACATTCATGAGACAGAAAGTGCTGATGAATTGCATTATTAGCGGTCCGTCTGTCAGTACCTGTGAATTAAAGGGAAAAAATAATATTTATAGGAACCACTATAATTATTATAAATCAAATATTTGTGCAAAACAATCATCGCTGCTAAAGAACATAATTCATAAATTACCTATTGAAAAATGTTTGCAAACCCTTCAAAAATGCTATAAGCATTTTGAAGTCATCTAAACAATTTCTTTTTTTTCTATAATTCTAGTATTTCGCGGTCAGATCGGCCACATTAATCAGTAGTTGCCCGGCGTATCGAGGCATCCTGTGCAATACCAAGTAGCTCTGTGATTTATTGGCTTGAAGCGTCTACCACCTGTCTAGTATTTGGCAACGATACCTTACTGAAAATGCCGGTGGATGCTTTTAGGTTGTTTGCTTTCTGAAATATTGGATACATTTTACTGGCAATAGATACATAAGAATTTTTGACCTCTTTAAGCAATTCTGGTACATTTCAGGTACATTTAGAATGGGAATGAACTCATATGAAAAGTGGTCAATAAATTCAGTAACGATACATCAAGTCGCATTAGTTGATAGTTACCTTATTTTGGCAACCACAATGGGTATCACAAGTTTCCCAGCAGAGTGCTACCGTCTATTCTGCTGCCGAATTTGAGCTGGAATTTCTGACTCCTGAGGTAAACTAGGAGGAAGCATACAATTCCCCATTCCCTATCTTGCCCGTGATCGTCGTAAAAAACGACTAAGGGATATAATGGATATGCATATAACATCTGTGCAGAAGAAGGAAAGCTTGAAATAAAACCTTACACCAACTGACCAGCCCATGCTGATATAGTAGGCCAATTTCCCCCCTATTAGAGAGACGGCTTGAGCCCAGCAGTGGGACATGTATGAGTTGAGAAGGCGATGAGACGACGACGGTACTCTAATGGGGTGACGTCATATTGTATTCTTGACCCATCTCAAAACGAAAAATAATATAAAAAGTATTAATTAAAGATGCAATACTAAATAAATTTAGTTAAAGCTGTTTTCAGGAAACACCTTTACACTATTGAACGTTGGTTTCCTTGTCTGACTCATCAGTGTGCGTAACAAAACAAACTAGGGGATGAAAGCGAGAAATTCAGGGAATTCATTTCTTAGAAGTTATAACGAGTGAATGTTAGAAACTTTAGTATTAGTTCTTGTTACTTTAATCTCAAACGGAAGAATAATAACACTCACATTAATTTCAAAGTATTTTATTTATTTAGTTTTAGAAATATTTAGAATAGGATTGCAAGAGGTTGATTCCTGGTGTAAGATTGGCATTTAGAATTATATATATCTTTTCAAAATTATATTTCTACTTCGAATCTAGGGGCACCGTAGTTCCACCGCCAAGTCGAGCAAAAACGCTAAACAGCCGTAACATCCTTTTCTCGAAAGAATTAAAGCAATTTTCGGCCCACTATAACTTCGATGTGAATAAAACTAGAAGCCTGAGTTTGATTCTGAACACAGCAGGCATTATATACACACTATATATTTCAAATTTTATTCAATTTGCACTAATAGTTTAAGAATTATAATGAAATTTCGTAATTTTGTCACTCATTAAGACAAGAACTGAGTTACGCGTCCTGGTTTTTTTACAAGTTATGTTTTTGATGGCATTATGTTTACAGCTTTAAATGATCAACATCATCATCATTATCTCAGCTCATATAAATTCCACTGCTGCGCTCAAGGTTCCTGCACAATAGCAGGGACCACTATATAACTTTTGTTAAAGGGGGGTTATTTTGAGTTTTCGTTCTCTTACATAAGTGTTTTCTGTATATTACATCTTACATCCCACTGTCGCCTTAAACGAAACCCACGGGATCCTACCCATTGGTGTAGTAAAAGACGACAATGGCTGGTGTTGAATAGTGAATTCTATACTTTCTCAATCACCATACACAAAGTTTCTATAGTCAACATATATTAGAAGGTATTCCTTGCACTGTGTGAGTTCTATAAACTGTCATTGGTTCAGCGTGGGGGACTTATAGTTTGAACCCCTCTTATATATAACGTCACATCTTTTTATTCTATGTTATAGGTTAAGTTAACAGTATATAGTATAGATTCATTGTAAATTAGAATTAAGCTTAGAATTAGGTTTAATGTAAGCACTATCGTATTAGGTTTTTAGCCTGTAAAAAGATAGTCGTATTATATTAAATAAATAAATCTATCTTTTAATTAAATACATCTTGGCTTACTCATTTATTGGTTTTCTGTTTCACTTTTGATATTGTCAAAAACGCAATTACATTTAATTTGGTCCTTATCCATAAATGCTGAAAATTCAACGTCAAGATATCACAGAATCGAACTATGATTTTATTGTACAGACAACAATACTCGAAATTAATCCTTTCAAGATTTTCAATGACTAAGTAAAATACTTAATTTCGTTTAAATAAATCGCGTTCGTAGACTAATAGCCACGGAAACGCCACAGGGATCAAAGTGCATTGTCAGTAACGAAACTAATACTTAGAGAATTCTGAAGCACATCTCAGTGTTTGCCATTGACAACATCGTGATAATAGCAAGACATAGACGTGGTCTATTAATTAAATCTGTTTGCTATTTGACTGACTCTATTTGCTCGAACCTTAATTAACATTCTCGTTCTCATGTATAGCTTAGTTGCTCGTGTTATTTCCATCAAATATATAAATTATATTACACAATCACGCTTGTTAAATTCTAGTAAATAGGCAGTGTATTATTCATTATGTACTCTGTAACTCAAAAGTTACAGAGTAAATAATATGAAGAGAAGCTATTTACACCTAGGCGGCAGAAAAATTTTTTTTGATGAATATCCCTAAATACTGCGAATGATCAACGTATAGAATCCAGGACTGATCAGCTAATAAACATAATGCTCTACATTTCCTATTACACTCTTAAATGTTCCAGTAAAATATCCTTAACAAATAACAAGGCGTTCGTTGGTGCTGGATACAGAGATCAAGTTGGAATATTTAATCTCCTTTATTATTGTTCCACCTTTGCTCGTGGCTTTTTGTTAAGAATAAGGACCTTTAGGCTAACATGGCAATAAAAAAAAGACAGTTATTTTGTAGTATATTAAAAACGGTAATTAAGAACATGAACATTACTATGTAATTGATCTAATGTAATGGAAAGGCCACTGCCGATCATAGCCTACATGACTCAAATACTTCTTTGTCCAAAAGGGGTTGTTAAATTTTGTAAATCCATTCATAATCATTTCAGCTACAAGTTCCACTGTTGGGCTTTGTCCACAATAAAGGGGAAATTGATTTACTATAACCACGCTGATCAAACTTGTTGGTATAGGGTTTTACTTCGTATTTTCCTTGTCTTGATCTATGTTATATGCGTATTATATATCTTAGTCTCCTTTTACAACACCCACGAGCAAGAAAGGGGTTGGTGAATTGTATTCTCACTCCGCCACCACACGGAGAAGATATATACTTATAATCTGTATATCGCACCTAGATTACTTCATTTCGTTGTCATTGAGGTTGACGCTATGATGAATGTAGGTATGGATAACAATATCATGATATCAAAAATTATAACTAGTTTGTATTTTAAAATATTTTAATGAGAGATTCATCTACACTAAATTACTTTGTAGTTATCACTTTTTTATTGATCTCCATGTGATTATGGATTTCCCCTTCTGTGGGGAGGCAAAAGGCTTTAACCATTAGTGGACTACGATAGACTAATGGATGGACCATCCATATACCAGCATACCGTCGATAGATGTTTATTAATTCCCAGTCTACCGTCTATAGTCGTTTAAGAATTTTTAAACATATGGTTTAATACCACTATTATAACTATTTTTCTATTAAGAAAGACCACCTTTTAATAAATTAATTTATGGATCGTGTTTCAAGATATTATAAGAAAAACTACTAGTAGTTTGTCTTGCTAGTTTTACTATAATTAATGATCGCCTGTTACTAATTGAGTGAATTCGGGGAGAAGACAAGACGGCGACAACTTAAAAATACATTTTCTTTGTTAGTCACCGTCTGTGTTTAGCCGTATTGTGTTTTTATTTCCTTATTAAGATTACTAAACGAAAAATATTGTTTAAAAAATGACCTCTTTCTTCCTGGTATATGACATTCTCGATCGTGAAAGGGAAACGCGCCTACTATGTTATACTGGCTTCTATACTCGATAAATCAACGTTGGAGTTGAATCCGTATAATTTATTCTTTCATAATTTAAAACAATAAAACCACTGAAACTGACTCCGAATTATCAGTGTCGTCTTTAAGACTAGACTAATTAATTAGATTGCGTACGAAAAATTTATTTCATAAAATATTCGTAACATAGAAAAGAAAAATTTCGGTGTGATGACGGAGTAACAATACAAATCACCACTCCCAAGATAGCCGGTAGATGTCGTAAACGACGAGTAAGGGAATACAGAAATATAATTAAAATAACTCTAATCTAGGATTAAACATTATTAGTAAGAAATAGATTCTTACTGTGTGGTTTTATTCTAGGAAAGGCTGGGTACCTGTAATGTCCTTCGATAGTTCACTGGTCGCAGCAACATTTTTATTTCCTTCGGCTCGCTGATCGTAATGTTCCCACACAAAGTTCATCAATAATTACACTTCACGAACAATATTGATTTAGGTAATGAATTTTACCGAGCGGCGCGTGCGCAATTGCGTTTATTAGTTTTAGGAGTTCAACTCAACTTTATGAAAGCGTAGCGATTTTTTTTACGAGGCGGCCATTTCTTGACTTCTTGTTTTTTATTTTTTTATTTTTATTGGGGAAGCGGATATGAGAGGGCGTGGCCAAGAAAGGATGCGTTCGGAAATGTATATAAGGATTGTGTACCTTTGTAATGTGTAAAGTGTGGAGTGTATTTAATATTTTATTTAAATTATAAAGGGCGCGTACACTTACTCAAAGACATATATATAGTATTTTAGTTTTCATATCAATCATTACTATTAACTTTTTAAATTGTGAGTGAATATTAAAATATTAAAGAAATTTTTGAAATTTGCCCATATTTGAAGTAAATTCTTGTATAAAGCTGAAAGCATACCGAAACATAGGAATGAAGACCAAATGTTTTATTATAATTTATAATGTACCAAAAGTTTTATTTTAAATAATACCACCCAAATTAAGTTCTACAATAGAATAAATATGCGAAAGTCTTGTCTTTGAGCACCGTAAACCATTATCCGGTCTATATAAGATTAATTCTTATTAGTATTCGTTTCCATTTAATAATAGAAAAATTCTAATGGCTCTGAAATTGAAAATGAAATATAAAAATCTAATGCTATTTCCAAGCGCAAATCTTTCTTTCATTCAAAACCGCACAGCAATAGCTCAACAATAAGCCATTCCTCTTTTCTCACGTCACAATGAGACTGAGAGCGTATAAAGTCGTTGTTGTCACTAATTAATCTCCTCATTCAGATATAGTGGAGGCAAAAGTTAAGTTTCTAAATAATGCAATTGTGCTTATAAAAGTTGAATGAAATATTTACACCGTTGTTTTCTTATTAACTGCAATATTTCCTGATCTTGCTTTTCTTCAAAAATATTGAACTATAGACATTTCAGTGTTCATCCGTGGGTACTCCTCAGTGGGTATTCCGTCGGACCGACCACTGACGACAAGTCACCCCGCACCGGTGGTCGGCCCAACGACGAAGGTGACGTGTCACGGGTGAATTACGGGGCTATGCACGCCGCCCCTCTGTCACCCCGGACGGAGCCGGGCGACGGGTGCGCTAACCTTAGCCCATCCCCACAAGCAAAAAAAGAAAGGGTGATGAAGTAATACTATAATTCACCAGTCCCTATTCTGGTCATGGGTGTTGTAAAAGACGATTAAAGGATATAATATATATCATAGTTATACAAGCCCAACTTTCTGAGGGTGATTGCGTGTGGAGGGTTTTGGTGGTGCCCTTGGTATCACTGAGCCTCAATGCACGCATTCACAACTCCCTTCGCTTTCTTCGCGGTAGGCAACGGCCTTGTAAAGGTCCATGAGCGGCAGCAACACTTACCATCAGGTGTACTGTTTGCTCGTTTGCCACCGTTTGCAATAAAAAAAAAAAAAACGAAGAAAACTCGATATAAAACTCTATACCAAACTGTCTGACGAGCATGGTATAGTAGGACAGTTTTTCTCTTAATGGTTGTAAGGTTAAGCCCAGCACATGTCCCACACATGTAGATGTGAGTTGAGATGATAATGATATTATTTGTTTCTCTCCATTTTATATTAAGAATATACTTATATACTTAACATAATAGGTCCAAGATCCTGACCAAGTGGTCAGCACGAGGATTTATTATGCTTGTGTGGGTGCCAAGATGATATAGATTCATAGTAACACCCGATAAGTGGCACTGTAATTTTTAGAATTTTTTGTTATATGAATGAACTTTTTTTCTTTGGGACTAATCCCACCACACAATCCCACCATTGTAACTCCTGTAAGCCAGGATCCACAATGGTCTCCATGAATGACACCGAGGTTTGACCCTCAGGCAGTCCCGGGATATGATTTTAATTGTCTTGGGACCCGCAACAAATTTAATTAGAAAAGATTAAAGAGGAGGAGTTGAAAAGAGAGATTTCACTTCCCTCCTAGGCAAAGCGGGAGACAGGCAAATAAAATGACTAGTCAGCCAATAAGTAAAAAGGTGTACAGCTACGATAGCGCAGCAGTACGGCACCACGGATACGGAAGAGCTTAACGGGCCTATATGTAAGCGTTAAGATTGATTGCTATAGTAGGTATGGCAGAAACGCATGAACGCACGGAAATTTTCTCGAGTTGCTACAAGGTCCGTATAGTATACTACCCCACAGGTGACTTGCAAACTGTTTAACATAAGGTTACGCTCGTTTCGCCAGAGATCGCACTCCCAGAGAATGTGATGTGCTGATTGTTCATACTCGTGGTCAGATGTGAAACATTGACATAATGGTTTAAAAGAAAATTATTTATTTTTAAAGTTGCCATGGCCAGTTGAATGAATGAACTTATGAACTTTATTCAAAATTGTATTTATGTTTGATTTTAATTCTAGACAAAGGCATTTCGTCTTTATTATATACCCCCTTTGACTCTCTGTAATCGTATGAAAATAACACGCGCCACCAACTTGACAAACAGTTATTTCAGTACAGATGTACGTAGCTGTTCTTATGCTTGCCTGCGTAACTAAGATAATGTTTCGCGTACAAATTACTACATATAATTGTAAACTTCTGCTTCTATGAAATATATTTAATGCAAAATTTTTGTTATCAAATATTTTTGCCTCTGTTGATGGAATAAGACATTAAGAATGTAATTTACCAGCCCCTATCATGCTCGTTGTTGTCGTAAAAGAAGACTAAAGTTAATGATATGCCTATAACATATGCACCAGAAAACGAAAACTCGGAACAAAATCCTATACCAACCTGTCTGACCAGCATAGTATAGTAAGGTCAATTTCCCTCCTATTGTGGAGGAGGCTCGAGACCAGCAGTGGGACGTATGTGGGCTGCGATGATGATGATGATGAGATG
This sequence comes from Lymantria dispar, assembly GCA_032191425.1. Taxonomy (NCBI): domain Eukaryota; kingdom Metazoa; phylum Arthropoda; class Insecta; order Lepidoptera; family Erebidae; genus Lymantria; species Lymantria dispar. Next base: position 10,158,242 of record CM063448.1, read on the forward strand.
ATTATTACTCATGATAGCTCATATATGTAGCGCTGCTAAGCTCGAATCTCCTACTCAATAAAAGTACAATTGACCTTCTACACCACGCTGGTTAGACGGATTGATATAGGGTATTTTTTGAGATTTTTCTCTTGCATAGATGTTATATGCCTATTATATCTCTTAGTCATCTTATATAGGGATGCAAATATCGAATCCAAGAACATCGATGTATCGATACATCAAAGGAAGGTGTAGAGTTGAGGTAATAAACTTACATTTAACAGCTATTTTCTTATTTAGTAATGTTATTAACAAGGTTATGTTTACTGCAACAAGTTATACAGAAACAGTGTAACCAAACTGTTACGCAGACTCTACTAAACGTACTAATGTACATTTTAAATTGATGGCAGTCAAAATATCGATGTAAAAACATCGTTTTACTGAAACATCGATGTATCTTTTGCATCCCTAGTCTTATACGATACCCACCAGCAAGATTGTAGTAAATTATATTCTTACTCCATTACCACATGGAAAAAAAATACTGTTTTGATTTCTGAGATTTACGCGAATGTGTAATACATTGCAAATAAAACTATTTTACCGATTTTATAGCGTTTGTAATTGATTTTGAATTGCCCGACGTTTCGAACACTTTCGTTCATGGTCACGAGCGGACTAAAATATCTCACATCCAACAAGTCATCTTTATTACAAAGATTTATATCTAACCACTACACAAATTAGTTATTAAATTTTGACCCACAATTAGGTACATATTTGTTACGTCCTCCCTGAGGGGGGGACGTCGATCGATGGGAGGGTACCCCAGTTAGGGGTATTCCGTCGGGCCGACCACTGACGACAAGTTAACGCTGCTCCAGTGGTCGGCCCAACGACGAAGGCGACGTGGTTTTCGGGTGGGTCGCGGGAGTTGCGTGCTTAAGCCCCTCTGTCGCCCCGGACGGAGTGGTGCGGAGGCGCGCCGACCGCAGCCCAACCACAAAAAAAAAAAAAAGGTACATATTTGTTGCCGGTACAAGAAGAAAATGATTCTATATATACTAATTATACTGTTTATAGTTAGTGATTATTAAACATTAAATTTGCAGTACTTATTACGACAATTTATTAATTTAAACCTAACAAATCTAGTATAGTTGACAGTCGTACTAACGTATTACTATTTTATTTTAATTATTTAATTTTAATAAATATTTGCCTTTACACAGATTTCAATTGTAGAAGGGTAGATTGATTATGTTAATTGAGAACTATGAACAACGTGGCTCTATAATAGATGCCATAAATTTATGTTAATTCCATTAATTTACATAATTTAGCATGTTTTAACTAACAGTTGATAAATAACTATATTAATTCTATGTAAATGTGAATTATAACTAATTAAATTAAGCTGTATAATGCAGTTATCAGTTATTTTTTTGTTCATATCAGCTCAATGTGCCATGCAACCTCTACAATAGGAGCGAAATGGATATTTTTCTGAGTACGAGTAAGTTCTTAGCACCCCCTGCCCAGCCCGGGCCCGCTACCAAAATGAGCAGTGGAAAGGCGGAACTGCCGTGACTGGAGGCCGTCATTTTTATTGCATCCATTTTATTTTTAGGGGGGGAGGGATTGGGAGTGGTATAATGCCATAATCGCCACGCTTGGCAGACGGGTTGGCGTTGGCAGTAGGTGTAATAAGTTTTCCCATAGAGATAGCTGCTGCCTATTCTCCTGGTGAGGCCCTCAGCTGATTTTGACGATTCCCACGGGCGAGCAAGGGGTGACGGCAATTGTATTCCATCCCATCGCCACACGGGGAGTAAGATAGTGGGGGGGGTGAATAGTATTCGTACTCCGTCACCAGACGGAATAATATTTGTTAGAAGGATGATGTAATTTACCTGACATGATGTAGTGACTGATTATTATACTATAGGTGGAACTACGTAGGTATATTTAACAGGAAACGCCGATAGGCTGAGGGACGGAACTATGGTTTTTTGGTCGACGTCGATTTTCTTTTTAAAAGAGACTACAAATTCTGGAGCACTTAATTGTATTTAGGTGACCGATTACACAATTATTCACTGACTTCTGAACCGTAATGTGACGTGCGGACCGCTGTGGAAGAAAGGAAAGGTGGATGTGTGATATAAATGGAAAATAAGAATAATGAGGAAGAGGAGGACAGGAGATAATACGACAAAAAAATCAGTGTGCATTTAAGAGTAGCCTTATTACTTAAATGTAAACAAAAATTCTCTGACGTCTTGCTAAGTATTTTTTTATGTCAGCTCATATACGTCCCACTGTTGGATTCGGGCCTTCTCCATAATAGAAGGTAAATTTACCTACTATACTATATACAGGCAGGTTGCAAAGCAGTTGCAGGCAAAAAAAAACAAGACGTTTTATATGCATATTTAATACCTTAATCGTGTTTTACGACATACACGAGTAAGAGATATGAATTGGTGAATAGTACCGTTACCCCGTCACCATACAATGATATTCTTACTCCGTCACCATACAGTACTTGTTACTTTGGGTTAATTCCAGAAAGCAGTTTCAATCGCTGTTATATTTAACTTAACTTACGGTAATGGTAGGATCACACTGTTGACAGTTATCTGTCTACAGTCGCGGGCCGGTCCGTCCGGGGTAGTACCACGCTCTCGCAGAAAATCGACGTCTGAGTAGTAGCAATTTGTTACTGCGCTCCGTTCGGTGAGCGAGAGAGCCGGAAGCCCAACTTTCTGAGAGTGTTTGCGTGTGGAGGATTTTGGTGGTGCCTTTGGTATCACTGAGCCTCAATGCACGCATTCACACTCCCTTCACTTTCTTCGCAGTAGGCAGCGGCCTTGTAAAGATCCATGAGCGGCAGCAACACCTACCATCAGGTGTACTGTTTGCTCGTTTGCCACTGCTTGCAATAAAAAAAAAAACTAAAATTTAACAAACCTCAGGTGAGTGCGATTGATACTGTTGTTAACAATGGAACCTTCAGAATTACACGGAACCTTACTAGAAGGAAATCTAAGTGTAAACGCATGTTTTAATAAAACCGAAAATTAAAATATGTATGATATACGCCGTTGCAATAGCAAAGGTGAGTTTAATCAAAGACTTCTATTATTTCTATTTTGTCTTAGGCGGACGCGGGTGGGCGTAGAATACGGGTTTTATGAGATCTGACAATAGGAATGTCAAAATTTGACAGTAGCTCTCAACTAATAAGGGGTCGATAAAACCCTTATAACAAATCCTATATATTTTGTTTTCCATGATCCAAATAAATCTAACAAGGTTTGCATATCGCTAAGAATTCATACCACATATAAGGCAATTTTTATTCTTATAATTTCGTCGTAACCGAAATTAGTCGTTTTTTTATGGCACTGTAGGGCGTAGGCTAACCAATGATGAAGATGTCCAATAGACTAGTTAAGGCATAAAAGCGCAACCAAAAAATAAAGTTTCATCATTATATTTTGTATGTGGTGACTAAAAAGGAGGCAATTCACCACTCTCTATTTTGCGCGTAGACGTCGTAAAAGATGATTAAGATATGCATAGAACATTCATACAAGAAAAAGAGAAACCAAAACGTCTTACCAGCATGGTATAGTAGGTCAATTTCCTTTACTTGAGAAGGAGGCTGGAGTTTATCTATGAGACATTTATGAACCGAAATAAAACAATATCCATTGTAATGTCAGAACAACTGCATGTGAAAAAGATAATGCTAGAAATGATGATTTTTATGTAACTATAGTTACGAGAGCTTGAAGCGTTTCCGATTTATGTAAATGAACAATTTTATTCTTTAATCATAATCGTAAACAATATGCAATCGAATGCAATCACACGAAAATATTGGAATCTATCCAATAAGTTGATGTAATGAAAGCAACTTTACTGCGAACACGGGTGGGGGTAAGACGTTTGCAATTTCCGAACGAAATCTTTGTACGTTTTACGAGCAAGACAATAGATGTTTACTGGTGAATAGTGTTGGCAGACGGCCGAAGCGGCGATGCGGACAACTCATTTTACGCTCCGTGTCGCCTACTCGATCAGAATCCCTATTCTCGATCAATCGACGTGAAACATCGAGGTGTGTTTGCACTACTCTATAAGCAAAATATATCGTATCAGATACAGCTTGAAACCAAAACACTTAAAACATACTACAGATAACCACTTCGTACAATACTGATCGTTTAAGATGACTTTAAATGCGATTCCGTTGTGATAAATGACCGTCGTTAGTTGCATTTCTTTGTTCTTTTGTTGTTTTTTTTTAGACTGTACATTAATTTATGAGGAAAACGGCAATAAACAATGTGTTTTACAGATCAAAGCTGTTTTTATTGATGCTTCTTTTTATATGCTATTTAATTAAGTTGTGATAATTACGATGAATACAAAAATTAATTGCCTATTTGAAAACTAAAATATGTCTATAGTAATATTAAAAAGCTAAAGAGTTCATTTGTTTATTCTCAGCAACTCAGGTTTGAATTAGAAATTACTTTTAGTTTTGGATAGCACATTTATTGAAGCATATGACATCAGTTTACAACAAATAGAAGCTGTGCATCAATAAAAACGTTGCAAAAACGAAAAAAATATTCCTCATGAGAGGATCCATTGCATGCGGTGCATATTATAGGTGCCTATTGCATGTCTTTCAACTCTTTCTCTCTCTTATGGGATGCAAGCAAAGTTACGCGTTGCGTTATGTGTATCATGAACCCTCTAATCGCGTGTAAGTCGTAAGAATTGGCTAAGAAATTACCAATAGAATAGACAAGAACACTTTCATGGAATGTATATGTAAAGGTCAGCTCATCATCATCATCCTGGCTCATACACGTCCCACTGTTGAGCTCGAGCCTCCTCCACAGTACGAGGGAAGTTGACCTCACTACACCAAGTTGTTCACACAGGTGGGTATAGGGTTTCATTTCAAGTAAATTGGGTCTACTGAGGTCTAAAAGATTTTCGTTTCGATAGAAAATGCATGTTATTTTTCTAAAAGTATCTAAATATAAGAACTATTGATTGACAGCCAAGTCCCCACTAAGCTTGATGACGTAATCGGTTAAAAATAAAATAACTAGGATGATATATATAAAACTCAGAAAAGTTGAATTTCTAACAAAAGATTTCTTAAGAAACTCGTATAAAAGCCAAAAGACATTGAAGCGGCTGATGCAGACGACGTCAAAATCAGATACGATTCATTAGTGTAACGACCTTTTAATATTTAAGGGCAGTCTTTGATTGGAATGACTTGAAAGTGTCAGACGTGGCTCGAGGGCCGCGGCTTTGACTCCGCACAGCTCCTTAGCTTTTCAACGCATGAAAAGTGCCACTTGAGATTTTGACACTTTCTTCAACTTTGATGTAGAATTTTGGACGGCATTTAAGAATATTTGAGGTGTGATGATGGAAACATTTTATTCATTTTCCGTATAGTTACAGACTAAGAATACAATTTGTTAATTCGCCTTTGCTATACCGGTCGTAAGATACGAGTAAATGATACAAGTATTCACAGCATTTTTATGTATATCATGGTCAACAATTCTTTCACAATGGGAAAGAGAAATGATGGTTGCTCTTGTAGTCAACTCGTAGTCGGGTGCCGCTTGTGGGATCTGATCTTTTGTATTAAACTTTAGAATTCGTATCACAGTTCGAAGGACATATTAGAGCTATTACTGTATATAATTTTATGTAAGAAAATGATAAAAATAATAGAAATATTGCTGAAATGTCTGATGAGATTCTTGCTGGATTATCTCAATAGCCGCAATAAAATGTTAAAATTGACAATGTGTAAACTATCTTCGCAGGGTACATAATAAATGAATTTGAATTTATTAGATAAGAGAGAATAATATAATTAGATTTGAGGGAATAATCTAATTAGAGTTTTCTTTTTCGAGTTTACTTTCTCTTGCAATGCAAGAGAAAGTAAACTCGAAAAAGAAAACTACCGTTTAAAGTGGTACCTCGACTCTATCTGGTTGGCTGTTACCATTGCTGAAGATACTCATTGCTCAGTATCTTACCGTAAATTTGATGTAGAGGAGTTATTTGGTGATAGATTAGAAAAACTGCTACATTATAATGAATCAGTAATGCCAATATTTTAAATAATATCTGGTTGACCGAGCTTTGCTCGGTAATTTTTATTGTATTTTTGCCGAATTTATTTAGATATATATTAATAAAAAATAAAAATGATATAATGAAAAAAATATCAAAAATTACAAAAACAGAATAATAATAACACCGAGATTCGATCCCACGCTGTTTGAATGCCGAAACAAAACAAAAAGAAAACTGGACAACTTCCTAACTGAGCTATTGTCAGTCTTGAGAACGACGACCAAATTTGAATTCCTATTTGGAGAATGTCAATAACATTTTATGTCATTGTATTGATTAGCTAAAAACACACCTTACCCGCCTTGTAAGGTGAAGTAAAAACCAACAAGCTGTGTCAAAATTTACTGTCAAACACGTTCATACTAATACTATTTTATTATAAGTATTACAAAGACGTAGTAGTTTGGAATGACACTAAAGAAATAATTATTATATTGTGAAGGCCTTTACAAACATACAATTATGGAACACAAATTACATGGAGATTTCAAACAAAAATTTTTGGATTGCACTTAGCCTGCGTGGGAATCGAAGTCAAAACACTGGCACGGTAAGTCGATACATTTAACAATATATATTTAAAGACAGAACTGCACTTAGGAAATAATTCTACTATTGCCGAGGACTTTACGTACATGTAATTATCGGACACAAATTACTTCCAGACTCAGAGTAACATTTTGTGGATCACACAAAGTGTTGTCCTGTGTGGGATTCGAACCCGTGACACTGGCATGGTAGGATGACGTCTTAACCATGATGACATCTGTGCAATCTATGGATTAGTGTAATTAAGTTAATCTCCATAAAATTAGAATAATCGTTACTAACTACACTCGTGTAATTAAATATTCATAAAATACAACTTTCTTCGTCGCTGCAATAAGTTTAGATTTTTCCTTATTATCACATGAAATTGCACCCCATTTTGAAAGGGTTAAGTCTCAAGGGAGGTGTCGAATCATTCAAACGAACTTACTAACACTCTCCCCTGGGTTCGCTGCACTCCATTCACGTAGAGTACAAGTGAAAAAAAACAATTTGAAATTCATTCAAAATCGCATGGTATGGTGTTCATTCATTTTCGAAACCAAATAACCGTTTTCTACTAACTGTTGTAGTATCCGTGTGATGACGGATTAAGAATACAATTCACCACCCTCTGTCTTACCCGAGAGTGTCGTAAAAGACCACAAAAAAATTATGTTCGGGAAACTTAAGAGGATCTTCTCGTCCAACATTCCTCTGTGTCTGAAAACACAGGTCTCCGATCAGTGTGTATTACCAGTGATGACTAACGGCACGGAAATGTAGTCCCTAAATGTAGGCCTCATAACCGCTTGGAATTTGAGCTTTCAAAGTCGCTTAGCGGGCTATGCTCGGGATTTCTCTGCGAGATTGAATCAGAAGTACGGAAATCTGCAGAAGAACGGCTGTAACCGACATACCACGAAGAATTAGCAGGATGAAATGATCGCTCGACGAACCGACAACCACTGGGGAAGAAAGGTTCTTTAGTAGCGACCACGAATCTAACAACGCAGTGTACTGACGACATTTTGAAAGTCACAGGGACCCATTGAATATAAGTAACACAGGTGCCCTGATTAAACTTGCTTGGCATCGTTAGATGCGGGCGGCACAGGACCGCATTTTATGGCGTAACATGAGGGAAGCCTACGTCCAGCAGTGCGGCGATAGGCTGAAATGATGATGATGAAGAGATTATGATATAAAGATCACACCGGTGCAAGAAAAAAGAACCTCTAAACCATCTGACCAGCGTGGTATAGTAGGTCAATTTCCCTTCCACTGTGAAAGAGAGCCGATCTCAACAGTGGAACTTTAATCCAAACAAAATAAATATATTTCATGTATATATATACGTTCATTAAAATCAGTGACAAAATGTTTGCCGCATTATTTTTATACTAAAGTTATAGAAAAAGGTAAAGATAATAGGTATTTTCATTACATTAATATTTAATCTGGTTTGGACAATTTGACAATATATTGTTAGACTGCACAGATAGCGTAGTGGTTAAGATACCGACCTATAATGCGTAGGGTCGCGGGTTTGATCCCACACAATACTTTTTACGATCCACATTTTTTCTTCTGAGTTACATCGTAACACACCCCACCCAATCCGTCCGGAGTGACAGAAAGGTGGCGCGCTACCCCTTAACCTTACCGTAGTCTTCCTATCGCCATTGCACTGACCACTGGAATAGATTCCTTGGCCTCAGCGGCCAGCTCAGTGCCCACACTCTCTCGGAATACTTATAACACCAACTGCGATTACCAGAGAAAGCCTATTGAATTTCATTGAACATAATCTTATAGTCTAGTGTATTAAGTGTATTATTTTTTTTTTGCGAATACAACCCCTTTTTTATTTCACTATCTGACCCAACAGACGTTGTTGTGTTCAAATCAATCTCACTGAAATTGGTTACACACCGGCACCTACAGGTTCCAATTATTAATCTAAACCATTCTCATATCTATTGGAACAGTCACAGAGAAATATCAAAATCGGTCCAGCCCTTTAGAAGGAGTTCAATTACAAACACACGAACAGAAGATTTTTTATATATAAAGATTATTTACTACTTCGTTAAGTTGCAGCTAATGTCGCTGCAACTTAATTAGTACAATAAATTCTGTTTCAATATGACGGCCTCCCTCCTAAGCTATATAAAAAATAAGGAATAAATACTTTGCCCAAACTGGGAATAGATTCTATAACCACGTAGTAAACAAATATACATGTAGTAAACTGCTCCGCGGATATCTCATCGCTTGGTAACTTAGAATTTAATCCGGCGCTTCTCGTGAATATTACAAAACTGCAATTTCCGTATCAACGAGGTATAAATAAATAATACATCATTCTGTAGCTACATACCCAACATGTAAGCCCCATTAGTATTCACGTATAAATTGTTCTTGCTAAGGTTTATAATAAGGCTTATAATATTTATACAATATACATGTAAAAATTTATGCTATATTGTTGCGGCTACGATAATATGAAGCCTTACACTGTATCTGGGCATCATAAAAGACGACTAAATGTTTAACATACACATGGATTAATTCCAGCTGATACCGCCTGGTCAATAATTTACATTGCCAAATAGGGTTGATGTCAAGCGAAGCGACACTATGACCTGGTCGTTTATGTGAAAGGGGAACTTCTTAAGAAGAAACTCATCACCCCCCATCTTGTAGAATCTCCTTTTGGACAATCTGCTGGAGAGTCTCTCCGAGACCACATAAGACTCATACAATAGTGCTAACCAATAAACTTAAATACGATAGCTCTCATCTGGTCATGGGTGGGATGACCATTGCTATCTCAAATTAGTTTAAAACCCTGGGATTAACGATAGACAGCGGGTTAACGCTTAATGCAAATTTTGCAAATGTTTGCAAGAAGGTACTGTCGAAAGTCGCCAGAGTGTGTTGCGGCCTCCATTGTGGCCATAATTATATAACAGTGATAGTGGCCATAATTTATCATTAGTTATTTTGCTACTATTATGTTCGCAAAATATAAGAGTCCTTATCTTAGCAAATCCAAAATATAAGAAACCTTTTAGACGATTGTGAAATTACAGCTCTAAACACAATCAAAAGGAATAAAAAACGAATTATATCCTTATATATAAATTTCATGTATATGTGTGTATGTCACTGAATTCCTCCCAAACGGCTGGACCGATATTGATACAATTTTTTGTGTGTGCTCAAGGGGATTCGAGTTTATATTCACAATCGGACATGATAGGTGGCATTTTATTTGAACAGAACAACGTCTGTTGGGTCAGCCAGTTTATTATAAAATCAATAAGAATAATAATAAATGTGAACCTGAAATACCAATTGTAAACAAACCAATATCAAATAATAAAAACAGCTCTCCAAACTGCCTATTAAATGGAACGGTAATGGTATATCATATAACAAAAACAAACTTACTTTCGCATTGATAATATTAGTAACTAGCAACCCGCCCTCGCTTCGCTTCGGTTATAGGTTATAGTCGTTTTACCCGCGTAGTTCCCGTTCCCGTGGGAATACTGGGATAAAATAGCCTAGTTTACGCCCTGATATTATAGTTTTCCATTGGTGAAAGAATTTTTGCAATCGGTCCAGCCGTTTTGAAGATTACCCGGAACAAACAGACAGACAGACAGACAGACAAAAATTTTTTAATTGCTATTTTTGGTATAGGTGTCGTGCAAATAACCGTGTGAGCATGAAAAAAGCCTATTATTTTGACATTACAAACAGACACTCCAATTTTATTTATTGGTATAGAAATTCTTTAAATTATTTTATTTATAGTGTGATACTTTTTTTTTTGGGTGGGCTATGGTCAGCGTATACGCCGTCCATTCTGTCCAGGGTGATGGAAGGCCAGCGCGCGGCCCCATAACTCACCGTATTCGCTCTAATTCGCCATTGGGCTGACCACTGTGCAGAGTTCCTTATTGTCTGTGGCCAGCTCGGCGGGATACCTTTTAGGGTACCCTCCCTTTCTAACGCCCCTCTCGGATCAACGTGTGATACTGTAACGTCAGACACTATTATACAATTTTTTAATTCCTTTAGAGAAATCTTCCTTTTTTATTAAATGCAACAAATTTGTAATGGAATCATATAATTGAATCCAATATTATATTAAAGGGAGGTAAAACGCTTGCCTTGAATTATCTATAACAGATCCGAAATACATAATTCAAGTGCCATTCCATTTTAGTACTCAGAGACTCGGTTTTCCATTCAAAATCTTACACGAGAACCGTATCAGTAGAAGCATAATTTCCTGTACTGAAATATTTATACCAAGATCGTACGTAGCATCGGCTACATTTGCTACGATTGTAGCGAAATCTACGACGTCGGTTCTACATCTATAGAACCTATAGTACTCTAAATGAATTATTCTGTATACCAAATCTAGACGATATTATTTTTAAATGTGCTTAGTAATTTCCGAAGTGTATGTTCTGTTCTGTATGATGACGGAGTAGGAATACAATTCACCACTCCCTATCTTGCTCGTGAGTATCGTCAAAGACGACTAAGGGATATTATATGCACATAACATACAAGAGATGGAAAACTCGAACTAAAACCCTATACAAGCACATCTGACTAGTGTGATCTATTAGATCCATTTCGCACTTATTTTAGAGGCTCGAGCTTAGTAATGAGACGTATATGAGCTAAAATGGTAAATGAATAATCATATTTCAGATATAGATTTATACTATAAGTGACAAATACTGAATGGCCTACTGCAAAAAACATAGAAAATAGATATACGAGATTAGTTCGAGATTTAGTTTACCATGTTGCCAGGTTTTTACATTATTCGAGCAGGTTGGAACATTTAAAACATAACTTGTCAAAAAAAAAAGATGAAAATTATCATCTATGAAAGCATAAAAAAACAACTGAAAACCATGACAATGCAAGTGCTTTAGACTATATTCAATATTACTAATCGTTGACATGAGGATGGTGAATACGGACACAGTTAATTGTTAAGCTAGTAGGATCAGACAAAGAAAACATACATGCCGTGACAGTAATTTGTATTAGGAAATTTAAACCATTTTCAGACCCGGCGGAGGTTATCTGTACAGTTTATCACAAAAGAAACGTTCCTCTTCCTTTAACCCCATACAGTGCGTGTTATAGCCATATGCCTACTCTACACGAGAGAAATCATGTACTGCACCTCGTAGGTCAGACAGGCCAGCGTATGGATTAGTTCGAGTTCCTTTTTTGTTATAGTGGTGTAAGCTGCTTAAATCCCATGATCAAGTTTTACGATTCCCACGGGGATAGAAGGGGCAATGACCATTGTATCCTTAATCCGTCACCACACACATAAAAAAGGGTTGACAATCATAAAACTTAGCGAAAGCCCTTTCTCCATCTTATGTTTTGCTCTGATCTGCGCAGCGTGAAATAGATATCATAGTAAAAAGAGGTTGTTGGCAACTTCAACATTAAAAATGTGTGTTTTGAATCTGTATACTCTTCCACTTTATCTTTTTTACCTCATGTGTTATTAAACTGTACTTTTCCTCATGCTTTAATTAAAATTAATATTGTGGTAATGCAAATAGCGATTTTATTGTTACTTTAACGACCTATGTACAACAGTCCACTAGGAAAATTGCTGGCAATTTCTATATAATCTGGATCGAAAGAATATTAAATTCAAGTGTGTTTTAAGCATGAGGCAAAGAATCGTTCAATGACACACACGATGCAAGAGAGAGCGCTAGATATTATCCAGATACAAAATATAGACATTTTTAATGTTAGAGTTGCCAACACTGATATATATTCATCCATCCAATGAACTGTTTTTATTCAAAACTCTATTCTGTAAAATAAAATATACTTAGTTACAAAGAAAACTTATTAGTTTCTCATAGTTTCATATATTTCCATTAAGTAGTCGTACATATTTCGTCAAGGGTATTTTTAATTTCATCCATGTAATCTGAACGACCGTATTACCTACCGAGTGTAAGAACTACTGTAACTTCTCAGCGTCGTCGGCAAACTGTATGCTAAGGTACTGATAGGGAGAGTTATAAAAGAGACGGATGAAAGAGTCTGGGATGTGCAAGCAGGATTCAGAAAGGGAATGGGATGCACGGACCAGGTCTTTTCCTTACGTTGCATAGCCGAAAAATTCTTGGCTAAAAACCAGAAGGTCTATTGCGCTTTCGTGGATTTGGAAAAGGCCTATGATAGAGTGGTTAGGAATGAATTGTGGTCAGCATTGTCTTTGCATGGGGTGAACGACAACCTGATACGGGCACTGCAGTCTCTCTATGAGAACTCCAGTGCCTGTGTCAGAATAGAGGGAGCATACACTGAATGGTTTAGCATCCAAAAGGGTGTTAGACAAGGATGTGTAGCATCACCATGGCTGTTCAACCTATTCATGGACAACTGCTTAACTGATTTAAAAGAGAGTGAATATGGACTGAGAATGAATGGATTACTTATCAAATGTCTTCTCTACGCTGACGATCAAGTTCTACTTGCTTCGTCGGTGAATGAGTTGCAAGAGATGGTAACAGCAGTACATGAGGCTTTTGAAAGAAAAGGAATGAAAATTAATGTAAAGAAGACGAAAGTTATGGTATTTGAAAGGGAAGAAGCTATGACGGAATGCAAGATACGTATAGAAGATGAAATATTAGAACAAGTGCAAGAGTTTGTATATCTGGGCTACATTTGCGAGAGATGGTAAGTGTGAAAGTGATATTGAAAGAAGAGTGTGTAAGGGAAATATGGTGAATGGTGCTTTGCGCACCTTTATGGGCAGCCAAAGCCTGTCTAAGAAGGCTCGCTTGGTTGTGCATAGAGGAGTGCTTGTACCAACTCTAATGTATGGAAGTGAGAGCTGGGTATGGCAGAAGAAGCACGAAAGTAGAATAAATGCTGTGGAAATGAGAGCGCTGAGGAGCATGATTGGTGTGAAATTGAGTGATAGAATTAAAAACAGAGTAATTAGGGAACGTTGTGAAATGAATGTAGATGTAGTGACAAGGATTGAGAAAGGTATGTTAAGTTGGTTCGGCCATGTAGAGAGAATGAATGAAAGGAGACTAACAAGGAGAATTTATAAGGCGAATGTGAACGGAAGTGTTGGAAGGGGAAGACCGAGGCGGACGTTCCACAATCAAATCGGGGACGTTCTTAAGAAAGGCCAGGTTAGGAGTACCCTGAACCGAAGAACATGTATGAGGAGATTAATGAATGTGGACGAGGCGAAAGTGGTATGTCAAGATCGTAGCAAGTGGAAGGAAGTGGTCTCTGCCTACCCCTATGGGAAAGAGGCGTGTTTATATGTATGTATGTATGTATGTAAGACTTTGTAGTATCTATTAGATTTTATGAAAGACAAAACTTGCAAACATTAAACCAGAAATTGCAACCAGTACCTCATAATGGAGTATCATATGCATATGCTATTAATTAACCAAGCAGTAGCATATTTGACACAAATAATAGATTAGGTTATGCTAAAAATCGAAATATCATCATCATCGTCACCGCTAATATGCGTTCTGCTGTTGGGCTCTGGTCATCTCTGTGGGCAAGAGAATCTTCTATATCACGTCAGACAGACGTAGTGGTATAGGATTTCATTTTGAGATTTTTCTTTTGCCTATCCCTTAGTCGTCTTTTACGATATCCACGAGCAAGACAGATGGTGGTGAATTGTATTCTTACTTCGTCACCACACGGATAAAAACAAATCAAAAATTTTTACTAAAATGTACGTCGACTTTTATTTATATAGTTATGGAGTATAAATACAATGTGTTAGTCACAATTTCTTCCTTCGTGGAGTATGGTTATCATAGAATCTGATGAAACGACGAACTGACGAAGAAGCTGATAACATCATTGGAAGATAATTTTTAACAAAAAAAGCCCGACTTCAAACAGTAAACTAATCAAATTTTAAGAATGCCACCAATTGTTCAAGGATACCATCATCAGATCCTAACCTGATGATTATGGGACCACCTGGGAAGTACGCCCTATCAAACAAAAAAGAATTTTGCAAATTGGTCCAGACGTTTCAGTAATCGGTGAACATACATAAAAAAAAATATTCCGACCAATTGAGAACTTCCTCCTTTTTTGAAGTCGGTTAAAAGAAAACTTGAAATAAGATTACACACCCGTTTCACCGACGTAGCATAAATATGTAAAATTTTCTAACATCATTGAGGAAACGAGCAACCCTCGCTCGCTTCGGTTACAGTCGCTTTAGCCGCGTAGTTCCCGTTCCCGTGGGAATATCGGGACAAAATATAGCCTGTGTTACCTGATATTATAGGTTTCCATTAGTGAAAGAATTTCTGAAATCGGTTCGGTGGTTTAAGCGTGAAAGCGTAACAAACAAACAAACTTATTTTCGCAATTATAATATTAGTAAGGTATCTATTTGAAAGAAAGAAAGAAAGAAAAGATCTTTATTTGTTTATAGTGCTTGAAAACATAAAAATTAAGAAACAAAAAAAAAACAAAAACAAAAAAATAAAACACGTAAAAACAAAATGGACTTGGGCTCAACTTGTGGTTGGGATGCGCACGCATCCCTGCCGTTGATTTTCAGCCCAAGCCAAACTTACAAACTAAAGCCTATGTTATACTGCCCTCCCGAACACAAAACAGAAACATAAAAATAATTTAAAAATAATTTACATATAAATAATTTAATTATAAATAATTTCATCCATGTACATACATGTATTTCACCTTCTACTTATCTTCATGTCACATTGTAGCCTGAATTAGAGATCGTTTCAGAATTAACCTTCGATAGCAATAATTTTTGAAAGTGAAATGAGAGACAGAATATGTTGGTAGTAGTAATACATTCCAACATTTAGAAGCAGCAATTCTGAAACGTCCTGTGGTCTTGGCCAGGGAGTGCCGGGGCATAACTAGCCGGCGATTGTCTTTTTCCTTTTTCCTTGTGGTATCGTGAGAATACTGTTAACCACTCCCTTTCTTGCCCGTAGGTATCGTAAAAAACTGGTAAGGGATATAATATGCAGATAACATCTATGCAAAAAAAAGAAAACTTGAAATGAAAACTTATATCAACCGATCAGCGTAGAATAGTAGGTCAAATTCCCTCAAGCCCATAAGATGTTGATGTTATAAGTCCCACTGTTGGAATCAGGCCTCCTCAGCAATGGAAGGGAAGATTACCTACTATACCGCACTGGTCAGATGTGGTGGTTCATGTCAAGTTTTCCTTCTCTTTTATAGATTATCTGCATCACATATTTCTTAGTCAGCTTTTACGACCACGAGGATGGTGAACTATATTCCTTTTCCGTCGCTACAAAAATATATGCAACTATTAAAGAAAAACAATTGAATCAGGCAAATTAATTCAGTATATCCGGTACTTCTTTCAACATTTTCTCTACATACAAATTGAAACAATATCTAAAGTGGGTGAAATCAATATCTAATACATATTTACATAGATACATAATAGTCTGTACAAAAGAGGCTTACTATTGGCAAAACATAAAATACTGCCTGTCAATTTTATACTTCTTTTTACCTTGTTTTTTTATAACGAAACGCGGCCATAACATTTTTATAGTATGAAACATACTATAAAATGGGTTTTAGTGTACAGACATTCGTGTAAATCCTTGCTTTAGTATCTAGTTATATATATATACCAATTACTGATATGCTTCACATACTTATGTCTGTTACTTAAGATTCAAAATTCTGTAGCACAGTATTAAAATTTGAAGTGCTTACAATCCTGTTACTCTCACATAAAAATTAAGCATTTTAAAATTTTATTGTAAACGTTCGTAAATCGCGAAATGAGACGTTATATTGAAAATTAGGTCTTACTTACTTTAATATTCTTTTTGCTTTTTATGTTCAAATTTGCTGAAGACTCGTTCATCTTTATCATCATCTCAGCTGATAAAAGTCCCATTGCTGGCCTTGGGCTTCCTCCATAATGGAAAGGAAATTGACCTACTATACTCCCGCTGGTCATACGTGTATACGGTTTTTTGAGTTTTCCTTTTCTGCCTGCCTTTCGTATTCATATGATAATTGAATAATTTTATGTAGATAATAAGTAATATCTATATATACTAAATACAATTTTTCCGTGTGCTGAAGGAGTAAGAATACTCTCTCCCTATCTTATCCGTGGATGTCGTAAAAGACGACTATGGGATATAATATACTCATAACATCTATGCCAGAGAAGAAAAACTCGAAATAAAACCCTATATCAACTTGTCTGACTAGCATGGAATAGTAAGGTCAGTTTCCCTCCTATTGTGGAGGAGGCTCGAGCCCAACAGTGGGACGTATATGAGCTGAAATGATGATTAATGATAAATAAGTAATATTTGACATAATTTTACATATTAAATATTCGAATAATTTCGCATGTTATAAGAGAGTAAGAATAACATTCACCCATATTTCATCATATGCATATTTCATCCCTTAGTCGTCTTTTACGACACCCACTGGATATGGGAAATTGTATTCTTACTCTGACACCACACCGAAGCATTATTTTATAACATTAAATAAACAGTACATCTATACCTGTAAATCTTCACCAGCATTGAAATAAGGATAGTAAAACAAAATATAAAGCAAGTCAGTCTACCGTGAAAATTTAAAAATCCGTATAAAACTGAAACCAATCACTAAAAATATTCCCCAAACCATAAATTCTTCAGCGCTTCAAAAATCATGGATTAACAAAAATTATAAGCATAACGGTGTCTGGAAGCGACAGCTATTTATTTATTCATTGAGTTGTGAACGATGCGCGTTGGAGTGGAAACGTCGTGTCCCATCAGCTGCATTGTGATGCACTCAATTAGCAACTGTTAAATGTTAAGGACTTTGACTTCGACTAATTGCTGCTATCACTTAGCGAGTGAAATTTAACGCCATATTTTTAGTCGCCTACTAGAATAATTTGAATATTTTTAGTTATTCGAAAAGTTATTTAGAGACAGTGTTATTTTTAAATCATTCTGACATAAAATTTTAATCTTGTAGTATAGCAAATATATTACATTGACTTTGATTTATTGAACTCAGAATCATCATCATTATCATTTCGGCTCATAGACGTTTCACTACTAGGCACGAGCTTCTACAATAAGAGAAAAAATTACCTTCTATATCATACTTGTCAGACGTGTCGGCATAGAATTTTATTTTGAGTTTTCCTTCTTTTGCATAGACGTTATCTACATGTCATATCTCTTATCATCTAGGATACCCATGGGCGAGAAATAGGGTGGTAATCTGTATTCTTACTCTGTTATCACGTGGAAGAATATAGTTAGATCTATAGCTATTTATATCTATACTAATATTATAAAGAGGTAAAATTTGTAAGTTTGTATGCAGGGGGTAATCTCTGGAACTCATAATCTAATTCTAATTTTATTTTAACTGGCAGAAAGCTACATTATTCCTGAGTGCTATAGGCTATAAATTGTTTCTATAACATGTATATTAACCGAGCTATCACAACTTTTGTCTGGCAAGTCGGAAAAAAATACCTCGTAAAACAGAATTATTTGCGTGCGCTGCCTAAACAGTTGCTTAAAATTAAAAAGAATGTATGGCTACCTGGTTCATCTTAATTATTTCTACAAAAAAGTCAGCGATACCATATCTCTATCTTTTATATTTTATCTTTTATACTTCTATTATTGCATTAAAAAATTTTTTTTTCGGCATTGTTACGTTTGGTTGATTATTTGAGCAACAAAATATTAATTCTTATGACAATAAATTATTTCAGTATCACAGGAACATCATACAGATAAGATTTGCCATTTACAGTATATCAATTGGTCATACAGTTTCGGAGATAATATAAAATTACTAAAACGCAAAATGACCCTAGCATAACTTTCATTGTGCAGACGTTTTACCTATTTGCCCATAGATGGCGTTCTGCAATGACGTCATTTTTCTGAATCGCGGTGTTAAGACTTTCCGTGGATTGATGACCCTCTCGAATTATTATGCCCACGTTGTCGTTAGTTGGAGTTCTAAAAATTACATGTCAGTTGGTTATTGGTTTCGGTTGTTTCGTTCGCATGGTTGTTGTTGTTGATAGATACCTCATAATCTACACTAATATTATAAAGAGGAAAGATTTGTATTTTTGTATGTAACGAATAAACTCAAAAAATACTGGACCGATTTAAAAAATTCTTTCATCATTGGAAAGCTATATTATCAGGGAGTAACATAGGCTATATTTTATCCCGGTATTCCCACGGGAACGGGAACCTACGTGCGTAAGGCGACTGAATCCGAAGCGAAGCGAGGGCGGATTGCTAGTTAGAAATATTAATATAATAAATATTGAATAGATGATGATTAAGTCTGAATTACTATCCTGCTCTTTAGCAAAAGATGTTTCTATTCAAGGTTTTTTTACCCGACTACGGCCGGAGGAGAGTTATGAATTTGACTGGCTATTTATGTATATTCAACTGTTCCCTCATAGCTCTTCAACTACTTATTAGAATTGGACAAATGAGGCATCGTTAGAAGCATCTTGACCGTCCGCTGGTTATAAGCTATATAACGTGTCACTGAATCTAATTTTTCGCCCTCTAGCGGTCATAAAGTAACGGGTTAAGAAATTAATTTGAGATAAATATGCCGTATTTGGTATATATTATACATTTTAAAAATAAATTTATTATTATCATTTACTCGTGACGTTGTCCGTATTTATTCGATAATTGTGATATTTCTATGGTATGCTGATCTATTCGTCATACCTTGTAGACTAGTACTTGCCAAAATAAGGCAAATGAGGTATCTTCAGAAGCGTCTTATTGGCCGCCTAATTATGGCGTGTCGAATATGGAATGTGGTACTCTCTGGCGGACAATAAAACTAAGATTAATAAATAAATTAAGATAAGCATACCGTGTTTGCTATCATTAGAAAAGGTTTCACTAGTACATTACAAACATAAAGCATTTACTTGTGACTTGCTACAGTTGATGTATATCACGAGAGTGATACATTAATGACATTAGTACCTCTAGTTCTACCCTATGTAAAAGGAGTCACCGATAAAATTAGCTACATCCTGAAACGCGCTTCCATAAAAGCTTATTTTAAGCCACTGAAGAGCATTAGCCAGTTCTTACCACCTGTCAAGTACCAGATCCTTCTACAAGATTATTGAGATTAAAAATAACGAAAATTTTAATAGAAAAATGGCTGGATCCTGTTATAAACATAAATAAAAATAAAACCAGTAAGATCACCACAAAACTCCAAGACACCGTGAGCATTTATTGTATAGATTTGACCCACATATCATACAAGATTTTTTTAAGTAAGATAAAGTTGCAAGCAGCTTGCGTTTAAAAATCAATTGTAATTTAGCATCTCCTCTGCGTTTTCCTGCCGGATCTTTCTCAGTGTGACCGAGTTCCAATTTGGTTGTAGTATATTAGATTTGTTAGGTTTAAATATTAATAAATGATCATATAATATTAATTACTAAAAATTTAACGTTTAATAACTACTGACCAAAAACAAAATATTTATTTCATATAGATCCATTTTCTATTTTTACTGCAAATAAATTTCTATCAAAACCTGGTTCAACATTTAATAACTAATTCTGAAACGGGTAGATATAATATCTGTAATAACGATGACTTGAGACGTGAAACATCTTATTCCGCCCGTGACCATGAACTCTGTAAAGTGTTCGAAACTTCGGACAATCAAAAATTAAATACAAACGCGATAAAAAAATAGTTTTATTTATAGTGTGTAAATACTCGCGTAAACATCTGACATCATTCAATATTTTTTAATCTCGCTATAGAAAAAATAAAATTAATTACAATAACTAATTAAAATTAAACTTTTAATTAATTACTGAGAGCTTTAGCATTTAGCATTTTAACTTTATCATTATTCGAGCTTTAGCTTTAGCATTTAACACGCTGGTTTATTTAAAAAAACATTATTATAAATAAACTTTGATTTTTTATTCTTTCCAATGGTCAATGCGCTATAGTAGGTACACGAGTCTGACCGCAGTAGTGTTATCTAACAACTGGACGTATATGTATGTACCAATTCAAATTACTTTCATACATTGTCTGTAATAATGATCAAACAAATAACAATTTACTGCTAAAGAATATACTTATTCTACAAAGAAAATAGGGAAATCAGTTTCCCTTTGAAGCGATCGCTCCTTCATTGCACACCCTACGCTGTGTTAATTTCGGGCCCTCCGCCCTTTGAAATGCTCAAGTCAATCGAAAAGTCGATTCCTTGGTTAAACATCACAAATGAAAAGTCTCCAATAGGGAATGGTTTAAGTAATTGAAGAAATTGAAAGTGTTTTTAAGATTTCACTGTTCGAACAAAAGAAATTGCTATTTTATTCGAGGTTACAATTTTACTGGACTGGGTTTACTTACAATCTTATAAATTAATTGATTGGCGGTTTTTGTGCTGTTCCAATTTTCTCCATTTTACTTACAGATAGAAAAAAAATCTTTTATTTAAAAAATCTAGTGTCTGACAATATTGTATCTAATACAATGTAAGCAGGCTGTTCTAAATGAAAAAAGTAACTTCGAGAAGAAATAAAACAGTTTTCTTTCATTTTTATTCCTTCGAGTCTATATGTAGACATGGGTTTACTCACCATTTTCTTTGCTTCATGAAACGACCGTCATCAGAACACCATAATCCAAACCTGTTCTAGGATTAGAACATTTGAAGGAACTGACTCTCCATATTAACTAATATAGATAATACCGGCAATTTTATGTAAGTAGGAAACATTTTTGGGACCCATAGATATGCCGGTTACCTCACGATGCTATTTTGTCGTTAAAGCAAGTGATAATTAAACATTTATGATTTAATACAAGTTATAACTGCAAAAAGTGCAAATATATATATACCGTAGAGATCGAACTCGAAACAACTAATGAAATGTAAACGGATATCCTTGTTTTTAATTTTCTCCTGAGTATAACAACGAAAGGTGCGGACATTATTTGGCAGTAGGATCAAGTTGCTGATGATTAAAATGTTTCCGTACGATAACATATAACACAATTTACCCCTTCTTTTTACCCGACTGTGGCCTGTCAAAATCATAACCCTCCGTGGGTTATGATTTTGACAGGCTATGTATGTATGTATGTTCATCTGTTCTCTCATAACTCCTCAATTACTTAATAGAACCGGAAAAATGAGGTGTCGTTAGAAGCGTCTTGATTGTCCGCTGGTTATAGGCTATATGATATGTCCCTGAATCTAATATCGCGCCCTCTAAGTCTTAAAGTACTGTGTTAAAAAATAAATTTGAGACAAATATGTCGTGTTTAATATCATTGGAAAGGGCGTTACTTGTACATTTCAAAAAAATATATATATTATTAGAATTTGCTCGTGACTTTATCCGTATTTATACGATAACTCGTTTATTGTCGTAGTTGGGTTTTAGTTTACTTTTATCATCTTGCTGTAGTTGTCATATAAGACTATTATTAAGTTGTCATATAACTCGGCAAAACCATATCAATGAATCTAAATGAAAATTATTAATAGTAGATCGTATATGGAGAAGAAAAAGGCTAAGAGGTAGGTTGATCCACGTCCGGAGCTTTCTAATCAATACTCAGCTAATGGATCTGCATAATATTGAGAATTCGCATTTTTAATCTTTTCGTATGACACTGGCAAAAAAAAAAGTAACCGTGGCAAAAAAAAATGTACGTGTGGTGACGGATTAAGAATACAATTCACGACTCACCTTATCTTATCCTAAGATGTCGTAAAATACGATTGAGGGATATAATTCGCATATTACATCCATGAAAGAGAAGGAAAACTCGAAATAAAAACCTATAAATACCTGTGGGATCAGCATAGTATAAAGTAGGTAAGGTCAATTTCTCTCCTATTGTGGAGAAGGCTCGAGCCCAGTACCTAGTGGGACGTATATGAGCTGTGGTGATTGTATCCTCAGCGGAATACATTTTAAATATTTTTTAAAATAGACTACCGTACTTAAAAATAAGGAATCATCATCAGCATCGCAGCCCACATACGTTCCACTGTTGGGCTCGGGCCTTCTCTACAATGGGAGAGAATTTGACGTACTATACCATGCAGGTCATACATCTTGGTATAGGATTTTATTTCGAGTTTTTCTTTTCTTGCAGAGATGTTATGTGCACATAACATCTATGAGGGATATCCCTCAGTCGGCTTTTATGACAACCACGGGCAAGATAGAGAGCGTTGAATTGTATTCTTACTCCGTCACCACACATTAAGGAATGATTTCACTAAAGAGAAGTTTTTGAAAACAATGTCGTCCTCATTTCGCCGTGAGTGATCATAGAAATTTGCCGTGTATTGACAGAGTAAGAATAGTATTAACTACCACTTATCTTGATATCGTAAGATGGCTAAGGGATTAAATATACATATAATAAAAAAGAGAAGGAAACCCCAAATAAAACCTTATACCAACCCGTCTGAGCAGTGTAGAGTGTAGGTAATTTCTCTTTCATTGACTTGAATTACCTGAGCAGTAGAATATATTAAACCGAGTGACAGTGATGAATTTTATGTCATTCATAACTTTTTTAGCAGTTGATATGTTAAATGAAATCCATTCAATTGGCTTTAACTGTTGTGGATATCAATCAATTATATATATATACTACCTGACCCAACAGACGTTGTTCTGTTCAAATATCGCCACCTACCGAGTCTAATTGTGAATCTAAACCATTCTCGAATCCCCTTGAATACACACAAAAAATTTCATCAACATCGGTCCAGCCGTTTAGGACGAATTCAGTGACATAAACACGTACACAAGAAATTTATATATAAAGATTATTTACCTTAATAATTGCTGTAACCGTGATTCTCAAAGCAAATTCAAAATGAATTCAAATTTTGCCGTCAACGTCATGAATTACGATAGTTCAGTTGGGAAGTAGTGCAGTTTCCTTTCAGTATTGTTTTGGCATTCAAACGGCGTCGGATCGAATCTCGGTGTTATTATTATTCTCTTTTTGTATTTTTTTATATTTTTTTCATTATTTAATTTTTATTTTTTATTAATATATATCTTTTTTTTTTTTTTTGTGGGTGGGCTGCTGTCGGCGCGCCTCCGCACCACTCCATCCGGGGCGACAGAGGGGCTTAAGCACGCAACTCCCGCAACCCACCCGAAAACCACCTCGCCTTCGTCATTGGGCCGACCACCGGAGCAGGTTTACTTGTCGTCAGTGGTTGGCCCGACGGAATACCCCTTACGTGGGGTACCTTCCCATCGACCGACGTCCCCCCCTCGGGGAGGACGTCGGTCTTTCCTCACGCGGTCGGCCTCTCGGCGGGTGACGGACTAATCCCCGGTCACGTCACCCGCAGCCTCGGCTAGGGCGGCATGAGACGCAGATAGTTGCACCTACGCCGCCCCAGTCGCCGGCGGCGGATCTCCTCATCGAGGCTGCGCTCCTCGCGCAGACGATCCGCCGCCTCCTTCTGCGAGATCACTGTCTCGCAGAAGGCTGCGACCGCGTCCCAATTCCCGACGCTGTCGACCATCGCCCTAGCGATGGCCGGCAGCGTCAGGTCGGCACCGATGATTGCGACGAGTTCACGGCGTTGCACTGCCCAAGCCGCGCAGGCCTCGAGCGTGTGGCGCGCCGTGTCCTCGTCGCAATCGCAGTGGTGGCAGGACGGTGTACTCTCCCTCCTTACGACCCTGTGCAGGTATTTGGCGAAGCTCCCATGCCCCGTCAACACCTGCACTAGTCGGAAGGAGAGCACCCCGTGCCGCCTTTCCAACCACTGCATCAGCACTGGCCGGAAGGCCTCCACGGTGCGCACCCCGAACCGAGGCCTCTCCAGCCGGACTGCCCAACGGGTAATGACGTCTCGGCGGGCGTCAACGTGCCAGGCGCTGAGCTCCCTTAACGAGATCTCACCGCCCTCCGCTCGCACCCCTGTCACCCGCCGATACAATCCGGCGACCATCTCCGCCTCCAGGTCCCACGGGGCAGTCCCGGCCAATAGGCACGCTGCCTCCGTCGCCACTGTGCGGTATCTGCGGATGGCCCTGACCGCCATGACCCTCTGTGGTCGCCACAGAAGGGCCCTAAGTCGGACGGTCAAGGACCCCGCCCACACCGGTGCGCCGTACAGGGCCATCGACCGGATGATCCCCGTGTACAGCCGTCGGCACGTAACGCTCGGTCCGCCCACGTTCGGCATAAGCCACGATAGGGCGGACGCCGCGCCGACGAGCCGTGGAGCGAGCCTGCGGAAATGCTCCCGGAACCACCATTGCCCGTCGAACACCAGGCCCAAGTATCTCATATGGGCCCGGATGCTGATGTCAACCGAGTGGACGGTGATCGAGACGCCGATGGGAGGGCTCATACGGCGCCCATGGAACAAGAGGGCCTCCGTCTTGTCCAGGGCGACCCTCAACCCCAGCGCATCGATCCGCCTGACGACCTCTTCGGTGCCATAGGTCGCCAGGCTTACCGCCTCTTCTAGCGTCCCACCGCGGGCTGTGACGAGCGTGTCGTCGGCGTAACAAATCACGCCCAGCCCGGGCGGGAGGCTCCTAAGCAACGCCCAGTCGTAGCCGATGTTCCACAGGGTGGGTCCGAGGACCGACCCCTGTGGGACACCGCACGTCATGTGCGTTCGCACAACGTCCCCTGCTCGGTTGGTACAGAGGACGCTGCGCCCCACCAAATAGTCTGCCACTAGCCGCCTCAGGTAAGCTGGCACTCCGTGATACCGGAGCGCCTCCCTGATGCAGCTGAATGGCAGACTATTGAATGCGTTGGCGATGTCTAGGGACACCGCCAACAGCACTCCCCCACCGGTGACGGCCTCAGTCGCCACGGCCCTCAGACGCAACAGAGCCGCGATCGTCGAACGACCCCTCCTAAACCCAAACTGGGCGTCCGACAGATCGGGCCCCGTGCCGACGAGGTGCCGCTCGATGCGGGCAGCTACCACCCTCTCCAGTAGCTTGCCCGTGTCATCGAGCAGCACGATAGGCCTGTAGGCCGAAGGCGACCCCGGAGACCGTCCCGGCTTCGGCAGGAGCACCAGCCTTCTCTCCTTCCAGCACCCAGGGAACCGGCCGGACGCTAAACACGCGTCGACAGCTCCCTGAGGCGGGGACCCAGGTGGTCGAGGACCAGGCCCAGCACGCGGTTAGGAATACCGTCGGACCCGGGGGCGGTGGATTTTGCGCACATGCGCGCCACCGCCACTCCCATCTCGGGTTCCGTGATGGGCGGAACACTGTCGTCGTCGGCCTCCTGGTCAGTGTCTGGCAGAGCCATGACCAGGGGCGTGAGTTCCGCCCGCCGCGGGAACAGGTCCTCGACGACCCGGGTGAGAAGGCTGGGCTGGAGAGTCTCGGTGAGGGGAGGGCCAAGCGCGCTGAGCTTATTCAGCACCGTGCGATAGGGGCGTCCCCAAGGGTCACGGTCGAAACCGTCCAGCATCTCCTGCCGACTGACGTCCTTGGCGGAGCGGACGGCTAGCCTGAAGGCCGACCGCGCATTGCGGTAGCCCTCATACAGCAAGGCCTCCCGCTCCGCGTCGCGTTGGCGCCGCCGGCTGCGGGTGTAGGCCCTCCGGGCGCGAATGCACGTGGCCCGGAGATCCGCCAGCTCCCGGGACTACCAGTGGACCGCCCTCCTCGGGGGCGGACGCCGTACCCGGGGCATGGCCGCATCGCAGATCTGCGTCAACGCACTGCAGATGCGGCCAACCTCGGGGTCTACCCCGTCCGACTGGTTGGCAGAGGACAGCCACGAGTAAACGATGGCTGTCTCCGCCAGCTGGTCCCGGTCTAAGCGACCCACAGCCCATCGCGGGAACATATATCTAAATAAATTCGACAAAAATACAACAAAAATATTCCGGTCAACCAGATATTTGTTCTTATATGAACAAGATATCTCTTAGTCGTCTTTAACAACACCCACGAGTAAGATAGATGATAGTGAAGTGTATTCTCAGTCCGGCACCGTATGGAAAATCACCACTTCTTAATACTTTACTAATGCATATAAATGTAGTTTCTTATTATTGCTTTCAAAGGCTTATTGTTCATTGAATTCTAAGATAATCAAGAAAGTTTTCAAATCTGATATGAACATTTAAACATATATATATATATATATAAGTAATTTAATTCTAATATTAACTAATATTACCCCTTATAACTACACGCAAAACGGAAAGTCAGGAGTAACAAAGTTGGAACAGATTACAAGAGAACCAATTTCCGTAGTACATTCCCGTGCTTAGACGCGTTATATACGTCATATGACAGTAAAATGTTATGACAAGATATGAAGCGAACTTCCACCCTCTTTCATAATTTACCCTTCATAAATACCTTGAATATGAAGATTATACCTTAAGTCATTGTTATAAGAACTGTTATAGTAGATTTTGACTGTATATTTAATTTAGCTAAACAAGCAAATGTTACATGGAAAGGAGCTAAACTTTTTACAACTTCAATACTGTACGAAAGCCGATAAGATCCTATAAAACCCGTATTGAGAATGTGTACTTGAAAAATGTTTGAGATAGAACCAACATTTCAATATCTTCGCAGAAGTTTAAGCTACCTGATCTCTTAATTGTGTGTATATTTGAATAAATTTTATAGTAAGTAGACACAAAACTTAATTATATATTTAAATTTATTATTGTATGTACTGTTTTTTTATGTGAAAACTGCTATAGTCAGGTTTGGATGGGGAGAAAATGCATCTAGACCGTCATCGAAATGGTCACGTGACGTATTAACGCTAACACTATATTTGTAACTATATATGCCAATTTTTTTTTTGGGTGGTCTGCAGTCGGCGCACTCCTCGCACCACTCCGTCCGCGGCGACAGAGGGGCGTAAGCAGGCACACCCGCAACCCACCCGAACACCACGTCACCTTCATCGTTGGGCCGACCACCGGAGCAGGGTTACTTGTCATCAGTGGTCGGTCCGAATGCCAATGTCACTATATCCGCCACTGGGAGTGAAGAGTGGTGGGGACCGCGGTGAATTAAACCCGAAGACCCGTGGTTGTTCAACCACGGCGAATGCTTCTGCAGTCTGATACTGCTAAACCCGCCCCTTATGGCGGTGAGAAACACTACTTCTACTACTACTACTACTACTGTGCTGATAGATGTCAAAACCACCTAAAAGTAAGTTTTAATTTACATATTTTTATTTAAGATTAACAATTAATATATCCAAAAATAAAAACTGTTGAAGTGTAAACTTCTGTCAGCAGTTCTGATGACTACTAAAACTTATTTTAATTATTGTTTCATATAGATTTTATTCATTTTACACCTCGCTCAGGTGTACCAAAATAAATGTTTTCTTTTTTATTTCTTCTGTGTTGCTTTAAAGAGTATACAGAAGTATACAGAAAATCTTTCGTCATTTTATAGATCCTCATCAAGAAAGTCATAGACGTGCCATCATTAACGTATGTGCTGAGCTTAAGCGACCACCTCAGTGGGAGAGAAATTAATCTGTTATATGGCTGATTAGACAAATTTAGGTTAGTTAAGATTCCTTCTTTTACAGGGATATTATTTGCTTGTGTCCCTTACTCATCTTTTATGATGACTCAAAGAAAAAAAGTATAGTGGCAAATAGTCTTAGTCCGTAACGACATCCGTCATTTTATTTTTATAGATAAACTATAAGAAATGGTAATAGGCCATATTATGTGCAATTTAATAAAGTAATGACAACGTTTATTAAAAGACTGTATAAATCTTCGCGATTTGTATGCACCAATCTATACCAATAAATAAAATTGGAGTGTCTGTTTGTAATGTCAAAATAATAGGCTTTTTTCATGCTCACACGGTTATTTGCACGACACCTATGCCTAAAATAGCAATTAAAAAATTTTTGTCTGTCTGTCTGTCTGTCTGTCTGTCTGTTTGTTTCGGGTAATCTTCAAAACGGCTGGACCGATTTCAAAAATTCTTTCACCAATGGAAAGCTATAATATCAGGGCGTAAACTAGGCTGTATTTTATCCCGGTATTCCCACGGGCACGGGAACTACGCGGGTAAAACGACTATAACCTATAACCGAAGCGAAGCGAGGGCGGGTTGCTAGTTAAATAATAATTTTAGTTTAATTATTTAGATAAGTAAAGCTGCTGGTACCAACTCGTATCCAATGCAAACAACGAATAATTAAACGACACCCACGAGTAAGATAGATGATAGTGAAGTGTATTCTCAGTCCGGCACCGCATGGAAAATCACCACTTCTTAATACTTTACTAATGCATATAAATGTAGTTTCATATTATTGCTTTCAAATGCTTATTGTTCATTGAATTCTAAGATAACCAAGAAAGTTTTCAAATCTGATATGAACATTTAAACATATATATATATATATAAGTAATTTAATTCTAATATTAACTAATATTACCCCTTATAACTACACGCAAAACGGAAAGTCAGGAGTAACAAAGTTGGAACAGATTACAAGAGAACCAATTTCCGTAGTACATTCCCGTGCTTAGACGCGTTATATACGTCATATGACAGTAAAATGTTATGACAAGATATGAAGCGAACTTCCAACCTCTTTCATAATTTACCCTTCATAAATACCTTGAATATGAAGATTATACCTTAAGTCATTGTTATAAGAACTGTTATAGTAGATTTTGACTGTATATTTAATTTAGCTAAACAAGCAAATGTTACATGGAAAGGAGCTAAACTTTTTACAACTTCAATACTGTACGAAAGCCGATAAGATCCTATAAAACCCGTATTGAGAATGTGTACTTGAAAAATGTTTGAGATAGAACCAACATTTCAATATCTTCGCAGAAGTTTAAGCTACCTGATCTCTTAATTGTGTGTATATTTGAATAAATTTTATAGTAAGTAGACACAAAACTTAATTATATATTTAAATTTATTATTGTATGTACTGTTTTTTTATGTGAAAACTGCTATAGTCAGGTTTGGATGG
The DNA here is from genome assembly GCA_032191425.1 of Lymantria dispar. NCBI lineage: Eukaryota > Metazoa > Arthropoda > Insecta > Lepidoptera > Erebidae > Lymantria > Lymantria dispar. The sequence continues at coordinate 10,188,118 of CM063448.1, forward strand.
GGAGAAAATGCATCTAGACCGTCATCGAAATGGTCACGTGACGTATTAACGCTAACACTATATTTGTAGCTATATATGCCAATTTTTTTTTTTGGGTGGTCTGCAGTCGGCGCACTCCTCGCACCACTCCGTCCGCGGCGACAGAGGGGCGTAAGCAGGCACACCCGCAACCCACCCGAACACCACGTCACCTTCATCGTTGGGCCGACCACCGGAGCAGGAATACTTGTCATCAGTGGTCGGTCCGAATGCCAATGTCACTATATCCGCCACTGGGAGTGAAGAGTGGTGGGGACCGCGGTGAATTAAACCCGAAGACCCGAATGCGAATGATTCTGCAGTCTGATACTGCTAAACCCGCCCCTTATGGCGGTGAGAAACACTACTTCTACTACTACTACTACTACTGTGCTGATAGATGTCAAAACCACCTAAAAGTAAGTTTTAATTTATATATTTTTATTTAAGATTAACAATTAATATATCCAAAAATAAAAACTGTTGAAGTGTAAACTTCTGTCAGCAGTTCTGATGACTAGTAAAACTTATTTTAATTATTGTTTCATATAGATTTTATTCATCTTACACCTCGCTCAGGTGTACCAAAATAAATGTTTTCTTTTTTATTTCTTCTGTGTTGCTTTAAAGAGTATACAGTAGTATACAGAAAATCTTTCGTCATTTTATAGATCCTCATCAAGAAAGTCATAGACGTGCCATCATTAACGTATGTGCTGAGCTTAAGCGACCACCTCAGTAGGAGAGAAATTAATCTGTTATATGGCTGATTAGACAAATTTAGGTTAGTTAAGATTCCTTCTTTTACAGGGATATTATTTGCTTGTGTCCCTTACTCATCTTTTATGATGACTCAAAGAAAAAAAGTATAGTGGCAAATAGTCTTAGTCCGTAACGACATCCGTCATTTTATTTTTATAGATAAACTATAAGAAATGGTAATAGGCCATATTATGTGCAATTTAATAAAGTAATGACAACGTTTATTAAAAGACTGTATAAATCTTCGCGATTTGTATGCACCAATCTATACCAATAAATAAAATTGGAGTGTCTGTTTGTAATGTCAAAATAATAGGCTTTTTTCATGCTCACACGGTTATTTGCACGACACCTATGCCTAAAATAGCAATTAAAAAATTTTTGTCTGTCTGTCTGTCTGTCTGTCTGTCTGTCTGTTTGTTCCGGGTAATCTTCAAAACGGCTGGACCGATTTCAAAAATTCTTTCACCAATGGAAAGCTATAATATCAGGGCGTAAACTAGGCTGTATTTTATCCCGGTATTCCCACGGGAACGGGAACTACGCGGGTAAAACGACTATAACCTATAACCGAAGCGAAGCGAGGGCGGGTTGCTAGTTAAATAATAATTTTAGTTTAATTATTTAGATAAGTAAAGCTGCTGGTACCAACTCGTATCCAATGCAAACAACGAATAATTCTTAATGACAATCACAAATGTAGGTTCCGATTCTGACGTAGTTTGTGTTCGTTAAAATAGAACGGCGACCATCCATAAATCGGACGGCGCAGAGTAGGACGATCTCCCACAAGATGGACAGACGATATATTAAAAGACGCAAGGAATCGTTGGATGCACTGGTCTTTTTGTATGGCGTTTTCGTGAAGAGACATATGTAGCAGACTGTCTGCAGACTGATAGATGGCTGAAAGTTTTAGTATAGTATAGTTACACAATGCGAAGAATAACTTCTTTGGGGTGTTGTCTTTCAAAGAACGTAATTGTCTATGACAGCTCTAAGAGAGTGCTTAGCGTAGTTGACGATTGGCAAATTTTACATATATGTACTTTCATTTTAGTCACACACACGTCCCACTGCTGGGCTTGAGCCTCCTCCGCAATGGAGGGAGATTAACCTACTCTACTAAGCTGGTCAGACGGGTTGGTATAGGGTCTTCGAGCTTTCCTTTTCTTGCATAGATGTTATATGCATGTTATATCCCTTAATCATCTTTTACTACACTCACGGGTAGGATAGAAAGTTATGAATTATTACTTCGTTACCACATGGAGAATATACAGTTTATTGGACTTCAACCTTTAGTCATGAAATGTTGATGTTTTTCTTCATGCGCATGAAACATACTCCTATTTAAAAAGTACATAACATAACGTCAGATAATCAAAGGTCAACGCCGAGGATTCTAATCGACGAATTCTGCAGAGCAATCTCATAGTTACCGTAGCCATACGTCAATTCTAACATATCTAAAAGTTGTGCAATAAGGCAAATATATTTTACCGCGCATTTATAATTTGGCGGTTAAATACATACGCGAATATCACAATAGCTTAAAAAGCCAGCTTGCCCATGAATTACAAATAGCTGTTGTAATTATGCCGTACTTCAATGTTTCACTTAGATTTATGCTTTTAATTTTAACACCTGAGTTGCTGTAGGATTATGTAGATTGAAATACTTCTCTTAATTTACCATAAATTTCAGTTTATTTTATATTTCTTTTAATAGAGTTTGATACTTTGGTATAAAAATGATATCACATTTTGATAACAGGAAAATCGTAATAGTACGAGATGAAACTAAATGTAAAGATTTTTCCGCCTTTGTTTATTATTTATATGGGATGGGAAAATCAAGCAACTCAGAAAAAAGCTATATCTATTATTAATTTCACAATATTTATATTCTTATGTGCAAGCATCTGTAAAAATTAAATTTGAAATCTTCAGAGCAAGTCTTCTATTATAATCTTGACTAACGACCTGAGCTCGCTTTGCTTCGATCCCAATCGCTTTGACCCCGCATTTTAAATCTGCAAAATCAGCTCTAAGATATGGCCTCAGGTTCAAGTCCCGCCCCAGGCAAAATTTTATAGGGTATTCTAAGAGGTGAAATAGTAATTTATTCCTTATGTAGATAGCTACCTAGTAGTAAAATATCACAGAACAAACAGACAGGCAAACAAACAGTAGTAGTAGGCAAATAAACTGATTTTTAGGCATTGGTATCGTTCAAATACACACACACACACACACACACACATACACACACAGGCGCGCACGCACACACACACACACACACACACAATGGCAGGCAAATACACACTCCGGTGGCAATGGGCAGACCGACATGGGACGAACCGACAACCGCTGGGGAAGAAAGGTTCTCGAATGGCGACCACGTATTGGATGACGCAGTGTAGGACGCTCCCCCACTAGAAGGACCGACGACCTGGTGAAAGTTGCTGGGTGTCGTTGGATGGAGGCACCACAGAACCGCAGGTTGTGCCGTAAGATAAGGGAGGCCTACGTCCAGCAGTGGACGGCGATAGGCTGAAATGATGATGATGATCGTTCAAATAACAGTGTGAGCACGAAAAAACCTATTATTTTGACATTACAAACAGACAATTCAATTTTATTTATTTGTATGGATATTCAAGTTTTCCTTCTCTCTCTATTATTATTTTTGTTAGATTTCTCTTAGAGTAAATATACGTCAACAGAAATCAATATTATTTATAGATATTAACCCACTTCATTTTTATTTTGTGCGGTCTACACAATTAAGCACTCAAATAGATTAAGTCGAATAGATTTGTTAATAAAAATTGGGTCACCATCTAGCTACTCAGTAAATTCCGTTTTTGTAACGGCTCCAGTGTTGTTTACTCGTGATAGGCCATTCATATTTATTCATGAATCGGTAGCTTTAGGAGGGTTAGCAATCAGTTTGGAATTAAAAAGCTAAATTAATAGAATGGTTTATTGATTGATGAAAAAGACTTGTGTTTTATTATGATTTATGATAACTGATTGGCTACCTATTTTTTTTTAATTAGCCTTCCCTGCTAATGAACTAATATTTGAGTTGCGATTACAGACATAAAATTAACAGACACAAATTGCACCCTACTCAGAATAATCTTTGAGTAATACCCAAAGAGCTATGGCTACAATAGCTATGGCTATAGCTACAATACTTTGGAGAACAATAGTTCTGCAAAGTATTGTACTTTGTGGGAATCGAATCCAAAGCACTTACGAACCAAACACTACATTATCTGTGCAATCGTAAATCGTAAGAGATTTATAACAAATTACAGACTATAACGACATTATTTACAGTGTGATGACTATATAATAAAATATAACAAAATTGTGACCAACCCTTACTTGTTATAGAAATAAATAGAAAATTAGGCCAGCTTTAGTCTAATTCACCTCACTAAGATAATGGACAGGAGCTCTCTCCAGGAAAATACTTAACTACGACCGCCAACTCATCAAGTGTAGCGCTTACAGCCTTATCTCCTCATTTGTAGGGAAAGCCAAGGACCAACAGTGGATGGTGAAAACCTGAATAATGAAAAAGGATGATGACATAGGACTCTTAATTTGGGATACCCTTAGCCTATGACTGTCGATGAGGTAATGAATGTATGGAAGCTATTAGAGCTTTTTATCTGCAGCCGTACATATTTCTTACTTCTCTAAAACAGTCGCAAAAACTAAAACTGAAACAAACTGTGCTGCGTGGGTGTTTTGTTACAATCTTACGGCCAGTCTAGGTTAGGAACATACATTAGGGTGTATTAGGGTGTATATTTATAATACTTTTTTTTTTTGGGGGTGGGCTGCGGACAGCGCTCTCCTCGCACCACTCCGTCCGGGACGACAGAGAGGCGTAAGCACGCACACCCGCAACCCACCCGAACACCACGTCGCCTTCGTCGTTGGGCCGACCACCGGAGCAGGGTTACTTGTCATCAGTGGTCGGCCCAACGGAATACTCCCTATTTGGGGTACCCTCTCATCGCCCGACGTCCCCCCTTCGGGGAGGACGTCGGTCTTTCCTCACGCTGTCGGCCTCTCGGCGGGTGACAGACTAACTCCCCGGTCACGTCACCCGTGGCCTCAGCTAAGCCAGCATGACACGCAGGGTGTATAATACTTGGGCTGCAATCCGCCCTTCCGTCTTTGACTGCAAGGCAATGAAAAGGGGTTTGGTAGCTAGTATTCGTGCTTTTTACCTAACGATATAAAAAAATAATAACAAACCAGGTAGAAAAATATTTTTCTGTATGGTGACGGAGTAGGAATACAATTCACCACCTTCAATATTGCCGGTAGGTGTCGTAAAATACGACTAATGGATATAATATGCATAAGGAGTAGAACATAGCTTAAGATATAATAACAAGGGATGTCTATGCAAGAGAAGAAAATCTCGACATAAAATTCTGTGCTAATCCGTTGACCCGGTTTATCCCTCCTAATAAAGAGGAGGAGGTCCGAAGGAGGCCCAAGCTTGACAATGGTACATACATGGGTTGAAAAGACTAAGAATGTGGAATATATGGGTAATTTATCTCTCGGTCGCGTAATTTCCTACAATAAGATAGATATTTTCTATTTCTGTACAAGCTAACTCATTTGAAATAGTTTATAAATATACCCTGAATTTTAAATGCCCATTTTACAATGTAACTCTTATATAAATACATAAAATAAATTATTCTCATGCATCATATTCTTGGAATGGTATCGATTGATGCATTTCACACAAGGTTGGTCGCCAACGACTGTAAAACTGTCGTCGAACGACTATTAACCATCGATGCTTTTATAGCTCATCTTTGTTACAAAGTTTATGTGAGAAAGAATACTAACTTGTAGAATATTATTGTTTTAGTAAATCGCTGGTTTGCGAGAATAGTAATAATTCAAAATTATGTCAAGTTGAATATCGTATACCATATCTAAAATGCTTGATATTTTGTCGTGAATAGAGAAGTTTTCATTTAATCAATGTAGTCACACACTCAATAAATCATTTAATTAGGTATGGTATGTACTAAAACATTTATAAAAAAAATTAAAAATGCCGTTCTCTAAAATCAATAATATTTATTTGCGTCGCTATTCTCGCAAACCAGCGATTGTGGACGTATTGTGGAATAAATTATAAAAAATCTAGAGATAATCCTCGTCTTGCTAAGAGCAGTAGTCCCAATTGCATGGGGTCGATGTAATACGTAGTCTTCTTACATTGTACATATTGCAAATATCTTATCTACAGGCACCTGCCTCAGCTGAGCTTCGCCCAGATCTATGTTCAACTCATAATTTTTACGACATCCCCGAGCAATTCTTAAAATAAAACTATTTTTATGTCAGTAGTTATCTAATCATATTACAAAACATTCCCGTATGATAACTGAGTAGGAATACAACTAACCACCCTCTCTCCTGCCCGTGGGTGTCGTAAAAGACGACTAAAGGATATAATATACATATAACATATATGCAAAAGAAGTAAAGCTCGAAACAAAACCCTATGCCAACATGTCTGACCGCCGTGGTATATTAAGTAAATTTCCCTCTCATAGTGGAAGAGGCCCGTGCCCAACAGTGGGACGTATATGGGCTGAGATGATGATATGATTACAAAAAAAATACTTCTGTCTTTGTATATAAAATCTTTTGTGATGAGTAAGGGACATAAAAGTATAGAAATAAATGTTTCGTTATTCCAAGAACCCTACAGCTTTCTTGTAATGAGGGTGTCTACTAAATAATCAAACCGCAGACCGCTCCAAATCACGCTACTTCAAATCTTCGCTAGATTGACACGTTTCTGAGCCAAAGAGGCGTATAATGAGGGCGAGGACACACAATGAAGCTTATTTATGTAACAACAAAGGGCCCGGTCACGTGCTTCCCGCAGGCAAGAGCTTCAAGTAATCGCATCTAGGTATCCGTCGTGTTTTTTGTTCAACGGATCGATTTCAATCTGTTTGAATATAAATTTAATAATAAAATTGATAACTGCAACTTCATAGTTCAAAAGATTAAACGTCATTATAAGAAACACGTTTGTAATCACAAAATGGAAGACATCAATTAAAATAATTAAATTATGAAATAAGAAAGCAATTGTTAGTTATTAAGAAATTGTATTATTACTCGTATATAATATTAATTCATCTCGAATTTAAATAGTTAATTAAATATTTTTTTATGATCGTATGAAATATTCTTTCAGCCCACACACGTTTCTTTAAATCGGACCTATTCCGCAATATGATGGTAGGTGACCTACTGCTACGACGCAGTTCACACGAGTCTTTATCGTTATAGTTTTATTATGTCAATACTTCTTTCTCTTGCATCAACATTATCTAATTTTCAGTTTTACTTGATCAATAAACAATTTTTTATTATATAATTAATGATTTCTTATTTCTTTTTTTAACGTTTAACAGCTAGTAGCCCCAATTTGTGGCCATTTGATTACAGGCAGCGATATATCATCATATTTAAAAATAAATTAGCTTTAATTTGATATAAAAACCAAGTGTGTACGTCATGAACGTATAAATACACCAAAATATTACCTGTTTATACCTGGCTGCGAAGTACCTAGTTGCGGCCGAGTGTGCAACGCCACCCATCGATTTTCGAATTCTATACATACATTGCTATGATATGGATAATATTTTATTTAAAAAACAAGTAAAGGAAATTTTTCCGAAAATTTATTAACATCAATTTAATTAAAATTATTTGCGGCCACTTATTGACTGACACCCTGTTATCAATGTATTCTCCTAATCATAAATGTACGTAAGAATCTGAGTTTGATTAACTACGCGATGAACGTAGTGATTTTGCAGCCGGATCTTAGTCTATAATACCTAGTCGCATCCCTTTTTCCCTTTTATGAGAAACTATGTGCTAGAAAGGGTGGTGAATTGTCTTACTCAATGACCGTACAGAAAGTAATTATAATTAATTAAATAGCTATTAATATTTCGTCTTGCAATGACACGAGTCGAAAATAATGAGTTGTTTATTCAGTAAGACTAAGAATACATAATAACCATTCAGGCATTGGCTGTCTATTGCTGGTCGTAGGTCTCCCTCATGTTAGTCCACAAAGTACGGTCTTGTACCGCCTGCATCTAACGACGCCCAGCAATTTCCACCGAGTCGTCGGTTCAACTGTTCTGCTAAACTGCGTCGTCTGATAGGTGGTTGTCACTCGAGAATCTTTTATTTCCCGGTAGTTGACGGTTCATTGAGCAACATGACCGGCATATTTCTACTTGAGTTTATGTATATTCATTAATAATACTGAAACGTTTAAAAATTTAATCTAATAAGTAAAAATATTAGCAAAATCGGTCCAATCTTTTTGAAGATTATCTCTAACAAACTGACAGACAGACAGACAAAAAATTGTTAAACAGCCATAAGTGTCGTGCAAATGACGGTGTGACCATGAAAAAAGCCTAATATTTTGAAATTATGAACATACACTTCAATTTTATTTATTTTTATAGATTACTCATCATAACTTTGTGATTATAAAGCTACATATATAACTTCTAGAGACAAATTGAGAGAACATATGGATGTTTTTTTAATTATTTATTTTATTTTTGTTTCATTTATTGTTTTAATATAACTAGCTTAAAACTATACACATATTTAGTTTTTAATTTCAATTTAACTAGATGAAATTTTTGTTTAAATCTATTGCAAAAATTTTTAATTTGGAATGTAAAAGATACTTTTGTTTGGACTGCTTGAATAACAAACATTAAAGAATTTAGTTTTTCTGTTTCTCTCACGTTTTCTTAATAAAACTATTGATATTTTATTTCTCATTCCTAAAATATGCACCAAACTTGCCTTATTCAGTGCGGCAAGACCAAGACCTTGTATTTTATTATAGCTATAATTTTGATGCAAAACAAGCTGTTGACGTAGGCCTTCAGGTTCATCTCAATAAGTTTATTGTTGTTAATATTCAAAACCAAAAGATCATATATAATAGATATTATTAGGGGAAGGAGGGGCATGACGGGGTACTTAACGTTTCAAGGGTAATAAAACGGACATTTTTAATTGTTTTGAATAAGTATTTTCCATGGCAGTAAAAGCAATTTTCATTGTTGTCACTTTCTGGTAGTGAATTTAGATTATTGTTGGTTTTCTTTCTGTTATTTTTCTTTGCCAAATTGATTTTCTTATTCTTTATTAGTTCTTTTACCTTTTCTTTCTTTTGTGTTATATTCCACCAACTTGTTTTTTTTTTTATTTTCCTTCTAATGAAATTTAACTTGGAGAAGAAATTATTGTAGCTGGTTTTACTCGTTTCCTTGTCACGCGTGTCACTTTGCGAGTTGCAGGATAAGGTATAACTTATTGAGGACTGACAATAGTTAAAAAGCTGCTTAACACCTTGCGTATTAAGCCCAGTGCTACATGTAGCTGAAGTGCTTACTGGCTATAGTCACAAAGTTCTTTTTCTTCGGCATCAGAAAATGTTCTTCTTTTTGGGCCTAAAGGAACTTTCATCAAAGTTGCAGAAGCAGCAGGATCTTTTAGGGCTAGACGAGCTTCTTTAACTTTTTTTAGGGGGTAGAATATGTTTTCACCGCTAATTTATACCCCATTTCCCGTTTATCTACAATATTTATTGCATTTTTCATACCCTCTACACTCCAATTCCCCCTCTTCGTCTCTGTTCTATAGTTTTTCATCATTCTAAAACAAGATTAAGCTCATTTACGTATAAAAAATCCTGGTGTCTTAAAGAAATAACTCACATTTTCTTCGAGGGGTATGACACCCCATCTTGCCCTCCCGGGCACATTTGAATGAAATAACATGTCTTAAAAAAACTAATCAAAATATGGAAACAAAGATGTTCCTACCTGCTGGTGTAATCTTTGATAAACAAGGATATCTATCAATCAATTCTAGATAACTAATATTGAGGTACAAAACACATATGATGTACAATACGAAAATGGCAACAAACTCGACAAAAACCGATTTTTTGGTGCTAGGGCATACACGCGTGGACTCGGCAGCCTGTTACAACCCTGACTGATAAACTAGATGATGACGCGTCATTATGAGCCAGAGTGGCTGTGACTAACCAGTCACAGCAAGCAACCGCTTGTACGGCCCATAATATCCGGTACCCCATCTTACCCGCTACCCCGTCTTGCGCCCTTCCCCTACATGAAGCCAAAAAAAGGATTTGAGTTTCTTAAAAGTTACAGGGTTTAAATATGTCCAGTACCGCCACAATGATAGTTTTATGACCAGCGTGCTTACTCTTAAATCTCCATTCCAATCCTAAACCCAATCGCAAATCGAATATGAGCAATTTGGTACTCTTGAAAGCGACACTAGCGCACGATTGGAATCAAATACGGTGGATTATTTTTTAACTAAATGAATTCGACCCTCGTCGATTAAGTCAAATATTTGCCACTCCCGACCTGATTTTGACATAGTTTAAAATCGTTAATGTTGCACAATTTCAAGAAAGCGTCTTTGTAGTTCGGTAACATTATTAATTTAAAGTATTAAAATACGGCACATTTGGTGAAAATAACAACGGCAAATGCTAAGAATTCATTCTCGATTTTGTTTAAGACTACCAAATATAAGTTTGGTGAGATTGGAATTGAATCGGATTCGAAATTAGAATTGATTTCAAGGGTATGCCCACAGGTGTACAACGCCTTGTACTGCAAGAATGGAAAGAATAGAAAAAACACTACCGCAGGGAACGTCTTAATAAGTATCACGATCGATAAAATGCAATGATTAAATAAGCAAATTAAAGATAAAGATCGACAATATATCCCCAGGCAATTTGTAATCAAACATCACACTTCAAACTATCCTATTCAAACCAAATTTGGGAGGCATTCGGTAACACAAATAGTCGCCCATATTCATAATTTACTTCCACCCTTACTATGGGTCTAATCATAACTATTTTGCTACAATATACTCGTACCTTCACTGTTATTACCTACTTACCTACTCCTAAGTACTTTTCGTACCTTTTAACCCCCTATAATGACACAAAGAAGATAATTTCCTAATACAAACTAATCCTCAAAGGACAGCGGTTTTAGGGTCGTACCCAACATCATGCGGGCATTAGACTTGGGACTTGGGTCTATATCAACGGAGGGGTTAATTATTTACAAAGCATTTTAGTGTTCCGGAAAGGAACGAGCAGTGTATTTTAATAATATAACCGCATTCCAATCATTTGAGCCAGAGATGTTATAGAGCTCTGTAACCCTGACCAAAACTAATAAATATCCAAAATGAAAATATACCCGAAACAGATATCAATGTAGCAGTTTTGAATAATTTTACAAAGCGTTGTTGTAGACGTTATAGACGTCACCATACGTAGACACGTAACGAAAGGTTTTTTTCAATCAGTCAAACTGACCACTTCAACTTAAGCTTCTCCAAAGTAAAATAATGCGTTAATTAGCACACATAGAATTTCCCTTTTACAATTACCTAAAAATGAAATATCTGCAACTGAAACTATCCCACATTGACAAATAATCCGAAATAATTTCATAACCTTAACTATACCCGAAATCGGTATGAGGTTAGCAACAGATCGTTCTCAGCAGCGCAGTTTGATAGCCAAATTAGAGAGCCTGAAAAGCCCATTGCTATGTGGCAAGTCACGCTTGAGTGGTTTAATAGCGAAAAACAGGTATAAAAGTAGACTCGAACATGTAGACTATATTCGGTTGTAACAGTCGTTAGGTAATGGTGAAAATAGTGTATAGCCAGTAGTAGAATATATGAATAGAGTATAGCCAGTAGTAGGTAAATAGTCAGTATATATTAAGGTTATGTTAGTAAGTTATAAATATTTATAGAGACGTAATTGTGGAGTTATATGTAAATAGTAAATATTTCACTGGATTAGTGTTACTCTTTCATAAATTTCAAGTATAAAGACGTTCATTAAGCCTATGGCCACTGCTGGACTACGCCTCCCTCATGTTTCGCCACAAAGTGCAATCCTGTACACACTCCTTAGGAATAAATTCATTTTCAAGAATGATTATAAACTTTTTACCCACGACATCGTAAACCGAAGAAAATTGATTTCCGAAAATTCTGTAGCGATAATCTGATTATCTAAAGGATTTAGAAATACGAATATGCGATTGTCGAAGCACATGAGGCGTGTTACTTTCGTAACGTAAGTGACTTATCACTGCCCAAGTTCACAGTTTCTTGTGAAGTATTTATAAAAATACCACACGGTCTGTCACTTGAGCTGAAGTCATAGTGTGACCATACATTTTCTTTACATCAAATCAGAATGCTTGGACGTAATCATTATTTTTTGTATCAGAACGGGACACTTGTTGGCAAAAATATGAAAAAAATTTTCATCAACATCGGTCCAGCCGTTTAGGAGGAGTTCAGTGACATTACACGTACACAAGAAATATACGACTTCCGGCGACTTCCAGCCACCCGAACAAGCCGGCTTCCGAAGAGGTTATAGTACCATAGACCACATCCACACGCTACGCCAGATCATACAGAAGACCGAGGAGTATAATCGGCCTTTGTGTCTACTAGCGTTTGTGGACTGTGAGAAAGCCTTTGATTTTGTCGAAACTTGGGCAGTGCTGCAGTCCCTTCAGCGGTGCCAAATTTACTATCGATACATCGAAGTGTTGAAGTGTTTGTATAGAAACGCCACTATGTCAGTCCGCATCCAGAATAAGAGTAAGAAACCGATCCAGTTGCAGAGAGGTGTGAGACACGGAGACGTCATCTCTCCGAAACTGTTCACCACTGCGCTGGAAGATGTCTTCAAGCTCTTAGACTGGACCGGACTCGGCATCAACATCAACGGCGAATACATCACTCACCTTCGATTTGCTGACGATATCGTAGTCATGGCAGAATCCATGGAGGACCTTGGCACTATGCTCAATGACCTCAGCAGGGTATCTCAACTAGTGGGTCTACAAATGAACATGGACCAGACGAAAGTCATGTCTAATGCCCATGTCATTCCTGTACCGGTGCTAGTTGGGAATGCGATTCTCGAAGTTGTGGATCATTATGTTTACCTAGGACAAGCAGTCCAGTTAGGTAGATCCAATTTCGAGAAAGAGGTCAGCCGACGAATCAAACTCGGCTGGGCAGCGTTCGGGAAACTTAAGAGTATCTTCTCGTCCAATATTCTGCAGTGTCTGAAAACAAAGGTTTATAACCAGTGTGTGTTACCAGCGATGACTTACGGCACTGAAACGTGGTCTCTAAATGTCGGCCTCATAAAAAATAAAGCTCAAAGTCGCTCAGCGTGCTATGGAGAGGGCTATGCTCGGTATTTCTCTACGTGATAAAATCCGGAACACGGAAATCAGTAGAAGAACGGGTGTAACCGACATAGCCCGCAGAATTAGCACGTTGAAATGGCAATGGGCAGGCCACATCGCTCGCCGAATCGACAACCGTTGGGGAAGAAAGGTTCTTGAGTGGCGACCACGAATCGGACGGCGCAGCGTAGGACGACCCCCCACCAGGTGGACTGACGACATTCTCAAAGTCGCAGGGAACCGTTGGATGCAAGTGGCGCAGGACCGTTCCGAGTGGCATTCTCGTGGGGAGGCCTATGTCCAGCAGTAGACGTCTGTAGGCGGATGGATGGATGGAAGAAATATATACAAAAAAGATAAAGATATAAAATGTGGTGACGGAGTGAGAATACAATTGCTCTATAGCTGTGGTATTTTTATTATATCAAATATCTTAAGTGTTGGCGGCATATACCCTGATATGATAATTCAGGACTGGTGGGTAAGCGCTGAGGTCTTCTGATCCGAAATCATGGTAACAGATACATGGTAACAGATGATAAATGGGTAATCATCATTTTCATTTCAGCTCATAAATATCCCAGTGTTGGGCTGGAGACTTTTTCACAATAGGAGGGAAATTGACCTTACTATAGTGGTCAGACGAGTTGATATTGGCTTTTGTTTCGACTTTTTCTTCTCTTGCATTGATTTTATAGCCGTATTATATCCCTTAGTCGTCTTTTGCCACATCCAATATACGACAATAATTTAGTAGGAAAGTGACATCTATGGTAAAAATAGTGAAACATCTTGTATTACTAAAACTCTAATGCGACATCTGTAGTGTTTTTCTAGAAGTAATGACTATTGCTAAAGACTAGGAAGCGACCTTTTTATCAAATTGGTATCATGTAGTTGGTATCTTGCTCTTCAAGTTTTCTAGTTCCGTCAATAGATGGCGCTAAATATTGTAAAAATAAAATAAAAATGTATAATAGAGGGCACTTTACACATATGATCTTACCTTATTATTTTGCTGAAGATAATATTAACAATCAATAGATGGCATTAGTAACACTTAACGTGGTATTGTTAATTTCAATACAGCATTTGGATTGGAGTATGGACCAATTTCACTTCAAATATTGGTATTTGTAATATTATTTATGTCCATAATAGCTATTGGTGTTTTAGTTGTTTAAAAACATTTGTAATAAACATTACGTTATTTCATGACTTTTATTTCAATACCTTAGCGAGATTTACTAATACCTAATATGTATTCGGTATTAGTTTTACGCTACAACTTTTACCGATAACTGCTCAAAATATAGCAGATCAATTATGTACATCCATTTTTCTCTGCCTTCTCTTTAAGAAAACGTAGGTGTCCAGCATGAAAGCAAGTGGTTCTTTATCGCTTTTTGTTTTTTTTTTGGGCTGGGTCGCGGTCGGCGCACTCCTCGCACCACTCCGTCCGGGGCGACAGAGGGCCGTAAGCACGCACAACCGCAACCCACCCGAACACCACGTCGCCTTCGTCGTTGGATCGACCACCGGAGCAGGGTTACTTGTCATCAGTGGTCGACGGTTCTTTATCTCTAGAGATAAGTGGAGTCCTTAAAGCCTCGCTTTAAGCATCGAAATTAGCTTCCTGTTCTAAGTATTCGTAAATCCATAATACCTGTTTTTTTTTTAATTATTGTTAGATATATTGCAATTTGCTTTTTTATACCAAGTATTATAACAAGGAATTACGGTTCATTCAGCAACTGAAGCTGCGGACATACCTCAATTTAATAGTATTATATTATAACAGATAATGATTCAACTCTAGGATGTTGATAGGGGTTTTAAATAAGATAAACTTTCAGTATGATGGAATTTATTTTCCAGTATTTTAGGTTACATTTTCGAAAACAAATTCTTCTCACAATGTTAAAAATTATAGTTATTACATGGTTTCATCTACAGCGCTAGTTAATTCAATTAAATAAACTTTATATTCATGGCTGAACTTAACTAATCACATATCTTCTTCTAAATATCAGGCTCAATATGAGCTATCAAAATTCTCGACCATCGGCCCTTGCTAGACTTAATTGACAAGGTATTAAGGCAATCAAGTTAAAACTACATTCATCTTTCAATATTTCTTTTATTTAATTATTTATCACAGTAAGGACCGGGCGAAAATCTGAAAATTATACTACAATAGCATTTAGAGCAACGTAACAATTTATAAGTTTATTTGATATTCCATCGTGATATTCTGTGATATTTCTTCATTTCTACAGTCAATAATATCAGAAAATATTTTGTAATTTTTATTTAAAATTTCAATGTCACGTTACACATAAAATTGTACCATATTTCAGTCTCACTCACAACACAAAATGATATAAAAATACTGCATCAAACAAGGTTTTCAAACGTCAGCTTTCACTCACAGTATGTATCATAGATCCATAAGCTATTTTGATCGGTGTTCACTTATGAATACCATCATGTCTATAATAAGTTAATGCACTACGAAATGCCCTAATTAGTCAAAAATTACATTCAACAAGGCATCATAATTGTTTATTCATAATTATTGGATTTTCGTTACTAGTATGCGCGACCGCATCTTCCTAATTCACATTCATAGCATTAAATTAATTAAACTAAATTCATTGACTATCACTCATGCTCACGAACTGCAACGGACAACACTCACAAGTCACAAACATCAAATTCTAATACTTAATAATACAATTTCTAGGCTTTAAAATCACAATGAAGTGGTGAATGAAGACAATATTTTAGATTTAGATAATATTTTACATTGGTCATTAGAAGTAATTGGTCAAAAAGGATATGTTTTAGAAATAGAGTCTGTAATACCATGCAGGTTTACACTTGATATTATAGTAAATGATATGAACTGATGTTTAACAACCGTCGAGTTGAGGTTGGAGTCATCGCCTTTTAATGAACGCAGCGAAGTGTCCTGCTTCAGAAATAATAATTACTAGAGCGTGTCTTGCGCTTTGTTAGTACACGTAAATTTGTTTGAGCTGAGGTTTGAGCTCTGGAGGGATCGTGTAGACTTCCTGTTCAGGCTTCTTTTTCACTAGTCGCTTCCAACGACCACCAATATTCTTGCGAAGACTGCGGAAACTCGCCCGCTCATTGCCAAGCGGCTGCATCAAATTGTCCTATAAACAATAAAAAAAGAACGTCAGTGTTTTTGCTTCAATGTCAAATGCATTCATACAAGATTTTGAACGGTGCCATAAATCGGTTCCGTTACCGACCCCAATGCACCCTCTATAATTGTTTTGCTTGACGTGATACAGCTTCAGATGTTACACAAGTTGAATCCAAAGTTATTTTTATTCTGTTGTCAAGCAACAAATAATAGAAGTCTTGATTCTCGCATAACAATTGTGTTTCAAGGAAACATATAGCTCTGTTACTGTACAAAACGTTTCTTTTGAATTATAAACAATGCAAGTTTAAAATAAGCTCTCCTATATGACTAGGAAGCTGATTTTGCAAAGTAGAAGTAATATTGAGGCCGAATCAGAATAAGGCAAGCCTTGAATATGCTATTCAAAGGCACATTAGCATTATCTACTTCCTGGTATGGCGTCTCGATACGTGGTCATGCATTTATACAAACGTACTGCATGATTCGATATGTCAAATGACGGGTAATCTACAGGTAAGGCCTTGGGGAACGATTATCAGAGCGTGATATTGGGGTCAGTGTTTTATAAACCCGAAACATCATTCAGACGCTTGTAGGCTCTTTTGTTTCTCAGACATCAAGAAAGAAGGTCGGTGCGTTACGACATGTTCGCCTTGTGCAGCTTTCTATTCAACGAGCGTGTCCCGACATTTAAATTTATTTCGCACTTAGATATCGTTGCTACCTACGTGTTCAAAACAACTCTCTCTCTGTGGCGGGGAGGGTCGAGCCAGTCACGATTTCTTTCGTATTATAATGTAACGTTTCTTTCCCAACAACTAACTTTCAATATTGTTTGTTTGTTTGTTGTTAAGACGAGATTTGCGAATTGGAATGCATTGCAGCTAGACATTAGAGCTCGTTAAAACAGTATTGGGGTCAAGTATAACGACTGGAACTGGTTTTTATTCTTGAAATAGATTGTCGGTATAAATCTCTAACAAGATGGGTACTGATTGTTTTGGCGTA
The DNA here is from genome assembly GCA_032191425.1 of Lymantria dispar. Classification (NCBI taxonomy): domain Eukaryota; kingdom Metazoa; phylum Arthropoda; class Insecta; order Lepidoptera; family Erebidae; genus Lymantria; species Lymantria dispar. The sequence goes on from CM063448.1 coordinate 10,205,502, forward strand.
TAGGTACCAACCTGATCGTGAGGATAGACGTAAGGCGGAGGCAGCGGCGGCGGGAACTGCCACAGTGGCTGCTGGCGGAAGGCGAGTTCCGGCTGAGGTGCAGGAGGAGCCTGAAGAACTTCAGCTGGATGCACAGAAGCCGAGTGTTCTTCACGTTTCCGCAGCTTGCTGTGGACGATGCGAATGGCCATCATAGTACCGTTATTTCCAACCATTGTTGCAAACGGTCCGTTAACGCAAGAATAACTGATCACACTGGGTTGGATCACAGGTAACAAGTTCCAGTCGGGCAGTCACAACATTTCAATTTCACAGTTTTCACTCACAGCCGTATCGCGGTCTAATTGACGCTAGTAACTAATAACTAATTTAAATAAATTATCACAATTATTTTGTAGTAAGGCTATTGCACATATCACTGTTCATAGGAACGGGCGGTAGACCGCGTTACGCGAGCTTCAGCTGCGCGCTTGGTGACTAGAATTATATCGTGAAGTGTGGCCGGCAGGTGCCTAGCAAAGCGCTCGCTCGTGCCAAACGACCTCTACGGAGTACTCCATGCGTCTGAGTTGAAGTGGAGGGGAGCGCATGGATTTTATAGGCGCGCATATGACGCGGCGTTGCGCGGGTAGCGGGGGGAGGTAGAGGACGGTTCACGATATGACCGTTTTCCGCGAAAAACTACGAAGGTGGCGTGGCGGTGGCGCCCGACGCTATCGTATCGTACCTAGTTTGTTATGACGCACCAGAAGGCCCGACCGTTATTTTGTCCTTTTCATTAATTTAATTTAGCTTTATCACAAATCGATGTCGGATATTACGCGGTTGTGAGTGAAGAACTAGTTAAATAGGTAGGTAATAGTTATTCTTGCGCATAGTTGGACCATTGTCAAAATTTGTAAAAATATAAATACCCAAGTACCTACACACTTTCAAATCTCATTAAAAATCTTAAGCTACCTTGGTATCTATTACTACAGTTATAATACAGTACAGAAAAATTATATAATAAAACACGTAATTATGTTTTTACTGGCGGTGTTCCCTCCCATTGTAGAAATCGGAGGGAAAAGCGCCACTAAAAACATGGGTAAAGTGTAATATTATACGAACTGAAAAAGAAAAATAGAAGAAATGCCCTTAGTTTAGCATGAAATCTTCAAATTTCAGTATAAACTTCACATTTACATAAATTAACTAGATATCTACGTAGTATTAGTATCACATCGTTACCATTATCAGATGTGGTTCAGAATTTCACTCTAAGAGTTCAAAGTCCACAATATAGATACGCACAATAATCTATATCTAATACTTAATACACAGCTGGGTTTATGGTTAAATCAAACGCACCATTATTGGCTTTGCATCTCTTTCCGTCTGATAGTTGCACACACACGATCGTAAGGGAAGCTCGTATTTCGTGAGCTTCCAACTGCAACTGTAAGTAGGGCTGCAGGGCAAGGGAGAGCGGAAAGGTGCAATGCCCTTAGCAACGGCAAACTTAAGCAAAGCTTTGAGTCTTTGACTCGAACACTAACTTCACTGGATAAAAACACAGGTAGTGGACCATTGAGTCGTTGCCCTTGAGATATGTCTAGAGGATATCTTTATAAGACTTTATAACATGGTATTTTTTTTAAAGATTTCTTATATTTTTCTACGTATTCTTTGATAGCTTTGAAAAGTTCTGATGTTTTTTATAAAATATTTTGTATTATGTTGTAAAACTAACTAAACTATAATAATTTTCGCTATAGCTTATAAACATACGGATAACTGGTATAATTGGGACTATTAGAAGATGTATATCGAAATTAATCTCTAAGAAAATCTCCAAGAAACTATCCATGCATAAACTTCTCTTGTTACATAAAGTTCTTCCTAAGGCGTTCCAGGAGAGCGCTGCTGGATATTTTTCTGATAATCCCTCAACCAGATTTTACGATTCCCGCGGAAAAGTCAAGAGTGGCCAAACACTGTATTCTTAACCTAGCGTCACCACAAGAGAAATCTAAAAATATTTTGTAATACGAGTCGACGCCAGAAAAGTAGTAACCCAAAAATTTAAAATTTTGCGTTAGAGTTGTCATTTTTTGGTAGTATCCAACTCTATATTCGATTTTTTTTTTTAATTTATGAGTTAAAACTTTTATGCTTTCTAGCGTCAATATAAATGCTGCCTTAGTTCTTATAATTAATTTTCATAGTGGGAAACTGTTAAAATTAAAAAGATCATCATCGATCAATAACTGAATGAACAATTCCTTCTTATTTACAGCCCATATTGGGCTGTATATCCCGCTGTTGGTAAAATACACCAGGTGTTGGTAGAATACCAGCGCTATTTCTTTATGTAGAAGTAGCAGGAGTTGCGTCAATAGCCTTTTATGTTCCTCGTTAAAATTGTTTCATTTTATGTAAGAAGCTCTTTTGTTTAGTGGTTTGTGTTTTTATAAGATCTAACGAGAACAGAATAAATGTTTTTCTTTCTTTCTTTCGTTGTGTTGATCAACCTGTTAATTTTTGACTGGAAATTTAATCTAATAGATATATCACATTGACTCAGACGAGTTGGCTCGGCGTTTAGACGTTTTTATTAACGTTATCTGCTGGAATTTCTTAATCGTTTTTAACGACAATTCGCTGAAAAGGATGTGATGACATCTTTAATCCGTAACTGCAAGACTAACACTAAAGTATTTGAGAAATTTCTTAATATTTTTTTTATATATTTTTTATATACCAGAAAACGAGTATCAACAAAACCACGATGTTTACAAATGATGGCACTGCGTAACAATAGGTAGGTACAGTAACCATTATTTTTTATTGACCTCTTCTTACGTCAATGAAAGGTTATCGAGTTATTACTATGCCATTTTATAAACGATTAAGATGCTAGGTATTAAAAAGCGTAATCTGCACCTGAATTTCGTTTATTTTTTATGGTTCTTTTAAGCTCTAATTAAAACATAGGGTAATTAAACCATAATACCGATGTCATGGAAATGGTACAGGTGGTTAGCCCGATTGGCGATAGGGAGGTATTGCAGTTGCCGCGAACGGTATGCGCAGGGTGGTTCCGACACACGGTGGTTCCGTGATCCGTGATATAAGAAATAAAATAGGTAGTTCAAAAAACTTAAAAACACGTTTTTGTAGATAACCGATCTAAAAAGCGCCATAATATATATATATAAAAAATAGGAATAGTGACATCTATCGAGTCACACCAAGATCTCAGCAACGAATATAAAAAATCGTTCATCTTATAAGGACAATGGGAGAAACTATTTAAATTATTGCATTGTCATCGGTACTTAGTAAGAGCGCAAAATTTCAAATTAGTTTGAGGTTAAGAAGGAGGTGAAAATCACATTCCGTTACATACAAACCATGTTAGCTTAAGCGTGTTTAAAAAGAAAAGGGTACTCGAATAATGAAATATGAATTTTAAATACACTGATGAAATTAGAATTTTAAATACACTTGAAGTTATTTTCAAAAGTAATCCAACTGCACAACAATAAAACCCATTCAATATGTATTGATAAAATGTTTATTAGTAGCATTCGATTGTTAGTATTGACGTCAAACTGTGTGATGGGAATCTACAGGGGTACATTTTAAATGCGCTGAGAATTAGATGTTTGAGTAAATGAAATTTGTTGTAGAATATTTATTCTTTTACTTATTTTGTTTAGAATCATAGAATCATCGCTTCTAAATTAGACAACAATGTCCGTCCATATCAGAAGGTATTAAATAATTTTTTTTTGTTTCAAATTTTGCTGACGGAAAAGAGAGCTGTGCTAACAATATACATATTTTACTCCTACTGCATAGATAAGATTTCTGTGTATTGCGTAATAGAAAAATCTAGCAAGAACATATTTACAGTTTTTTTTTGCGGCAAATCTCTATGCGGGTAATGCTTCAGTTATTTTTAATTAGAATGTTTATTTATTGATTTGTTAATTTAAGTTCATCAGATATTATGAAGAAAGTATGACACACCTGTTTGTACCTGTCCAGTCCAAACTATAGGTTAACATGTTACATTTATAGATAGAAGGTTAACTTGCTCAGCCTCCGCTCTGTATAACCTTTTTTGTTATAACGTATGGTAATAAATTATCTATACTGTTTCTATGTTCCGCTGTCTGCTTGTCATTTGCTTCCGGGTGCTTTGCAATACTATATTTCCTTTCATATTTCTAAACTATGGTATAAGATTTCCAACCAATGAGATAGCAGTTTTGATAACGAGTATTACCAAATCTTTATTGCCTCGAAGGCGATAAGGTTAATTAGTATATGTCAACATTTCTTCTTTCCCTTTAAAGTCATTAAAAAAGGGACTAAGGGATCGTTAAGAGAATGGGGAGTAGCAATGTGTAACAATTACATCATTTCCACCCTTGGGGAGACTTAAGACTAATGATGGCAATAAGTTGATAGATAGAATCTTTATTGGTTAATTAGTTTCCAAATGTAAATTATTATTTGCTTCTTTTAACGTTATTCATCAGTTAGAAGCCATTGTACGCCTGGCCACGACCTTGTACGTTGTTCTTTCGATCATCATACTGTTTGACTGTTCCCACTAAGTATATAACGCTATATATATAATATTATACCGCAGGTAGGTAACTAACTAGTACCAGGTTTTTGCCCGTCATCCGTTCAATAACTGACTCATTCAAAAGAATTGTTACTTTTTAAATAGAACGGCATACGACAGTTTGAATATCCAATCAGAGAACACGGAAATTTTATAGTACGGTTTAATATGTCCAGTTATATTCTTAAAGTTTATTTTTATAAAAGTAGAAATACAGATTTAAATGTAGATTGTATATGGCCAATTGCATGGTATTCACCTTGACCACGGCAAAGAAACCTTCGACCATATAAAAATGACATGAAACAGGTTTACTGGCTGAGAATATAAGATTTACTTGGTTTAATATTGAAACTAAGAACATGTTCATCAAAGATAATAGACATTTATTATGAAATGGAACACACTCAATTCAGCCTGTTAGCAATATGTGACAACTCTATTAACCTTTGTAAAGTATTACGTACGATTATGTTTGTAGACAAGAGACTGTCGACGTAAACAGTGTCGTAGCGGAATGAAGAAAAATGAGAATTACCCGCGTTCAAAGGGATTGTTCATATCCCTTCCGCAAAGGCAGACGATGGTCTTGTTGACTGACAACACGATCAAGGAGTTGTACTCTAGTACTACGCCAACTTCGCAGTTTTCCTCTTTACACTTCATCGCCTCGACGGCGATAGGAGAGAAGAGCATCGAACTGCGTGCACAGACACTTCACAGAGAGTTTGCAATAGACTTGATAGAGAGAATAATTAGCAGCAAAACACGAAAGGTGTGCCGAGCGACAGGCGTTTTGGCGCACGCTGTCAGACAGCCGGCAGTGCGAGTTTTCAATACATACGGCCGTACCGACGGTGATTATTTGACTGCCTGAGCGGCGTTCGAGGCGCCGGCCACCGCTTCGCGCAGCGGTGGGTGGCGACTGAAGTACTGAACACGCACCTCTCCCGTTAGCGTTACCTTAATGCAATATTATAGGGACCGGCTCCGTTTTGCGAAAGCCCTTCGCGTTTCCATGGTGTTAATATAATTTCCATCATAACTAATATCACATATCCAGGAAACATCATTTTCCTCCATGTGATAGCTGTTTTCAAACATACATGATCCTAACAAATGTCGAAATTATAGATTCAGTTCAATATACTTTGATTTACATTGAATTAGAAGAACAGATACATAATTTTCATTTAAATTAGTTTTTAAAATTCAAATCATTGCTACATGCGGCTTTGATAAACTGTTGGCCTGGCTTAACTGAAAACAGTTGGACGTCAACGGATGTCAGTCCATACCTACCGCATTCATAAATAACAAATATCACAGCTTGCTGGAGACAATCAACAAAGAATTGTATCTACTTTATGAAACATGTTTCTGAATAATTTAGATATCAATGGCATCGTCTGTTGTTTGATATCGTCCTGTCTTACGTTTGAAAGCTTCATGCTATGCTTTGTAAAGAATATTTATTCTTCAGACTTCATACGTTTCAAAAGACTAAAAAGTTAAAAAAAGAAATAGTTAATTATGTACCTGCTTACTTAATTATTAACTTTTTGATGTGATTATATTTAATAGAGATACTATGGATTGTATGAAGGCAATTATTATAGTTTACAGTATCCTTTTCGTTATTATTCTGAAATGTTTTAAATTTAACAAGGCATTAGAAGAGAAATCACTGCATGAAACGTTGCAGTATACCTACAGCATACTTATTAGATAACTCAAAGACGTTAATGTAAGTGGCCAAATTTTTAAAAGATATGAAATACTTGCAGATTTTTACGTAATGATTCATTTCTGACTTTCATTATGAATTTTTTATAATTTAACAATTAAAAGTACCAAAAATATGTTCGAATATAAGTAAAAAAGTGAAATATATTAAATATGAAAATGTGGTTTATAATGTAGGACAAATAAAATACATAAACATTAGGGTAGCATGTAAAGCAAAATTTAAATGGATTCGTGACTATATCGTGGGAAAGCCATATTAGCTATGGATGTGACTACAATGGGTGACCTCGTCCTGTCTGGCGTTCTTTAACATTATACTGGCTACTAGAACTGTATAGTCCTTCCGTTCGGACCTCGATATCGAGCAGACGCGTTTAAATTCTATGCAGGTTAAATTAATTAAATGCAATTCAAATATTTAATTCGAAGATAATAGAAAATAAATAATAGAAGTGCATAAGGACGGAAGAGGTTGCTGTTTGGCTGTGCCTATGCAAGTTGCAACTAAGCTCCGCCTACGGGTCTACGGGTGAGAAAGACAAATATACTTTTACTAACACCAACTTTATATCAAGTACCAGGAGGGTAGACAAATTAAGAGTCTATATGAATAATACGCCAATACTGAAGCAAAATTTGGAGTCGTAAAACAGTGCTTTCGTAGCACATTGGATAAGAGGTGCAACTTAATCGTTGGCCTGAGGATCAAATCCCGGCAGCGAGTGTTCTTTTTGTGAATCGAAATACTATTCATTTTCATTTTGTTTTGAATTAATCATAAAAAGTTGAGAATATCGCAATATTTTTTATAGATATTTTCCAGAATATTAAATATAGAAATTTACTATTTTCTGATTATCAACTACACATTATTTGTTGACTGCATACTATTCCTACACAACAAAATCGCTTTTGGTACACTATGCCATTAAGACATTCGCCCACACGATCTTCACCAGCTATAGCTTCTGGTACCAACCTTGTTGGAGGAACTGGCTCTGCTACACAGGCATACGAATCGGATACTGCATCTGAGAGAAGTGGTAGTGGATATATGTCCGTGAGACAGAAACGTAAACGTGAAGAGGATGATAACAAAGAACTTAAGAGCCTGATCTGTTCTCTGTCGGCTAAGGTTGATCAAAATTTCGTTGAACTAAAACAAAAAAACGAGGAACTGAAAGAAAGTCTACAATTTATATCGGACAAATACGACACAATAATAAAAACACTGCGAAATCTGGAATCAGAAAGGGTAGAAGATAAAAAAACAATTCAGCGACTCGAAGAAAAAATAGAAACCTTTGAACGCAAAAGCAAATCGACCTGTTTCGAGATACGTAATGTTCCTATTGTCCTACCTGATAATAATAAATTTGAAACAAAAGAGAATGCAATTGGAATTCTGAAAAACCTGTCGAAAGTTATAGAGGTGGACTTACAAGACTCTGATATCAGAGACATATACAGAATCATTACACCCAAAGAGGGCAATAGGCCTATCATGGTTGAGTTAAACAGTGTACTAAAGAAGAATAAAGTTCTACAAGCGGTCAGCAATTTTAATAGGAGAAAACAAATAAGCGAGAAATTGAATACTGGGCATCTCAATATACCTGGAGCAACTAAGCCTGTGTATATATCAGAGGCACTAACCCACAAAACTCAAAAACTTTTCTTCGCGGTTCGCCAATTTGCGCGTGACAATAGTTACGCCTACTGTTGGACTACGCGTGGCTTGGTATATCTGCGTAAGACTGAGGGTGAGCCTGCAAATCGTATCGATAACGAACTAAGCCTTACTAAACTTGAAAACAAAAAATGACTGTATTCTTCAGTTCTGGTTAGTTTCTTATGCAAAGTTTTTAGTTATTGGCATTGTTGCTACTTTAAGTTTATTCCATGTTTAATTTTATTATATTCAATACCTAGCAATACACAGTTAACACTATCCTTATTACACTCAGAAAATCACCATAACAGACTACTCTTCAAACAATCATACGTCATCCTTACAATCATCCACATCTCAAAACCACACCTACTGCAATACATAACGCACACCACGCACACTAAACGCAGATCCAGTTACTTAAATAAAGTTAATATTATGAGAGACCCTTCCCCCCTTAAGATGGCAAACCGAATTGAAATAATACAAACTACACATTGGTCAGAAATTTCGATCGGTTATTATACTTATTGTACATATTCGATATTATAAAACTTTCAGATGATATAGATCAAGTATCTGTATCTCATTCACAAACCGTAGAAGTAGAGGTATGTCATAAAATCATACCAGCGACTCCAAAACGCTTGCTTTGTATGACGCAAAACATACGTAGCATAAATTGTAACATGTCTGGCTTAGAAGTTCTTTTAGCTCGGTTAAAACTTAATTGCGATATAATTATTCTGACGGAATGCTGGCTTCCATGCACATCTGCTATACCAGTCCTAACTGGATATTGCCATGCATCAACTACTCTTAATTACAAACAAAATGATGGAGTAGTTGTCTACTACAAAGAACAACTCAAAATAACCATAAAGGAACCAAACTTACTCGAGTGTAACTCCATAATAGCCACTTTGGAAAATCAAACGGCCATTTTAGCGTTATATAGATCACCATCTTATAATAACATAGATCCATTCCTGTCCTCTCTAGACAAAATTTTACACAGCCTATCATCATTTGCTAATGTTATAATCATGGGTGACCTGAACATTTCACTATGCCCAAACAATATTGATGGCAATGGAGAACGATATCTCACATTAGCAGCCACTCATGGTCTTTTACCTGCCCACTGCTTAATCACGCGACCCAAAAGTGCTACGTGTCTTGACCACGTCCTCCTAAAATCAAATTACCCATCTGTTACTTTAGTCCTTCAAGCAACACTAACGGACCATTACCCGGTGTTATTAAATATGAAACAAAAAAATACCCGTCATTTCAGTACCTCGACAATAACTAAAATTAATCATCCAAATATTAAACGAGAAATTTCAGAAATAGACTTCAGTGAAATGCTGTGCTTGGAGAACCCAAATACTAGCTTGAACTATTTTACAAAAACTTTAAAGGATATAATAGAAAGTAACACTAAAATAATTTCTCTTCCACGACGCAAAAAAATAATAAAGCCGTGGATAACGCCAGGTTTGCTACGATGCTTACAAAATAGGGACAAATTACATCAAAGAACCACCTCTACACCTGACAATGCAGTATTAAATATCACCTATAAACGGTACAGGAATTTCTGTAACAATTTAATAAAAAAAGTAAAAGAATCATACGAACGAGCTGAAATTAAAAACGCAAAAAATAATAAAGAATTATGGAAAGTTATTAAAAAGGCAACAAATACTACACAAACAACACAACATGCTAAACAACTTCTAACAACTAATACTACACCCGAACAGTCACTAATGGAAGCTAATAAATACTTCATTAATGTGGGCAGTTCACTAGCAAGCAAAATTCACCAACAGAAATCACTGACACACAGGCACTCAAAAACCTCTCACACAATAAAGTCTAATGACACAAGCAATCTAAACTCCTTTGTACTGCTGGACACAGATGTAAACGAAGTAGACAACATTATTACCAGCTTAAAGACAGATTGTGCACCAGGAGCTGACAAAATTAGTTGCAATTTTCTGAAAAAATACAAGCAAGTTCTAGTACAACCTTTAACTAAAATCTTTAACGATTGCCTCAAATCTGGGATATTCCCAGATGCACTAAAAATGTCAGAAGTAAGCCCTATTTATAAAAGTGGAGACAGAGATCGTATCTGTAATTATAGACCTATATCTATTTTACCGGCAATCTCAAAGATATTAGAAAAAATTATTAATACAAGGCTAATCAATTATCTAGAAAACAATAAAATGTTATCCGATAACCAATACGGTTTTCGGCATGGAAAAAGCACTGAGCAAGCTGTTAATAGGCTCGTAAGCTACTTAAGTTTAAATATGTCAAATAAAAAAAAATGTCTAACAATTTTTCTAGACCTTGCAAAGGCATTTGATACCATCTCTGTCTCCATCTTACTAAAAAAACTCGAAAAACTCGGCATCAGGGGAATGCAATTTGAGCTATTAAAAAGCTATCTCTCTGGTAGATTTCAATGTGTCCGAGTTGATCAATTTAGAAGTGCCTACCTTCCTGTCACTCACGGCGTTCCACAGGGCAGTGTCTTAGGCCCTACCCTCTTTCTCGTGTATATAAACGAGCTCACAAAATTGAAACTCACCCTTGGTAAGATCATTTCTTTCGCTGACGACACAGCTCTTGTTTTTATCGGCAATACCTGGGATGAAGTTTTTAACGCTGCCCAAGATGGGTTTGATTCAGTTAGGAGTTGGCTACAGGATAATATCCTGACCTTAAATATAGATAAAACCAAATATATTTGTTTTAGTATAAAGGGTGGCACTGCATTCTCCAATATACATAATATTACATCGCATGAATGTTACTCCAAAGGTAGCTGTAATTGCCCATCACTAGAACGTGTTGATACAATAAAATACCTAGGTGTTACATTAGATAGCTGCCTGAACTTTAAAGAACACATTAAAATCTTGTGCAGTAGGGTGCGCAAACTGATTTATGTATTCAGAAATCTCAGGTACATTGCTGAAACGTATTTGATAAAACAAATATATCTTGCATTGTGTCAGTCACTCCTAACCTACTGCATTACTTGTTGGGGAGGTACCTCGAAGACCACAATTAAGTCTTTAGAAGTTGCCCAGCGTGCTATTCTTAAAGTTAGCATTTCTAAACCTATTTACTACCCAACCGTACTTTTATATCAAACCTGTGGAGTCCTAACCGTAAGACAATTATTCATTTGGAAAATCATCTTGCTACAGCATAGCAAACTGTCTTACGATCCAGAAGTACTTAACAAACGAAGAAAGTACATGGTGTGTTACAATCATTCACAGTGCAAAACCATATTCAGCAGAAAATTTTCTGATTTCATTGGTCCTTATCTATACAATAAAATTAATAAGTTAATAGATATTTACTCACTAACGACAACTAAATGCAAAGCAAAGTTATCTGAATATTTACAAAAACTAAGTTATGAGGAAACTGAACAACTCTTACATATAATTCAATAACATACTTACACATACACGCAGCCGCCCCGACGCGCCGATGACCACATGCACACGCACGTATGCACATGCACACACACATACACACACACACACACACACGCGCGCGCACGCGCATACACACACACACACACACACACACACACGCGCACACACACACACACACTATATACAAACTAGACTATATATAAACACATTATAATTAACTCCACACACACTATAGTGTTAATACTAAATAAGTTTAATTGCTTTTGTTTTTTAATTTATTTAAATTCATTTTGTTATTTATTTTTTCCCATACAATTAATGGAATATTGAAAGTTATGGTCGATACACACGCTAAGCCTAAAATTGTTCACTAAACATGCGGAAGGCCCTGTACCTTGTAATACAGTTTTTTAACTAGCATAGGGTACAGGCGACCTTTTCCACTATTGTAATAGAATAAGATTGTAGGTCATCTAAGTATATATTTAAATTGTGGAAAAAATAATTGTAACCTGTTTTTGAGATCAATAAACTTATTATTATTATTATTATAGTAGGCCACCAATTTCGTAAGTACAAAATATTTTTAGTGTTTTTAACCTATAATATAACTCCCAAAACTACTCAAGTCAATACAACATGCTATGAGCAACATTTTTTCTGAAACGCTACGGTTGTTTACTTAATAATTTTGGATAATACCTAAATTAGTTTTATCATCAGAATTAATGCAGTTTATTCCTATTCATATACATAATTCGTAGGTACTAGTAATGTAACGAATGTTAGGATTGAGACATTCGCGAATGCGAATGCGAGTGCGAATATTCATCTCCAATATTCACGAATGCGAATGCGAATATGAATGTTTACTTTCAAATAAAGCGCGTGCAAAATATCATACGGCTTTGACATTTCGTACCAGCCATGTTTAAGCCAAATATAGCCAAGGTTAACCGTTACAAGTTGAACGAAGGAAACTAGTCAGGTTCACTCGAAAATATTCGTTGTAATTTGAGATTAGTTTATTATTAATGTATTTGTCAAATTTACAAACATGAGTAAAGCACATGTTACTCAAGTGTGGACTTATTTCACAATTTGTGACGCTGAGAGTATTACATGCATGGTATGTCACAAAGGTTAATAATTACTTAACAAAACAATGTAATTTTTTCATATAGAACCATGTTTTTTTTTTACTGGCAATTAATTTGTATAAAAATGTGGGTCAAAATTCAATAACTAATTCTCTAGCGGGTAAATATAAATCTCTGTACTAATCATGACTTGTTGGACGCAAGACATCTTAGTCCGCCCGTGACCATGAAGCCTGTAATGTGTTCGAAAAATTGGGTAATCTAAAATCAAATACAAACCGAAAAATTAGTTTTATTTACAATGTGTAATACTGGCGAAAACAATATAAATGACATTTTTGTACATTATGTTTTAATTTTTTTGTGATTTAGTTTATTTTTTAACTAGCTATCTCCCGCCCGCTTGGCGTTGGGTTGTTTGTGTAAATGACAATTCGCGTGAAAATTGAAAGAAGAAGATTGTTGAAATTGTAATTTGTTTAAATGACAATTATGTCAAGTAAATAACTTCATTATTATAAATAATTCTTGACAGTTCTCGATTCATCAAATGTCGAATTAATATTAAACAAACATAACCAATAGAATTATAACTCAAATAGAATGAATTCAGTTACAATAAAAATTCATTATTTCTAACACAAAAAACAAATATAAATGCCGGATAAGTATTCACCAACATATCATATACTATATCTTTCTCTGAAACATGCTGCATCTTATGGTATAAATATTATTCTGATCGTTTCAGTGATTTTCGCAGGATAACCGAACAAAAAACCAGCTCCCCATTTATTAGTATATATTAGACTGACAAGAATAAGAGAGACAGTATTTCTAATTTAGTTGCCGACCTGAGTGTTCAATTACATATATAATTTCCTTTTAGTTTGTCATAGTCGCCAAACATCGTTCCTTGCGAATGCGATTGCGAATGTCAAAAATATATGCGAATATTCGCGAACGCGAATGCGAACATTCGTTACATCACTAGTACGTACGTAGTATCGTAAAAGACGACTAAGGGATATAATATGCATATAATGTCTATGCAAGAGAAGGAAAACCCGAAACAAAAGCCTATACCAACACGTCTAACCAGAGTGGTATAGTAGCTCAATTTTCCTCCCATATTGGAGGAGGCCCGAGGCCAACAGTGGGACGTGTGTAGGCTGAGATGGTGAAACATAATTAGAAAAACTAATCCAAATTTTAATTCGAAAATAGTAATTGAAGTGTTCGAGCTCAGCTATTCAAAAATTAGTCACTTATCAATTTATTGTTCAGTTAATGGATACATTTATTATAATTTATATTAATTCCTAAACGAGTATTAAACAGATATAAAAAATATCTAAATTAAATTTAAAAGAACGAGCAAAAAAGTGAGGTGTTGTAAACATTGCATCCACTATAATAAAAGTCGTCCAGCAGTGATTTAACAAGATCAGAAATCAACTGCTTTTAGAATAATTTAACCATAGCTAATGCTTTTCAATTTTAAAACAGCACAGTTAACAAAAATAAACAAAGATTATTGTAATGAGCAGACCGTCTTGTGAAATTGGCACCACTCCAAACTAACGTTATGTTACCGAACCTTGGTGGTTCTTTATGCGTTAAATTGCAAATTTTCTAATAATATTACTATACTAATAATATTGTAAGATTATGAGTGCTATTCTAAATTCTATTCTTGAGTGGCGATCACGAATCGAACTACGTAGCGTAGGCCGACCCTAAGTGTACTGATGACATCTTGATAGTCGCAGGGAACACGACAGTTGCCAGTGCCATTCTTGTAGGAAGGCCTATATCCAAGAGTAGACATCTATGGATTAATGGACGAATGGATTCTAAACTAATATTACCAATATTAAAAATATAAGGACCTTGAAATATTTTCCTTATCTCTTTTATTAATCTGGAATAGTCACCATCATAAAATAACCGGACTATATTTAAATTCTTTAGCATTATGTAATTTGGATTCATCTATTTATAACAGAATCTGTAAGTATATCTTGTCTTAAATATTTTACATATTCCAGTCCTGCAAGCATTATGACGGCCCCATATTGGTGAGATATAAGTGTATCTATAAGTATTCTGACACATTTAAAATACACGAGGGGCTGTAAATGTTGAAATGGATCGATACGCCAACGCGCTTGCTGAAGCGTTTCAGAAAATTGAATGTAAAATTGGAAAGCATTCACGCGTTACAATCACAGAGTATAGGAAATTTATATTTATGACAATAATAACGGCTTGCTATATTAATAATTCAATAGTTTAGTATTAGGTTAAGAATACAATTGCCATGATGAAAACTGAGAAGAAACCACTGCGGGACGTGGACACATAAAATGCATAATTATCAAAAAGAAAAATAGTCAACAAAACATAAGGGAACTTACCCAAGCTATGTGACCTGTTTAGGGGAGGGAGGGGTCTTCAAAAATACTACGCTTCAAGAAAATTGGATCTAATTTTGTACTACGAACGGTTACCGAAACGGTGAAAATTGTGAAAAATAGGTCATGTTGTATATGGACACATTCCCCTAACAGTTACAGCATACATCCAACAGTGAAATATAGATATATGGACTGTATATATGGTCTTATTATCCTTGTGGTTACGGAGTAAGCATCCACGTGGATGACGTAAAAAAAAAGACGACTAAGACATATATGCAGATAACATCGTTGCAAGAGAAAGAAAACTCGATATAAAATAATATTCTAATACGTCTAACTAGCGTGGAATTATTATTCCTATTAGAATTGATCTACCGGTCATTTTCATTCCCATTTTGGAGGAGGCCTAAGCTCAACAGTGGGACTCATATAGCCCAAGATGATGATACGGTTTTCGTCTCTCTGTTAGGTACGGGTCTTCTTCAAATTTGAACGCTAACGCTATTGGGCATAGGGTTTTAAATTTTTCTTCCATTGCAATGATTTTATCTACTTACATCCTTTAATCCTTTCTTACAATACCCACGAGCATTACTGATTGGTGATAATTCTATTCTATACATCACATGAAGTTTAGTGATTATTTATTTAGTTGTCATTCTGTTTCCCGTGTGGTGACGGAGTAAGAATACAATTCACTACTCCCTATCTTGCCCGTGGATATCGTAAAAGACGACTAAGGATATAATATTTATGCAAGAAAAGGAAAACTCGAAACAAATCGCTATTCCAACACGCAGGATCAGCGTGGAATAGTAGCTCAATTGCCCTTCTATTAATGGAGGTGGCCTGAGGCTAGTGGGACATATATGGGATGATTATTTTGTGCCTCTTGCAGCTTAATAAAGACAAGAACTGGAGCCCCAATCTGGCATTTGCAATATTAATTTATATACGCTATAGGTAGTATTTCGTGCGTGTTTTATTTGCGCTCTTAAAATATTTTTCCACGTCCTATAATATAATGGTGGCGTCTTAATTATACATATATAATACCATTGCGGTTATCAGCCTTGATCTCCTCTATTCCATGTAACGTGTTAATAACAGAATTCTAAAGATAGCCGAGGGATAAACAACACTCGCAATTGGTGTAATCAAAAACATGGGCAAAACAATTAATACGCCCAGCAATTAATGGGATTAATTACAGTTAGGAGACAATGCGGAAATTTCAATTATTATTAAAGGACGCGCCTTATTAAAAATTATCATACAATGAGAACGGTTGATAGTAGTTATCCACAGTGTAGTGACCGATTGTCCGTCACCCGCAAAAAGGTTGACCGCGTGAGGGTGACGCCCAGAGAGGGGCGTCGGGGCATCGGGGAGGGATGGTACCTGAAAGGTCTCCCGCCGGGCTGGTCACGAACGTCGAGGAACTCTGTAGAAGTGGCCGGCCCAATAGCGAAGGGAGAAACACTATGGTTTACGTGGCCGCAAGCAGCCCTTTCGTCAGCCCGAACAGTACGGACATCATCATCATCATCACGTCTGCTCATATATGTCCCACTGTTGGGCCCGAGCATCCTCCACAAAAGAAGTGTCCTCTTTTAACCTTCTATACTACGCTGGTCAAACGGCTCGGTATAGGGTTATGAGTTTATGCATATTATATCCCTTACTCGTCCTTTACCCACGGGAGGTGGTGAATTGTATTCTTACTCCATAACCACACTGAAGTGTAGTATAAAGAGTAGAGTATCAATATGCCTCTCATTGTGGTGGAAGGATACTGAAATTTAGAAATGGGATGTATATGAATTGTTATGGTGATTGAAGCCGTGTGCTGACGGAGTAAGAATACAATTCACCACTCTCTCTCTTAGCCGTGGGTGTCGTAAGAGACGACTAAGGGATATAATATGCATACAACATCTAGCAAGAGAAGGAAAACTCGAAACAAAACCCTATGCCAACACGTCCGATCAGCGTGGAATAGTAAGTCAATTTCCCTCCCATAGTGGAGGAGGCCCGAGCCCAACAGTGGGACGTATATGGGCTGAGATGATGATGATGATGGTGATAATGAAGTTGATGATGAATTTCTATTCATAAAACCACTAATTTTTGTTATGCCGCCATATTCCTAATGTTAGATAATGATCACGAGTTCGCTTAAATTATTATTATATAATGCGTCATTATAAATAAATCACCTACCAGACTTGGTTCTTGAGTAAATTATTATACTAGGTATCATAGTAGATGGAAAATACCAGTGACAGATAATTACGAAAAACTAAGTCGGATGTAGGTAGTTATGCGTCAGTTTAATGATAGATTAAGAATACATATGTCTAAACCCATTTTGTTCTAGGGATGTAGTATTTTTTTTGGGTACGCCGTCCGTTCCGTTCGGGTTGACTCCGCTCCAGCCACCCGCAGCTTAAACTAGGGTGACTGGACCGGAAAATAGTCCGTCGATTATTATGCATTTGCATAAAAACACAAATGATATGTATTATAAAAATAAACTGTGGGACTAAACAGATCCAATAATTGAAAGTGAAGGAAACCTCGATAATAAACTACGTCAACCTGTCCGGCTATTTTGTGATAATGATTCGATTGACGTCTAAATAAGGAGGAAGTTGGTTCTCAATAATAGAACACCTATTGTAACAAGTTAACCATGTAGTGCGTAGCAAGAATACAATTCACCTCCCCCTCTCATTTCCGTGGGTGTTGTAAAAGACGTCTATGAGATAATGTGCAGATAATATCGATGTAAGAGAAGGAATACCCGAAATGAAACCTTATACCAACATGTCTGACCAGGGTGATACAGTAGTTCATTTTCCCTTCCACAATGAAGGAGGCCCGAATGCAACAATAGGAGGTATTTTGGTTGAAATGATGATAATGATTGTAATAAGTATCCTGAATATTTATGAAAACGTTCTCAATTATAATGCCTCATATCGCTAAAAATTCTTCTCATTGTAATTAGAATAAATGTTCTTATAATATATTATGTAAGCTAAAGCATATAAAAGTCAAAAAATATGGTAAATAATAATTTTAAGTAATTTATAATAATTAATAATTATATTAAATATTTTTTCGAGATAAAAGATCAGCATCAGACATATTGATTGTGGTGTATTGGCCTCTCCAACGTAGACAATGCCGTAATCATCATTCTCGGGAGGTGAGTATGTGATTGTAGTTGTTATAAATTTCCCAGGAAAGTACCGTTATACATTTACTAGGTATTCCCCCAGCCTCATTAAAAATAACTATGTGTTTACGAACCCCGTTCACGTAAATTTTTAAACGTTAATAAACATTATATACACATATTTCAAAGCTATTGAAAAATAATAAACGTAGAATACTTACACTTTTTTTAATATTTTTGTCATGTATATTTCACACACTTTAATATAACTTGCGAAAGCCATCATTGAAATATTTTCTTTCTAGATATACTATAAATAGGTATATTTACAAATTGGTATACGTTAAAAAGTTTCAATATTTGAACTTTTAGCACTGCAGTAATTCATAAGTTCACACTCGAAGTCCGTAGCTCAATATGTCGAATGACGCATTGATGATTTTCACCTAAAGGCAAACACTCAAAACTATTTCACGAAATACCCACATACAAGTAAAATTATATTTTTATGCAAGTATAAAACAAAATTAATTATAGAAACAGTATTTTTTAATAACGTTTATCACTAATACAATCGTTAACTAAAAATTAATATGTATAAGGCATAAATATTTCGTTACAACTAATTCCGTTTTTTACCAACAAAATAGCACTTTATTTCTTATCTGAGACGTTCGATTTATATTAATACTTGACACAAATAAACGTTTTCGATCGAGTCTACTGATCTATTCAAAATATCGATTAAAACTGATGATTAAGATCATTTTAAATCTGATATATTTATCAGATATGTTATATTGTCAAAATAATAATTTTGTTTATAAAATTAGGTAGTTGACGTCATTTGAAATCAAAAACAAATTAATCCCGACGCAATATTTAAAAGATAATAGGTATTATGAATTGAATATTAATTTCACCAAGATAAAGGAAGATTATATACTGATCATCAATTTTATCATATTATTTTTATATTAATTTAACACTTTGCAATATGTATGATAATCCTTGACTTTCCCTCTAGTGTTGTTCTATAAGGAGAACGGGTCCTTGAACTCGTACAGATATGGAAACTACTTCATTCAGAGTATTCAGCCTTCTATGTTGTATTAAATTAACAAGGCAATGATTATTAATTCACGGAACTAGCTTGACCAATTGAGTTGAGTAGACAAATTTTTTGCCCACGGATGAGGACTGGAGTAGTACCTACTTACCAGATAATACGTAAATCTATACGTGAATATACATGAATATCATGTGAGTGAGAAAAATGAGTAGAAAGAAAAAAGATTATTTAATTTTATCCCACGAATGTCGCCATGTTATTTCATCGTTATTATTGAAGCGTATCAATTAACTACGTCTCACTTGAATAAACAGCATATAGTTTAAAAATATATAACGACAGTGACGTCACACAATCGAATGAATGGACATACTTCAAGTCGGATACAAGTCTATTAATAATTTGTCACTGCTGGTTTATTTTGCCATTATAGTTAATACAATGAACCAATATTTCTCCTATCATACAAAGCCGTTAAGACAATAACATTTCAATGGATCTCTGCGGGGAAGCCTATGTTGAACGATAGATGTCGATAATGAATGATTGAATGAAATATACGTATCAAGCACTAGAATTTGTGACTTATCTGTGACGGAATGTGACTGAGATGCCACAGAAGCGATTCTTTACATACCCTTGAAATTTATTTATACAATTCGTTTATCTCTTGCATGAAGATTTATTTTAGCCTTGTTAACGTTTTATATCTACTTAAAATGGATATCTAATCCCAAACCTGCGGGCCGATTACATATAATTACATATAATGCGCGATTAATACAAATAACGCAACATTTACTTATCGTTATAGACAGTGATGTATTTAATGAAATTATTGCTATCAATTTGTTATTTCTAACAGTTTGTGAAGTTTATTAGAATTCTCTAGTACATTGAATATAAAACACTGTATAATTTACATATCTCAAATAAAATCAAGTCATTTACATATAATTTTTACATTTTGTCTGAAATTAATTTGACAATTTGCGAATCGAATAAGAAACTTAGTAGGCTCGCCGGTTTTCAAGTTGCTTTTTTTAAATAAAATATTATACATATTTAGCAAGTATGTGCTCCATTGTGATGTCCTCATCAAGATATTATTTTTTTATTTTTAAAGTATAATGCAAATAATTATGGCTGGACTAGACCTCGAAACCTAATCGCTAATTAATTACCAGTGCAGTAAGGGAAGGGAAAGACATTTTCGCGAGCATGAATGCATAATCTTAGCATAGCAACTTAATAAATTCGTTAATATCTATCGAAAAAATGCTATTGTAAAAAATTATTAAAAAAATGCTGCAATTGCACAATCAGTGCTTCGCCCAGCGCTACACAAGCACCTTCATTTCAGTGCTATTCGCTGTAATTAAATATAAGCTTGCAGTTCGTTTAAAAGAAAGAAGACACGCAATGGAGTTGGTTGGTGGTTGGTTATACGGCCAGACACCGCCTCTCTGTTTGGTCTGGACGATTTAAAAGGGTGTAGTCAGACCATAACCTATCAAAAAGGGTGCCGATGCTACCGTATAAGCACAGATGGTCAGGCGATTAGTAGTCTGGCCATGACACGCCTAACAGGTATCTATTTTTTCTATGATTTACAAAAACATTACGCAAATTATTTTAGTTTAAGATCCGGCTGTTAAATTAGTACGCTTTTGCTAAAAACCTGATTTTTATATAAACAGTCTTTAGTGTGCTTAATTGCTGTAGAGGAATGACATTTTATTTAAAAAAATAATGTATTTTTACAAAATGATGATAAACAAATTAAAATAATAAGCAAACTAATTTTACAGCTGGATCTTAGACTATCTATATTGTTTGAAAATAACCCAAATACTTGTTGAAAAATTGTTATAATCTGGCTAAGTACCTACTTATAGCCTTTCGTCTGCTATAACTTAAATGTCCACTTAAATAGATTTCACACTGAAATTTATTTCTTTATAACAATTGTGTCCAAATACTACCCCATCTACGAGTATTTCGTAATAATTAGCCTCTGTAAAAGAAATCAGTTTCGCTCCTTATTGCACTATATTAACAGTTACTTAATATGTCAATGTGTACGTGTGCCAACTTCTTTGAGAATACATTTGGAAGGTGTATACCTACGTACCTACCTGGATACCACATCAATAGTAATACTTCTATACTTACTCATAAATACAATATTTTAACATAATTATGTAGGTACTAATAAATATTTATTCCTACAAAAACATTAATTATTGGTCCTTTAGCATTTATATTATTATAGTAATTGTTTATTTTTATCTTTTATATGCGTCTCGTATCTGTGTATTTCGCTAAATCCTTGGTGTGACTCGCTACAGATGTTCAGCCCATTCTATTGCCTTGACAACATGATTAGTCTTTGTATTGTAAATGCTTGTATAAGCCAGTGCTGGATGACGTTATCAATTTATTGAGTAACTATGTAACGTAATGTGAAGCAAATCGATAAAGCATAAATAACATGATTTGCTGAGAAATACGTTAAACCCGTTGTTGTTTTGAAAGGCACGTTAGTCTTAATAATAAAGTACCAACAAACCTCTTTGTGTTGATTTATTTTATTAAAAGGGATATGTAGAAGTTTTAAGATTATTGACCTTATCGTATCTAAGGGTTCATGGTTTTCTTTCCCGTGGATTTCACGAAAGATAAATAATGGCCGCAGTCCTCAAATGATACTAATGCAAGAAAAAGTAAATTCGAAGCCAATCTTTGTTCTAAGAGTACAGTAATTCAATTAATTTCTGCTTCATTGTGGATGCTTTATCAATAATCCATCTATACATACATTCATCTATCAGCCTATCAAGGTCTACTGAACATGACAATGCCAACATCTCCCATGACAATTCCATTATCGTCGAGCTCAGTAGACGCGTGGTTTATAAAAGCAGTAGTTTGCGTTTGTTTATTGTAAGGAAAGTTTGAACCTCAGATCGCCAAATACTGTAATGTATACCAAGTATAAATTCTTCACATTCACTGTTCTTTTTAAGAACCAAATTATAAAAAAAAACTGGCTCAAGATCGTCGGTGCAGTTTCTCACATTAATTTTAGGTCTTATGTTTATTTAGAATTTTATTTAAAATCATACAATAAATAGCACATAATTATTATTAGTTGTTTTGATTTAGATCTCGTTAAAATTTCTCCACCGGTCTCTCAAATTTATCCGGTTCCCATCTAAAACTACCGATCCCTGGTTTAGATCGTCCCATCGAAAAGATATGATGCTACGTCGTATTCATGTACAACTATTGGATATATATGAAGAAGTAAAAACAATATCCCTATGATTATGTTTACAAGCCGCTGATGGCGAGTTATCTCTTAACACTTAAAAATTGTATTCTAATTGAAACAATTTATTATTTTACCCGATTATGGTTAGACTGCATTGTGTCTAACTATTCAAGGTGATAACAAGGCAATGTGGGGTTCCATACCTTATCGTGCTTCCGTTTTCCGCATTTTGACCTAGAATTTGACAATGTGTATTGGAAATCTGTTCCATAATGAATGAGCCACTATATACATCTATTTTTTTGTTGTATATAGTGACAAACGAGTAAGCTGATAATAAGTGGTAATTACCATTCATGATCCTCAACAATACCAGGGGCATAGACAGTCCATTTCCAGGGCATTTCTTTCCGTTATTTGCAGTATATTTCTCGTGTGGTAAGAAAATATACAATGTTTCGTCCTTATCCCATAGGAAACGCAGAAGACCACAAACTTTGAAATAAAATCCAATGAACAAATTATTATACCTGCAATGTATTATTTATAAAAGATATCATGATCATCAACATCATTTCAGCTTATACGCCCCACTGTTGGGCTCAAGCCCCCTCCACGATAAGGGGGCAATTGACCTACACGCTGCTCAGACGTATTGGTATAGGGTTTTATTTCGAGTTTTCCTTCTTTTGTATAGATGTTATATGCATATTTAATCCTTTATCGTCGTTTACGATACTCACGGGTAAGATAGGGGGTGGTGAACTGTATTTTTACTCCGTTACCATACGGAAAAATATACATAGATATATAGATACGATATTCTGGCAAGATGACAAAATTCAGTGATTCTTTGGATTCCCAGTCGGTAATATCATTTCCTTATGACGTTTATTGATCAGATCATTCTAGAATGATAAATTATTGAAATTAATACGTGAACTGCGAATTATTTAAGTTGGATTTCTTATTCATTTAGTTTTCTATTACGGGTTCAGTCGTATGATTCGTCGTCAATATGATTTTGCTTATGTTTTGGACATTTAATAGAAAGATGCAGTAAAATTTTAAACATAGTATTAATTCAAATATATAGGTATTATTCCTGTAAATATGCGAAAATACTTGATTTACATTCTACTACAATTTGTTAACCCTTTTCCTGCCCGAGGGTGTCGTAATGGACCACCTGAGGTGTATATGTCCTATATAACACGCAATGTAAGTATTATTTCTTTAGTGCAGTGCAGAATATTGTCTTCAAAAAGAAATCACCACTAACACCACCGTTAAAATGTTGCTTAAACATTATTTCAACTCCTATGTCCCACTGCTAGATTCAAGTTTTCATAATGAGAAGGAAATTTCAGCCACTAATACCATGGTCAAATAGATTGATATACGAGGGTATATTTCTAGTTTTCCTTCTCTTACATAGATGTTATGCAGAATATTATTATAAAATCGTAACGGTGTCGTAAAATACGACTAAGTCATCCATTAGTCGTCTTTTACGACACCCGCTGGCAAGATAGTGCGTGTTTAATTGTGTTCTTACTCCGTCACCACACAGCGAATTCATGTTTTAAAGTTATTTAAATACCTATCATATGAAAACGTAACTGGCATCACGAGATGGATGGCATGGCTTATAAACAAATGGTCTGGCTTACAAGATGAGTGCTACTAAGCCCTCGGCAAACTAAATAACTACTCTTCAGATGCATTTGTACGGGGTCGATAACCTATACCCATATTCGCTTTGCACGTCACCCACTGCAAAGACAGGATTTACATATTGTATTCTTAATCCATCACCATGCGGACTAAAATTAAATAAAACAACATTGCCCATATGGTGACAGGTTAAGAATAAAATGTGTCACTATCCCATATTTTCCCATAATTTTCAGGGGATGGGCAGCCGCGCTTTCGTGAAATCTAACACAGCGGCCTGCTAAGACAATTATGTTATTATCTCCCTTTGTGGGGAGGCCCGTGATCACTATTGCATGTCTATAGGCTAATAATGATGACTTTGTAAGATAACGGAATAAATATGGTCAAAACAAAACCGATTCCTTGTATTTATACGTGCTTCTCTGCGTGATAAAGCCGGAATATGGCAATCTGTAGTAGAACGGATGTAATCGACATAGTCCGAAGAATAAGCACGCTGAAATGGTAATGGGTAGGCTATATTGCTCGTCGAACCGTCAACCGTTAGGGAAGAAAGGTTGTTGAGTGGCGATCACGAATCAGATGACGAAGCGTGGGACGACATCAGGACTGATGACATCATGAAAGTCGTAGGAAACCGTTACTAGCGGCATTCTTGTAGGGAGGCTTATGTCCAACAGTGGACGTATATATGGATGGATGTATTTATAAATAGGGAGCGTGCGAAGCCGGGCCCAGTAGCTAGTATAAAATGTAATTACGTAAACTGAATGATGAATTCACAAAAACACTAACTTTTAATGTTTACCGTCACTTATTTAAAATTTACGAGTAAAATGTTTGCAGAAAGTTGTTCTGTTTTATATCTACTTAATAAAATCATCAATTTATGCATCAATTTCGCGTGATTCAATCTCATCGAATGTAAATATATCTACGTTATATTTTGCAATTATAAATGTTTATTTAAACTTATACGAGTACAGGTGCGAATGCCTTTTGCTGCATCGCGTAAATTATGCACTTTTTGTAGCCGCATAACTTTGTTTTAGAAGGGAAAAGCGGAGTTATAACATATTTATATTTCGACATAACATTTTATCGGAAGCAATCGTTCATTATTTCATAATTTCAGTCCAAATAAGTCTCACTGTTGGGCTCGGGTTTCCTCCAAAACGAGAGGCAATTTGACCTATTATACTATGCTGATCACACGAGTTGGCATAGGGGTTCATACCGAGTTCCCTTTCTTGCATCGATGTTACCTGCATATGTCCCTTGTTATATCCTTACTAATATTATAAATGTGAAAGTAAGGATGTTTGTTTGTTTGTTACGCTTTCACGTTTAAACCACTGCACCGATTTCAAAAATTCTTTCACCAATGGAAAGCTATAATATCAGGGAGTAACATAGGCTATATTTCATCCCAGTATTCCTACGGTAATGGGAACTACGTCGCGGATAAGGCGATTCAAACCGAAGCGAAGTGAGGGCGGGTTTGCTAATGCATATATAATCCCTTGGTTGTGTTTTACGACAGCCGCGGGCAAGAGAGGGGTGCTGAATTACATTCTAGGAGCGGGCGCAGCAGCAGACTATGTCCTATTGAAAATATAGTGATACAATTTTAAAATATATAATTCTAATTTAATATATATAAACGTACTCGACGTATTTACAAAGGAGAATTCAATAAAACCTGACCTTTCATTCTCACACCTTTATCTCGCTTCCTCACAATAAATTATGAGTAGTAAACGCCAGATAATGTTTATTTACGAAACTATATATAGTGTTCCTGTTTTACGTTATTCTAATACGAATACTTAAAAGCAGGTTTATTTGTTTACATACAATACAGGTCATAGAGTTTGGTAAAAGATTGGTGTTGTGTTCATATGAATCCAATTTCTAGCAGTTATCTGTTAGTTCACATAAATGTCGATAGTTTTTATTCAAATTAACACTCGAAAAGGAATGTTTAATTACTATACCTACACGCGTTGGTAGCTCTCAGCGGTCACCCATCAGTCCGGGTAAAGTTATGACAGCCATCTTAGGCTAACAACTATAGCCACTCAAACCTACCACATATACCTACACCAGCTTAGCCTAGAAAAGTCTAGCTTTCTATTTAATGAAACATTTTTTCAATCTAAATTATATTATTTTATTTTAGTTACATATATTTGAACGGCATTTCATATTTTTTGGAAACAAATAAGAATTGAAAGCGCATGAGGTTTTATTATCAGTGAAAATATTAAAATAAGTAATCATTTCACTAGATTTCGTTATGGGCAAAATTTGATGCAAATTACTAAGTTCTTATAATTACACATCTGCTTTTAGGCAGGATGTTTGAAGAAATAAGTAGGTGTATGTCAGAATACAAAGGGTAGCCTTTGAATACTACTAATATTCTCAAGCAGCTAGGTACATTGTTAAGTTTAGAAAAAGCATGTCGGTGACGCGGACGCACGAGATTTCATCCATTCAAAAAGTGTCTAAGGTGCACAGCACACTGTGCATACGCCAGTCATCAGCATGTCGGTGACGCGAAACCGTAAGATTTTCCCCTACCGAAAAGTGCCCAACGTGGCTAGAGAAGTTTTTACTTCAAAAAAATCAGTAGAAGTTTACATTGAACGCTAATATAGAACACAATAATATCTATTTAACTACAAGCAAATGGAAAAAACAACAGTAGAATCATAAACACAGTTTATACATTTTTAAATATCTTGACCGCCATGATAAACATAGAAACAAGGCCAATTTGCAAAGTTAGAAAAGTAATAACTTCCAAACCTATTTTTTAATATAAAATAACGTTCTGATGATAAATATAATGAGAGTATATGACAGAATATAGGAAAATAACTCATGTTGGTAACGGTCTTTGTCAACGGTTTCCTCGTACATATAAAATGTAAAGATAGCCGGTTTTGACGTCAATCATAATTAATACAAGGAAATAAATTGAAGATGAGACGTTTAAGCAAGCATTTGAACACCATTTCAGAGTATTAGAAATAGTACATCGCCAAATGTCTACTACCTACTACTGGACAAAAAGCGCATTCAAATAAAGCTTAATTAACTAGTTTTGTTTATTATTTTGAATGAATAATTAAGAATCTTAATGATTTCTGATATTTACGCGAGTAAAACTATTTTACGGATTTTATCGCGTTTGTATTTGATTTTCGATTGCCCGACGCTTCAAACATTTTACAGTGTCCATGGTTATGGATGGACTCGAATTTGTGAAAGAATCTTGTTCGTGTGGTGACGGAGTATGAATAAAATTCACCACCCTCCTATCAAGATAGGTAAAACATCATCTTTTACGATACTCACTGACAAGTCAATCTTAAAAGATAATTTTAAAAGATTACTAAGGGATATGACAGACATATAACATCTATGCAAAAAATGGAAAACTCTAATTAAACCCTATGATAAAACGTCTGACCAGCTTAGTATAAGTACCTAGGTCAGTTTCCCTCCTATAAAGGAGGAAGCTCGAGCCCAGTAATGGGACGTATACGAGTCGTTATGGTGATGATGAATCAAGAACCTTCCTACGGTTATAAATACGAAAGTTTGGATGGATAGATATTCGTTAATCAATCACGCTAGAATGGGTGAAAGTAAACTCGTGTGCATAGCTAGTAATAAATAAAAAGAGAAGCTTTACTATAGCTTAACTTAGCTTATAGCTTATAGTGGAAGCGGCTGTAAGTACTGACAACTATAACCTCGATAATAGTTATCGCAAAAGTCAAATAAGAACTCCACAACGACGCAACCCAACAATTATTCTCAAGGAGAATTGATGTCAATCAGGCTGGTCTTAAAACTTTGTAAAACCAATGCAACGTTTTGCTCTTCTTCCGCCTATAGTGAATGGATTTAAATTTCGCAAGCGTAGTGTGTGCTACTTAAAAGAGAAAAACAAAGCGGCCAAAAAGAAGTAATACAGCAAAAATTTAAATCGATTTTATTTTACATGGATCTTTGTAAGGTGGCATCACCTGTAAAGCTACAGCGGTATATTGTTGAAATAAGTTGTTAATAATGTGGCATTTATGGATGAATGATAAAGGAGAAACATTTTACTATTATTTTATTAGTATATATATATTTTCCTGTTTTTCATTGCGTATTTGTTTTACATTTTACGTCTACTAATCTTTTACGATGGGAAAAAAAATTGGAGCAGAACGAACGTATGTTAAAAATATACGTAATTAGATTCACCGAAGATACGTAGTAATTTCATAAAAAAGTAGCTATGTCTATAAATATATCTATAAATGTTCAGTTAATAAGTGCTCGAGCCAAAATATATGCGATTATGACGATGTCCGATTATAGATCAATGTTGCCCGTGACTTCATTCACGTGGCAAAACATATCATTATTCACAAAATTTACGAAAAGTTAATATTTTGTATTCATTGTAAATATGTACATAATATACTACAAAATAATATAATATTACTGTATGGAGCTCAGTAACAGTAGAAAAACTACTACTAAATGAGAGAAAACTGGTTTCCATATTTCTGGGTTTTAATTTCTTGGTGCCCAGAGTATTTTTCCGAAAAAAGTACCCAAGTTTCTCCTTTTAGTAAGTTAGCTGCTAATTAAGGTTTTGTTAAAATCAGTCTAGCCGTTTCAGATTGTTCCCAATTTTATTGGTTTAAATATATTTTTTTGCGTAACATTATTTTTCTGAAATAAAGCTAATTAACGGTAATAAGCTCGCCATAATCAGTCCACATAAAAAAAATAATAAGGACAAACAGGCAGACAGGCAGATAAAAAATTTAAACCTGTATTTATTATGTTTAGTAACATATACGTCATGAGAATAGACAAAAAAATGTAAATTTGACATAACAGACTTCAATTTTATTGATTTGTATACATATATCTATATATATATTATGTATGGGTATATGTACCTAGATACTGGGTTCTATATATAAAACACATCATTACTGCCAAATATCCAGAGTATATTTGAATCAACATTAGTATGTATTGTATGTGTAGAATCCCATTTAGAAATCGGCAGATGTACATATACGTTTCGTCTGCATAAAAATAGAATTTTATAGTAATACATTATTATAAATTTCGCAATATAAAATAATTTATTTCGCAGGCACATTTTATAGTCAATAATATTACGTTTACTGCTATCAATCAATGATTACAGTTAGATAGAAAAATAAATAATTTTTTCAAACGGTATCTATGAATTCGTTAGTTTAATGAGGCGGAAGAAATCGTAAACGTAAAATGAATGTTGGGTAATTCTCTTATTTATTTTATTTAAATAATTATTAATTACATTTCTTATTATTACATTTATTTCTTATTTATTATATTTAAATAATTATGTGTGGTGACGGAGTTAGAATACAATCATTAACAATCATTAAGAATGCATTCATCTCATCTCTTGCCCGTGGGTGCCGTAAAGATGATTAAGGGATATAATGCGCAGATAACATCGATGCAAGGGACAGAAAACTCGAAATGAAACTCTTTGCCAACACGTCTTACCAGCGCGGTGTACTAGGTTAATTTCCATCCCATAATAGAGGAGACCCGAGGCTAATAGTGGGACGTATATGGGCGGAGATAAGATGAGGTATATAAAGCTTTGTTAATCGCGCAGTTTTGCCGAAGTGGACTAATTATCTATTACTTATTATATTCAACTAGGAAAGGCCCTCATACGGTTCCCTTCAGTTAATATACATCTCACTGCTAAGCTTGAGCCTCATCCACAATGGGAGGGAAATTGACCTACTATGGTCAGACGGGTTTTCTTCTCTGGTTTAGATATTATAAGCATATTATATCCTTTACTTGTTTTTAGGGTTCCGTACCCAAAGGGTAATAACAGGACCCTATTACTGAGACTTCGCTGTCCGTCCGTCCGTCTGTCACCAGACTATCTCAAGAACGGTGATAGCTAGACGGTTGAAATTTTCACAGATGATGTATTTCTATTGCCGCAATAACAAAAAATACTAAAAATAAAATAAAATAAATATTTAAAGGGGGCTCCCATACAGCAAACGCGTTTTTTTTTGTCCTTTTGATAGATAATGGTACGGAACCCTTCGTGCGCGACGCCAACTCGCACTTAGCCGGTTTTTATTTATGGTACCCATGGGCAAGATAGGGGGCGGTGAATTGGATTCTTACTCCATCACCACCCGGAATATCGACAACACGATTATTTTCTCCTAATTCGGTTGAAAGCATCAGTCATCAACGATGCAACGAATTTTAAATTAAAAAAATAAATCATCAACATCAAGTTTACATCATCATAATGATGGTGATGATGATCAAACTGTAACTCATTAGTAATCTAACATCATGATTTATTTTATAAAATCTAAAAAAGAATCAATTATCCAAAAAAAATTTTACGAAATAATGTTTCGAAGGAATCAATACCAGTTTAACATTTGAATGAAGCAATGATCGCCAACGAGGAAGACGTCACAACGTTGATATATATTTATTCAAAAGGAAGCCATATAAATCTGATATTTTTCCTGCATATTAAATATTCATGACTGCATAATAAATATTATTATTACACTTGTATTTTTTTATAGAGATACCTTATGATAACTTTGAAACATGCGTAATAAGCACACAGCAAACAACAGAATTAATACAATCTAAAATCTAAACAATTTTATAAATAATTTAAGAAACTACAAGACTTGACAAGACTTGGTTATAGTAATTATTTTTTTATACAAATTTTGTTCTTAATTTGCAAACGAGCGGTATATTACTTAACGATCACTCATGTCTAAGCTATAAACGGAAACGTATTATATTGTGGACTAAAAACCTTTCCGAACCATTTAATAGCTATAAAATTTGAACCGTAAATTACACCTTTTTTTTTTTGTGGGTGGGCTGCGGTCGGCGCGCCTCCGCACCACTCCGTCCGGGGCGACAGAGGGGCTTAAGCACGCAACTCCCGCAACCCACCCGAAAACCACATCGCCATCGTCGTTGGGCCGACCACCGGAGCAGGGTTACTTGACATCAGTGGTCGGCCCGACGGATTACCCCCTATTGGGGTACCCTCCCATCGACCGACGTCCCCCCCTCGGGGAGGACGTCGGTCTTTCCTCACGCGGTCGGCCTCTCGGCGGGTGACGGACTAATCCCCGGTCGCATCACCCGCGGCCTCGGCTAGGGCGGCATGAGGCGCAAGTAGTTACGCCTACGCCGCCCCAGTCGCCGGAAATTACACCTTATCTTTTATATTTTCTGAGTGGGTAAGGGAAGATTAAGTATACTTACTTTATGGTGAGGGCCAACAGCACTATAATCAGTCCAACGAGGGCCATAGCGATCACAACACCACATATCATGTAATTCGCATCATTCGGAGCATCTGTAACAATTGAAAATCCACTATAAGTATAAACTAATAAGACATAATATAGTTTGACAATAATTAGCAACGATAGTAAATAACGCAATAATATGTAAATACGTTTTTATAGGTTACTTAATAGCATTTTTTTAAAACGTTTCTAGTGAAGTTGACGTCATAATTTTATGGGTAAAGTTATTGATAATGAGGATGTAAACAGTTCAGCAATTCTGGGAGGGTCTGGCATTTACTTTAGTTCTGTAGTATATCTTCATAAAATACTATTAAAATTAGGACTTTGCCACATTATAGAGGAAGAGCACTATAGAATGTTACATTTTTAAGCAATAAAGTTTAAATATATTGAAGCTAGAGTTTGAAATATTTAAACTAAAGAATAATTAATGAATATTTCAAGGAATAAACATCCGGCTTTTTATAATATTGTTAATAAGATAATCATGTAGCAAAATCGTAATTCTCTTTGCGAGAAGGAAAGGTTAAAGATTTATCTCTTTGACAAGAAGCAGTATAGTAGGTCGATATCTTTTTAGAACGGTCGCCTAGCAACATGGATATAAAGAATACGAATCTTCTCCTATTACAAAAGGTTGATTGAAAAAGGAATACGAATATTTTCTTATACGAGCTTTCAAGTTTGATTAAACATAACGGGGATACATTATTTTTCAGGTCCATATGTAATTTTATTCTTTCTTTGGACGGGATATGCTCTGGATGCACGTTGTCGATTATTTCGTCCGGATGACGAAATGTCGGCGCGCGACTTCAATTCCATCGTATTCCCTACCCTTCGCAATTTGGCTAACCATCGCTTGCGAATCCTTGACGTCTGTGGACAGACCGTCAAAAAGTAACCTTAGGGATACAATCCTTTCCCGACGTCCCCCCGGGCGTCACCCTCACGCGGACAAGTAATTTTAGCCTTAACGTAACACGACACTACCTATTAGATAGCCTTTACTGATTATAGCTCCAAACCTGAGCCTATTGAAAATTTCAAAAATATTGGAGATTCAGTCTTTGACATTAATTGTGTATGTCATAGAGTATATGAGATTATTTATTACTAGAAAATTGCCGCGGTGTCACCCCAATACCAGCATCAAATAATCTAAGTTACTCTATATATAGACAGCAACTGGTATAGGGCTTAATATCGAGTTTTCTGTCTCTTGCGTAGATATTTATTCAATCCTCTAGTCGTCTTTTACGACAACCACGAGTATTGGGGGGTAATGAATTGTATTCTTGCTCCGTCACCACATGGAAAACAGAAACAGTTCCTTAGGAACACCCTATCTGACTAATACAAAAGAATATTTCAAGGAAACTCTTACACACGTTGATTTTATAAATTATTATTGAGCAAGTTCTTTGAAATAGCCGGATGTTTTCAATATAATAATCTCAGCGTAAGGTAAGATAATGCAAGCTTTGTTATGATTACATTGAAACCTATAGTAATTAAAGAGGAATAATTGTGACGAAAGAGCGAGGCAAGTTGTTTAAAGATCTACTTAGACTCTTAAGACTAATTGAAAGCCATGAAGAGGTATCTTATTGTGTAAATCAAAACCCACTCGTCTGATCAGCGTGGTATGTCAATTTTCCTGCTATTATGGAGGATTCTCGAATCAATAGTGGGACGTATATGAACTGATTGATTGAAAGAATAAATGTAATCTGTTAATAAGGATGCATGCGTACCTATTATTTGTTTAGTAAATACATCTCTAAAATGCTTACAATAATTTTCAAGCGTACCATAACTTAGCATTATTAGAAACAATGGTCATGAAATAAACGTTGATAAAAAAAAAACACGTACAATTCGAACGTACCTACCAGTCATGCTATTAAACAAAAAAAAAATTATATGCACGCACTAAAAACGTGCTGCTAAAACACACGATGAAGAATCACGTTTACCAGGAGTAGGAACTTAATTTCAAACTTGGAATAATAACTAGTTATGTCATCTAAAAACTAGTTTTTATTCTGGCTGTATTTTATATCTACGTTATTGGTATCAATATTGAAATGAAATTGGCTCGCTCGTTAATACGTGTGACTTAGTGTTTCATGTAATATGGGTGGGCCCAGATTTATCATTCCGATATAAAGAGTGTGAAAGTAAAAACATAGTAATTAGTTTCTATGTTATGTAATAAAACTAGTTATATAATATACGTTACGTAAGTATAAAATTGACGTTCATTATTAAAAGTGATATATACATTTTAAGTATACCTATAGGTATATAATGTATTAAAATTTCAGTGTAACCTGTTTTGACGTCACAGAGATTTATCATATTAGGTATATCCGTTACTAAGCCAACGCCAGTCAGACTAATATGCCAATTTTCTGGTTTTTTACTATATCCAATAATTTGCAAGATAATTGATACAAATAATATGCAAGAATTCCTAATCGAATTATTAAATTTATGTGAATGATGAGATTGAATAATAATATTCTACTAAAATTCGCCATAGGTGTGTTAATATGCGATGGTCGACAGCGTCGGGAATTGGGACGCGGTCGCAGCCTGTGCATATGTGTATTATCGGGATAAATTATAGCCTATGTGTTATTCTCATATGTAAGCTATATTATTGTGAAGTTTCATCAAAATCCATTCAGTAGTTTTTGCGTGAAAGAGCAACAAACATCTTCACATCTTCACATACTCACAAACTTTCGCGTTCATAATATTAGTAGGAAGTAGGATTACTCGTCTCTTATATAGATGTTATCCGCATGTCATACTCCTTACGATACCCACGGGCAAGAGAGGGAGAGATCAATTATATCCGTCACTACACGGCAAATATAGGAGTAGGTATATTTTAAAAGGAGATTATTTAAATACAGTACACTCATTTTAGCGGTTAACGGACGCGTGTAACACTTTGCGAATTGAACTGTGTCGCATCCATAATGATTAACCGTAAACAAATCGAAGGCTTGTTAACTGATGCAAATTACTGAATTGAAACTATTCCGTACTGAATTGATTTTTGCACGAACCGAACTTTGTTATGACAATCACGTTGTTTGTTAGTGCTCAACACTATGTCCATACTTTTTAAAATTTCTTCTTAACATTCTATAAGCAATTTTATAACCCTTATCAACAATTTGGTCTAAATATGTCCCACTGCTGTGCTCAGGCCTCCCCCACAATGGGAGGGAATTTGATTTTACATATCACGCCGGTCAGACGTGTTGGCATAGGATTTTATATTTCCTTCTTTTTGCATAGATGTTATCTGCATATTATATCCCTTAGTCGTCTTTTATGACACTCACGGGCAAGAGGTTAAATTCTTATAAAGCTGTTTTATTTAAATATAGTTATCGCCACTTCTTAATTGGGGAGTTTGATAATAGGCTTTTGATTGTATCCCGTCTTTATTCTACACTTTGCTGCATATTTTATTTACATTTTTGTTCCGCTTTCAATAGTGAATGAATCTTTCTCGAATAACCGGATGCGGCATTCAAAAGTTCGTTGTATTTCTAAAATTAATACAGTAATGAAATACTTTCACACGTTATAAAACAATATTAATTATAATCAAATTGAAGCTATGAGAGGCAATGTCAACGGAGATCTATCGACGTTCACTGTTTGAAATACTATAGACCTTTCCCCAAAAGGGGATGTGGAATGCTTGATGGGTTGACGATTGTTGATGTTGAGTTTGCATAGTGTGGACTATTCTTTGAAAAGATTTTTACGACTCCCACGTCCAAGTAAAGGGTGAAATATTTATTTTATAATCTAGTTATATGTTATACTTAATTACTTATCATAAATAAAGCACCAATACTATTGATTTTAGTTAAACGTATGAAGTGTAACAAAATAATAACTCCAATTTATTGTAATGCAAAGTTAGTTCAATGCATAAATAAATAGTATTCGTATTTGTAATTTTGTAGGTAACGCAATTTCCTTTCTGATTTATGAACCAGTAGTTTATAGTTACGATATAGTAAGCTGTGCACGTTTAAAGATTTCATTGTTGCCCTCACATCTTCCGAGGGCAAGGAAGTAAAAATATCGTTTTCCTGCCCGTATCCCACAACATGATTTAAAACGGAAGTGTCTGTAATACATACAAATATAGTGGTATATTTAAATAATCAATAATAATATATTCATCACTGCGTTACCCTTATTGTGATTAAGTTTCTGGTTAAAGAGAATTGGATTGCCGCAGCGTATGGAAGAAAAACATAATAATTCAGCCTATACCTACTATTTCACTCTAGACACACACACACACACACGCACGCACGCACGCACGCACGCACGCACGCACGCACGCACGCACGCACGCACGCACGCACGCACGCACGCACGCACCCACACACACTTCTTACTTACTTAAAAAATAGGAAAATGCAAATTTTTAACCTAAATTATTTTTTAAAAGAAAACAAATTGAATTGAACGGCAAGTCTCTATTAGAAATTCCACTAAAATGGAAAAATCGATTCATAATATGTATTTAACAACGATGAAACAATTTATTTCTGATCAAAATGTGCCTTGTATAGGAAATACCTTGGAAATAGGATGACATCATAAGGGGCTAGGCTTCTTAGTTATTTTAATAATTAGAATAGTAGAACAAATGTATATGACTTCTATACTCAAGAGTTCGATGCCGTGCCCTTTAGCAAATGGTATCGAGTTATTTGAGTAAAAATTTCTTAAAAGTAATCACGAAATCTGGAAATTTCAATGTCCTTCCCATATTTGAATATAGAAAGAAAGTGGAATGAATGCATATATGATATATGACGGCAGTTTTTGTAAGAAGAAAATATATTGAGCTGAACCGAAGTAATTGAGATACAGCAGGAGGGCGATCATCCTAGCCGAGGCCGCGGGTGATCGAACCGGGGAATTGTACGTCACCCGCAGTGTGGCTAACCGCGCGATGGCGACCGACGTCCCAGGATGTCGAGAGGTGAGGGTACCCGAAAGGGTATTCCGTCGGGCCGACCACTGACGACAAGTCACATCTGCTCCGGTGGTCGGCCCAACAACGAGGTGACGTGGGTACGGGTGGGTTATGGGCCCGCGCGCCGTCCTTTCATCGCCCCGGAGGGACTGGACCGCGCGTGCGCTTACCATAGCCCACCCATAAAAAAAAAAAAAGGAGGGCGATCATAATAAAAAGCTTCATAATTCCTATAACTTTATCGCTCAACCGCAAATTAATATATGTAAGTACACATATGGAATCTGATGAAGGAATTCCCCACACACTTAATCCAATTGTTATTTGAACTGGTAATTATCTTTTTTATATTTATAGTTCCAATACTGTATCATATCCAACATATTGAAATAAATAAGGAAATTTACAAATAAGGAAGATTTAATAGATTAGAAGAAACAGGAAGTTATACATTTGTAGTAACGGTACAAACATGTAAAACACGAAATACTGTATCAAAGATTAACGTTTCGACATAACACACGGCGACGGCGACGTATAGAGTCGAGTTCACATAAAAGTGTGTTAATTATTCACCATTGACTTTCGCAGCTGGAAAACGAAATCATATTTTGCAGAAAGTCGATTCTGCGAAACGGAAACAATAAG
This sequence comes from Lymantria dispar, assembly GCA_032191425.1. Lineage (NCBI taxonomy): Eukaryota > Metazoa > Arthropoda > Insecta > Lepidoptera > Erebidae > Lymantria > Lymantria dispar. The sequence continues at coordinate 10,242,857 of CM063448.1, forward strand.
ATTATTAAGTATTTTTATCTCCGTTTAAATAAGGTATGTATTTGTATGCCTGATTGACTAACTACATCAATAAATAAGCCGTTACAATCAAAACAATGTGTGAAGTTTAACATTCTGGAAACTATAGAATGATAAAAAAAAATTAATACTTCCGTACTCAATCAAATTGTTATCACAGCTGATGTGCGTCCCACTGCTGGGCTCGAGCCTCCTCCATAATGGGAAGGACATTCATCTACTATGTCGTGCTGGTGAGGCGAGTTGGCGCAGGATTCCATGCCGAATTTGCCTTGCCTTGCATAAATGTTACTTGCATGTCTTATAACCCTTAGTCGTTTTTTACGACACTCACTTGATAAGAAAGGTTGTGGTGAATTGTATTCTTACTCCATCACCACACGATCTCAATCAAATACCATCAAATTTCATATAAAAATTATTTTCAGTTCTTTTTAATTCCAATTACTTGGGAGTCAACGTATAAGATCCTCTTCTTTCACAGAATCCTGTCTGATATCTTCATCTCTGCTTTCACTCTATTTCTATCCATGTTATTTTTCACGTAATCTATCCATTTATTCTTAGATCTACCCTAAAACCTTCAACATTCATACTTAAACCTCTCCTCAGAATATTAGTTTCATCCCGTCTCATCATATGTCCGTATCACATCAGGCGTTCACTAACTTTTCCGTGAGCGGCGCACATAACTGCACCGGCGCGGCGCATATAAAATAATTTACAGTTACTTTAACAAATTCTTTGTATTTTTCTTTGTCGCAGATACATTCCATCGAATTACAAACAAATACAATGGCAATACTCTTCAAAAATTATTATTTTCTCTTTTTTTTATGATTTAAGAACTAAACATTGAGTTACATAAATTAAAAAATGCACGTTTAAAAAAAAAATCTTCGAAAATAACGGTAAGAAAATATTTTCTCCCTGCCGGTACACTAATAGCGAAATTTAAAAGGGCAGTCTCAATAATACGTACAAGTGCATATTTAATAATCGAAAAATTCACACTACAATGTGAAAACTTGAAAAGTCATGTATCCAATCGTCAGATTAAGGTTCTTTTATCGTCTAAGCAATGAGAAAAATAAATAAAACTGAACCAAATCTAAATAATGTAAACAGCAAAAGACGTTTTATTTCATTTAGCCTAATATTCGCGTGAACAACAAAAATATTACTGTTACAAATAATGTTATTTATACCATTGTTCTAATATAACACTAATCTCAAAAATGTTATTTATTATTGAACACATCAAACAGAAAACCGAAACGAAATAGCAAAACTAATGGGAACATAGAAATTCCCATGCGCTTTTTTCTATAACGTTCCAGAAAGAAGTCATTAACCCTAGCCTTGGAGCTGACATTAACTGTATAAAGGTATAAAGTTCCACGTCCTAACGATGGAATCAGGTGTAACAACTAACAAGTGCATCGCACTCAAGAAGGGTGAATGCACTCGACTGGTCTTTTCCTATACTGTTTTGGGGATAATGGGCCGCATTCAGATCGTCTTAATCTTTGTTTTATAGTTTTTTACAGTATTAAATATTTTGATAATGAGATACTTGTCTTCATTCTATAACATCTTCAAAATCTATTTAACTACCACTTCTTCAAGGTAAGAGCAGGTTGGAAGATAAACTATCTTGCTCCCTCTTACGGTCTACTAAGTTTAACTTCGTAAAAATGTCTCAACATACCTATTGATAAATAATTCTTATGTCCGCCTTAACTTTTATATAAATATGCAATTAATATTACGAAATTACGTCTATTGATAAAATAAGAACTCGAAACTTCTAACCTGTTTTGAATTTGATGTCCATCTCAATGAAACCAAGTTATTACTTTTTGTTAATTTCTTTAAATCACTTAACTTACAATCTTTTTGTATATTATATTAAATTAAAAATAAAAACATTCTTTAAAAATATTACGAGTTTTAACATATAATATTCTATATCTATGCATTTAATATTATATTATTCATGACATATTGTGATTTGATACCGCAAAACAAAAAACCAGCTTGGAATACTCATTGTATCTTTTCATGGCAATTCCAAAACATTTTTCGTTCATTACAAAAGAAGCAATCCGCTTTCTTATGCATACTGATGCGACTGGTCATACAAAACCTACTTTCAAAGCATTTGTTATAGAAAATACAAGTATCTAGTTGAATAATAATTTTACTATGTAAAAAAAGTTACAATGAAGTATATCGGTCTGTGATTTTATATGGATTCTGTTTACTCTTGTTTAGTTTCTATTGGAAGAAACCGTAAAACTGAGGTAACGGTCTATATTTTGCGGCATAGGGCAACTAAAGTAATTACTTACAAGATACTTATACAATTCATAAGTTAAAGTCTCTGTTTGTCTAATTTTATAGGCTCTTTTGATAAACAGAGGATTAGATATTAATTCTTTTCTTCAAATATGTTGGTATCCGTTCCTTTACTGTGAGTTTTGGATAAGTTAACAAGGTTGATTCTAATCTTTATTAACCCACATTCTTCAACAGTATACTTGACGGCAGGCCTTGACTGTAGGTTCATCACCATCTCATCTTTCTAGTACTCTTGCACACTAAATGACAAATCACACTGGGATGTGACACAGAAGCAAAAGTTGAAGATAGTGGTGTGCTTAATCATTTTTACTTTGCTACTTATCTTTCTATTTGCTTACTGAATTTGTAGGTTTTATTGTTTTCTGTATTAAGGTATATTATTTATATTCTATCTATCCATCAGTGCTAGATATAAAACGCAGAGGCTGAATAATATCACAAACGCCACGCTTGGCAGGCGGTTTTGTAATCGTAATTGGTGGTATAATTTACCCAAGCGATCGTTGCAATACCACCAAAATCAATAAAACTCTACCCGTTCCATTTGCCGTAAGAACGGCAGTATATACTATCAAAAAAAGAGGGCGCTGCTGACGATTCTTCTGGTGATCCTTTTGCCAGTTTACGAACCCCACGGTAAAGTGAAAAATAAAACTAGTTATGATAATTAAAAACGGATTGTAATGTAAACGCTTTATAAATTCGAGCGATTGTATTGTAATAGATTTTTAAAAATATGTTCATTGCTGAGTGTTGAAGGGTTAAGACAGGTTAAATCAGGAGGCCAAGAGTTGAGGGGTGTCAACATATTGTATTAAATATCCCTTACTTTATCTTAAGTCATCTAATAAAGCATTTATTTTAACGGTAATAGTTAAATTAATTACACAATTCTATGTTCTCAAATACGACACTGTGTATTAATTGATCCTAACCTTCGAAAATGCAAAGCCATCTAATCTGCTGCACGTGTAACCTTGTTCATTGTATAATTTTTTTTTCAATCGATATTTATAATGAATACTATTGTAATATTTTCGCAAATACAACACTATACTTGGCTTCTCATATTACCTATCGTATTCATATAATACACCTTGAGAAATGTTTGGCTTCAATTGCTTAGCAACGAGTCCCTCAAAGTGTATTCTTTTTTTATAATGTCAAGCCATTATACTCGAAAAAGTAGGTAGAAGTATAAAATATTAGTTTTTTTATAATATGAATATTATAAATCTATTTTTCTGTGAATGGTGACGGAATAAGAATACAATTCACCATCTTCTAGCTTGCCCGTGGATGTCGTAAAAGAGGACTAAGGGATATAAAACGCATATAACATATATGCAAGAGAAGGAAAACTCGAAATACAACCTTATACCAACTTGTCTGACCAGCATGATATAGTAAGGTCAATTTTTTATATCCACTGACAAGATAGGGAGTGGTGATTTGCATGCTTACTTCGTCACCACACGGAAAACTTCATATATAAAAGATATGAATGATGGTGAATCCATTATCATATAACCAGGTATGAATTGCCAAGCGTAAAAACCCATTAACATGGCATGCTTAACTACCAACAATGGAATCAATACTTCATTTTAATTTTTTTTTTTTGCAATTTTATCGTCGCCTATGCGGCCAACTAAACGTTACGAGTTCAATGAACGTGCATTTATTTTTCAGACGGGCAAAATATACTTAAGTGCGCACCCTATTATCTGGGGAGACAATAAGGTAGGGTTGGCTCCCACCAATTAACCAGCAATGCAACGTCTATCCATTATGGAAACAACCGGTATAGACATTCGGTGGCTCAAATTCAATCAACGCAGCTGGAAGAAATACAGTAGTACCCGCTTAATACGATCACGTTTAATACGATTTCCCGCATAATACGCCATTTTGCGTTAGTCTCAGCAACTTGAGACATATTTTTATACATTTCTTAACGCTTAATACGATCGTCATCCCGTTTAATACGCCAACACATGCATTCAAATACACATATTATCCCTTGCGGCAGCGGCCAGCGACTGACGAAGTGACGACTGTCGAGCGACCCTAAGTGATAATGACCAAGAAGCTAAGTCAACTCCGATTTTGTCACACTCCCAGGCATTATCATCAGTTAATGATTTAAGACGCTATGTAACTTCTTTGAATCAAGCGAAGACGCACTGCGAAAATTAAAATACGTTGAACATCTTGTAATTGCTAATGCCTCAAAATCTTTTTGGAAAACTAAAATAAGGGATTACTTTAAGTAATGTAATAATAATGAACAAAATTTTCTTTATATTTTTAAATATCTTTATTTTTTAAAAATGTATCTAGTACTAGTAAGTATATTAAATAAAGAAAATAAACAACATTTTATTTAGGTAATTTTTTAGTGTTAAATTCAATACGTAGGTATTCAAAATAATAATAGAATTTAATAAATAATAATGGCACGTTTTTTTTCTTTTCCGCATAATACGCTTTCCCGCCTAAAACGCGTTTTTGGTCAGGTCCCCTGCGAAATCGTCTTAAACGGGTTTTACTGTATTTAAATACTACATGTATTTCAACGTGTAATCAACAATTTTATTTGCCTTTTCTTTGGTCCTTTACAAAATCCTTTGATTATCGTTTGTGATCGTAATAATAAATAATATTATCGATATGTATAGACATATTATGTTCATCATAATCTCAGCTCCTACAAGTCTCACTGCTGGGCTTAAGGGCCCCATAGGAGGGAAATTGACCTACTATACCATGCTGGTCAGACATGTCGGTATAGCGTTTTATTTCCAGTTTGCCTTCTCTTACACAGATGTTATTGGATTATATCCCTTAGTTGTCTTTTACGACATCCACGGGCAAAATATGCAGTGGTAAATTGTATTCTTACTCCGTCACCACGCGGAAAATGTTCATACTATTTGTCATTATTTATTGCAACCGTCAAACCAACAAACACTAAGTGACATAGAAACAAAGTAAAACAAATGTTGTACAAAAATGACTCTTTTTTATAAGCATTTTAAATCAGTTATTTATTTGTATTAGATCTTAGTTACGTCATTACGTATCTAAAGCTATTCAATAAGTTCAAGTCACGCTATTGGATAAGCACACACATGTAGTATTCGTTACTACGTATGGTACGGATTTAAAAGTAAATTTTCTTTGTAGTATTATGGATTAGTAGTATATGGATGATAATAATACTGATTCCAAAGACCCCAGACAAGTTATTTGGCGCGGACGTTGCCATTTAAAAAATCAATTTACATAATGTTGATTCTGCGAAATTTATTTGTGGTTTATATTCTTTTTTTTTCCTTCTACAACATAGGTTAAGGTAAAATAACCAGAAGTTTATATTGAAAGGTTGACAAGCTTTTAAATTAATAAAATAAAGGTATCCTTATTTAAACTGACAAGGGAGACCTTGACTGACCAATTAAGAAAGAGATATATTATGTAATCCCTGAAACACAATATCGATAAACGGATTAACAGTATCAGCGAAGGTTCTTCACTCATTAAAACGTATTTACCTCCCTCTATTCGTCATTCGTGTCATGACGGAGTAAAAATACAATTCACCACTCCCTTTCTTGCCGGAGGGTATCGTAAAAGATGATTAAGAGATTTAATATGCATATAACATCTATGCAAGAGAAGATCACTAAGACAAACACGTTCGAACAGCGTGGTATAGCAGGTTAATTTCCCTCCCATGGTGGGGAAGGCTAGAGCCCAACAGTGGGACGTATATGAGTTGTGATGATAATGATGGTTGGGCATTAACCTCCTTTATGATGCGGAAGATAATAACCCGCTGGCCATACGAAATATAAATTGCAGTGATATTTTCTGCTCCTTCCAAATAGTAAATTTAAAGAATGTAATTGGTATAGTAAGTCCTACGGAAAAATGCTGGCGTCTGTTCTCTTGAACAAAACCAAAGTTTCATGATATATTCTTAATCCAATGTCACGCGGGGATTGAATGACCGCGTTAACTACGAAGAATATAGTGCGAAACTTTGCGTATTGGATGGCAATAAGTCAGTTCTTTATTAAGACATATTCCATATTACGGCACATTGGTATCTTATAGAAAGGATAGTAGTTTGCTATGAATTATTAAGAGGTTAGAGGATTACCTGTCCAGAACAAAGAGTCTACACTTCCTCTGAACCATTGACCAAATGTTCGTCGAACAGACGCCATCTGCCTGTTCACTGAAACAGCTGTTATATTTCCATTTCCTCCAGAATAAACTTCTTAAGACATTGATTTGGGTATAGTCACGCACAGGAAAGGTCTTTCCTGTTCGTTTAACCCCGTCATACATACTTTTTATTTTTTTATGAACAGGGCACAGATGAATTTGACACATAAAAAGAGTGTATTGAAGTTTTACTGGAACTGAAATTTTTTGGCGCGCTTTTTATTTTATAAATATTAAATGAGACTGAGTCGTCACGCTCAGCTATGTAACACTCATTCGAGTAATGTCGCTCTTCGTCGACTAAGGAGCCATTTTTTTCTTACTTTCTTCTACTACTACTATAGCCAGCTACGTTTCGTACTTACATATATCTAAGATACAGTGCAGATCTACCGTAGGAGCAAGGGTGAATGTATATACATACATAAGCTAAAGAATTTTTACTTCAGTCGTGTGGTCTAAAGCAAACTCGTTTTATTTTTTTTTTACAATAGTTACTTGTTATGTTTTGGCGATCACGAGTGCACGTTTACAGGTACAACGTGATTTTTACCAAACACGTTTATAGTACAAACTGTTCAATAAACATTGTATGTACGTGACATATTGCAGTTTGTACATATAAGCTATCCAAATTGCGTCAATCTTTATAAAATATGACCTATCTCGTTGAGATAGAATGTGTTCAATCTTTCAACAATGCATCACCCCTCGTGATTTGATTGATACAACGCAAACCTAATCTGTTATACTGTGTTAAAATATTATAAATTGGATACTAAAATTTTTAATAAAAACGACAATTTGCTATGTAAACTGTTTAATTTTCTATGACGTCTTGGCAGCAACATCTAAGCGGGTATTATCATCATCTATTTTATTCTTTATTGATTGTCTTTTTTTAAAGCTTAATATCTGCGCTAATAAATCTTTACTTTTTTTTTCATGTAATACAATAGTTATGAAATCCTAGTCGCAGAGACCTTGGCGCTTCTTAAAATCGATGACATATCATGATTGAAAATGGCTTTATATTCAACGAAGACTATTCAAGTATTGGATATCATAGATCCATCGCCTGTCAATTCTTATCAGTAGTTAGAAGACTACTACGAATAAGTGGCATTATCTTATGATGCTCCTCTTAATAGATCTTATCGGTAGTAATAATACTGTACCTATACGTCTCTTAATTTTGTTCATTGCCGTCACGTTTCGAGAATATCAATTTAATTACATTCTATTTCTGAAGAACACTCTGTCTTAATGAAAGAATTTCAAAACAATAAAGTTTACTCAATTGAAATTTATTAATTAATTCTGTTAATTTAGCATCTGAAATGGAAGATTTTTTATAAAACTCGTGGATAAACTGAAAAACAGGTTCTGTGGAATCTACTTTTCTATTTACTTACGAGAACCCACATCTATTGTCAATCCTTATTGATGTTTTACTATTTAAGCAAGTAATTTTGTGTGTAGTTTTTTATCTATAATGAAGTTTCCGTTCATATTCCTTTTGTTACTGTAGAAGTTTTTTTACAGCATCCTGGAAATGTTGAGATTTGTACCTAATTTATTCAATATTTTAGTCAATGTTCTTTAAAAATTAAATTCACTCAACGCTTTTAAATATTGGAGCCATAATTTCCCACATTGAATAAGTGAAAGCGTTGTGAAAACGTAGTACAAATATAATAATATTATTAATGGTCTAGTAAATCCAAATGATACATTTTTGTCAATGGCAGGCTGTGATAACTGGTTCGGTTCGATTTATATAGCCGTTGGATTGTTGAGCAATACCCGAGGCAAACTTTCACTGTTAAAGACCAAAGTTATTATGGTCGGCCTGCGGAAGTACGATCCAGTTATAGAGAAAGCCACGCTAGGAACTTGCGTATTGCATTTGTGTTAGTTAAAATAACATAGTCCTTAATATATCGAAATGTTAGTACATTTCCAATTACATATTACATAAATAATAGTGTTTGTAATTCTGTAAGTTGTAGTAAATGTAATATAGTGTATACAGTTTTATTTCTATTTCTGGTTGTTATTAAATTTATTTAAATCGATCTGATAAAAGTATGTGATGCCGTTTAGTCAGCAATTACATGCCCAAGGAGGGTTGACGACAGATAGGCGACCGGTTATGGACCTCCTAACAAAACTTGCCAATATTTGTATTATGAATGAAGAGAGTACATATTGAGTCGACCCTAAATAATTGGGGTAAGAGGTAGAGAATGATGATGATAATGTACTTGTATGAGACGAGACTTTTTTAAACATAAATTTTCATAATTAAGGAAATAGAATATTTTCATATCCATAAATTTTTGATAGACTAATAAAATATAAAGACAAAGAACGAAACTTAAATTCAATATCATTATAACGATCGTGTAATTTGAAATCGTGACGAATTATGACGAACGTTTATAAAAATTGTGTTGGTGATTAAAATAATATAGAAGCTTCAAATATGAAGATTTTCATTGTTTATTTACCTATAACTATATATTTATATAAACAAACAAAGAACTAGTACGAGTATGACTCCACGCATTCGACGATAAAGAAGCAATTATAAACAACTTAATTGAATTTGAATAAATGTATGAATGAAGTGAGATTTAAATAAACATTAAAATAAAGTAGATACTTTTCAATCGTAGATTTAAAAATACGTTAGAATTTATTATTAATAAATAGATCTTTTTTTTAAATTTTATTTTGGGTCACAGAACTGGATAACAATCCACAAAGAAAACTTACATATACTAATTGGTAAAGTGACATACGTTAGATTGTATCCTACTCGATGGTGACAGAGTAAGAATACAATTCATCACCATCTTCCCCGTGGACGTTGTAAAAAACGACTAAGATATGTAATATGCATATAATTTAAATTTAAATTTCCCTCTCATTATGGATGGGGGTCGAGCCCAGTAGTGGGACAGATATGAGCCGAGATGATAATGATATCCAATTTCATTTTACACCCGATGTTTTAGAAAATATATTAAGACTTTTTTCTTGCATGAACGCTCGATATACCTATAGGTATGCAAGCGAATCATTAAGTGTCATTTAAGTATGTCACTAGTTCATATAGTAACAGTGATTAACCTAAATAATGTGGTTTTTGCAACAATTTTTATTGCAGTTATGCATTTCCTTTGTAAAGTAGGTGAAATTATTGTAGTAATTAATATTTTGAGCTCAAATTGATTTTAATTTTTAGTATAATGATTCTTATCCTCCAAATCTTTATTACGGTTTAACAATTCAACCATTTGTAAAAAAAAATGTTGAATGTACAAATAACTTTTCCTGCACGAGAATCAAACTTTATTATTGAATACAAGAAGCTATGAATAAATTAATGTTGAATGTACAAATATTTTTCCCAGCACGAGAATCAAGCTATGTTATTGATTACGAGAAGTCTTTTAGCTATGAATGAATAAAAAAGATGCCATCATCATCTTAAATTAGCCTTACACCGTCCACTGCTGAAAATGGGCCTTTCTCCCTAGTGCCAGTGGATTTTATGCGCTTCCCAAAAGAGAGATGCTGCCTTCTCTCCTGGTGTGACCTATAGCCATTTTTTACAACTACTACAAGTAATTAAGGGGTAGTGACAGTAATCTTTTCATCACGTCGTTAGAAAGGGAACATACTTATACATTTAAATCTTAATAATAATATCGTCTTCAGTCAATATTCATACTAATATTGAACTTTGAACTGCGAGGCCCCGGCGTGCACTGACCTGGCCTCGCAGACGCCGCTGCGCACTCGCCCTGATGATGAGCATCGGACATGCTCGAAACCCGGGTCGACGTAATCGATCTCAGCACGTGAGTGTTTTTGCCGTTTTAGATATTATAATATGGATCAGTCTCACGATAATTTCAATACTAAAATATTGAACTTGTAAATAATAGGCTAATTTCCATCTTATTCTAGAAGCAGTCCTCGTAATGGAAATCAATTATAATCTATTACTCCATGCTGGCCATCGGTACATTTTGTTACTAGTGTCCACGAGTAAGAAAAAGTTGCTATACTTCATGATTTTACGCAAAATATAAGTTATAAATATATAGATATACATCATCATCAACAATCATATGCGTCACACATAATCATCACAGTTCATATACATCCCACTGCGGAGCTCAAGCTCAAGTGGAGGACCACAACGGGAGTGATATTGACCTACTACCACATTGATCAGACGTATTGGTATAGGGATTTATTTCGAATTCTTCTTCCCTTGTATAGACGTTATATGCATATTATATCCCTTAGTGGTTTTTTACTATACCCACAGGCAAGGAACGCAGTGGGGAATTGTATTCTTACTCCGTCACCACACGGATAGGAGAACAATATGTAATATGTTATTAATATTAGTAGCACGTTACGAATAAAGCAGTTTCATTTAATGTATTCAGTAGTCATCGAATAAAAATATCAAATATTTTTAGAAGCTTTATAACAGAAGGCCCATAATAAAACTCTATACAATGGTTCTCACATCATAGAAATCCAATACTAAACATTTTACGACAAACGCGATACCACTCGAGAACCAATCAGGCATAAAGTGCGGATATAAAAAAAGATTGTGAGAACAATGTTCCAGCTCTTCTATTTAGTTTCCTGTTGAGTAAGAAAATAAAACGAGTTAGGCTCCGCGACGGGGAATGTGGCCCTTTTCGCTTAAAATAGAATATGTTCTTACAACGTACAGCACACTTACTCAGATGTCTTCATGATTGGATAGAATTAAGTGCATTTTTAGTTCAATATTATTCATTACTATATTAGTATATAGTTTCGTACGTAATGCTTTCTATGTAGTAATGCAGTAAAAATACAGTTTTCCACTCCCTATCCTGCCCGTGGATATCGTAAACAACAACTAAGGGATGTAATATGCATAATTATAACATCTGTGCAAGAGAAGGAAAGCTCGAAATAAAACTATGTTCAAACATGTTTGACTAATATGTTAGATTAGGTCAATTTCCCTCCTATTGAGAAGGAGGCTCGAGCGCAGCAGTGGGTCGTGTATGAACTGAGACGACGCTATGCTATATTTATTCTAATACTACTATTTAAGGGTGCATTCTAGGTCAAATTTTGCCATGGATTCTTATACGCACTTCTTTGTCCGGTCATATCTTGCCATGTTGAACGTCCTAACTCATCCAGCTTATACTCTTATATATATTTCGGATTTATAATATTAGTAATAGTTTTAATAAGTTTGATAGAGATATAGAGATACGGTATTATGCCTTGTTAAATCTTTCGGACATCTATTTTCAATAGCATAATATGGAAAAAAAAACAATCATCTAAGAATCAAAAGAAATTTTATTTTCATTACTATATTCAATTTTTAGCTCGTATAAACTACCTAAAATATTGTAAATATATTTCGTTACATGAAACTGAAAGATTATGACTAAACTGCTCTGACTAATGCGAGTAGAACTGGAGCCAGACGAGAATCTGAAGCATTACTTCAGTCTGCTGATTCAAATTCAATATTGAGTTTACAGCAGAAATTTGAATCATCCCATGATCCATTCGCTAAGACTTGCTCAGGTTCTGAGAATAAATATATGCATAGCGCCATAATAAAAACTTGATTGATATATAAAATTTATAAACTATAATTATTCATGTGGTAACTGATTAAAGTACTCTTAGTTTTTGCTTTGTATTTTTTTATTGGGAAGCTATGCTCGCAAGCTATGATCATTGGGAAGGCCAACAGAAGGACCAATGCCCTTTGAGCGGGCCACTGACACCACTAGACAGGCAGACAGACAGCTCTGATGCCTGTTCGGTTGTATTTTAACCGACTTAAAAAAAGGAGGAGGTTCTCAATTCGACTGTATATTTTTTATGTTTGTTTCCTCAAAACGTTCGACTGGGTGAACTCGGTGATAATACTTATTTGAAAGCTGGAGCTTCCCGTGTGGTCTCATTTGAATTTGGTCCAATTCTAACAATGGCATAAGAGAGAAAACTGTTGTAGTGGTTATTTTTATTAGAATTATTTTTTTAGGTACCTACCCCTTGAGTGACGTCCTAGTGCATAAAACTTTAAATAAATCTAGTCTATCCTGCACTGTGACAACACAATGTCTCTCACCGAATGATATAATATGACATACATTTAGTATGCTACGTAAATTGAATTACAGCATCACTAAAACGATTTATTAAAGTTTTCAAATCCTAATTTGCGCAATAAATTGCTATACCTTCATTATTAATAGTAAGTTTAGGGCTATCAAAGAGCGTCTTTTGTCCCTAAGTACAAGTGAAAAAGGGATCCCGCAAATACTGAGATCCCGCGGGAATGAGAATTCGTAATCCCGCAAATACCGAGATTGAATTCAAGCTGCGGGATTGGAAGCCCTAGTCTCGACAACATAATAACATCAACTTAGCGATCACCAACTCTCCTGCTAAGCGATTGTCGTAGTTTTTCCATTGGGGAGGACCATGATGAGGTCCAAAAGTACAAATGAGGGAAAGTTATTTAAATATAAATAACATAATATAGAAACGTGTGGCATTTGAATTTAATAATTGTGAAGGCATGCATAATTGTATATCCACAATGTTTTATGTTTTCCTTCATTTGTTTTTCATTTGATTGTTTAAACATACCTAATACCTATTCCATTGTTTTCAATGTGAGACATCAGTGAACTCAACAACATATAACCTTTGAATATGATGATACCTAACTGCATTGTACTAGACAATCAAAGTTTCTTTGTTGTAAATATAGATAAATTTATTACATGATATTCTAGAAAATAAGAGTAAGAATACCATTCGCCACCCCCTATTTTGCCCGCAGGTGTCGTAAAAGTCGACTAAGGGGTGTAATATGCATATAATTATATATGGAAGAAAAGGAAAACTCGAAATAAGGGCTATAACAACCCGTCCGAGCAGTGTGGTATAGCAGGTCAGGCTTTCCCTTTGTGGAGGAGGCTCAAGTCCAGCAGTAGGGACGTATATGAGCTGTGATGAATAAATGATGAAATTCAGATAATAGATATTTTATGCAACCTTTTGGTCTGTGATTTCAAATTTTAACACTGCCTTTATAAAGCGATACTTGGCGTGTAGCGCGGGCATAAATATGAAGGTCACCACTCCCGTGGATATTATGAGACGACTAAGAGACGTACTCAGTTAATAATACTAAGAGGATTCAAGATCTAAATAATACCCACACGGGCGTGTGACTGACTTGAGAGATTTCATGAATTTCGCTCTTAATCCTATAGAAGGAAATATATAGGCCACCAAAGAAGGAGAATAATTTGTTTATTAGCAATGATATGATATGTCTTCCGTGTGATAACGCAGTAAGAATATAATTCACCACGCCCTATCCTTCCCGTGGGTTTTGTAAAAGACGACTAATGGATATAATATTTATGCAGAAGGCAAATTCGGAATGAAATCCTATAATAACCTGCCTGACCAGCGTGGTTTAGTAGGTCGATGTCTCTCCTATTGTGGAGGAGGCTTGAGCTCAGCAGTAAGTCGCATACGAGTTGAAATGATAGCAATGGTATTTGTAAAAGATATTTCTGTACTGTTCTTCGAAGAAATAAGAACAGTGATATTTTTAATTAAAAAAAAAATACTTACAATATAATAATATTGCGTAATATAAGGATAACGCGCAAGTTTTACTTTAAAATTGGATTTTGTATGTAACCTTGGTTGTTATCCGTAATCCTAAATTTACTTATTACCAAATTTACTTATTATAATCAAATATGCGAACTCGTCTAGCATGCAGTGTCAATTTCAATCTGATTGTGAAGAACGCTCGTCCCCAGTTTCATTTCCGTGTCAAATTATGCAATGAAATTAATATTTAGTTAAGCTAAAATTCTAATAAATTATATGCAATGTAAAATTTAAAAATTATCCTCATCATTTAATTTTGACTAATAGAGGTAAAATTAATTGAAAATGAATATCAAAGATGAGTTTCCTTATGTCGATGTTTTTTCCTTACATCAGCGAGATTACTTGATTTTAATGATATTCATTATTAACCGTGGTTTCCAATTAAATAACCATTTTATTTTATTAAAATTTTGTATTTTCCGTGTGGTGACGGAGTATGAATACAATTCAGTACTCCCTATCTTGCCTGTGGATGTCATAAAAGACGACTAAGGAATCCAATGTGCATATAACATATATGCAAGAGAAGGAAAACTCGAATTAAAACCCTGTATCTACACGTGTGACCAGCGTGGTGTAATATGGTGTGGAGGAGGCTCGAGCTCAACAGTGGGACTTATGTGAGGTGTGATGATGATGGAGTAAGAATACTATTCAACACCCCTTTCCTGCTCGTTTGTGATTTAAAAAAACCACCAAGGGCTATGCAGATAACATCTATAAAAGAGAAGGAAAACTTAAAATAAAATCAACACGTTTGACAAGTGTGGTAAAGTAAATCGATTTCCCTCCACCGTGGACGCAGCTCAAGATCACCAGTGCATTATTTGTTCAAGGTAGGAATCGAACCTGTGACGCTTGGAGCGCAATATGTCGCTACCTTAACCACTACGCCAACTGTGCAGTCAATTCTTAAAATTCTTACTCATAATGATAATTTATAGCACCCATAATATGATGGTTTCTATGTATTCACAGTCCGTTACTATAATCATTGCACCATAGGTGAGTAATTAAATGAATCATCGAAATCTTTTAGCTAATGTACATAATGTGATGATTGATACTTAGTGACTAAATGTTACATAACTTTACGATTAGAACGCTTCACACGTAATATTAGCGTCGTCGCTGATATAATTATTTAATACAAGCAGTGCCCTGCGGTTTTACCCGCATAATTTTACCCCCTTCTCGTAGGAATATCGGGATGAATTATAGCCTATGTGTTATTCTGATGTGTAAGCTATATTATTGTGAAATTTCATCAAAATCCATTCAGTAGTTTTTGCGTAAAAGAACAACAAACATCCTCACATACTCACAAACTCACAAACTTTCGCGTTTATAATATTAAGTAGGATAGGATAATAACATTGAATATCTTGTAGAAGTAGAAAAAGTTAGCTAGTGGCTTTTCTAGAATCATTATCATCATCTCAATTTACTTACGTCCCACTGCTGGGCTTTAGCTTCCTCTTTAATAGGTAGGAAATTGATCTACTATGCCACGCTGGTCGGATGGGTTGGTATAGGATTTTATTGCATGGTTTCCTTCTCCTGTGTTGATGTTATATGCATATTACACTTTTAGTCGTCTTTTACGACACCCTCAGGCTAGACAGGGGGTGGTGACGGAGTAAGAATACAATTCACCACTCTCTAACTTGCCCGCTGATATCGTAAAAGACAACTAGGGGATAAAATATGCACATAACATCTGTGCAAAAGAAGGAAAATTCAAAATGAAACCCTGTACTAATATGTCTGACCAGCATTGTGGAGGAGGCCCGAGCCCAACAGAGGGACGTATGTGGGCTGCGACGAGGATGATGTGATGATATTTATTGCATGACCATTCTATGAAAAAATACTCACATTTCAAATATTAGGAACTGTGGAGAATTCACTGTAATAGTTATTTTTATATTTGAAGTCATTCTTACTCATTGTAAACCACAATACATTTAAATAAAAGTTAATAAAATACGCACATAAGTATGTAGACTTCTATAGAACAAGTAATTTGTTACATAAATATTTTAACCTAATACCACGAGCATGCACCACAAATTGAGGAAAAACAGTGTAAAAGCACGCGTATTACACGTGGTAGACAGGATTTTGTATCGTGTTTTCCTTCCCTAAATTGACTGTATTTAAAAAATACGAATATGAATAATTTCTTACAAATTCATAATTAGCGACTCAATATGTACTTTTCTCAATATGTGAAAGTTGCTGGCAATCATTTTATGATCGGCGGCCTGCCTGACGTCAACCCTTCTCGGGAATGTAGTTGTTTATCAGATGGCATTTAATGGAGCTAGTCCTGGTCTATGTGAAGCTCTTAGTCATTTTAGGACCCTCACAAGCTTTTTGAGGGTTGGTAGTATTAGTACCTACCCTCTGCTATATAAAAGAAATTTAATATCTTACAAATTATTACGAATTTCTACTCGATAACACTAGGTCGATTGCACCGTTCTAGTTGATTAGTGCAGTTGCCTAATAATCTCTTGCAATAAATTCCCAAAAATATTTAGTGCTTTGCCTAATCTACTACAAAATGTACCTCTTTTTAATAATAATACACGAGCATATCTCATTTTCAGTCACTTAGTTAAAAAAATTGGTTGGCTGTAAATTTGGTTTACGCACGATAATTTTAACTAATCACGTCACAAAACATATTGATGAAAATATGCATACCTATTTTTGTAAATAAAATTGAATTATTAACATTGAATTATCATTATTTTGTATGTTAAAAGGAGTTCATTTAAAATTACAATTATTTCGATAAATTAACATTTAATTGCACTCGTTTAATCGAATATTTTTTTACTTAAGTTATGCAACTGAATTAGAAGTAACAATGTCACAAGCCGAACGCTTAGGCCGGTCGTACCTTTCTATCGCTTGTTCCACGATCACGTTCACACGCTCGGCTCAAGCGGAACGTGACAATGAGTCATGTTTTTTGGTGCGTGAACTCGGTGCTTATCGATATAAAATAGGTATCACGTTATCACGTAAAGATCAAGGGTCATCTAATTATTTCATTCATTGAACATCGAACAGTTAATTGTCTTTTGTTAACATAGTGCCTTACTAGAAGTTGGTGACACACAAATAATTAATTGTTTTTAAAAATAAAATCTGAGGGAATGCTTTAGAGTACTATTTACCAAAACAGCTCGGAATTCAGGTGACGAAAGTACAGTTTTCATACAATTGAAACGAAAGTAATTTGAAAGTAGGTTAAGTTTATATGTAACTCAGTGAAATCTTATAGTTAAAAATAAATGATTTTATGTGCGTCTCCTATATGAATAGCAGCAGTACCTTAATCTAATTTAGTTAAAACTTTGTACTGTATAAAGTGGTTCTTAGTACGAGTTCTTTTTTTAAATAATTTCTTTTTTAAATTCTTTTTTTAAGCAATTTTACAATCGCTGCCAATATTAAGAGGGATATTGGCCTATTATACCGCACTGATCAAACGGGTTGATATATAGTTGTCTTTTACGACACCCACGGGTAAGAGAGGGGGGTTGTGAACTGTATTCTTCCACCATCACAGAATAAGTACAACTTACTTGAGCTTAATAGAAAGCCATTAATAATGGTAATAACAATATCATAATTAGACTGTGCTCAAAATATAACAAGGTTCTTATTATGAAGGTTTAAAAAGACTAATTTGTAAATTTGCAAGTGTCTAATCAATCAAAAACAAAACTAGATCCTCAATCAGGAAGTAACTTGTAGTTAGGTAAAGAGGTAGGAGTAACCTAAAATATTGTTGCAATTATCTATGTCTGTTACTATGAAGATATCGTCAATATTGAGAAGTCTCTTTACGTAAATGTTAATGAATTAAAATTGAATTAAAGTTAGGTTCATTCGACTTCAAACCTATGAATGGAATCATCGCTTGCTCGCTTAAGTAAAGCATAATAATATAAGAAATCCTGCGTGCTTGAGAGTGGTAAATTGAGTCATAAGAACCAGCTGTCGTAAAAAATAATTACAATCAATACGGAGAATCAACGCAGTAACAGAGGGATAAACGTAGAAACGATATTTGATAAGGTTGTGTGGAAGAACATATTGAGTCGAGCCCAAATAATTGGGATAAGAGTAAGATCATAATGATGAAGACTCAATACATAGTCGCAAGTTGCATCAACAGTCTTAAATATCCTAATAGTGTAAGTTTAGAATTCAGTAAATTTTAGTATACGAAATTTTATTGGTAATTAGTACTTGAAACAACGATATTCTGGGAAAATATAGATATCCATCTAAACCAATGTTCGACAACTCTTCGCAGTTTGAGCAGATCACTGACACCGTATACTCGAATTTATCGATTCGCTCGTATCTTACCCTTCGTATTCGAGTATGCAATATCGAAAATGAATCCACTCACGAAATAGCCCAAATGCGATAGCATTCTTAATTGCATATAGCAATTATCAATAATATTATAAGTAGAAATATTACTTAGGTTGTGTAAGTATTACAGAGAGCGGTTACATAATATTACACTTGACAAGGGAAACCTCAGTTAAGTCACGAAACTTGCGCAATTTAATTTAACTTATATTGTAAAATATTATTACGTATTTGAAACATGATATAATTTTATTTATGTTCTTTTGTAAGTGGTGATATTCGAAAAGTATTTTAGGAACTGACAATCGAAGTAAGTTATATCAGTTATTTCGATTATATTGTAAGCATATAACAGAATTCTTTAAAGATAGGAATGCAGACAGCAATATCCAGAGTGTAGAGAACATTCTATCTGAATTCAAAGAATTATTTTGTTGAGTTATGCTTCACGATAAATAAAATATTTGCTTAAAATTTTGAAGAAACTCGTATCTTGTACATCATCATCATCTCAGATTATATACTTTCCATTACTGGGCTCCAATTTTCTCCATAATAGGAGGATGATGAGGTTATATGCATATTATATCACTTATTCGTCTTTACAACAGACATAGGCAAGAGAAGGGATTGAAAACTATATGCTTTCTTTGTCACCACACGACACTATTGTACAAGACAACTAAAACATCTAAAGCAATGCAATTTGGACAATTTTAAAAAGGATAAAACTATATGAATTAAATACAGGACTTAAAAAAAGTATTTTCATTCACATTGGTCTGCAAAAGTGGGAACATGTAACATATTAATGTAATGAGGTCACAGAATGTGTTCACAGAACATCTGTTAAAAGTATTTTGATGAGTTTCACGAACCAGTAAAGTGCTCGAACAGTATAATTTAGATAACATCTTAACGAAAAGTACACGTCGATCAACTGCCAGTTTATTACCATTAATGTAACACGTAACCCTTGGAATAAAATAATGATAATGATCATTGCAATAGCGGCAGAATTCGAAGAATCATTATCTGTGTAAATAATATAAATTACGCTGATGACATGGTCATTCTCAGTCCATCAATCAATGGATTAAGACGACTTGTTAATATCTGTATTAATTATGCCGAGTCTCATGGTCTTAGATATAATATAAAAAAAACAGAAATTGTAATATTTCAATGGAAGGGTGGACCGGAGAGGGTGCCCACTGTTATGATGTATGAGTCACCGGTGCGGGTTGTCACTAGCTTTAGGTACCTGGGGCATGTACTCACGGACAATCTGATGGATGATGAGGATATGGAACGTGAGCGTCGTGCACTGTCCGTCAGGTGTAACATGCTCGCGCGTAGGTTCGCTAAGTGTAATAACCAGACTAAACTGACACTATTCACCGCATACTATCAAAACTTCTATACATGTCAACTGTGGTCATCTTATAAAAGAAAGTCATATAGCGCACTTAGAATACAATATAATAATGCTTTTCGTATTCTAATGAGGAAGCCACGATACTGCAGTGCGTCGAGCATGTTCGCCGCAGCTAGGGTGCCAGATGATTTCGCGATTCTCCGTCTCCGTATCCAATCATTCTGGTCTCGTTTGCGAGCAGCAAATAATGTAATATTGATGGCTATTGCCGATTGTCCTAACAATGGTTTTTATCGGCACTGGATATCTGTGCATCACAGAGGGAACCATAAATAGAATGCTGTACTTAGTATGTAGTTGTGTAGTTGTAGTAATTGAATGATCTCTATTGTAATTATTGTAATTTATGACACTGGTATGTACTATCTTTTTTTTTTTTGTAATTATCTTTATTATTTTGTTTTTGTGATTATTATTATTTATTAGTGTTATTATTGCTTATTATTGACTTGATTTTTTTTTCTTTCGAATATTGTTTGTATTATTATTAATTGCTATGGATACCTACACGGTCCGAAATAAATCATTATTATTATTATACGGTTTTATTCAATATATATTAACAAATTAAAAAAAAAGGTACATATGTATAAGGTGAGGTGAGGGTGACCTGATATCCTAAGCACAGGGTGACCTAGTTAGGAGTCAGGGCTTATCCATGTACCTACGCGGAGACTTAAGGTGCTTTTATTGTTGTTTTCTTTTTGAGCTAAGTTATACCTACCTAATCAATAACATTTTTACAGTAAGTAAGTAAACAATATATCTAAACTTAACAAAGAAACCTGAATACGTTTAATTTTTATTTTAATTAACCGACCTGAAAAATATTCGTCTATGATGTCATAACATAATTAAAATTAATTAACTAGAAATTGTAAAGTACATAAGATAATCATACCGTACCGAAGCGTCAATATTTAAATGAGAGGAAAGAGGACAATAATAATAATATTTCTACAATGTTCATTTTGCTTTCTGAGGTGTTTTTTTTTTGTGTGTGACTTAGTTGTTAGCCTTATTAAAACAATTATTTAAACCTTTCCTGGAACATAAATCTCATACGTTCTTTTAATTCCCTGGCGACGTGGTGTTCGGGTGAGCTGCGGGTGTGCATGCTTACGCCCCTCTGTCGCCCCGGACAGAGTGGTGTGAGGAGTGCGCCGACCGCGACCCACCCCAAAAAAAAAAATTATATCCCATAGTCCTTTTCATCACGGCCAAGACAGGGGTTGGTGAATTGTATTCTTATCCAGGCGGCAACGTGCATGAATTAAAAGAACGTATGAGATTTACATTCCAGGAACAGTTTAAACAATTGTTTTAATATAATGAAGTACATAGATGCTAGCCTTAGATATAAGAACAGTGCTCTTTAGTTAACTCTAGATAATCTTTTCTAAGTAATCTTCATGTAAACAAAGCAAAGCGGTACAGGCAATGATTCACATCATCGACCTAGTTAACCACATGGGGTGACGAGTAGTTCTATAAATACTAATCATTTAAAAAAACTGTGTCTCATCTGAACACCTACATTTGAATTTCAGTTATTTAGTTACTAAGTGTAGGCGTTAATTTCAGGAAATATTTTAACCTGATTATGTTTATTACGAAAAAAAGGATACGTAATATAATCATATATAGGTCAATGCTTTGCGGGAGTCGTATAACCTTGATTTTAAATGTTTATTTTTTATGCAATCAGTACTTTGTATAATTTCTGGCACAAGTGCCAGATATGATATAAAACTAACTAACACTTGGGTTCGAGCGTCACCCACAATAGGAGGGAAATTGACCTTACTATACCATATTCGTCTGACAGGTATAGTGTTTTATTTTGAGTTTATAGATGTTATATGCGAATAATATCCCTAAGTCGTCTTTTACGACATCCACGGGCGAGATAGAGAGTGGTGAATTGTATTCGTATTCCGTCCCCATACGGCACAATGTATTATAGTATTCCTAGCGATGCGAGAAGTACAACATCAATGTTTTCTATCTATAAGTTGTGGTAGACAGCAACTTCGCTGTGCTAGCAGCACATGTATGACTTACCATCAAACATGTTGCTTGGTTGTTCTAAATACAATAAAAAGAAATGTTAAAAATGTACTCTAAAAATGTGCTATATTGGACATCCAAAATCTACATCTTTGAAATGCGAGATATCGAAATACAGAACAAAAATATAAAAGTGTTTTTATAAGCGTGAAGTTATTTGATCATTTCAATATTCAATTTCTAGCACACATTAAACGTAATCGAATTTTTGTTTTTAAATTTCGATCGGGTTCATTACTCCTCGATATTATATGACTATTACAGTTTCTTTGCAGATCTAATTAGAAAGATTATCTCATTAATAACAAGATTTTATTTTTCAGTTTTTATTGTACTAATATGAATTTTAAAATTAATTATAATTATATAACTATAACTATATGCACCGTTATTCATCAAGAATATGATTGCTCTTAACGATGTCACGTTTTTAATGTTTTTGTTCGTTGTAATCAGCGCGTGACTTGTCCTAGGTGATGTATGTTATTTATATTGTAAGCGCTAACATTGTCTGATTATTGGAATTTCAGGATAGCTAATATAGTTCACTAAGCGTGCAGATATATTTGTTCCTTTAAATTTAGTTCTTAAGTTTCAGGGGTTGTCAGAATACCAGCGTTACTTCTTTAACACGTTAAATGCCAGCCTGGCTTTTCAGTTTTCCCATTTGGGGCATAAGGGACACCTGTAGCCGACATACAGTTGTTCTGTTGGAGCCCTGGGGGTTACACCAAATGACCGCGAACCAGAGGCGACTTTGAACAAAATAAGGTCACATAATAATACCTTTCTTCGGTGTTTACTTCGTGATTCACCACATTTTAAAGCCCCTAAAGGAATAAAAAAAAAAATAAAACTTTAGAAACAAACGATTTTATGCTGGTTCCATATACCTATTAGATAAGTGAGGCCCACATGGTGACCCCCATGGCATTCAACGTGTTAAGGGGAAGTACCTAACACGAGCTGATTCCTTATATCACGCTGTCCACAGCACGCCGAGCGGTTTTAAGTCTTGTTACGAGTCATCGAATTGTTTTTAGAATTTGATTAGAGTTCTGTTATTAGGTATACTTACATATATTATTATAGGTATACACATTATGTACTTCAAGAATTTTAGGAAAAATGTCTCATCCAGCATTCCTTAGTATCGGAAAGCACAGGTCTCTTCTTATGTGTCTTACCAGTGATGACTGGATGGAAATATGGTCTCTATTTATCGAATTTATAACTATGCGGCAAGTAACTCCGCGTGCTATGAAGCCGGCTATGCCCGAGATTTCTCAGGATGCGGTAAACTTAAATCCGTTGATGAACGAACGTAGTCGACGTAGTACAAGGAATTAGCATGATGAAGTGGCAATAGCTACCTAAACTAAACCACTCGACAAACCGTTTATCGCTGGGAATAATGTTTCTCTAGACGCAATCATGTATTGTGAAAGTTGCAGGAAGTTGTTGAATGTGGGTGGAACAGTAACGCTCCTTGTAGATTTCTATAGTGGTGACCTACGTGTAGCAATGGATGGCGATACGTAATACGTAGATCAATTATAAAACTCATCTGCTGCAATCAAAAGAGCTAACATCTAAAATAAAGAATCTCACCAAAATAAATTTTTGGTGGAGTTTTTGAAGTAAATTTTTGTCGAAGAAGAGGGAGAGAGCTATTGAGACCGATTGAGAAAGAGTGAGAAAGGGCGAACATAGCACGAAGCACAGCCATGGGGCGAGAGTAGGGAGCAAGCGAGTGAGAAAGATCGAGATTTTCTTTTTATATTTTTTTTTTTTTTTAATACTGATAACGAACACATGGAATCAAAGAAGTTTCACTTCTGACATGCGTACTTAGTACTCACGCTATTTTTTTGTTTGTAAATAAAGCTATTTTTATTGATTTTATTGCGTTTGTATTTGATTTTTGATTACCCGAAGCTTCGAGCACTTTACAACCTTCATGGACACAGGCGGCGCTTTTTAATTTAGTGTAAAAAGTATTAACATTTTAAAGTAATTGTGAATAATTACCCTAACACTAATTTATACCTATTTAATCTTAACAAAATATAATTATTTTGAAGAAATATTCAAGTGACTCATCTCAAAATTACTCAAACTATACAATAAACTTTTAGCACATATTTAAAATAACCCATTAATATGTAAATACTTATATACGTATGTGAATTATAATTTCATGCAAATTATACAAATATTTCATGCGTCACAAACTATGTAGATATATATTAGTAATTATTAAAACCAAATACTCATATTGTTAATACTGTAACATCAAAATAAGAAACAATAATATTGACTACTCTACTCAAATACGTCACTACGAACATAATAACGTACGTAAACACTAACTGTGCGTGCGGTGACCAAGTATGAATACAATTCTACGCCTCTTTTCTTGCCCGTAGGTGTGTCGTAAAAGATGACCGCTGAAGTCAAGGAACTCTGCGCCGGTGGTCGACCCAACCATCACCCACTTACGGGTGTGCGTGATTACGCCACTCTGTCGCCCCGGACGGAGGGGTGCGAGGAGTGCGCCGACCATAAGCAAAAAAAAAGGTGTCGTAAAAGACGACTAAGGGATATAAATCATTTATTCATCATTTCGGCTCATATACGTCCCATTGTTGGGCCCTTCCACATTCTAAGAGAGAAATTAATCTAATATACCACGCTGGTCAGACGTGTTGGTATAGGCTTTTATTTCGAGTTTTCCTTCTCTTGGAGTGATGTTATGTGAATATTGTATCCTTTACTCGTCTTTTACAACACCGAAGGGCAAGAGAGGGGGTGGTGAATTGTATTCTTACTCCCTCACCTCACGGATAAGGGGAGGCAATAATATGCATACAAAATCTATGCAAGAGAAGGAAACCTCGAGATGAAACCCTAAACCAACACGTATAGTGTATTGTGGGCTAATTTCACTCCTACTGTTCGCTCGAGCCCAGCATTGGGATGTAAATGAGCTGCGGTAATGATGATAATGAATACACTTACAAGAACTAGTTAATAAATCATCAATTTATTTCTTTAGTAGAGCGTCATTTATATCTAAAGATATCAATCATCTTTCACGTCAAGATAAACTAGATTATATTTGTTTGTTTATAGAGATTAAAATTTGACATGAATTACAAAATATTAAGTCATTGGATAAACATTGGTTGAAATAGACTTTGCATGGTCTGAAGGTTATAATTCGTATTAAAAATCTTTTTACAGGTCGTAAATCTATCACTCTTGATACGAACTTTGTCTCATACATCATCATTACAGCTCAAATATGTCCCACTATTGGACCTGTCTGCTCCACAATTGGAGTGAATTGGACCTGCTATAACTACGCTAGTCAGACGGGTTGCTAAAGTGCCTTATTTCGAGTTTTCCTTTTCTTGCAAAGTTGTTGTCTGCGTATTATAATCCCTTAGTCGTCTTTTACGACACTCACGTGGGTAGTGACAATTTACACCTCGTCCTAATCGTTCAGAGCAACGGAGCGGATGATGTTCAACCCATAACCTGAAATATACATCCATCTCTATCGACATTTTGATGGATCACCGGTACCCGGTCCGTGTTATCTGTGACCAGTCTGTCGGGTTAGCCTTTCGGGTATAATCTCGTCACCTCGAAATTGGTTTGCTGGCTATGCAGTTTGGTATATAGCTTCTTTCTAGTTTGAGTTTTCATGCCTTTTATATTATCTGTATATATAATTTGGTGATCTCATATTATGATGACGGAAAGTTTAAAAATTATATCATATTTTATTCACATTCGGAAAGTTTTTTCAGTAGTATCGGATAAGAATGAAAGTTATTTATATCGAGTTGGTTTATTAAATTTTCACAAATTTTCTTTTATAGCTTAAAAGAGAAAAACTTCCAAGCCATACCATCCATTAAGTAAAGAGTATATAAGGAATAAAAGGTTAATATTTTTAAGGCGTAATAATTTGTTGTAGAGTGGCAAGAATTAAAATTTCAAGTTCTTGCTTCAAGATTTCCTGAGAAAATCAACACACCTTAGCAAACAATATTCCAGCTCGATCTCATACGATACCAGGATACCATGATCGACCACACAGACAATATGATCCACCAGGACAATATGTCCATTGCAGCAATATATAAGTCCCACTGTTGAACTCGGACTTTTTCGACAATGAAAGGGCGATTGATCTAGTTTACCTTGCTGGTCAGATTTTTTTTTTATTGCAAACAGTGGCAAACGAGCAAACAGTACACCTGATGGTAAGTGTTGCTGCCGCTCATAGACCTTACAGGGTCGCTGCCTACCGCGAAGAAAGTTGAGGCTCGGTGATACCAAGGGCACCACCAAAACCCTCCACACACAAACATCCTCAGAAAGTTGGGCTTCCAGATCTCTCGCTCACCGAACGAAGCGCAGTAACAAATTGCTACTACTCAGACGTCGATTTTCTGCGAGAGTGTGGTACTACCCCGGACGTACCGGCCCGCGGCTGTAGACAGATAACTGTCGACAGTGTGGTCCTACCACTCTTTAGAATGTATTGGCATAGGGTTTTATGTAAAATTTTCCTTCTCTAACATAGATACTATCCCTTAGTCATATTTTACGATACCCATGGGTAAGAGAGGGGATGGTGAACGGTGTTCTTACTCCATCACCACACGAAAGAACATTACCCGATTAAATATAATTATGACCTGCAATATCTAAGGTCTAAGAGTAATCTAATATTATAACTATCATCCTAATATTAAAAAAAAAACATATGTAGGGCCCACGTCATCGCCTCATTAGAGAGTTATTTTAGTGTTGTTTGTTATTCTTAGTGTTACACTAGATAGTCTCTTTACACCAAAAACGTAAGCATGGTCCAGTTTCGTAAGTGTTACAACATCATTGGAAATATTACAATTTATTATCGTGTTTGCTGCTTATAGAAATGAAAAATGATAAGTGTTATATTACCAAATAAGATACAGTTTTATCTTAGAGTATCTTTTTTATTTATGTTCCACGTAATATATGTATGGCTCACTATTGCGATTGACTCTTCTCTACAGTGTCTGTATCACGACAGCCATCATATAAGGATATTTTTACTATTTCTTCTAGTTTTAATGAAAATTCAATATTAATGCATCGGTTTGTTGTTATAAATTAGGCTAGTCTACCTAAGAAAATAACAGTAATTTAAGGCTAACGTTTGAAAGTTTATAAATGAAGGAGCTTAGCTTATGTTATAAAACTGGTTAACAATAGTTAATATTTAGAGACTTTTTTGACCTCTATGGTCTGGTCACAATCCCACCCGAAATGTCTGGTGCGGTTTAAGATGTCCACTCCATAGCCATTTGGGCAGACCACCAGTACGAAGGCCTCGTCTTCGATAATAGGTAGACAAATTGGCAAATGTTAATAGATGGTTGCTGTAAAACCTCATAGTTTTTAGGCGCAAGTGGTCACTAATCTGATTAGTATTAATGGCGAAACTCAAACTCAACTCATATCAAATTCTTAACATACGGAATTTTTCAGTTTTGTGTGTGACTTGCGCGGCGCGGTTTCGCACCTCGACGGCGAGGGCAGAACCGCGGATATTTATTTGTTAAGGCCTCGCGGGCCGTGTAGGCTCTTTGTTGAGCGAGTGTGATATTGTCGTCCTCTTCGTCGAGGACGTTGGATGGGTGAGATTTTGGAGGGTCTATAGGAAGGCGCCCCAACCACTAGTTGGTTGGGGTGTGTCATGGCAGATTTTATTAGTCTTTGTGTTTCGTATAGTTCTTATATAGTCCTTCATGTATTGCCGTCTCTTTCCACCTTACTTTACAATATACATATGTATTTTCATATGACAATGAAATCTGATAAGAGAATCAAATTTGGTCATATTTTTGTTTTATTAACATTACGTTGTTAAGTCCATGTTGAAATTCACATTACGTCTATTGATAATTATTGCTATCGTATATTTTTAATGCCAGTAAGGGCCTTAAAACATTCTTCATGGATGTCAAGTTCAGATGAATATTGGGGCCAAATGTTGCAATCACGCGAGTTAGTCATGCTATTATGAAAGGCCACAATGTACTTTTACACTGGCAAGTTTTGTATTTCATTTTGTACTGGCTGTAACTTCACTCATCCTGATTTATATACCATATGTACTTAAATTTTCTATATTGATTTCTCAATTATCAATCAATCGGCGTATTGACGTTCAATGTTGGACTCTATATCCTAGCCACGAAGAGACGATAATACCTTAATCAGCATTTTTGACAGGCGGGTTGGCGATCACAATTGGTATTATGTTTTTTCGAGATGCTGCTGCCCATTTCCTTGATGATCGTTCAGTTGATTTTTAAGACTCTCATGGGAAAGTAAGGTATCGTGTTAAAATGTATTCTTAATCACAAGGTTGCATGTTGTCTCATTACATGTTGTTTCATCATGATAAACCTCATCTCAGCTTATTTACGACCCACTGCTGGGTTCGAACCTCTTCCACAATAAGAGGGAGATGGACTTAATATAACACGTTGATCAGATGTGATGATATAGAGTTTTATTTCGAGTTTACGGGTAAGTAAGGGGTCATTGAATTGTTTTCTTACTCTGTGATCACACAGAAATATGTTATCACATCATTCTTAAATATTATCGACTTAAATCGTCTTAAGAATTACCGGGAAAATAGGCTGGAAACTTATAGCATCTACTACGCTAGGCAACCCGCCTGTCAAGTGTAATGTTGGCATTATCTCGCCTTTGTAAAGAGGCCTATGAATGGATGTATGAATGGAAGGATTACTCCAAAATTCATATATTTACAGTTCAGATTTTCAACCTATTAACAACCTAGTAACCTATTACGTACAGACATAACCTTACCCTTTCTCCCAGGTCGTAATAGTGATAGTCCACATTGAATTCATAACTGTTTATCAAAATGAGATTTAAAATTTAACTCGTTGTATAATATGTGTATAAAAATAAAAGTGAAATGAATGGCCGATACCCCACCAAGAAAATTTACAATCACGAGTGCAACGCATGATATTATAATGAATATTAACCTCCAAACGTCTAATGAATGTTTCTGACATTCAGAATTTAAAAGAGCATTTTAGATAATATAGGAAGCTGATTGCTATTAGCGTGAAAGGAATCGATAATTTATTTCGATCATTTAATCGTTTGGATCTTTGTTTCTAGCTCGATGGAATTCCTTTGAGTTGTCAAATCGATGTTACCAACTAGAAGAAAATAACGTTCTTATTTTAACATAGTAAGTAATTCGTGTTTCCTATCCCGCGAGTTTACGTATACGTACGTAAAGAAAGGGGTATGATATAAAAATTTATGTTTGCTTGACATAGGAGGCTAAATTCCTTGACGTTTTGAGAAGTAGAATATGGGTTGAAAAGTAGAACAGAACGAATGAATAATGCTCGATTATGTGATAAAAACCAAAAATAATAATATAACAAAAGTACCGTTTCAAATTTAGCAAAATGGTCTTCAATATTGCCAACCCTTAGCATACAAATACTTCTAAAATATTTCTTATTAGTACTGTAAACGATGATTGATAGCATTGATAGCATATTATTGACATATATTATTCTGCGAAAAATAGAAGAAACCCTATACCTATTAAGAATTGTTCCCATAAAGATATTGAAAAATAATCGAGGAGTCGCGTTAATCACGAAATTCCCGCCAAAAGTCACTACTATACGAGAGTATAATTATTATAGGTGAATTTCATATCTTAAGTTTATACCTATAAGAAATCTTTAAGAAGTACGACAAAGTATTTCACTTGATTATTAATAATTCAAAACCTAACATTATATTTCTGCATAAAGGGAAAGACAAAGTGTAAAGTGGGAAGACCGCTGTAGCAAGTGTGCCAAGGCAAAACCTCTGTCGCCTGCTGTAATAACTTATACATGCATTTGTACTTATCTTACCGTAGAATAGACTTGCGAACTGAATGACTGACTTTAGTTATTTCATAACTTTAAAAACTTTTTTAAAATTAAAATTTATTGACCAATGTAGGAGCAAAGTGCTTACAACCAGATTCCGCTGGGAATTTTGGATAAACATGAAAATGCACATAATTCAAGTCAATCATGTAACACGAAATCATTTCAAAAAGAATATTTAAACTAATTATTATCTTACACGTATGTATTAATAACACGTAACAGGCCACTAACCCGACATAATTTCCTCATATTATTATTATTGCTGAACGTGAGACACCTTAGTCCTCTCGTGACCATGAACGCTGAAAAGTGTTCAAAACATCAGGCAAACAAAAAGTTTTATTTCAAACATTATTTATAACATAGTGTCAAGAAGTTTATACGTACTCGTATATCATCAGCGTCATTATTTTCTGCGCTGATATATATGCAATAGACACGACATATCTTCATTACTCCATAACTTCACAGGTGCAAGAACTGAATATACTGTAACTGCTGCCATTTGGGCAAATTTTCCTTACTGGCTGCCGGCCAGATGTCAATCCACTTTAAAAATGTAACTGTTGGACATGTATTAAGTTAAATTGGTCTTGCGTGTTAGTCAACTTTTACGATACCAAAGATATATCTTTTTAATATATCGAGATGAAAATATATTTTAAAAGCCTATCTTTCTACATTGAAAAAAATCCCTTGTTAATTAGAGTATTTTATATTTATATTATTATTATTATTTTATATACTAATTTATGAAATATAACTTTCGCAAACTCCATTTTGTTAGGATAGAATGAGAAACACAAAATATTAGTATAATAAAGACTGGTTATTAATCAAGCAGGTGCTTATGCACTTCACATAATTATGAAATACTCTGGCTTTGAGAGGCACTTATTATAGTTTTTTTACCGTTAATTTTGACATGAGAGTTGTGTTATCACACGAAAGATAACACTGTGAACTTGGAAACATATTGCCGTTGCTATAGAAGCAGTTTAAAATGGACGTGAGCTACCTATATTTTAGTATTACATATATATTTAATATTTATGGTATACAATAGAAAAAATCAATATCTTGCTACTCATGTCAGCTCTTAGATTAACAACTTTATGGTTTTGAAGGAATTAAGATTCATATATTGGAAAAATATGTTTTAAGTATTTTTCATCATGATAATCTCGGCTCGAATACGTGCCACTGTTAGGCTCGAGCCTCCTCCACAATAGGAGAGAAACTGACCCTCTATACCGCGCTGGAAGACGTTTTGATATTGGATTTTATTTCAAGTGTTTCTTCTCTTGCATAGAAGTTATTTGTATATATATCCCTTAGTCGTCTTTTATCTGCAAGTGAAAATACGGGTTTGGCCAAAGTCAGAATACGATTAATTCTGACTTTGTCACCACACGGAAAATGACTTTCAATTTTAGATTATTAGTTAAGTTAGTGGATCGAACATGTTATCCAATCATATGCTTATTTCCTCGGCTTGAAGGGATGTTTACAAAAGTTGCCTGAATCTTGGTATATTATATGATAGTGGACAATACTCGTTTCAGCAATTACTCATACGTACCTACGATCGTACAATTTTCTGGTATGACACATTGATATTAAAATAATTTAAACAGTGGTTTTTCCATTACAGTATGTACAATAAAAAGATTATTTATATTATTTTGTATAAATGATTTCATGTATATGGTGGCATAAAATACACTTATCATAACACGAAATTACTTAATACTTCACAAAAATATTAACTGATATCGATGAAATATCTAGAAAGTCTTCAATATATTTGCTTTATTGATAATCTATATATAAACTCATCATCATCACAGCATATATACGTCCCACTACTGGGCTCTAGCCTCCTTCACAATAAGAGGGAAATTGACGCAATATACCGCGCTAGTGAGACGGGTTGGTATAGAGTTTTATTTCGAGTTTTCTTTCTCTTGCATCGATGTTATCTGCAATACTCTCTTAGTCGTCTTTTCCGACACTCGCAGGTAAGAAAGGGGGTGGTGAATTGTATTCTTACTCCGTCATCGCACGCAAACTACTCATTATAATCTATTTAAAAAATATCCCTTATTACGAAAACAGCTTCAAGTTATCTTATATCTTTAAACGAGCAATTCTTGTATCATCATCTCAGCCTACATACGTCCCACTGTTGGGCTCGGGCCTCCTCCGCAATGGGAGGGAATTTGACCTACTATACCATGCTGGTCAGACATTTTGGTATAGGGTTTCATTTCGAGTTTTCCTTCTCTTGCACGGATCTTATGTGCGTATTATATCCCTTAGTCGTCTTGTACGACATCCACGGGCAAGATAGGGAGTGGCGAATTGTATTCTTACTCCGTCACCACACGGAATATATATATATATATATATATATATATATATATATATATTAAATTCTTATGTTTTATTTATAGAAAATGTTGTTTTGTCCGTGTTTTTAGCAAATCAATACAATGACATTAAATTTTAAAAGAATATGAATTGAAATTTCGTTGTCAACGTCATGAGTTACGATAGCTCAGTTGGGAAGCTGACAGGTTCTAATTTTGGTTTTTTTGGCATTCAAACAGCGTCGGTTCGAATCTCGGTGTTATTATTATTCTCTTTTTGTATTTTTTTATATATTTATCATTATTTATTTTTATTTATTTTTTATTAATATGCCGAGCGAAGGTCGGTCAACCAGATATTTAAATTGTTAATTGATATAGGGGCTTGTTTTGATTAGGAACTGTTTGGAGACAAACGAACTATCCTTTCTCTCCGAATGTTTATTTCACATTAACTTTTAATAATTTATTAAACTTGCATAACTAAAGTGTGGAGATGGAGTTTCAAGCAAGTCACCACCCCTTTCTTGCTCGTGGATGTCGTCAAAGTACATATTGCATCGATTCCAAATAATTGGGATGAAAACAGGATGACGATGATTTTAACATCATCATTTCAGCTCATATATGTCCCACTGTTGGGCTTGAGCCTCCTCGACAATAGGAGGGAAGTTGACCTAACTATACAATGCTGGTCAGACAGGTTAGTATAGTTTTATTTCGAGTTTTCCTTCTCTTACATAGATGTTATATGCGTATTATATCTTTCGTTGTCTTTTACGACATCCACGGGCAAGATAGGGAGTGGTGATTTGTATTCTTACTCTGTCACCACACGGAGATTTTAACACTGGCCATTTAATATCGATGGCTCCTAAGTATAGTGAGTCAACTAACATTTTTAGGTATTTTAATTTTTTTGATGAAATGTTAAAAAAATACATTTATTCGCCAATCTCGGTCATAAAAATTAAAAAAATCATTGATGAAAATCATTGACGCTTTTTCACCTGCGGAAGCTCATACAAAAATTTAAAATTTCTAGAACAAGAATTAGAAAAAATGTAAACATTATATCTTTGACACGCTCCCCCGTAAAATTGGAATTTTTCAGATGACTCACTATACGTAGGAGCCATCGATATAATATAGACACATTCGCATTTATAATTTGAGTTAGGTATCTAATCCTATAAATTTAGTTTTCGCGAAAGAGTGAATTTGTTTATCATATTATACCAAAACCGAGCCTAATCCGGGAAGAAATATAAACAGAACTTCAGATTGAAAGATAACCGATAAACCGCTGAGTGAATTACTGCAAGTATCAATACAAGGTGAAATTCTAAATTTATCATTTTTATTTTACCACAAATCCACGTGGTGACGGAGTTAAGTATACAATTTACCGGCCTCTTGCCCGTGGGTGTCGTAAAAGACGACTAAGCGATTAAATATGCATTAAATTTGCATATAACATCTATGCAAGTGAAGGAAAACTTGAAATAAAATACTGTAACAACACGTCTTACCAGTGTGATATAATAAAAAGGTTAATTGCCCTCCTATTATGCAGAAGGCTCGAGCCCAACAGTGGGATGTATATGAGTTGAAATGATGATGATGACTCTATCATTACATTTCGGGACACTTCCATGTATTGAGCTGTGGTCTTATTTCTTTTGTTATTATTACGAAGGCTTCTAATTTACATTAGAATCCTGTTGTATACTATCATATAACTAGGTATTAAAAGCAGAGTAAAAATAATCTATACTAATATATAAAGTAGAGTTTGTTTGTTTGAACGCGCTAACCTCAGGAACTACTGATGCAATTTGAAAAATTCTTTCAGTGTTAGATAGCCCGTTTATCGAGGAAGGCTATAAGTTATATATCATCACGCTAAGACCAATAGGAGCCGAGTACCATTGAATAATGTTACGAAATTGCGAGTTTTTGCCTTTTCAAGGTTCCGTTACGTGTAACAATTAAAGTTTTGCAAAGATTGTGTGTGACAGAATAGTATTATTTAAAAAAAACATGGTTGTCTGTAAAGTCGGTCTACGGACGA
Organism: Lymantria dispar; assembly: GCA_032191425.1. Taxonomy (NCBI): domain Eukaryota; kingdom Metazoa; phylum Arthropoda; class Insecta; order Lepidoptera; family Erebidae; genus Lymantria; species Lymantria dispar. The sequence continues at coordinate 10,277,612 of CM063448.1, forward strand.
TAGTTTAATGTGACAACGTCATAACAAAACATTGATGAAATGACTGCATACATTTATGAATAAAATTGAATCAGCGGAAATGGACAATGAGCGTAACGGGACAATGAGCGTAACGGGACACTTTTTCATGCATGCAGCCAGCATTCATCGATTTATTAGACGTTGTCACGTCAAAATATTTTCACCTTCTACGTAAACAAAATCTCGAATTAAAGTTAGCGTTAGCCTAAAGTAACTATTCCACGCGGACGAAGTCGTGAGCAGAAGCTAGTTCAGAATAAATCCGCAGTTCACTTACTGAAAGTAAATAATATATTGTCATATTTATGGCGAGCCATTACCTCATATCTCTTAAAAATGTTGTTTCCTTGTTTTTAAGAGATTTCGTATCTTGTATTCGGTTTTACCTATCTTATGATTCATAATCGTAGTATTTCGTGCATGTTTTTTTTTTTAAATGTGTATATGTCATTAACCTTCAAATGTTTCCTTTTTTACAAGCCCCGAGACAGTCATTAAAATTTAATATTACGTTTGAATATTTTAATTGACTGAATATTAAACATAGTAGCTATACGTTAATACTAGCACACTTGTAATCATAAGAGCTGTCGATAAATCAACAATGATTATTCTTTTATTACAATATAACCATAGCAACAATGAAAATATACTATTTGTAGAATTGATGCAAATAAAAGCTATTGTTTCGCAAAGAAAAACAAGTATGTTACGTAAGTATTTCAATCAGAACTATTGGTGGTAAACGAGCAAACACCACATTTGATGGTAAATAATATTACCGCTCATGGACCTTTGCTATGTCGCTGCCTATGACAATGATATTATATCTTGATAAGTGATGTTGTGAATCTTCATAATCGAAGTTATCGGACATCCGATATAAAAATTGATTTAAAACTGTAACTGAAATCAATACAAAAGTTTCGAATAATTTCAGATAGGTTTGGTATTCGAGTAGCCTAAACATAAGCTTCTCTAAACGGGATATATAATAATACGATATACGATAATTATCACACTTCGCAGCATCGCAGCCCACGTACGTGCCGCTGTTGGGCTCGGGTGTCCCCTAGAATAGGAGGGCATTTGACCTACTATACCATGCTAGTCAGACATGTTGGTATAAGGTTTAATTTCGTTTTGCACAGATTTTATATGCATATTATATCCCTTAGTCATCTTTTACGACATCCACGGGCTAAATAGGGAGTGGTGAATTGTATTCTTACTCCGTCACCACGCGGGAAAAACTGTCAGATAATCTTAAATAATTTTAAATTCGTATTCTAAACCACTTTAATATTATCTTCGGATCCCTAACTAAATCCGAAACTTCATATCCGCAATATTCCTAAATTTGGTGCTTAATAACTATATTATTATTGAAACACTGAATATGATGTAGGTATATATGAAGAACATATATAGCTAAGATAAGGTGAATCACCGTACGTCTTATTAATATTGTGTTTACCGTAGTAATAATTAAATATTTTGAGTTTAATTAGTATTTATATCCTCATTGAATCCTCTTATTAATGAATCATTTTTAATTCAACGGTTTATCCATTGACGTCAAAATGAACCTGAAAATTAATAAGATCCGTTTCGATATAAGTAATCTCTATATTAATTACTACTAATTATTTTAATAATATAAAACTTTTTAAACAATGCTCTTTGCATCACTATAAATTGATTTTCTCTTTGGAAGATCATATTTCATAGGTTCCATAGATCAATAGTGGATGTCGTAAAAGACGACTAAGGGATATAATACGCATATAGCATATGCAAGAGCAGGAAAACTTGAAATAAAACCAAATACCACGTATTTATTTATCTACTTTATGACCGGTGTTACGATAAAATAATCACTTGTAGTTACCACATAATTATATAACTAGGTATTTGGGTTTATTTTTGGGTTTTACCGCAGCTATAACATATATTTCTTATATGTATAAAAGTTATTAGTTTCCCTATATGATATTAAATAAATCATCATCATCATTTCAGCTCATATACGTCTTACTGTTGGGCTCGAGCCTCCTCCACAATAGGAGGGAATTTGACCTTACTATACCATGCTGGTCAGACAAGTTGGTATAGGATTTTGCTTCGAGTTTTCCGTCTCCTGCATAGATGTTATATGCTTACTATATTCCTTAATCGTTGGGTTATCTTACCCGTGGATGTCGTAAAAGACGATTAAGGAAGTGTAAGGGAATGGTGAAATGTGTTCTGTCACCACACAGAAAGTTAACCCAAATATCTAAGTACGTATGTACAACGTAAAAAAACATAATAAATTCTAATATTTACGCGAGTATTACACATAAATAAAGCAATTTTTACGGATTTTATGGCTATTCAGCGTTGAAGATTACGCGCGGACCATCCACTCGTGACCATGAACGTTGAAAAGTGTCCGAAACTTCGGACAATCAAAAATCAACAAACGCGATAAAATCCGTACAAATAGTTTTTTTTTTTATAAAACGTCAGTTACGTTATAAATTTAAAAAAAACTGGTTACACAATATGTAGTTATTAATTTCACTCATATAACTACCTATTTTTTTTTTTTTTTTTTTTGTGGGTGGGCTGCGGTCGGCGCGCCTCCGCACCACTCCGTCCGGGGCGACAGAGGGGCTTAAGCACGCAACTCCCGCAACCCACCCGAAAACCACGTCGCCTTCGTCGTTGGGCCGACCACCGGAGCAGGTTTACTTGTCGTCAGTGGTCGGCCTGACGGAATACCCCTTACGTGGGGTACCCTCCCATTGACCGACGTCCTCCCCTCGGGGAGGACGTCGGTCTTTCCTCACGCGGTCGGCCTCTCGGCGGGTGACGGACTAATCCCCGGTCACGTCACCCGCGGCCTCGGCTAGGGCGGCATGAGGCGCAGGTAGTTGCGCCTGCGCCGCCCCATTCGCCGGCGGCGGATCTCCTCATCGAGGCTGCGCTCCTCGCGCAGGCGATCCGCCGCCTCCTTCTGCGAGATCACTGTCTCGCAGAAGGCTGCGACCGCGTCCCAATTCCCGACGCTGTCGACCATCGCCCTAGCGATGGCCGGCAGCGTCAGGTCGGCACCGATGATTGCAACGAGTTCACGGCGCTGCGTGGCCCAAGCGGCGCAGGCCTCGAGCGTATGCTGCGCCGTGTCCTCGTCGCAATCGCAGTGGTGGCAGGACGGTGTACTCTCCCTCCTTACGACCTTGTGCAGGTATTTGGCGAAGCTCCCATGCCCCGTCAACACCTGCACTAGTCGGAAGGAGAGCACCCCGTGCCGCCTTTCCAACCACTGCATCAGCACCGGCCGGAAGGCCTCCACGATTCGCACCCCGAACCGAGGCCTCTGCAGGCGGACTGCCCAACGGGCAATGACGTCTCGACGGGATATACCTACCTATACAGATAACATTAAATAACCTACCTAATTAGGGTTACATAAAATTGTTTTATATATTTTTATTTAATAATTAAAATTATATAATATCAGAATGATACCATTGAGTTAAAAAAAATGGATGCCAATATCTACATAATTATTTATTCAAATTGGTAATAATGTTAATCAAATATTTGATGTTTAAATAAATTAAGATTAGTACCTACCCATAGAAATTATATTAAAATAAATAGCGTAGTGGTCTTAATACCTTCTGAACTGAATGACATGAGTTGGATTCCCACGTAGTACAATTAATTCTTTTTGCTGTCCACGGACAATTAATTTGATCTGAGTTTGAGTGTTGCTAATAAATATTTGTGCGGTCGCCCGCGACATAAGAACATTTTTGGTGTGAAAATTTATACGAAATACAAATAAAAAAAACACCCAAAGCAGTCATGAGGACTGACGACAGAAGTGAAAACTTAAAACTATGAACAAATAACTGTATTTTTTGGAAATTGAATTTAATTCTTAGATTTTAAATTATTTTTTTACATTTATCTGCTTTTGGCATCTATCGAGATATAATGTCATTGACATAGATACAGATAATAATTATGATATTATGCTTTAAGGAACGCTAGTCCATAGATACAGTTAACGATTTCTTTATACGTAATCCTACGTCTTAGAATACTTTCATATGTAACGGAGATATCAGTTAATTACTGAAACCCAAGTAACACGTACTCAGTGAAGCAATAGTGTATACATTCGAATAATGAGCTCGGCTCACGCGTCTCTCGTGTGATTCGATCTGACACGTGACTCTTACATGCTGACATAGAACAAGAGATACAGACAGGCCAATTCAGTCAATTAGAACGACAAATTAGTTTGTTTTGTACATTAGTGTATTGCGTTGCGTTAATTCGTAATTTCTTTAAGTTTTTTTTTTGCGTAATGGTCGGTCTCCTTTTTATTCTAATCTTAATGCTGTTAAAAATCAAATTAGTTTTTTTATTCCTGTAATTTTATGATTGTATTTTTAAATCGAAATATTAAATTATTATTTTTTAACGATTTTTTTTATTAAAATACGTTTTTTTTTATAATTACTGAGCATAGTATTTAAGTTTTTTACTGATGCATGTATATTTACCAAGAAAATATTGGAATGTTTTAAGTTATATTAATAAAAATAATTTATTTAATACCTTAGATAAATCATTTAGATTTAGTGCCAAATAAAATTACATAACAATTACTTTGATTGGCTTAGTCATGTAACTGATACTTAAACAATCTCAATAGTCCACTTTTGCAACAAATACAAAGGTGTTTGTAATCGTTAGCAATCGTAGTGCATTGTTGTAAATCTAGGTCAATTTGACCCCGAACAAGCGGATATACTGCAAACTAGTTTTGTTTGGAAAGGGCCATTCTCGAAACTTTGAATGTTTGACAAATTATATTAATTTTAATACAGATTAATCTCAAGTAAAAAATCGAAAATTAATTTGCTTATTAACACTAAAACAACGGAAATACATATTGATTATGCATTTTAAATTATAATAATCTAGAGTTAATTTCCAAGATATAACATTTAAGTGACAAGAGAGAGATATACATATATTATTACATTCAACCATTTATCCATTCCTCCATTAGTTCGTAGACGTCCACCGTTGGACATAGGTTCCCACAAGAATGCCAATCAAAATTGTTACATGGATATCTCAAATTAGAATTTGAATGTAATTATTTCTAAATTTTCAAAGTATTATGCACATATATAAAGCCGGATATCAGATATGTAGATATACAAAGTAAGGATGTTTTCTAATCAAGCATATTGACATTTTGTTTTAGCGTAGATTATCATTGTTGGCTTCGATTATTCAATGAAATTATAATTATTTTTTATGATGATAAAAATAGATAATCGTAATATGTTAGTATTTTGGTTAGACTAGAATGTCAAACAATATCATAATAAAGGCGAGTAATGTATCTCTACTACTATGCACTAGTTTCATCAAGCAAAGATTTTATATCTATTATAAAGATACATTTACTAGCAACCCGCCTTCACTTCGCTTTGGTTTCAGTCGTCTTAGCCACATAGTACCCGTTCCCGTGAGAATATCAGGATAAAATATAGCCTATGTTACACCCTGATATTATAGCTTTACATTGATGAATGAAATTTTGAAATCGGTTCGGTAGTTTAAGCGTGAAAGCTTAATAAATAAACAAACAAATAAACTTACTTTCGCATTTATCTAATATCTTTAAATGAGCAATTCTTGTATTTATATATATAGAAAATTTTAAAAGACTAAGTTCAAATTTCGCAGTCAAGGTCAAGAGTTATAATAGCTCACTTTTTTCATTATTTAATTTTTATTTTTTATTAATATAAACTCATTTGCAAAAAAAACGGGCGGTTTTGATTTTCATTCATATTTAAAAAGATACAATACCAAAAAGGTTTCAATCGTTTGTACACGTTACTGGCCGGTTTTAAAAATGCTGTGGTATTTAAAAAAGTACGTTCTAAATTCAATTTTTCATTTGATGTTCATTTTTACAGAAAACCCCTTTTTATCCTACATTTTTGGCGCGAAGTTCCAGAAGTTAACATCGACTTTCATAACTTTTATTCAATTTTTATCGATTAATTTCATATCCTTGACTGTCAAAGCTTTATTTAATGCTGTTTGGCTGTATCAAAAATGGTAGATAAAGTGGTAAAAGCTACCAAAATTATCGCGCTGCTTGAAGAGGGTTGCAGCCAATGTTTCGTGGCTAGGAGGCTAAATGTTAGTCGCTCGACAGTCCAAAGGACCTGGCAGCGATATCAGGAGACTGGTTCCGTCGAGAGAAGGCCTGGTTCTGGAAGAAAACCATGTACCCAACCACGGGATGATCGTTTTCTTGTGAGTCGCGCATTGAGAAATCGCAAATCTTCGTATGTGGATCTTAAGAACAACCTCCAAGAAGTAAGAAATGTGCATATTAGTCTATGGACGGTCAGGAGGAGGCTTCTCGCTGCCAATATACGCAGTCACCGACCGGCCCGCGGCCCCAAATTACTCCGTGAGCACAGAGTTCACAGGCTTAGGTTCGCTAGAAATTGTGAATCATGGACTCAAGACGATTGGAATAGGGTTTTGTTCTCTGATGAAGCCAGGATATCTCTGTGCGGTGAAGATCGACGTCGGCGAGTGCTAAGAAGACAAGGAGAACGCTTTGCAGAGGCATGTTTCGAAGAAATCACACCTTATGGTGGGGGCTCTGTTATGTTTTGGGCAGGAATAAATTCAATGGATCGTACAGAGTTAGTCTTCATTGAAAACGGCTCACTGACTGGGCATCGATACATAACGGAAGTTCTAATTTCTCATGCACAACCCGCATTGGCCGCTCTAGGTGAAGACTCGATTTTTATGGACGACAATGCTCGCGCCCACCGATCCCGCGATGTTAATGCGTATGTGCAAGAGGTCGGCATTCGTCGTTTGGATTGGCCAGCTCGAAGTCCCGACCTCAATCCCATAGAGCATGTCTGGGACGTTCTGAAACGGCGTGTGAGATCAGTACACCCGGCTCCGCAGACCATCAGAGAGCTGAAGAATGTGATTACTGCGGAGTGGGAACGTATTCCGCAAGCAAGTATCCGGGATATACTCGCTAGCATGCCCAGACGAATTCAAGCTGTGATTTTAGCTAGAGGGGGTCACACTCGATACTAAACATTTATCTGCTTTTACTTTATTAAAGAAAAACAAACAAAAAAACTTTTTTATTTTTACTTCATGAGCATATGCACTACTAGCGAATATACACTACTAGCGAGGTTTAGCATTATTTCCCATAAATTGTATCTAAATTTTATGAAATACTGATGAAAACGATTATTTTCTTATTAATTTAGCAAATTGTGTGGATAAAACTACCTATAATTATCAAACAAAGAAATATTAACATTTGAAATGGTTCATTGCTTAGGTGCCCGTTTTTTTTGCAAATGAGTTTATATCGGTCAACCAGGTATTAATACTTCGCGTGGCGACGGAGTAAGACACAACACAAACTCGAAACTAACACCACTCCTTTTCTTACCCGTGGCTGTCGTAAAAGACGACTAAGGGATATATTACGTATATGACATCTATTAAACAAAAGGAAAACTCGAAACAAAACCCTGTACTTACTTGTCTGACCGGCATAGTAAGGTCAATTTCACTTCTATTATGGAGGAGGCTCGAGCCTAGCAGTAGACGAGATAATGATGAAATTTAATTAATAATTTGATTAATCTTTATAACTGAAACAGGTGCATAAATAGGCATTAAGATCCGTATGTATTATGCAATATAATATAATTAAATATTCTATGACAAACGCATTGGTGGTCGAAGGTATGCACACATGTTTAATAGTTGTATCAATATATTTTTACGTATGTGTGCGAAACTCGTGTATTTTGAAATTAATCGTAAACGTTTACGGTTATATAGTTTCATTAATATTGGTTATCCATACATCTATTAAACTATTGAGGTCCTTTGTTGGAGATAGATCCATATCTATACCAATAAATAAAATTGGAGTGTCTGTTTGTAATGTCAAAATAATAGGCTTTTTTCATGCTCACACGGTTATTTGCACGACATCTATGCCTAAAATAGCAATTAAAAAAATTTTGTCTGTCTGTCTGTTTGTTCCGGGTAATCTTCAAAACGGCTGGACCGATTTCAAAAATTCTTTCACCAATGGAAAGCTATAATATCAGGCCGTAAACTAAGCTATATTTTATCCCGGTATTCCCACGGGAACGGGAACTACACGGGTAAAACGACTATAACCTATAACCGAAGCGAAGCGAGGACGGGTTGCTAGTTAAATATATGGAGGTTTAATACTAAAACCGTCACGCTCGACAAGGCGGTTGGCCGTCGCTGTTGGGGTAAAAAAAATCCCAGCAGTGCTGGCCACTGTCCTAATTCCTCAGGCAATTTTAACGACTCCTACGGGAAAATAATGAATCGTGATATCTTATATTCTAAGCCTGTCCTATATATGACCATACGCTTTGCAAAATTTGCGTAAACGCTTGCCGCGTGGTATAGTTTTTCGTGTTTTAATTTTAGTTTATTTCTAGTTTTCCTTCTCATGCATACCATTTACATCCTTACTAATATTATAAATGCGAAAGTAATTTTGTTTGTTTATTTGTTTGTTACGCTTTCACGCTCAAACCACCTAACCGATTTCAAAAATTGTTTCACCAATGGAAAGCTATAATATCAGGAAGTAACATAGGGTATATTTTATCCCGGTATCCCCACGGGAACAGGACCTACACGGGTAAGACGAATAAAACCGAAACGAAGCGAGGGCAGGTTGCTAGTACGTACATAAATAAATACCTATACCAAACGTCACATTTTCCCTAATATATACATATTAGTATTACACTAAAAGTTTCTTGAACTCATTATCATTTAGCGATTAATGATTACACGTAACAATGTGTCTAATTATTCAATATTTATGATAAAAACCGGTTGCTATAATAATGTAAAACATTATTAGGACATTACGGACTTAAATTTATACGAAAGGTAACATCACTTATGCGGAATGCCGCGCCCTGCGGGCAAATGCATGCGTTTTTTTTTTTTTTGTAAAACATTGTTGGCCGCAGATGGCCTTGACAGCTTGACGGGCCATGCCATATGCTAAGCGACGTCGCCCAAGGGCTCCCCCTGTGGGGAACGGACCTCGGCTTGGGGCGTCGCTAAAGGCAAAGTGGGCGTGCCCACGTGTTTAGTCGTGATTTTTGCGCGGCGCGGTTTCGCACCTCGACGGCGAGGACCGAACCGCGGATATTTATTTGTTAAGGCCTCGCGGGCCGTGTAGGCTCTTTGTTGAGCGAGTGTGATATTGTCGTCCTCTTCGTCGAGGACGTGATGAGGACGTCGGATGGAATATGCATGCGTAACGTAGATACTGGATTATTTTGAAGAGGGGTTGAATAGCGCGCCGGCGCGCGGCGGTATCGTAGCAATCTATGTGACAAGACCAAGGGAAGAAATTTTTTAGTTGATGTAAGTGCGATAGAAAATAGTTTTTAGATTTAGTTCATCTCAATTCAAATACTTCCCACAGCTGAGCTCGATCCTCTTCTACAATATAAGTAGAATTGATCTGCTATTACTTATTGATCAGACAGGGGGATATATAGAGTTTATTTCGCATTTTTCGTCTTTTGCATAGAAGTTATATACATATTATGTCTTAGTCACCTTTTACGACACCTCTCAAGCATGTGGATCATCAACATAACTCACAAACATGCCACTGCTGCATACAATAGGAAAGACATTAACCTACTATGCCATGCTGATCAGGCGAGTTGGTATAGAGTTTCATTTCGAGTTTTCGTTTTGGCATAGGTGTTATCTGTAATAATCGATTTTTACGATACCCGCGGGCAAGTAAGGGGAATTGTACTCTTACTTGGTCAATACACAGAAAGTGTTAGTAGTTCTTTAACCTGAATTTATCGTCTGGATGCAATAGATAGTAATGTAATCGTTACAATAGTTACAACAACGATGGTATAACGCAATATTTAGAACTTATTACATTAATGAACAGAGTACAGTTTCAAGAGATATATTTAATATAGTATTATATTAAAATTTATATGTATTAGATATATTTATCATCTTACCTTATTTAAGTCGAACAGTTGGGCACAGACCTCAGGAGAGTAATTTATCTAATATTAATTGCTGGCGAGACTTGTTGTAACAGAGTTTTAGGTCAAATTTTCCTTCTCTTGCATCAATGTTACCTACATACATCTCTTAGTCGTTTCTTATGATACCCACGAGAGGGGTATTGTATTCTTACTCCGTAACCAAAAAAAGAATTATTATATTTACTGTAAGATCATTAAATACGGCTTCCTTGAGTCAATGGTTATATATCAATTATTAAATTTATATATACCTAATTATGAAGGAAATTTTACATACATGTTCGGAATCATTTCAGTGAAGGCTTCAAAACAGTTATTAATAATATGTTTGTATATCCTCCTTCGAGCAGTTATTATTTACAAGCAGTTGGCATTCGGCTTTCTAATCCAACCAGTTTGCACAGAATGTAATTTTTCCGTAATGCGACTGACAGATGATTGGCAAATCCAACGGGTAACGATATACTAGGAATAGAAGAAATGACCACCCGCCCTGTAACGAGTAAGAATTTTTGGCACAATCATTCCGTACACGTCCACAAACATTCAATATTTATTTTTGACAGATATCATCATCATCGTAGCACACATATGTCCCACTGTTGGGCTCGGGTCTCCTCCACAATAGGAGGGACTTTGCCCTACTATACCATGCTGATCAGACACGTTGGTATAGGGTTTCATTTCGAGTTTTCCTTTTACGACATATACGGGTATGATAGGGAGTGGTGAATTGTATTCTTACTCCGTCACCACACGAAAAACAGAAATAGTATAGACTAAAAATAAAAAAAATCCACTATATTTAATGATATATGTAATAATTTTGATATCATATCATGATACATTGTTCTGTATTTACATAATGTAATGCGCATAAAAAAAATTATCAAACACAAACCCAATCAAGATGGATCATCTTTGATAAACTCATCACAGGCATTCCAAAACCCATATCTTATCTAGCCATACCGGATATAAATTGAAAAACTTTGCTAGGAAAGTAAACGTGTATGGCATACAATAATAATTTAATTATTATATTCTTAATTTATCACTATATGGAAAGATATATTTACTGACGCAAAAAAGAGTAACGAAGAAGGAAAGATGTAAAATGCAAGACTACTAATGCTAAATAGTAGCAAAGTTGCAAAAGAGTAGCAAAAAGATAAATATTACAAAAATTGTAAATGGATAGTTACTTTTTTTTCTATGGCTTGAACATGAGAACCATTTTAAGAGTAGCGAAAGTTTTATTTTAGCAGTTGACACTTGAAAGTTTCTACTCTCACGAATGACATTCTCCTATCCCAAATACTACTTTAGAAAATATATGTTAAGTAATCTAGTCGTATTATTTTTCTATTAGCTATAAATCAATTAACTGACGTCATTAAAAATATCTAATAGTTAAAGGTAACTGTGAAAATGTTCTATAAGCCATCTAGATAATTTAATGACAGAATTTGAGATAGTAACAGTAGCAATTACAACTTAATTTATTTCTTAATTTATTCTTTCCGTGTGGTGATGGAGTTAGAATACAATTCACCACTCCCTGTCTTGCCCGTGGATGTCGAATAAGACGACTATGGGATATAATATGCACATAACATCTGCGCAAGAGAAGGAAAACTTGAAATGAAACCCTATACTAACATGTCTGATCAGCATGGTATAGAAGTTAAATTCCCTCCCATTGTGCAGGAGGGCAGAGTCCAGCAGTGGGACGTATGTGGGCTGCGATGATGATGATGATGAATTTATTTAAGTCAATATCGTACTTAATAAGGTGATGAGTTTTATTTAAGCGCTAATGATTTATGTGATTAAAATCTGTAATATCTAGCTATTACCTAAAGTTACTGCCCAAAGGCATTAAGGAAAGTTAGCTATTGTCCCAAGTATGGGTCGTTACTTTTAAATTTAACGGTTTCAATTAGGGATGTGACCTGGAGGGAAAATAATCGATTTTTAAATAATCGGTTATTTGTTGGTTAAAATAAATCGATTATAAAATAATCGATTTTTTTTAAATAATCGATTTTAAAATAATCTATTTTTTCTGCCAACAGGATTGTGATGACCTTTTTTTTTTTAGGAAATGTAAGCTTTATTTTCTCATATACTATAAAAACGATTCTGAGTACTTTTTTTTTTAGGAAATGTGAGCTTTATTTTGTAATATAGTATGAAAACACACCTGAAACAATCCTGATGACTTTTTTTTAGGAAATGTGGCCATGAATAATGGCTTAATTTTGAATAGTAAAAAATCGATTAATAATCGATTTTTCTCATTTTCATAATCGATTATAAAAATCGAATATTACAAAAAAATAATCGATTAATTATCGATTTTTCTAAAAATCGATTATTTTTCACATCCCTAGTTTCAATACTTTCATACAACAGCGTACGACGGTGTACGTTATAATGAAAAGTAGGTCGGATTTGAAATTCAATGGCATTGATAACTAGTACGGGTTAGATATCGATTATGTTAAAATCCTTGGTTAAAACTTATCAGTTGCGTTATGACATGGCGTGTACTGTTTATAGATAAGTATTAATTTCGTGTGGAAAAAGTGTTATCTCAATGTAAATTGAATTTCACCACACATATTGTATAAATTAAGACCTATGACTCTAGTATCTTACATTTGATCATGACATCTATACCAATAAATAAAATTGGAGTGTCAGTTTGTAATGTCAAAATAATGGGTTTTTTTCATGCTCATACGGTTATTTGCACTATACATATGCCTAAAATACACTTTATATTTTTTTTGTCTGTCTGTCTGTCTGTGCCGGGTAATCTTCAAAACGGCTGGAGTGATTTCAAAAATTCTTTCACCAATGGTAAGCTATAATATCATGGAGTAAACTAGGATATATTTTATCCCGGTATTCCCACAGGAACGGGAACTACGCAGGAAAGACGACTGAAACCGAAGTGAAGCGAGGGCGGGCTGCTAGTATCATATAAAATAATGACGCTGGCAAAAATAAAAATATGTAGGTAATGACTGACAAATTTCGTTTTTCTTCTTTAACTTATCAAAGATTATCTACATGAGGAGATTATGTAAAATTCAATTCATCACGCAATATAAATAATATTATACAATTACAAGCAAAACACAAAATGATGGAAACAAAATTTTATTTACATCACCTTTGTGTTATTGTTTTTTTTTATTGCTATTGGTGGCAAACGAGCAAACAGCACACCTGATGATAAGTGATACTGCTGCTCATGGACCTCTGCTAGGCATTGGTAAAAAATTTAAAGGAAGTATGGATGCATGTAATGAAATTCGGTGATACTAAAGTCATGAAAATACACTAACACTCTCAGAAAGTTCACTCTCAGAAAGTACGGGTGGGTTATGGGCCCGCGCGCCGTCCTTTCATCGCCCCGGACGGACTGGACCGCGCGTGCGCTTACCATAGCTCACCCATAAAAAAAAAAAAACACTCAGAAAGTAGAGCTCCGGCTCCTTAGCTTACGAAATAAAGTGCAGTAACAATTGTCACTACTCAGACGTAGATTTTCTGAGAGATTATACTACAGTTAGTACCCCGGATGGACCGGCCAGCGGCTGTAGACGACTGTCAACAGTGTAGTCCTATCATATAAAAGATTGCAATCTTTAATTTTTTTAATAAAATAATTTGATTTAAATAACACACTGCTGCATCTTGTTTTGTACTTTACAAATACTTATACAATTATCAGACCAAAATTACACCTCGACTCAGAAAAACAATTTCTGGACTGCACAAAATATTGTTCTGCGTGGGAATCGAACCGGCGACAGTTGTTACGGTAGAACGGTATCTTAATCACTGCACCATCTGTATAATCACAGTTTTACCTTACAGTTTAGATAATACATTATCATTTGATTGTCGTTTTTATTCCAGACATTAGATATCTTGATAGATGTGTGAATATAAAACATTGATAAAACGATAACGATAAAAATGTTGTATATCGATTTCACCATTAAAACTAGTTTATACTAGTCGTGATATAGATATAGTTAATATTAATATTATGAATCAAATCAGAATTACAATAAAAAATCCGTTTTTTTTTCAACCATGCCTCACTTCGCTTGCATGCTAAGTAAAACTGGCTACACTGGCTTAGTGGTTATGACACCGACTAACAGTGCCAGTGTCGCGGGTTTGAATTGCACGCAGGACAATACTTTGAGCGATCAACCATGACTCAGAACTTTTATTCTGAGTCTGAATATAATTTGTGTCCGTTAATTATGTATTTGTGAAGCTCACCACAATACAAAAATTATTTCCTTACTGCAGACTGTTGTTTTAATAAAAAATGTAGCTTATCTTTAGTCGTGTTGTCTAATCCTACTATATCATCATATCACAAATGGCAATCGCTTCCTAGAAGAGTAATATTCTGTTCAAAGCTATTAAGAATTTAAATAAAAAATACTTCAAGCAAGCAAATTCATTTCAAAACAAATATTTTAATTAATTATTCTGTTGACCTCCAAAACAAACAGCCTGTGACATGTAAAATTAATCAAACAGGAATTTATATTATCCTTTATCATACAAATTTTAATAATACTTAAAAATATACACAATTTAAATAATAATTCCATTACAATATATACAGTTCATTTATATGCTTATGTACACAGGTGTGAGAACTATGACGTTGTCTTCTATATAGAAACTTTGTGCTACAACCTATTAGTTAGACAATTGATATAAAGCACGCATTATGCTCGTGATTTGTTTGAAGTTAAAATCACTAATATTATATGACGTAACGTAATTGAATAATTGCTAATATAATATAATACGATAAGTAGTATCTTTGTAATAATAGTCATGTTAAATTTGAATATTAATAACAATAGTAATTTAGGGTACCAGTTATGCGGCTGAAACGCGAACAATATTTTAAAAGTAATTGCTACGTATATAAATTATTTTTATCTCGTGTTATATGCCATATTTTATTTTTAACCCATCACCGCGACAGCTTATATGTCCTCCAGGTCTCGTCACCTCACTATCGCTTTTAGGTAGTTCACTATACATCTGCAATATTTAATCCTAAGCTACTGAGACACTAAATGCACTGCTGAGCTCGAGCCTTCTCGACAATAGGAGGAAAATTGACCTTACTATATATACTAAGCTGGTCAGATAGGTTGGTATAGGGTGCTGTTTCGAGTTTTCCTTCTCTTGCATAGATGTTATATGCGTATGACCTTAATCGTGTTTTTCGACATCCACGGGCAATACAGGGAGGAGTAAATTGTATTTTTACTCTGTTACCAGACGGAAGACACCACACGTAATGCGAAATTACTTTAAAATTAACAGTCACTCGCGTTTAACATGTTACGCGACGTCAGCACTCGTTTACTCGCAGCTGTCATTCGACCTATTGCACTGAAGATTAGAATTGCAAGTATAATACACGTGAAAAACAAATTAAAACTTGATATATGATTTTCCATAATTCTTTATAGTTAATGTTAGTTAAAGTCTGTAATTGAAAAGCCAAAATTGAAATCCTCTCAGTATTTTTCCTTGCGTATGATAAGATAAATCAAAAGACTGATTACGATAGACCGAATGAGAATCACGGTGTATGAGAATGGTAAAAATGCCAAAGCTAGATCATAAAGATACGCCAATGTTATTACTCAGAGAATTTTTCATGTAAATAAGTGACATAATGGAATAATAAAGATATATATGATACAGTTACTATCATATTAAATATCATCGATCGTAATTACATAGCAACAGAAAACTTTTATAAACTTATTTGAAAATCTGCATTGGTGTAAATATGTTTTAATATACATATGTAAATCTAGTTTATTTCTTGACGTTTCGAATACTTCAGCGTTCATGGTCACTGTTTTATATTAAATAATTATAAAATTTAAAAAATATTTATAAAAATTTATAACTAAATCAGTAGCGGATAAATTAAAAATCTACCCGCTACTTATTTATTTACGATGATAACGATAACTTGTTGGGCGATGCCTTAGTCCTCCCGTGACCATTAAGGCTAAAAAGTGTTCGAAACGTCAGAAAATCATAAATCGAACACCAACGCGTATCATTTCAAATGTGTAATACTCGCATAAACATTAGAAATAATTTGTAAATCTGATTCCTTAAATCGCCAATTTTTTTTCTGTTAGTCATCAATTCGTCAATCATGATTTAGTTTGCGAAGTATACAATTCACCACCCCCCTTCGTGGGTATAGTTAAAGACAACTAACGGATTATAATATGCAGATAATATCTATGCAAGAGATGGATAAACTCAAAACAAAATCCTGTATCAACGTCTGAGCAGCATAATAGGTAAATTTCTCTTCCATTGTGGAGGAGGCTCGAGCTCAGCAGTGGGACGTGTAAGAGCTGCGATGATGATGATTAACTTGACATTCGCCAGGTTAGTTTTAATTAATTAAAATATTTCGGATGCGGATAGTACATCGTTCAAAATGGTTCAATAAGGAAACGAAGAAACCATAACTAATTAAGTCGAACAGAAAAAAAATCAATTAAAATCTCACGATTTACACTTTCTCAATCACCAGGAAACTGCTACATTAAATATTTACAGTTAGGTTTGCTTACATTATATTTTTACACCTTCAACTTCCCTAATCGTGTTATGATATTTATTACTTTATTTATAACAGGGTTATGATTTAAAACTTACCTGCTAGTCGCTAAGTACACGTACATCGTACATGGCTAGTATGTGTAATACAGACATTTTCTTTCTTTTCTCCTTTAGAATCATAGGTTCTATTTTCTTAGTATTGAGTACAATCCTGCCCTAGAATGGGGAGATAAATGCCGCTGCTATTTTTCAGAGATTTGTTTGAATTTAAATTGAAGTTATACTTCTTTTGGCGCGTTAGGGGAAAATGTAGAGTAAATTTTACAATGCGCATGCATGCACGCCGTCACGAAATACCGACACCCTGAAGTTAGCCAGTCAACATTTTTTACAATGCACGCACGCACCATCACAAATGTCAACTAGATAATTATAATAAAACATTCAATGTATTAAATACCTTTTTTCTATTATTAGCGTTGTTTTTTCTACAAAGGCGAAGGATAAAATTTTTAGAACAATTTTTATCTTGTTACGTCAAAGTAGTATAACTTCTTACGTACCAACATAAGAACAGTCATACTTTTTTATTTAATTTTAATTTAATTCATTTCAGCAACTTTAACAACGTTAATCAATAGCATGAGTATGTTAACAGAATATCATAATTTTAGGGTCACAATCTATCAAACCTAAAAGCGTTTGTCTTTATCAAGTAAATTAAAATTAATAATCATATGACATCATATTCAAAATTAGCCATACCTTTCATATGCACGTACGAAATAATTTACAATTAATAATTTTATCCTCGGTCTGAATACTAGCTATTACAGTTTTATAATATGTATAAATGTATTTAAGTTATTATTTCGTACAATAAACTCACCTACAAATTTACAGTGCAAGGATCTGGTTGTTAACCTGACGATAGAATTTAACGATAATTAAAATTTTTTGTTCGTACTCTTTTTTGCACTGTTGGAGAACATTAAAAGGTATATACCGTTTCGTAATCAAAATTTAATACATATTATTAATGCTTCTTCATATGATGGAATAACCATAAAATGGTGGTGACCAGCTCTTCCTGTTCCTTGGTAATGTATGTACATAATATCTGTAAGAGAAGCAGAACTCTAATAACACCAATGTGTTTGCTAAACATTGTATAGTAAGCTAATTTGTTACATCGGAAGGTCTGTGCCAAGTAATAGAACGCATATGCGGTGAAAAGACAAAGACTTCTTAGTAGCTTCTAGTACCTGCATCTGAATTAAACATTTTTAAATTAATTGATTTTTAAGTGCCACAAAATTTATTACTAAATACTGTTTGTTACATATTACTAAATGTAGTTTAGTCTAAAAATGCTTTAACTGTACTACACGATGAGTATATGATATCATTCCTTTCATTCTTTTTGCATCTCTACCAGTGATAAATATCTGGTATGTATATTTTGGAGTTTCTGTGTGGTGACGGAGTAAGAATACAATTCACCACTTGCCCGTGGGTGATCGTACGAGCCGACTAAGGGATATAAAACGCATATAACATCTACGCGAGAGAAGGAAAACTCGAAATAAAACCCTATACCAACACATCTGACCAGCGTGATATAGTAGGTCAATTACTCCTTCCTCTATGGAGGACGCCCGAACCCAACAGTGGGACTTATATGGGCTGAGATGATGATGATGATGATGATATTTTGGAGAAGTAATTTACACCACCACGCCGAACTGCAGTTATATTTTGAATTTATCTTCTCTTACAATGACATTATCGGCTTATATTCCTTAATCGGGTATTCAAACTAAGTAAAGGGTATTCTTAATCTATCAATACATTGATACTTGCTACTACACAGAGAATACAATTAGAATTGTATATGGCACCAATCTATGACGCTAAATATGATAATTACTAAGTACACTATCTTTGAATTGATACACTAATATTTAATGCTCAAATACGAAATCTATAAAACTCTTTGTTTTATTAATTTGATTTTATTTAACATATTAACATAGCATTTTATTTCTCAAATGTTTATGTTAATTTTATACAAAAGGAACGGATGTCTGTCTGACTTTACGTTGTGTTACAATATTCACGTGTATAGACATTCTAATGTTGAATTATTTCTTTAACACACGTGACTAAGGCGTGTGGTAGCGGCTTCGAATACTACCAACCCTTGCTTTGCTCGTGGGTGTCGTAAAAGACGACTAAGAGCCCTAGATTGACCCGGACCAACTCCATCTGGTACCATTTGGGTCAACGATTACATTCCCAAGGAGGGTTGACGTCAGGCAGGCGGCCGGTCATAAAAGTCATTGCCGAAACTTTTTTCAGTATGTCGAAGCAGATGACATATTGCGTCGACCCCAAGTAATTGGGATAAGAGCAAGATGATGATGATGACACGTGACTAAGGCGATACATTATTATTATTAATCAATGTGATATTATGTTCATTTACCTCTGTAGGGAATCGTCCATAGCCCCATAGGTATAATATAGGTACGTTCTATGAGTTTGAATATTATTCAAGGTTAAAGCGCATATTTCAGTTGATTAAAATTATATATAGGATAGTTATTTAGCGTTAAATTTACTTAAATAGTAAAGGTAAATAGAGTGAGCCAATGTCCATTCCTACGAGATTTTCGCAGCAATCTGTGAAGCCTATCAAATTGGACTGGATCTGTATGTAATGTGATAAATCAATAAAACACTTGTTAACAAAATTGTTTAAGACAATTATTAGACGCTATAGGGCTATTTTTTTATAGCTTTCATCGCGGTTAATCAATATGAACGTTATAGCGATATCTTTTCCTATGGCTATAGTTAAGTAAAGTATTCGAATGATTACATAATTTACACTTACAGTTTGCACTTACAGTGGTGTTATTTACCGCTAACATAATATTCTGTAGAAAGAGGATACTTGCAGAAGCAGGGACACAATTTGTTAAACTACAATAGTTAGAAATACACTCATAAAGTTTTTAGATGGCAAATGTCTTAATATAATTGTAAAAAATTTAAATTAATCTTACTCAGTGTTAGTGTATATACTGTATTGTGTCATTGGAAGAAACTAGCGTTTGAGATACAGGCTCGGCCTAGTTTAGATGCTAGTGTTCACAAAATAATTTGTAATTACTTATCTGTGTAGACTAGAAATTATCATTATTGTAGTATCGTATGAAGTCAATAAAGTTTATAGGGCTATTTTTTATAGCTTTCATCGCGGTTAATATGAACATTATAGCGATATCTTTTCCTATGGCTATAGTTAAGTAAAGTATTCGAATGATTACATAATTTACATTTAAAATTTGTTTTACAACAGTTCTATTTTTGCAAAAAAGATTATAGTAAAAAGATATATTAATGAACACAAAAAATTTCTTCTTTCTGTATTGGTCAATGATTTACTTAGAAAGAGCTAGAAAGGTTTAATATATTGATTAAATGAAGTAAAAAAACGAGAAAAGAAGTTACTTACACCACTTACTTTATGCTTAGTATGCTGATAATCAATGGATTGGGTTGCTTGGCTACTTGCATTCCCCACCGCAAGTAGAATCTAACTTCTTTTTTATTTTAGTCTTAGTTACTGTTAATTATACATTATTTGATTTTTCTCTCTTGATATATTAAAACAAATAGGTAAAGATCTTTTCTTAATTCTTCTTCTAATCTTTTCTTGTGATGTGATGATGATTAGTTTAGATGTTATTCGTTTTTAT
The DNA here is from genome assembly GCA_032191425.1 of Lymantria dispar. Lineage (NCBI taxonomy): Eukaryota > Metazoa > Arthropoda > Insecta > Lepidoptera > Erebidae > Lymantria > Lymantria dispar. Next base: position 10,298,244 of record CM063448.1, read on the forward strand.
TTTAAAGTTATCTACGTCACAGCTCATTTAATAGGTACCACTGCTGGGCTCGAGCCTCTTCCATGGTGGGAAGGCTAGACGTGTTGGTATAGGGTTTTATTTCGAGTTTTCTTCTCTTGCATAGATGTTATGTGCATATTATAAACCCTTAGTCATCTTTTACGACACCCACAGGCAGAAAAGAGGGTGGTGAATTGTATTCTTACTCCGTCAGCACACGGAAAAGACATATGAGGAATAATCAGATTGACAATTTCTTCTTATCTATATTTACATTATGTTCTATATCCTTAAGACATGCATTACTGTTGTTAAAATAAGTCTTATTAAATACGTCTTTTGATTTGAAAGAAAACTCCAATATACTGCACGTCTTTTAGTACGATCCGAATATTAAACGTTAAACTTTATGAATTATTTGGTAACACGTAATAAAACGAGAGTCTATTGTCATTGACCGGACTCGTCAGACCAGCCCAGAGTTTGTACCTGAGAATTTCCTAATGGAAAATTTTAAAGGCTTCGGCTAAATGCTTATACTACTATACCAACAAGGCAATATACATATATGAATACATTCCAGTTAAATTTTACACATGTGTTTAAACGTGATCACTTTTGTACATTCAATTAGCACGGCTTAAGAGTCTACCTTCCTACGCGAACGTTCTTAGCGTCATATCTAGACCGACACTAAAGAAGAGCGAATGAATTCTTTTGTTATTTTTATTTTTGTTTTTGTGTCTGGCTAGACCCAGATGTATGCAGAATTATAAATTGTTAAACTATGAAGGTTGGTTGACAAATAATCTTATTACTATAATAAGAAATTTATTTGAGCGCGCTAATATGGCAAATTGACTTCAAAAAACTTTTTAACAAGTATCAAGAAGGTATAGAGTGAAATACTGTCAATAGGAAATGTATAAAGTACTGTCAGTTTGTGTGTCAATTTCATGAATAATACAGCGGGGCACTCTTTTAAACAATTAAGAAAGAGACGGCGGATATTGAGAAGAACAAATTGGGAATAAATAAGAAAGCTTTGGTCAGCAAGGCAAATTTTACATTGATTGTGGAGGATTTAGGGATAAATCACCTGACGAAGAAAGTAATTGCAAGTATACTTATTAGAGAAACTCTAATCGTTCTTTAAGAATTTTATACCTACTAATAAGTACGATGAACGATGATAGGCTGAATTACGATGATGATAAATAAAAAAATAAGTATTTAGTCCTTTCACATTAGTGAACTTATAAATGAGATTATATTGATAATAATTTGATATAACTCAATCGGTTATATATTTATTAGAATCATCATCATCATCATCTCAGCCCATATATGTCCCACTGTTGGGCTCGGGTCTCCTCCATAATAGAAGGGTAATTGACCTACTATACCACGCTGGTCAGACGTGTTGGTATAGGGTTTTATTTTGAGTTTTCCTTCTCTCGCATAGATGTTATATGCGTTTTATATCCCTTAGTCGTCTCGTACGATCACCTACGGGTAAGATAGGAGGTAGTGAATTGTATTCTTACTCCGTCACCACACGGAATGGAATTTATTAGAATACAAACAATAAATTACGATTTACTAATGTAGTGATGGAATAAGAATACAATATGACATTGTGGCACCACCCTTTATTTTCCCTTGGGGGACCAAAAAACTGGTAGCTGGAAAATAGGGAGCAGTGCTCTAGCGGTAACCCCACACCAAGTATGATAATTATAGCATCTAAGACCCTTCGTAGTAAAATCTATGTTCCAAAGAGAATATCGCTAGGCTTATTGGTGAATGAATAAAATTACTACTTAGTTGACACAATAATCGCGTGTACTCGTGGGTATATATTATTATACGGTATTTAATATTAAAATAGAACGGAATTGTAGAATATATAAATATAGGTTTAATTTGAGAACTGAACAGGTAATTACCACAAGTGGAACCCGAGGCCACATCTATTGGAAATCCGTTCGAACGCTTTACATACTTCGTTACGATAGTTAATGGATAGTAATTTAGTTATTAGTATAAATTAGGTTTACACAAGATTTCAAAAACGTTAAGCTTTTCTTAAATTGTTATGTAGATATTTATTTTTGTAATTTAATTTTTAAATTTCTGTTTTAATTGAACCCTGTAAGTTCTTATGAGAAATAAATATCTTAAACCTTAAACCTCGATTAAAGAAAAACAACATCACAGCACTCGGGAAACAGCAACATGTAGTTAATTACAGAACCTACTTGTACGAGAAATGATCGCCAAAAACTAAAACGTATACTTGTAGACCATATTTTTTGCAGGTGAAATGGATGAACCCTACAACGCAGCTGAAATAAACTAAAATACATACACACAAAATAAACCTAAAATAATCTCAGACACAAATTGTAATTCGCCCAAAGAATGGTCCTGCGTGAAAATCCAAAGCAAATACTCTAGGCCCAAAAGGTCGTTATGTATACCATTACGCCATCATATCAGTATCGTGTCGCCCATATACGTCCAACTGCTGTGCTCGAAGGAGGCTTCCTTCGTAATAGAAGAGAAATAGATTTACTGTACAACGTTGGTCAAACTTAAAATAAGACGCTATATCGACATAGCTTTATTACAAATTTTCGATATCTTCCACAGATATTATCTGCAAATTATATCCCTTAGTCGTTTTTCACGATATCCACGGTTAAGATAGAGAGTGGTAAAAAGATAGGCAGCGTAAGAATACCAATTTTACACCCTCAGAGCACGGATAGTAATCAAGTATAATTTCATGTTATTTAAGATATCTATGAATATAAGTCTATTCTATTAATATACTCCTATAAAGATAAGTAAAATGACTGATAGTGGCTGATCCAATATCAATTAAAATTGCCTTGACAAAGGTTATTTAACGATTGGTAGTGATAAAGTCTGCTCCGCGTGGTAACAATATGTATGTATATGGCCGTCATCATAACTTGCTTTTCCATGGATATCTTAAAAATTGATTAAAGGATAAGGAGATAACATCGGCCAAAGAGAAGGCAAATAATAAAAACTCTACGCCAATTCCAATTGACCAGCATGGTATGTTAGTATATTTTTTTTTTTCACCTAGAGGAACTATAGTAGGTGCCTGACGACAGTGAGATGTCTATGTCAGTCTATGAGTTGAAAAGAATAAGAACAGGAGAAAAATATAAGATAATTTCATGGTCACAAGAACATGCGAGGAATTAATTGTATAATATCGGATTGCATAGGGGATATCATCGGGGATAAACATTATCTTATAATAATAAAAAAATATTGTTTAAAAAACTAAAATACACGCTAACAAGCTGACAGCCTGAATCATAGAAGTTTCTAATTTCGCGCATGCGTAATTCGCACACTAGCTCTATCTTACTTGATCTTATGCAAAGGATACGATTAGAAATTTCTAAGTCCTGGCGAATGTAATAACAATATTCACTTATTTTGATCGAATTATTGCATTGACATGGGCCTTTGACGGATGTGCAACGTTTAAATACAATCTATTCATTCAAACTGGGGCAAAATGGCGTACGTAATGAACTAATGACAAAGATTCCGTTACATACATGCAGGTGAAACTAATAAAAGCGTGTTAAAATAGGTATGTGGTCAACCAAAAAGATTAATAATTTGTCAGTGGTTATCTCATGTCTAATATTGACTTATCAAATGTTTTTTTTTTCTATAAAACAGACTAGTTTTTTAGTTATGCATATTTAAATAAACTCAGTCATTTTACAATAATAGTATTCATGTTGAATACAAATTTCAATGACAAATACTACAAGAATTAAATCTTTTGTATGACGTTTAGGTAACGTTCATTCGAATTTACATATTTACGATTGGCAGCACAGCAGATTAAGCCAACCGTTGCTTTAAAAAAATTCAAGGCCACATGTCGGGGACCAGTAGATTCTTGACCCCAAAATCGTGCGTGACTGAACTCGCATGTTCGCAACTATTCCACAACATTAATAGACCGTTTACCCCACCTCATTCCCAAAGGATTTATGCCGAATTTGTACTTCTTTATAATTAGAATATGTATATAACGGCATAACATTTTTATAATTTTATATTTCTTTTTTCAGAGCCATTAGAATTTCTTACTAATTATATAGCATGGCCTGATTGTATCCTATAAACGCGTTGAAATATTTCTTAGTATTGGAGTGTCCTGAATTTTGAAAAGGACATCGTGTTACATATGCATTGCATTTTATTTCTTAGCAATATCTTCATTACATCTTCAAATGATGCGTGAAAACAGATTCGGGTCGTGATTTGTATGAGGACAAATCCCTAAGAAGTAATTAAATCTATAGAAGTAAGGTCAAAGGGCTGGAGATTATTTACTTCATAAAGTCCTTCCAACAACGATTTGTAGCTTATTTTTTGTAAGTAACAAGTCTTTTGATCAAAATGGCACTAGTCTGTACCGTTATAAATTCTCTATTTGGTGGTCAATTAGCAATCCCAAACTTTATGCGGCTAATCTTCGTGCAAAAAATTAAATATGGCTGATCTGGAACCGGCTATTAACCTGCAGTTTCTCAGAATACTGTTGGGTAACTGTTCAAAATATTACTCTATATATTCCTATTGGTAGCCTATTCAAGTTTATTGTTGGATATAGATCTATCGAAAGGAAAATACCGCCATGCTAGAACCATCTGGGTTTTTATGATATCATTTGATACTACAAGTTACTCGTAAAAGATCTGATGCCTATTTTTTTGGTGATATAGTCATGAAAATCAACCAGGCGTCTATTAATCAAATAAGTTATTCTTCTTAACTCGTGTCTTATTGTTGGGCTGGAGCCTATATATAACGGAACAGAAATTAACCTTCTTTCGTTTTTAACAGTATCATTTTCGGTTTCCGTGTGGTGACCAAGTAAGAATACAATTCACCACCCACTCTCTTGCCTGTAGATGTCGTAAAAGACTACTAAGGGATTAAATATACATATAACATGTATGTGAGATAAGGAAAGCTTGAAAAAAACCCTATGCCAACAGGGCTGACCAGCGTGGTGTAGTAGGTAAGTTTCCCTTCCACAGTGAAGCAGGCTCGAGCCGCAGTTCGAGAGTGGTATGTATATGAGCTGAAATGATGATTATCGGTTTGCTTTACAACCGTTAATCATTATTATACGAAATCCATGACAAAGTAAGGAATGGTAAGTAGCATTTTTACTCTATCACTACATATATGTACCGTATATATCTTTTTAATACATACCTTCTTACAAAAAGATTATGTTAAAAAAACATTAATAGAATGTCAGTAGAGTCTATTTGGTTTTCAATATTATTTTAAGCTATTTCGAAAGTAAAATAATGTTATTATGCAATGAAATACATATAAAATTTTAGTACGATAACTAAAACGTTTAAGATATATGAAAATATAAATCGTGAGAGTTGTAAAATAATTTATAGCTAAAATTTACTGTTTATAATTAAATTCTTTTGTAAAGGTGGTTAAAATACTATTACATATATTAAAATATGGTTATAGCGTATACATTTATAATAAAAAAGAATGGAAAAACAGTCCAACTCTTCAATAGAAAGCTTTTGGGAATGCTGTTATGAATTAGTCCAGTTGGCTTGTCAATAAAAAAAGGAAGAATTTTCTCTTCATTATAGAGTAGGCTTGTATCCACAGTGAAATTTATACAGGCTAAGAAGACGAAGGAGCTCTTCTATACCTCTATAAAATACACTAAACAACTTCTCAGTGTATTTTATTAAATTTATCAGTGCATATTATTTTCTAAGATATCGTTTTAATGAACAGTTTTTGCGTATATAAGATACGCCAAAATATGGAATCAATTGTTGTTTCGTGGGTTAGTTTACAAATATACAAATAACAGATACAAGTAATACTCACATTGACAACAAAGAACTATCTTATGTCAATCGCATAAAGAACTTTCCGTGTGATGATGGGGTAAGACCACAATTCATCACCCTCAATCTTGCCCGTCGATGTCGCAAAAGGCAACTAGGGAATATAAAATACAAATGACATCTATAGAAGAAATAGAAAACTCGAAGGAAAATCCAATACCAAGGTGTCTGGCCAGCGTGGTATAGTGGGTAAATTTTGCTTCTATTGCGACGGAGATGCGAGCCCAGCAGTGGGAAGTATATAAGTTAAGATGACACCGATAACAAAGAATTGCCCTGTGTGGAAATCAAAAGCACATGACATGGGGAGTCGGCATCTACACTTTTGTGCAATCATTATTAATCAAAGGCATTACTTAAATACATTTGAAAGTTTTTTACAAAATAAGAAAGTACAAAGTTCAGTCATTTACGTTTATATTTATTTATATATTTGGTTTGAACAACATGTTGTTTATTTAGCTGCATTATTCATGAAAACCGGCGTTTGAATAGCAGCCAAATGCACATTTTGCCAAATTAAATAACAACCCAGACGGTACTATGTATTCTTACTTCAAGCATACATATATGTTCGTGTCGTCTGAAGTCTGATCCAAAATGTCTTACGACTAATTTACTATTTGCTGTTTTATAACCTTAAAAATAATTATTCTTGTACGTTTTACTTTAATATTTTCATCAAATTTGAATGGCGATCTATTTGGCAACTGCATTCAAGAGATTGTTGCACTGATTTACATGTTGAGCTAAGAAGTTGTTAGTCACATAACGAGACGATATATAAATACGAAAGAAATGAAGACAGAAAAACATCAAGTAGGTGCTCATTTCCTGTATTATGACGACCTTGAAACCAATGTGTCACAAACCGTTTCACTCAGCTATGGTAAAAGACAGCTAAGGGAAATTAGCAGATTTATATTTGCAAAAGAAAGAAAACTCATAAAACAATCTTATGTTAACCTACCTCGCCACATTGATGTAGTAAAATAATCTATTTTCCATGATAAAAATCTATATTAGTTAAGAGTAGTATGATTCAAAGACTCAATAAAAAGAAATCAATACTAGCAAATTCTCACAGTATTACTCGCCTAACATAGGCGCTAATAATGTAGCTTTCTATTGGTGAAAGAATTTTTAAAATCATCCAAATTCTTGCTATTTCACCCGTGGAGTTCCCGTTTTCATAGGAATACCAGGATGAATGCCTGTTATTGTTACTCCTTGATCATGTGACATTGCATTGGTGATAGAATTTTTAAAATCATTGTAATATTAGCTGGGAAGTTAAATTCAAAGAACGAATATCGACAGTTTACGCAATCTATCTAACTCCCGTGTGGGATGGAGTAAGAATACAGTTCACCACCCCCTATCTTGCCCGTGGGTGTTGTAAAAGTCGACTAAGGGACATATGCAAATAACATTAATGCAAGAGAAGGAAAAAATAAAAAAAATCAATAAGAAAAAAAAATTATCAACACGTTTGACCAGCATGATATAATAGGTTAATTTCCCTCCCTATTGTGTAGGAGGGTTCAGCCCAGCAGTTCATACGCAGACATATATGAGCTGAGATGACGCAATCCGTTTATCTCAGACAATATTTCGTGAATAAAACTCTTAGCAATATAATATACTTATCGATTCCCATAACCATTGATCACTTGGAGTTATATTAATATTACTTTTATTGCCTAACGTTATCTCTTTTATAGCAGTTTAACATCTATTATAGCAATAGAATTACATCACATTGACGTCATAACGAAACGTTACTCTCAAAAGAAATGGGTCAATTTTCTGTTTTCGCCTTCTGCGCAAACATCAATCAATCCGTGGTTGCTATTAGCAAACTTATATACACTTTTAGAAATGCATATTACAAGGGAATATAGCTTTTATTTACTTGAGACAACGATCATTTATGTTTTGTTAGAGCGTAATTTTACTTATCAATCTTTAATATCTTGAGCGTTGGCTTTCAGGTGTCTGTTGATGATATTAGAAATCCAAATGCGTAATTCTTGGATGCAAAGTAATGTAGGAAAGTAATGTAGGTCACCTCAATGTTTAGTTATTACGAGTGGTAATCGGATATATTATTATAACATGTTCCCAATTTCATTTCTTGGAAAGTGATGCATTAAGAAAAATATATTCAAAACCATTCAAAAACCATTTCAAAAATTCAATTCTAATTATTTAAATGACCTAAATAAAAAAGATGTCAAAATATAGCAAAGTGACCGACATTTTAGATTAGTGTTTATTTATCGCTATTCCAACACAGTATATTGCATTTCAAATGTAATTTATTGCATCAAGGTTAGTTTTTAGACGTCTATTTGGCTAATCAAGAAATGTAGCCAAGTGCTTTAGATGTATGAACCTACAAAACTATATTATTTTGAGTATAATTTGCATTTATTTACAAAACCAAACTTATTATATATACTTAATAGACATAATTAAGATAAGAACAGGATAATTATGATGATCAACTTTTGCAATTGTCCCGAAGCAACTGCTAAACAATTTTCTAGAATGTCTTAAGTATTTTCTTGCGAGTACTTACATGCAGCGATCCAAATTACTATTCAACTGATAAAGTTAATTACTTCTAAATGTCACTGTAAGATATATTGCACAGTTTCTGTTTAGTTACTTCTGTTTACTGTCTAAGATTATGGCATCACATACTATCATGTCGGATGTTGACAAGCATAGGTTAGATATCGGGTACAATGACAAACCTGTCTGGATTCGCGATAAAACATGACCTAGATAATATAAATGATATATTATCACCATGATCTAAATTCGACTATATGCAGGCATATCATGTTAATAGTTCTCATATTAATATAAATAATATTAGCAAAATGTATCTAGACTGATGAAACATGAGATTAAATGTGCTCATTGAATTTTGATAATGAGATATAGCAACAATTTCAAAAGAGTTTGATCTATAATTTAATCATTTTTGGATTTACGTTTTGTATTTTTTTAAAGACTATTGACTTAGATCTTATGATTTTCTATATTGCAAATTTTGTAAACTTAACTATTTAATTTTAATAACGAAAGCATATTTTAATGATTTCTTATATTTACGCGAATGTTACACATTGTAAATAAAACTACGGATTTTATCACGTTTGTTTTTGATTTCTGCCCGTGACCATGATGCTGTAAAGTGTTCGAAACTTCGGCCAATCGAAAATCAAATACAAAAGCGATAAAATCCGTAAAATAGTTATATTTACTGAGCATATTTTAAGTTAATAAAAGAATCATTACTCTTAATTACTTAAAGAGGTAATTAATATTTTTAAATAAAATTTATGTAATTAGGTAAAGACTTATTACATTTCGTAAAGAATATGACAAAATTATGACAGTAGTCAATTAATTATTACATAAAACCACTAAAGACATAGGCATTATTGTATTACTAAAATAGTTACTTCTAAGATATAAAAGATAATAGGACGATTACCAAGGGCAAGATAAATCTGGAGGTATGCCAAGATATTTAATTTAATAAAAATACGTAACATGCCTTAGTCATACTATAATACTTCAGGTAAGTAAAAGAAAAGCAGCAGACAGATCGGCATTTTATAAGATTACAGTTAAACATGGCATGGCTATTTGAAATTTCTAAAGGTGGGAACTGGAAAGAAATTTAAATCATTGGTAATTATGGACCTGTGTCCGTGTGGTGACGGAGTAAGAATACAATTCACCACCTCCTATCTTCCCCGCGGTGATCGTACGAGACGACTAAGGGATATAAAACGCATATAACATCTATGCGAGAGAAGGAAAACTCGAAATAAAACCCTATACCAACACGTCTGACCAGCGTGGTATAGTAGGTCAATTACCCTTCCATTATGGAGGAGGCCCGAGCCCAACAGTGGGACGTATATGGGCTGAGATGATGATGATGATGAATTATGGACCAAATTGAGATAGTAAGAAAGTAATACCCGTTTTCACCATCTAAATTTTAGCTAACACAGAAGGCATTTAAAACGCCAATGTTAGAATAGAGAATGGCATAGAATAATATTAAATGACAGCAAAATGATAATAAATTAAATACTACAAAATAATAATTCAACCTTTTTTTTTTTTTTGTGGGTGGGCCGCGGTCGGCGCGCCTCCGCACTACTCCGTCCGGGGCGACAGAGGGGCTTAAGCACGCAACTCCCGCAACCCACCCGAAAACCACCTCGCCTTCGTCGTTGGGCCGACCACCGGAGCAGGTTTACTTGTCGTCACCCTGGAGGTATGTCCCGCCTGGGGGCCTCAGCGCCGCGACCTGTCGGCGGTTATAGGAACAGACCTGTCGTTGCTGAGCATCACATCAAATATGCTCTACAGCGACAGGTGCTGGTCGTCGATGGCCTCTTTCTGCGAGGAGGTCATCGCTCGGAAGGAGGCCGCGGAGCGGGAACGCGAGGCACTCGCGTCCGCTAACTCGCTCCGTAGGCGGCGACCAGGGAGAAGGAGGCGCCGATACGCGCATCTCCTCCCACCGCCTTGAACGACGACGGGACGTGGCCCGACGGCCTTGCGTAGGAGTGCCGGGGATCGAATGTCACTAGACGATCTCTCCGGCACTCCGCAAGAGCGCGGAAGGGACCGCTGTTGGTTTTAGTGGGTATTCCGGTTGCATAGGTGACCGGCGAGTCCCACACACCCCCCTCGTCTGTTACCGGCGGGGGGCAGTGCGTAAATTGCATTTCCACAGCGTTAAAAAAAAAAAAAAAAATAAAAAAGGTTTACTTGTCGTCAGTGGTCGGCCCGACGGAATACCCCCTACGCGGGGTACCCTCCCATCGACCGACGTCCCCCCCTCGTGGAGGACGTCGGTCTTTCCTCACGCGGTCGGCCTCTCGGCGGGTGACGGACTAATCCCCGGTCACGTCACCCGCGGCCTCGGCTAGGGCCGCATGAGGCGCAGGTAGTTGCGCCTGCGCCGCCCCAGTCGCCGGCGGCGGATCTCCTCATCGAGGCTGCGCTCCACGCGCAGACGATCCGCCGCCTCCTTCTGCGAGATCACTGTCTCGCAGAAGGCTGCGACCGCGTCCCAGTTCCCGACGCTGTCGACCATCGCCCTAGCGATGGCCGGCAGCGTCAGGTCGGCACCGATGATTGCGACGAGTTCACGGCGCTGCACTGCCCAAGCCGCGCAGGCCTCGAGCGTGTCCTCGTCGCAATCGCAGTGGTGGCAGGACGGTGTACTCTCCCTCCTTACGACCCTGTAGGTATTTCGCGAAGCTCCCGTGCCCCGTCAACACCTGCACTAGTCGGAAGGAGAGCACCCCGTGCCGCCTTTCCAACCACTGCATCAGCACCGGCCGGAAGGCCTCCACGGTTCGCACCCCGAACCGAGGCCCCTCCAGCCGGACTGCCCAGCGGGCAATGACGTCTCGGCGGGAATTCAACCGTTGATGTTGTGTCATATGAATTTGCCCGAAATTCAGATGTCGTTGCTAAAACGAGCATAAGTCTTCTAAATCATTTATTTTGTGCGTATTTTTACTAGTATATACATATTGTAATGTTCATTATATGGCTTACAACTAAATCGTCTGTCGCTTACAAAAATAAACCTACTGTTATTAATAGTGTCTGCCTACATTACAGGAGTTACAATGTTGTTATGCGTATTTATCAAACGGCATGTGAAACTAAAGCTTATATAAGTGTAAAAGTTATATACTACATAATCTATGTCGGACAACATTAATACAGGCAAAGTTTCTTTATTTTGGCTCATGTACTGGTGGGCTCGAGCCTCTTGCATATTAGGAGGCAAATTAAGCTACTACACCACGTTGATCAGATAAGTGGGCATAGGGTTCTACTTTAGGCTTTTCTTCTTTTGCATGAATCTTATATGCATATTAATAGTCATTTTTTATTACACTTTGGCTCACACGATAAGAGGGTAGTGAATTGTATTCTTACTCCGTCATCATATGGAGATTATATATATGATTCAATCCATCCGGAACAGAAACTTCTGAGCCACACTAAGGCAAAATAAAGTGTTAGTTTTTTGGGAGGGATCTTATTCATTCTACTGGGATGTTAACCTATGTTTCCCAAGAGGGAACGAGATCTTTGCAGGCAATTTGGCTAATAATATCAACTTACTTATACTGATATAGTTAAAAAGGGTCATAAAAATATTACTATGATTTACAGTAATGAAATATTTCCGTAAATATCAAAGTCGCGAGCAAAATACTGAATAAATACGAAAATCCTGTATTGTTTGGAGTAGCTAAGTCCAAAGTGTACTGAAGTCTCAAGATGATCGACCCGCCTGAATCTACAGGTATATTTCTTACGTACTCTACGTAAGAAATATACCTGAAAACACTCGGTTGTTCCTACTATTAAGAATGTAATTTATCTACATATGTTTTAAATACAACATTGTGAAATTTAAATTTGATTGGGGCTATGAATATTACGAAATGTTTTGGCGCCACTTCCAATTTTATTTCTCATTAATTCACTTTGCAATGAAATAAAAAGTGTTAAGTATTGCAGAAAAGCGTGGGCATGACAATGAAAACATTTTAAAAAGTGAAGTTTACAACCAATATCGTTATTCGTTGCAATGTTCGGATTATTCTTTTTGTAGGGTGTTTGAGAATTCAATGTATTAGGTACCGCCCCTTATTTTTTCGTGAAAGCCGGCTGAGGGATAAGCAGAATAACCAAGGCAGACGAGGCGATTATTCTATTAACCCCATTTCCATCATTAGACTTTGAAAAGCTGATGGATGAATGAAATACTTTTCATATTCTTTATTAATCTACATATAGTTAAATGAAAATTAAATTAGAGCAATTTCATTCTTCACTAGTAAAAATACTAAATGCGTGATTTTTCTTGACGGCTGTCAATTTTAGAGTATTCTAATATTGACAGTCATCAAGGCAAATCAAAATACTGGATGGTATCGGCAAATAACATGTTTCTTATTAAAGACGAATGAGTAGAGAATCCTAGATAAAGTACACGAATATATGGACTAGGAGTAGTTCACCAGCCAACAACGAGCCTATTAACGTGAATCGAAAATTTACATTTTAAGTGTAATTGATAATTTGCTGAGAAAATCCTATCCTTCCTACTAATATTATAAACGCGAATGTTTGTGAGGATGTGAAGATATGAAGATGTTTGTTGCTCTTTCACGCAAAAACTACGGAATGGATTTTGATGAAACCTCACAATAATATAGCTTCCATATCAGAATAACGCAGGATATAATTTATCCCGATATTCCCGCGGGAATAGGAAATGCGGGTGAAACCGCTGAGCGCTGCTAGTCTCCAATAGACTTTTAATCTGAACCGGGATGCCGCATCATCAGCAGTCATATTTGACGATCAGCTGTTAATAATTTGTAGGCTTTTATAATATCACGCCTTATGTTCATGTGAACGTAATATGTCAAATAGTATGTCAAGATAATGTTATCTTTACACACTATTTCACACTTTATCTCCGAATGTGTAAGCAAGGTTAACACACCCACATCTCATCATTTATTTATAGTTCAACGAAAAAAATCTAATGTATTGCTTCTATTAAGCAAATTTTCTTGTGATGATAAAGTAAGAATACAATTCACCACCTTTCTTGCCCGTGGGTGTCGTAAAAGACGATTAATATACTAACATCTTTATAAAACTCGAAATAAAACCCTATACCTAGCCGTTTCACTGGCGTGGTATGTCAATTTCTCTCTTATTATGCAGGAGGCTCAACCTCAGTAGTAGCTGATATAACTTAAAATGAGAATAATGATTTTTTTAACATTTACTCTTCATAGTTTTTTACGATGTATCAGTATAATACTATTGGTACAGTCGATACGAGCCCGCGTCCTCAGCGTTGGCAGATGCATTCATAATCAACTAGATTAAAAGGTCACGTATAGTCAACCTTCCATGTGGTAACAGAGTCAGATTCACCACCCCCTTTCTTGCCCGTGGGTGTCGTAAAAGAGGGATCTAAGTTCATATACTTCCTACAGCTGGGTACGAGCTTCCACAGTGATAGGGAAATTGACCCACATTACCACGTTGCTTAGAATAAATGTTAAAATAAATTAAAAATAAATGTTAAAATTAAAAATAAATCCAAAAAGACCACCACAAGCACTTATTGTATAGATTTGACCCACAATAATAATAGCTGAAGATAATTTTACAAATTAAAACCTCTTAGTAACATAAAGTAAGCCGCCTTCAAAATTAATATTAATTTAGCATCATGTCACCTGAGTTTTCTTGCCGGATCTTTCTCAGTGTGGCCGTGTCGCGATCCGGTGGTAGGTAGTATACTAGATTGTTCGTTTTTAAAATAGAATTACTATTAATTTTAATGTTAAATAATTAATAACCATAAACAATATAATTTTTTCATATAGAATCATTTTCTTCTTACACTGGCAATAAATTTGTATCAAAATGTGGGTCAATATTTAATAATTTCTGTATCGGGTAGATAATTATAAATTTCCTGCAATAACGATGACTTATAGGACATTAAGACATCTTAGTCCGCCCGTGACCATGAACGCTGCAAAGTGTTCGAAACGTCGGGCAATCAAAAATCAAATACAAACGCGATAAAATCCGTAAAGTAGTTTTATTTAAAATAAATGTATTTTTACTCTGTCATACTGAGGCATTTTATTTCATTTAATAACTTTATTTGTTTACTAGCAACCCGCCCTCGCTTCGCTTCGGTTATAGTCGTTTTACCCGCGTAGTTACCGTTCCCGTGGGAATACCCGGATAAAATATAGCCTAGTTTACGCCCTGATATTATAGCTTTCCATTGGTGAAAGAATTTTTGAAATCGGTTCAGCCGTTTTGAAGATTACCCGGAACAAACAGACAGATAGACAGACAAAAATTTTTTAATTGCTATTTTAGGCATAAATGTCGTGCAAATAACCGTGTGAGCATGAAAAAAGCCTATTATTTTGACATTACAAACAGATGAATGATGAATGATGATTTTGACATTACAAACAGACACTCCAATTTTATTTATTGGTATAGATAACGCCATTTATATATTAAAACTAGCAACCCGCCCTCGCTTCGCTTCGGTTATAGGTTATAGTCGTTTTACCCGCGTAGTTCCCGTTCCCGTGGGAATAGCGGGATAAAATATAGCCTAGTTTACGGCCTGATATTATAGCTTTCCATTGGTGAAAGAATTTTTGGAATCGGTCCAGCCGTTTTGAAGATTACCCGGAACAAACAGACAGACAGACAAAAATTTTTTAATTGCTATTTTAGGCATAGGTGTCGTGCAAATAACCGTGTGAGCATGAAAAAAGCCTATTATTTTGACATTACAAACAGACACTCCAATTTTATTTATTGGTATAGAAGAACGAATATCTGACTTCATTTTGGGTAATGACCTTTAAAAGAAAATAGAAGGTGTTGAAAATTTTACTTCGTATACCCAATGCTTTAATTATCGTAGAAAAACGATTAGTATGTATATTTGTTTTGTAGAATGTGTTACAACAACCACATTAAAAATTAGGTCCCGAGACTAGATTACTGTTTATATAGTTATATATATGTTTATTTCATCAAACGAAAGCGTTACAAAGAGCTTCCGCCTTAATTTGGATCAGTTTTGTGAGTTTTTATATATGGATTGATATGCGTTAGGTTAAACAATGGGTTTGTTTATTGAGGTGTTTCGCTGGTTTGTATCTTTTGTGACGTCAATGTTGCCATCTTAGAACTGTTTATAAGCTCAGAATGATTTGCTTTTTATGTACACTGTCAGGCATTGTCAAGGAATGATAATGTCATAACACATTTGGATAGATGATCGTAAATAATCTTACGAGTTTTCTAAGAAATAGTAAATTATTCTGGTCCTTCAGTCGGTATTTAAGATTCCCGTATGTCGGATAGCATAACCTCTCGCGGGGGCAAGAGCTTGGTATCGCCATATCAAAAGGCATCAAAAATGGTTAGGTGTAAAATATATGTATTTTGAGACATATTCTCATGATCTCTTACTATCGTTTGATAAAAGGCGATGACAATGGTGCTGATAAACCTGTGGTGATAGAGTTAAAAGACAATGTCACCATTACATTATCCATTATGGGCTGTGATGTAGAAGAAAAATAGATAGTAAGCTTTTTCGCGTTAATTGCTCACAATTCCATGCTCCAAATTTATTAATGAGAATTGCTTTAGAAAATGCTTAATAGTAGAGGCAATGTGTATGAAAATCACTGCAAAACAAACAGGACTTTTACTCAAGATGAACCCAGGAGCTCATTATAGGTAGTCACATGCTTCAGCCACTCGACTAACAAATTAGGCTATTCACTGTGGAACATTTAATATGCAAACACTCACGTTCTCAATAAATTTATGGCCCGTTAAAAACTCACTTCGTCATTATTTATTAATTTCCTTCGTTAAATATGAAATAATTTGGCACAAATTTCACCTTCACAGCTGCTGAGTTTCAATTTACAGCGATCACGTTTTACATCCACGCGGCACACCGGTTGCAGTAACCATTCATTCAAATAAATGTTATGATACATTGTTAATAGAACATTATTTATTTATCCGTTATACATTTGCTATAAATGTACGCATACTTGTTATAATATAAGTCAATTACTCAAACAAATCAATTCTGCTAATCGCAATATGTGTTTTGAATGTAACCAAAATACATATGAATGTGTCGCGTTTAGTGTATCTGTGATGGAATACAATTCATCACCGTCTATCTTGCCTATGGGTATCGTAAATACGCCTAAGGGATATAATTTGCATACAACATATGTGCAAGAGATAAAATATTGAAATGAAACCCTATACCAACACGTGTCGGGCCGACCACTGAGGACAAGGAACTCGGCTCTGGTGGTCAACCCAACGACGAAGGCGACGTGGGTACGGGTGGGTTATGGGCCCGCGCGCCGTCATTTCGTCATCCCTTACGGAATGGACCGCATGTGGGCTTACCATAGCTCACCCTTAAAAAAAAAGTACCTACACGTCTAATGAAATGAAATGTACAAAAAAATGGTTATTTGAAACTAGTTCAAAGAAGACAATAATTTTTAAGATTATGGTTAAAATATTATATAAAAAATAATTGAAAGTTTATGAATAAACAAGTAAATTTAAGGCCTGAACACTCCAAGAGAAAACAGCGATCTTTGAATTCGCGTAAAGTGGGATAGCGCAAGTCGGGGTGTTACTGTACGTATATATTATTATTATTCTTACATACTGCAGGTATATGTATCCGAAGCTTTATAATTTATACTTGCAATATAAGTTATAAGTTGCCTAAAATTAGTTTATGTGTACGTACAAAATAATAAATTAATCTCATTCAATGTAGTCGCGATTATTTATGATACATTTTTTTTATTGCCGTTGGTGGCAATCGAGCAGGCAGCACACTTGATGGTAAGTGACCCTGCTGCACATAGACCTTTGCAATACCACACTAGGCCGTTGCCTACTGTGAAGAAAATGCTCTTCTTAAACCTCGTTTAATGAAGGACATGTCATAGCACTCGGGAAACACAGCAGCAGGTAGTTCATTCCAGAGCCTGCACGTACGTGGTAGAAATGATCGCTGGAAACGCACAGTTGAAGACCATAATGTTTCCAGGTGAAATGGATGAACCCGGCTGCGGTGTCGAGTGGTGAGTTGGTAAATCGGTGACGGTGCTACCAAGTCAAACAGTTCCTCAGAGCATTCCCCGTGAAAGAGCCGGTAGAGTACACAGAGTGACCCAAAGTCTCTCCGCCGCTCTAGGGACTCCAATCTGTCCGTACGATTGGGATTGCCAACGATTGGAATAGCACGCCTTTGGAGGTAGTCAAGTGGCTCTAGCTGATATTTGGGCGCACCTGCTCTGAGATGTGAAGTACCGTACGCTGTCTCGGTGTGAAGTACCGCCTGGCTCTGTTCAGGATGCCCAACTTTTTGCTTGCCAATTTGGCTATGTCCCACATACACATATTACAGTAAGATGTAACTTACTGATTATTATAGAAGCTGAACTTGAACTAATTCTACAAAATATTAAGTTATTTAGCTACTGTATGCTGAAGGACTTAGAACCCAATAATATCAACCTAAATTTTTCACGGTTATGTATGATTCGTGACTAACCACATAGATATATACAGCTAAATCAAGCAACATCTATATGTTGGAACACCAGTCCAAATAGGATAATAACCAGTAAATCGAATGCAAAAATTTTTAATAATATCTTATTACATTTTTCAGTCAGGCTATAATCTGTTCTCATTCCACTCAATCATCTGGGGTGATGGTAAATCAGCGTACGAGCCCACAAACTATAGTAAACTCTTTCTCAGCTTATTTCGCTGTACATCGATACTGTTACCTTGAATTTGGCCGTTCCGGTAGATAAACCTATCTGTATTTCCCCGTTGACATCGCCGTAGAAAATGGTCTGGACATCGACCTCACGCTGTCGATCTTGACGCAGGCAACGAATTAATCCCGGTTCAAGCACTTGCGGTCTCGGCTAGGTATAACTGTTTAGCATTAGGTGGTATTTTTTTTTGTACAAGTTTATATATTATATTTTTCACAATGCAACTCACTGCCTTCTCACCATGTAGAGCTAGCCTATTGAAGATTACGTTATTAATGTTGATATAGAAAACCTGTAGAGTACCTATTGATACTTTTTACACCTACATTAGCAGTCACATGCTGATATTACAACGAAGGAATAGAGGACACGAATCAAAATTTTTTTTACACAACAAAATATCTATCTCAATTATGTGTATATATCTTGACTAAATCTATGTATATCTAAATTTATGTATCTAAATGGTGCCTAAGCGTTCTTCAACGATCTTTATCTGAAACCTCCTCTTCCATAAAATATGTGTTTTAAAGAAATCGTTCATGCAAAATTAGTGTGCAAAATTGTTCAAATTACTTTTATTACTGTTTCATAAATTTTGATATTAAACAACGGCACAATTTACCGTTTATTTGAAAATTTTAATTTCAAGTAAGACCGGGCGGCGTCGATTACATTTTACAACGTTCCAACATCTAACACATCTTTATTACAAGCACCGTTATTCTGAGTTATTTGAATGTTCCTTTATAACTTTAGTATTAAAATACTAGTTTAGAACAGAAATAATAAAATTGTACAAAAACTATAATAGCGTTGGTCGTGATACCGAAATTGTATGTAAATCAACGTTAAAATGAACTCTTAAATATATTTTTAATAGAATATTCAAGGAATTCTGAAAAGTAAAGTATGGTAAATTTATTAACAGCGCCGGTAAACGCATAGAAATTTAAAACCAGGTGAAAAATCTGAAGAATATTCTACGCCCACTGTTGCTACAGAACTATTCAAATAATCTGTCACCGTATTTTGTTTAAATTACGACTTGCGATGTGGGTTTTTTACCATCCAATTATTAATATGTTTCTATTAATACTTAGGTGAAATCCAAAATACGAAATCATTTAATAAAATATTCAACGAATACTGAAAGTTAAAACATGATACATATTTAACGATCTCGGTAACATAAATTAAAAATGAGCTGGAAAATCTGAATAACGTTTTATTAACGCCCACTTATTGTCCGATCGGTAGGTCTCTATAGAGTTGTTGAAATTATCTGTCACTGACGTGCCTTGTTTAAATTAACATGAGATCACAGTTAAATATTTATTTGAACTGTTCGAAATGAAAGACGAGAAGAAGCTATGACGTCTTGTTTATTTTAAAACTTGTCTTCGTCTTTTGTCATAACACCAGACAGTCTGGCGAATTGGGAGGCCTACTCTAGTTATAAATTCAAATAAGAATTAATAGCCAACTGAATTCTGAAAAGAGAATTCTTGGAAATACACTTTGATGTCATTTCACTTTACATTTTCTCCAATGTCAAGAATAAATGCGTATTTGAAATTTATGACTGAAATATATAACAAGGTTTTTCCTACTTTTTCTTTAACAAACTTAGGTTATTAAAAATGTTTATGGTGCTATTCCTTAAATTTAGAATTACTAATAAACTACGACATATTATTAATGCCATACCTACTACATACATATTGTTACAACATTATAGGACAAACTATTATAATGATTTTAATGCAATAATTAATAAGAAAATCTTTAGAATCAGGTTAGAAAGGGAGCCGACTTATTTTTCATGTATTGCCGATTCATTCATGTATTGCATTGCTTACATATGTTTGTTTGAAAAAGAAACACCGTTCAAACATAACGCTATTTTTATAATAGCAACAATAATACTATTTATTTATTTATTTTGAATTTTTTGCGTCTTTCACATTTATGGCTACTAGTATAAATAGGTTTGAAGAGTATGGAGAGAAGCTGCACGATAAATATTTTTTATTCATCCTTTGTTGATATGAATAGCAAAAATTTTATTTAATTTAAAATTATACGTCATATATAACATATAAAGAAAACTGTAAGGTAGCGACTACGGATACAACTAACCCTTACATTGCACGAGGGTTTCATAAAAGAGAACTAAGAGTTTTTCATGGATTTGGGCCAACTCCATCTTATGCCATCAGGTCAACAATTACATTCCCAAGAAGGGTACCCAAATATTTCAAAATTGTATGTATATTAAATGCTCATTGTCATCAGGCTAATAATCAAACGCTTGAAAAGTATTTTCTGTTTGACAAATTATAAGTGTGGTGACTAGTTAATTGACAAGAGTATTGTTTGAAGTAATGAAATACTTTACCGAGAATGGTAGTTTTGATTTAATTTTCTGTGTAATATGAAATAAACTTCTGAGAAATTTCTTTATGAGGGGTAAAATTTTAATTTGCCTAGAATGCAATTTTGAAGTGGCCTTACAACAGGTTAGAATAACCTATAACTAAATAACCTAACCTAACGATTAAAATCGCTTGTTTTAGTGCTATTACTTTAATGCTTTAATAACGTTATTGGAATTGGATTTCATTCAGGTAATCTCAAATAATCCTCATTAGTTGTGGAGATCCTTAATATATGATAATAGGCAATCTTTCTTAAAAACATATATCGACAGACACTTCTACAGTTACCTTATCAATATCTACCATTTTTTACTAATATTATAAATGCGAAAGTTTGTGAGTATGTGAGGATGTGAAGGTGTGAAGATGTTTGTAGCTCTTTCACGCAAAAACTACTGAATGGATTTTAATAAAACTTCACAATACCATAGCTTACATATCAGAATAACACTTAGGTTATAATTTATCCCGATATTCCCACGGGAAGAGGAACTGCGGGTGAAACCGCAGGGCGCTTCTAGTTGGTTACAAAAGCGTCCATACGAAAAATAGGTTAGAGATACTTGCCTTTGAAAATTTTAATGATCGTTGGATCAATAGTTCTGGAATATTTTGGAAACGACGATGACCGCGTCTCCTTCATTCGTCATTAAAAAATTAATAACGTCAGCATAACATATGGTTCAAACTCAATATATTTATTACCTATAGTTTCCATACCAAAAAAAAATCCTCAATACTGTACCGATGACGTACTATTTTAAAAACAACATTATCACCCGCATACTCAATAATAATTTCTGTGTAGTGACGAAGTAAGAATACAATTTACCACCCCCTAACTTGCCTGTGGGTGTCGTAAAAGACGAATACCAGATACAATATGCATGTAACATCGATACAAGAGAAGGCGGACTCGAAATAAAACTCTACCAACCTGTGTGATTAGCTTGGTACAGTAGTTCAATTTGCCTCTCATTATGAAGGAGACTCGTATCCAACAGTAGGACATATATCAGCTGAATGATACTCGATAAAAACATATTCTCTTCAGTCCAACGATGTTACCTGCTTGTATACCGGTAGTCATTTTTTATAGTAACCGTGGTAGAAAAATATCAGTAGATTTTTTAATTTTTTAGCCAAGTAGGCACAAACAATTCTCCATAAGAATAGTCTTTTAACAATAAAATATTATATTTTATATTATTTGCGGGCTTCAAAGACAATTAAAAGCGCTTTCCAAGTTTTCCTCTGCATCAAACCTTGGTGTTACCAACTACGCTATGTAGTTCATAGCTCTCTCTTATTAGAAAATTTAGATAAAATAATCATAGCAGTCTAGTTATATTAACTATAACTTTATTAGATGAATAATTTATTAGATAATAAGTGTTGTCGTCTTTTAGGCGTTTAAAGTGAATCACATTAATATCGAATATATATTTGTACTCAGACTGCATGTCTGCCTCGGTAATCCGTGTTTATGCTGATATATATCTAAACCATGATTTATAATCAACAGCTGGATAATATGATATATTCAATGAATCATCTTTGATCGTTGTTATATTTTAAAAGATTTTTTAACGTCTAGCTCTTATTAGACCTGTTAAACGCAGTTAAACAAAAATAAGTATTTATAAATCAAAATTGTTATGTTTCTTACTCAGTATGTGGAAATTTATGCTCGCTGATACGTACCTGCAATCAAAACAAAGCGAATTGAATTCATAACAATAATAACTGTTGGTTATAAATAAAACAAATATTTTTAAATGCGATAAAGATGCATGGGCTATTCCCGCGTCTATATACAAGAAGCGGAGCAAAAATATTATTCTCAGGTTAACTGTTAAAAAACGTTATTTGTAGGTACATCAAAAATTATTATCCACCATAATTAAAGTATTAAAGAAAAGAAGGATCTTTAACTATGCTTTAAAGCTTAAGGCCATATTTTCCATCTATTCAAAAGTTTATCGAAGTTCACTGTTAGACAAGCTACTGCTCCTCAAGAATATGTCACGTTAACTATACCTACACCTAGTATGAGAAAAGAGTAGAAAATCTCGAAATAAAACCCTATATCGTCCCGTCTGACTATTGTCTTATAGTAGGTCAATTTTCCTCCCATTATACAAGAGCCTTGAGCCCAGTTGTAGGTCTAGTCTAAACCGTTCGGGGTAACGATAGGGTGGTGTATCACCTCCTAATCGTGAATTTTTACAGTATGCCTTAATCGTCTTTTACAATACTCATGGGCAAGATAAGGGGTGGTGAATTGTATTCTTTTTTCTAACTCCGTCGCCTCACGGTAAATTAGGTAGAATAAATATATTCCCATAGACGACTTAGGTACATGTCCAGTAATTGTTACTTAATTTTCTGTATTTTTTGGGTAAAATTTTACACTTTTATCATATAGAAAATAACATACTACTCATAAAACAACAGAACAATAAATCGTTACCGTGAATAAATTATTCTTTACAAAAGCGTTTAACGATTTAAATTTTACTCATTTGCATCAACTAAACTGTTATTTATTTCAATTTGCAAGCGAGACAATTGCCATGGAATTATTGCATCATTTATCATAACTCTTACTATATGGAGGATTCTTCAAGCTGCACATAACAACAGAAATTGAAACAATATCTCATTACTGTAACATAAAAGATACTTTACAATGTCATTAAATGCGATTTAAATTTCCACTCATCTTTTGGTTAATAATAAAGAAAACTTACGTCAATATTGTAAGTGCAACAACTGTCTCTATATCTATATAAATATAATATTGTCTGTTTTTTTTATAATTTTATTTAATTAATAATATTATCACTGTATGCTGTGTGGTGCCGGCTTGACAGTAGTATCACCCCATCTCTTCCTGTGGGTGTCGTCAAGACGACTAAGAGATTCTTATACCAGAAAACGGGCAGGAGCGTTATTCTGTGTACTCCAACTTACTGCGATCGCCAATCCGCCTGGCAAGCGTGGTGATTATGCCAATTCCCCCAAGACCTGTTATAAGTTCTCTTGGGGAGACCTATGACCAACAGTGGGACGCTTTATGGGTTGATATGATGATGATGATGATGATTATCACTGTGTAATAACGGTTTAAGGTTCATCATCAGTCCCACTGTTGGGCTCGAGCCTCTACTACAATAGGAGAGAGCTTGATACACCTAGTATATCATGCTAGTCAGATACGTTAGTATAAGGCTTTATTTAAATTTTCCGTCTCTTGCGTTACCTATAAGTATTATATCCTTTAGTCGTCCATTACTATATCCACGGGCAAGATATGGAGTGAAATGTATTTTTACTTACAATATCGGTCTGTTAACAAAAAAAAAATGAGGACACCTAGACGTCTTGTAATCGGTAGAAATGATGTTCAGTTACACTAAGAGTATATACAGGTCGGGCTTATAAAAAATATTTAATTTAGCAATAGGCGAGTAGTTTTTGAGCAATTATTTTTACGAGCGAATATTTCATTTCAATAATGCATTATGATATTATAAATCGTTTACAACATATATACTACGGATCAAAGATTGCGCTATATTTGAAATCCACATAATTTTCTTTATCAAATCGATGTGGAGTGTATGTGAGTATGTTCACCTGTTTGTTTGTGTGTTTCTTGAAGTTCAATGACTCAAAATAAAACGGTTCTCTCATTAATTTTGTACACAGACACATCTGGAACGTTCGCTTGAAGTGTCCTTTCTTATTTTGTCTCGTCTAGTGATTTTATATCAAACTATAGACAAATGGCTTTTGGCATCTGAGTCGACTCAATTGCGATGTTTGATACTAAATAGAAAAATAATGCTTTATTGTAAAAGAAACGAAATAGTCCCAAATAATTTGATTGTACTTTAAATGTAAAATTTGTACAAAAAGTTAGACGCACAGTCCAATTAAAGAGTAGCACTAACTAAGTAAAAAGAGTGTGAAATAAAGATTGAAATTCAATTACAAATATGAGTAGTTAATTATAAAAAAAAAAATAAAAAAGAGATCTTTTACTGGTTTAGATAGATTACGTAACGTAAATTACGTACGATGTTATACGCAGATTTTCAGCTGCAACCTATTAATGTGATTAAAAATTACAATAATAATGTATAATGAAATAACAATAAGCATGGTGACGGCCTAAGAATATAATTCATTACGCTCTATCTTGCCCGTGGGTGTCGTAAAAGCCGACTAAGGGATTTAATATGCATATAACATCTATGCAATATAAAAAATGTAATAAAACTCTAAATCAAGACGTCTGACCAGCGGGATATAGTAAGTTAATTTCTCTCCTATTGTGAATGCTCAGGGTGCTTGTCATATCGTAACACTTGAATATTAGTGACCACGATAGTTTTAAAACCTAGTATCTATAACATAATTGAATAAATTATATATATTTCACGTTCAATTTTCACATTCAATATATTTCACAAATTATATTCAAACTCAGGACAGCAATTTGTGGAACGCACAAAATATTGTCCAGTTACTTCACAGATGGCGTAGTGGTTAAGACACCAACCTCCGTGCCAGTATCGTGGGGTCGAACCCCACACAAGACAACACTTTGCGCAATCTACGAATTGTTGTTCCGATTCTTTTTTTATTTTTTAAGGAGGTGCTATGGTAATCGCACACGCGGTCCATTTCGTCAGGGGCAAAGAAAGGACGGCGCGCGGGACCATAACCCACCCGTACCCACGTCGTACTCGTCATTGGGCCGACCACCAGAGCAGGGTGACTTGTTGTCAGTGGTCGGCCTGACGGAATACCCTTTCGGGTACCCTCACCTCTCGACGTCCCTGTCCCGGGACTAGAGACACGATATCGAAACGAAATTATCGATACTGTACTCATGAGTAGTAGGTATCGAAGAAAAAGTATCGTACTCAATAAAGTATCGAAACAAAAGTATCGATACTAAAAGTATCGAGTACTGAGTACTTTTCCTAAAATCCAGGTCGTGATGATTTATTTTTAGGAATTTGTCCTGATTTGATGAGCTTTTTTTTTATTCAAATATGTCGAGCCACTTTTTAAAAGGTTCGTTACGCTTTACCTAGATGGCGTTACCATAAGCATAAGTCATAAAGTCAAATTTAACATGGATATTTTGTACAATTTGTTCGATACGATACCTACCTAAAAGTACTCATTGAGTAAAAGTATCGAATAGAAAGTATCGAGTACAAAAGTATCGGTATCGAAAGACAAGTACTGGATACCTAAAAGTATCGATACTTTTTTCGTGTCCCTACCCGGGACATCGGTCGCAGTCGCGCGGTCAGCCTCTGCGGGTGACGGACTAAAATCCCCGGTCCGGTCACCCGATTGTTTTGATTCTGGATGTAATTTATCTGTTATTTGGATGTTAACTATATGTTTGTAAAGTCCCTCCGCAATATATTATTTCCTTCGTGCAAAGTGCTGTATGTTTAAAAAAAAAGAGAAATCGTGTGGAAATCAATCCTACGACACTGGTACAATAAATGTATATTAATCACTATGCTATCTATGATGAAAAAATCCATCTCTTGGAGAAATATCACTCCGATGTAGTCCCTAGGTGTCTATTACAACCCCAATATGATCCTCAGTTCGTCAACCACGTGGACATTTTGTGTAATTGAACGTTATCTTTATAAGATTTGCCGTCTGCCAAAATTCAGACTGTGGTTAATTCTAGCCACACGTTTTCTCTTGTGACTAAAATAGACGCTAAATCAAATAGATGTATTGGAGTTTATAAACAATGGCGTTACATTGTACTATTGGTACTATTACAACCCTGTTGCTGGTCATCCAATTTTTAATACCATGGTTATATTAGATTCAACTGTTTTAGTATTTTCAGTATTTAGTATTGAATTTTGGTATTATTTAATATTGAATTATCCCTTGTGGTCCGTCCGTTTGTGCGGTAACGGAGTAAGAATACAATTCACCAAACCTTTCTTGCCCATGGGTGTCGTATAAGACGGCTAAGGAATATGATATGTAGACAACATCTATGCAAGAGAAGGGAAACTCGATATGAAACCCTTTGCCAACACGTCAGACCAGCGCAGTAGAGTAGGTCAATTTCCCTACCATTGTGGAGGAGGTCCAAGCCCAACAGTGAAACTTATGGGGGTTGAAATGACGATAATTCCGAGTGGTGATGGATTAGGAATACAATTCACAACCTATCTTAATCGTGAGTATCGTAAAAGACGACT
Organism: Lymantria dispar; assembly: GCA_032191425.1. Taxonomy (NCBI): domain Eukaryota; kingdom Metazoa; phylum Arthropoda; class Insecta; order Lepidoptera; family Erebidae; genus Lymantria; species Lymantria dispar. Next base: position 10,325,408 of record CM063448.1, read on the forward strand.
AAGGATTGTAACATCTACACGGGATATAACAACTAATATCTGGTTGACCGAGCTTCGTTCGGAATATTTTTATCGAATTTATTTAGATATATATTAATAAAAAATAAATAATGAAAAATATATAAAAATTTACAATAAGAGAATAATAATAACACCGAGATTCGAACCGACGCTGTTTGAATGTCAACAAAATCAAAATAAGAACCTGAACTTTCCATCTGAGCTATCGTAACTCATGACGTTGACAACGAAATTTGAATTCATATTCTTTTAAAATTTAATGTCATTATTTGTTTTGCTAAAAACACGGACAAAACAACATTTTCTATAAATAAAACTTAGCTAGATCGATTTTTTGGACCCGAAACCTCTAGTATGGCAAGTTTCAACAAAATCGTTGGAGCCATTTCCGAGATCCTGAATATATATATATATATATACAAGAATTGCTCGTTTAAAGATATAAGATAATACTTATGTATAACACATCTATGCAACAGATGGAAAACTCGAAAGGAAACCCTATACCAAGACATCTGATCAGCGTGATATAGTAGGTTAATTTCATTTCTATTGTGGAATAGTCTCGAACCCAGCAGTTGGACGTTAATGAGCTGTGATTATGAATTATACATAAAATGAAACTTGTTTTTTATTGTGAAGAATATTAACTAATTAAAGAATATTAACTAATTAGAAATTAACCCAAAGGTGGACTGACGACATTCTCAAAGTCGCAGGGAACCGTTGGATGCAAGTGGCGCAGGATCGTTCCGAGTGGCATTCTCGTGGGGAAGGTCTATGTCCAGCAGTGGACGTCTGTAGGCTGATCGATGGATGGAACTAATTAGAGATTGGTTAGATATCATTCTAATGCATTTAACAATTAATATCTTAAATCATATCAGAAACAATGTTAAAAATGTATATCTTTTGTTGTTATATTCTTATCTATATTTTGAGTAATGAAGTTACGAATAGATAGAGATGGCGTAGTGGTCTAAGTATTACATTGTGTCCTGAGTGTCATAGGTACGAATCCAAGCAGGGCAATTTTTATATGTTCCATTCACTCTCTGCTTAAGAAGAGCCTCACCTCATACATTGTTTTTTTTTAATGAACTGTTTCTTAAAAAAAATGCTTAAACATATACCTAAATATTTGAAAATGCGAATTTACAATCATCATTATTTAACTATAAAATACAATATCTGGTTGACCGAGCTTCGCTCGAAATATTTTTGTCGAATTTATTTAGATATATATTAATAAAAAATAAAAAATAAATAATGAAAATTATATAAAAAACTACAAAAAGAGAATAATAATAACACCGAGATTCGAACCGACGCTGTTTAAATGTCACATAATCCAAAATTAAAACCGCCTGCCTCCCCACCTGAGCTATCGGAATTCATGACGTTGACAACGAAATTTGAATTCATATTTTTTTTTAAATTTAATGTCATTGTTTGTTTTGCTAAAAACACGGACAAAACAACATTTTCTATAAATAAAACCTAGCTAGATCAATTTTTTGGACCCGAAACCTCTAGTATGCCAAGTTTCAACAAAATCGTTGCAGCCGTTTCCGAGATCCTGAATATATATTATATACAAGAATTGCTCGTTTAAAGATATAAGATAAATGTAGAAAGCAACAATACATTTATTATCCATAACTCTTGCGATGGCCATTATATTAGAAACGCTTGCAACACAGATAGACCCAAATGTCAGCATTGACGTCAGAGAAGAAGTCTACTAAATATACTACTATATATTAAGAGCAAACGCACACATTTGGAATCCGATCCATCCTGGTCGCGCAATCTCGTCGTATAGTTAATAATAAAAGGAGTTTTAAAATTTTTAACCACCGACGGAAGAAGAGGGGCTTTATAAGTTTGACTTCAATGTCTGTCTGTCTGTCTGTGTGTATGACTGTCTGCGGCATCGTAGCTCTCAAACGAATGGACCGATTTCGATGCGGTTTTTTTGCATTTGAAAGCCAGTTTCCTTGCGGTGGTCCTTAGTCATGTTTGGTTAATATCGGTTAGGCAGTGTAAGAGTATCAGCTCTTTTCCAAAATGATGTAATGGCGTATAATTATTCGATTAAGTGCTTCATGTGTGCCAGTACAGCTGTTGAATGACAATTAGTTGATAATTCCTGTTGAAGAGAACGTAATATTTTTTTTTATTCTTTTAGTTCGTGTCGGGGTTTGTTCAAAATTTCAATTTGAATTATTTGTTATTACTATCACCAATCACATATATACTATTCAACTCATATTATTCCATTCCTACTGACGTCGTAATCACGAGTAGATAATATAACTGCAGGAAAAGGGAAGGGAAAGGGAATAATTGATCTCATCATCATCACAGATATACGTTCCACTGTTGGGCTCGAGCCTCCTCCACAATGGGAGGGAAATTGACCTTACTATACGCTAGTCAGACATGTTGGTATAAGATTTTGTTTCGAGTTTTCCTTCTCTTGCATAGATGTTATATGCATATTGTATCCCTTAGTCGTCTTTTATCAACACGTCTGACCAGCGTCATCAACACGTTTGACCACCGTCATCGACTTGTCTGATCAGCGTGAAATATTAAATCAATATCACTCCTATTGTGAAGGAGGCTCGACCCCAATAGTGAGGAGGTATATGAGCTGAAATTAATGAATGAATGTTTAATACATAAAATCTATATACATACTTACATATAAATCATAATAGGTCATTTAGTAGGATTTTCATCGACGTATAGAGGTGTGAAAAGGTCTTTATAAGGGTGTGCTCATGAAACGTGTAAAATAGTATTTCACTGTGACCTTTAGAGACCTCGATGCCTTTTCGGGTCAACTGATGGCTAATCGCATAATGTATTACGTGACATTTTAAACTGCCAATCATGCAGGACAGTCAAGGTAAATGTTTAACTGAAAAGAATTTAATTTAGTATTATTGCTGTATTTAATATTATTATATCGAGTTTCATGATATAAGTAACCTCTAAAATATGTAGATATTATTCACAGCAATGATGTGTTAATTTTATTTATTTAAAAGACAATTTTTATCACAAGCCGTTTTAATTTGTTTTAAGATTTGTTCATTCCGTGCGGTGACGGAGTAAGAATACAAATCATCACTCCCTATCTTGCCAGTGGATGTCGTGAAAAAGGACTATGGTACATACGCATATAATATCTATGGAAGAGAAGGAAACCTCGAAATAAAACCCTATAACAACCTGTGTGATCAGCATGGTATAGTTAGGTCAATTTCCCTCCTATTATGGAGGAGGCTCGAGCCCAACAGTGGGTCGTATATGAGCTGAAATGACGATGATGACGAAGAAGAAGATGATAAAATTTATTAAAGATATTCAATACATTACATATTGCACATTTTTTTAGAGTAGATTTTCGCTGCACGACTTAAAAAGATGTATTTACTTTAGATGAATTATTTATTGCATAATTTTATAGGCTATAAAACAGTGCATGTACATAGCAACAGAGCAGTGACTATAAATATTAACATTAACGAAATCAAGCAAAGATATTAAATAACAATGAGATAGTAGCATTCGTTACAGAATCTACCCAGTAGTCAGTTCCAAAATTAAAACTTATGAAAGCTCTAAACACCTGTATAGAATTAAAAAACAACTATACTAGCTATATAATTAAGATTTCCCTGTGGTGACGGAGTAAGAATACAACTCGCCATACTCTTCTCTTGCTCGTGGGTGTCGTATAAGACGACTAAAGGATTTTGTACCCATATGACATTTATATGCAAGAGTAGTGATTTCTGATATTTACGTGAGTATTATACATTGTAAATAAAACTACTTTACAGATTTTATCGCGTTTGTATTTGATTTATGATTGCCCGACGTTTCGAACACTTTACAGCATTCATTGCCCGCTCGTGAACATGAAATCCGGCCATCTCGAAATAAAACCCTATACGAATCCGTCTGACCAGCGTGGTTATAGTGAGTCAATTTTGGAGGTGGTTCGAACCCAGCAGTGGGAAGTACATGAGCTGTGATGATGACGATAATTTAAAAGCTAATAATCTATTATAAAATCGAAGAAGAATAATCTAGCAAAATGTAATTATTTGAACACAAAGAAATCACAAGTAAAAAAATCTAAGCAAGGCTAAAAAAATCAGTTATTTAAAGTGTTATTGTAAAGCTGATTTAAATACAGACATTATGACATTTTATTGTTTTTGCTGATGTTCAAATTATTTAGTGTCTTCCTTTGTCATTTTGTGTAAAAATAATTATTCTTCTGTTCGTATTAGGTATTATCACCGGGGAGGCATCTCTATATAACAGCATAGGAACTGGCTCTACTATTTTACGCTATCTAAACAAGTTAAAGAAGGGTTTATTTTCTGATTTACTTCTCTTGCACTGATAACTATGACCATAGTCCTTAAGTTTTTGAGGATGGATATTGATCTAAGAAATGAATATTGACGATAAATTGTTTTATTGCAATAATCCGGCAAGTATTTCTGTTTTTATTTAAAATCTTATAAAGCCTCTTTCTAGGCTTGAACCTCCTTCACAATAGAAGAGAATTTAACCTATTGTATCTCATTAGTCAAAATTAATCTTTTTTCGATTTTTTCATCTCTTGTATAACTATTATTTGCATATTATATCCCCTAGTCGATTTTACGACACCCACGGGCAAGTAAGGCTGAAGAATTGTATTCTTATTTCGTCAGTAGGCACAAGAAAATATTGTTTTGCAATCCAAAATAAATCATCAAAAATATCTCTTAACAGAGTTGCATCTCGTGTTAGATTTCATCACTGACAGAATGCACGCTCTATGCGTCTAAAAAAACCTAACCAAAATAATCTGGCAGTGAATGTAGGACGTTACTGACGTCATACGTAACCCAGTCTCGAAATGCACCAAGCCCTTCCGATGTAACGAGCACGTGTGGCCCAATTAAACTTTATTACTCTGCGTAATAAACAAACCTGTCGATAAGGTGATTACAACTTGCTACAGGTTACTGCGTAGGAATAAAGTACACAATAGTAAACGTATGTTTAACTAATAAATTTATATTCTGCCATTTTTTTGTTAGGTGATGAAAGTAAGAATACCGTTGCGTATCGTAAAAGACAACGATATAAGCAATATATAAAATATTTGAATATATATTTTTATGCTGACTCATGTGGCTAGGGTTGAATTATTTCATTCGTCATTTATAGGTACGGATTTTTCAACTTATATCATCATCATCATCATCATTTCAGCCTATTGCCATCCACTGCTGGACGTAGGCCTCCCTCATGTTGCGCCATAATGTGCGGTCCTGTGCCGCCTGCATCCAACGACGCCCAGCAACTTTCACTAGGTCATCAGTCCACCTAGTGGGGGGGCGTCCAACACTGCGTCGTTCGATATGTGGTCGCCACTCGAGAACCTTTCTTCCCCAGCGGTTGTCGGTTCGTCGAGCGATGTGGCCTGCCCATTGCCACTTCAGCGTGCTAATTCTTCGTGCTATGTCGGTTACACCCGTTCTTCTATCCCGATCATAGCCCGCTCCATAGCACGCAGAGCGACTTTGAGCCTTGATATAAGGCCTACATCAACTTATATATGTCCCACTATTAGGCTCAAATCTCCTCCATAACGGGAGGGAAAATGACGTAGAGCCCCACGCTGGTTAAATTCGAGATTCGTTTATTTCGAGGTTTCCTTCTCCTACATTATCTGCATATTATGATGCCGACGACGCCCTCGGGTAGTATAATGGGTGATGAATCGTTTTCTTACCCCGTTACCAAACGAAAACATCTGTTTATATCGTGGTTTAAAAACAATCAATGATTTTCTTCGTAGCATTCCCGCAAATAGAATAGATGGTAAGAGATTGTATTCATAAATACACAATGCTAATTTAGTACAGAATAAATATAAGCACAGTTAATAAATACAATAAATTTAGAAATTAAGAACCCACTTCGGCATTAAAAGTCCAATTTATTTCTAATTAGAGAAGAGATACAGTGTTCGAAGCAAAACAACAAATTGGCATTATGGTAGCGCAGATACTTGGTGAATCACTCAGATATAAGCTTCACGGTGTAAGTGTTATATCGTGAACAGTTTACACATTACTGCTGCGAATTACAATTTTATTACAATCTTGTATAAACTGCAGTATAAAATATAAATACACAGATATTCGTAAAAAATAAAATATAAATTTTAAGGAAATGAACTTTAACCTGCTTCAATAAAAGTCTGTTCAGTATTATGAAGTTTTTGTCGCATATTTATTATTATGGCCGCATGCTGATCCTGTAAAAGCATATCAGGTTTACATTTCATCACGGGAGGTAATGAAATGCGACCTAATAAGTAAACAGAACATGATTTTTTTAAAGGTAACGGTAGGTTGTACTAGGACATCAAAAGCTGTACTAATCCCAAACAGTTAATAAGTTATGCAATGCAAGTTATATCGAATATAATCATCATCATCACTTCAGCTCATATATGTCCCACTGTTGGGCTCGAGCCTCCTCCACAATAGGAAGGAAATTGACCTTACTATACCACGCTAGTCAGACAGGTTGGTATAGAGTTTTATTTCGAGTTTTCCTTCTCTTGATTAGTTATATGCGTATTATATCCCTTAGTCCTAATTTACGACATCCACGGGCAAGATAGGGAGTGGTGAATTGTATTCTTACTCCGTCACGACACGGAATATAGAGTATAGAGCCTCAAAAATAAAGTAATATAAATTAAATAATAGATTGTGTTGCTGCTAAAATCATCATCAGCTTATATACCTATGTTTCACTACCTTGACAATATAAGGGAAATCTGCATAATGCATATTATAATTTCTTAGTCATCTGTTACGACATCCACGGGTGAGAAATGGGGTGGTGATTAGTATTCTTACTCCGTCACCATACGGAAATAATCTTATTAAAAACCCGCGAAAATGAAATCTGAGTTAGCAATCGCATGTTTCAACCATTAAACCAAGAAAACAATTTGAAACACAGGTAAATAATATATTTTTCGTTCAACAAAGTCTAGTCACGTGTAAGTAATTAAACTGTCTTCGTTCTGGTTTGCATCAGTCTTTCATTTATACAAGAAAAGCAACAAAACAGATAAATTACAAGTAATGTATTTTCTAAGTATAAGTAGTACATATATTTAAACATAGTACCTATACATCGTAAACGTCTCAGCGAAATAAATGTCTTAGAAACTATTTAAAAATGTTATAGTACTATTTACATTTTTGCTAATGCCATAAGAATATTCTTATCGACTGTTGTGATGAGACAAGAATACAATTCAACACCACCTTTCGTTACCGTGGAAGATGACAAAAGTTTTATCATCATGGCAGCCCACATACGTCCCACTGCTGAGCTCGGGCCTCCTCCACAATGGGTGAGAATTTGACCTACTATACCAAGCTGGTTAGGCATGTTGAAACTCGAAATAAAACCCTATGTTTTATTTCGAGTTTTTCTTCTCTTGCACAGATGTCATGTGCGTATTATACCCCATAGTCGTCTTTTACGATATCTACGGGCAAGATAGAGAGTGGTGAATTGTACCTATTCTTACTCCGTCACTATACGGAAAGGTAAAAGTTTAAGTAAAGTAAAAGTAAAAGTTTCGACGGTAAAAGTTTACTAATGACTAAATATTGAAACACCACCAAAATATTCAACAGCTTCTTGAATAATTGAGCAGATCCTAAACTCATCTTATTCACAACGTTAGTTAAAAGACACTAGGGGACGCTCAGAGGAATCCCCCTTGATTCTACACTTTAAAGCATTTATGGTCACGGAAAGAATGCTTGAAAGTGTTCGAAACTTTGAGTAAGTAAATATTAAATATAAATGCAATAATTTTCCGTGTGGTGATGGAGTAAGTATACAATTCACCACTCCCTATCTTGCTCGTGGATGTCGTAAAAAAATACTATGAGATATAATATGCACATAACATCTGTGCAAGAGAAGGAAAGTTCGAAATGAAGGCCTATACCAATACGTCTGATCAACATGGTATAGTAGGTCAGGTTCCCTCCATTGGAGAAGGCCCGGGCCCAAGAGTAGGACGAATGTGGGCTGTGATGATGATGATGAAACGCAATAAAATCCGTGTAATTACGCCATTATTATACATATCAAATGTATAATAATCGCGTAAATATGAGAAACAATTCATTTTTATATTCAGAATATCTTACTTTGTATACTATCTCAAGTTCTCTGAATCAAGTTATAATCGCTTGGCTCTTATTTTACCAGACAATATTACGAACCATTGTTCATAATATTATCAATGTGTATATGATATCAGGCAACAGCCTGATAAAGAATTCCATATCTGTTTCAATCCGGTCTTGCAATGTGGAATATAATAAAATAGTTGACTAGTTGAATAGTTTAAGACATTATTATCCTGCAAAACTCTTAAAAATATTTGTGACTAGCAACCCGCCCTCGCTTCGCTTCGGTTATAGGTTATAATCGTTTCACCCGCGTAGTTGCCGTTCCCGTGGGAATACCGGGATAAAATATAGCCTAGTTTACGCCCTGATATTATAGCTTTCCATTGGTGAAAGAATTTTTGAAATCGGTCCAGCCGTTTTGAAGATTACCCGGAACAAACAGACAGACAGACAGACAGACAGACAAAAATTTTTTAATTGCTATTTTAGGCATAGGTGTCGTGCAAATAACCGTGTGAGCATGAAAAAAGCCTATTATTTTGACATTACAAACAGACACTCCAATTTTATTTATTGGTATAGATATAATAGATCGTGGTATATAAAGTAGGTATACTGCCTACACTCATGGGCTTCCCCAATATCAGGGTTTCAATGAAGTGGTTACCTGCCGTATGTGTAGGATAAGAGGAAAGAGAATGAGTACAGAAAGGGTCGGGTCCTCCGATTTTCTCATTAACCGAATGAAATGAAAAAGAAATTTAGTACAGGCGATGATTTTCTGCAAAAGTGTGATACTACCTCGGATTAGTCGGCCTATATATGGCTATGTGTAGAAATATATGTATTAGTAACGTGGGAATTAAAAATACAGTTCAATGAATTTAGGAGTTAATATTAAATATTTTTATGATTCGTATAGTAATCATAATTAATCTACTAATCGATAATTATTTAAATATTCTTTAGAAATATAAATATTTATATACTATTCTGGCAAAATAATAATGTATAACAATTAAATTAAACGAGCAATTCTTGTATATATATATATATATATATATATATATATAATATCAGGTTGACCGGATTATTTTTGTAGCATTTATTTAGATATATATTAATAAAAAATAATAAAATAAATAATGTAAATTATATAAAAAATTACAAAAAGAGAATAATAATAACACAGAGATTCGATCCGACGCCGTTTGTCGCCGATGTCAAAAATAAAATGAAACCTGACTACTTCGCCACTGAGCTATCGTAACTCATGACATTGATGGCAAAATTTGAATTCATATTCTTTTAAAATTTAATGTCGTTATATTGTCTGCCAAAAACACTGACAAAACAACATTTTCTATACATAAAACCTAGCTAGATCGATTTTTTGGGCCCGAATCCTCTAGTATGCCAAGTTTCAACAAAATCGCTGGAGGCGTTTCCGAGATCCTGAAAATATATATATTTACAAGAATTGCTCGTTTAAAGCTATAAGATATATATATTCAGGATCTCGGAAACGGCTCCAACGATTTTGTTCAAACTTGGCATACTAGAGGTTTCGGGTCCAAAAAATTGATCTAGCTAGGTTTTATTTATAGAAAATAATGTTGTTTTGTCCGTGTTTTTAGCAAAACAAACAATGACATTAAATTTTAAAAGAATATGAATTCAAATTTCGTCATGAGTTACGATAGCTCAGATGGGAAGTTGACAGGTTCTACTTTTGATTTTGTTGACATTCAAACAGCGTCGGTTCGAATCTCGGTGTTATTATTATTCTCTTTTTGTATTTTTTTATATAATTTTCATTATTTATTTTTTATTTTTTATTAATATACCTATATTTAAATAAATTCGACAAAAATATTCCAAGCGAAGCTCGGTCAACCAGATATTAACAATTAAATTTGCGTACATGATGGACACTGTCCTAAGGCGAGGAATATCAACTTATTGAATCACTAACTAGTTGGTATAGAATTTGAGCATTTTTTACAGTGATATTATACTTCCATTTTTTAGTCGCCTTTGATCACATTCACAGCAAAGAAAAGGTTATGGAAATCTTCCCGAGAAAAGAGTGTACCTCTTGTCCCTAGTAATAGAAAGCTGGTAGTAATACGGGCTTAGAAGGTAAAACTGTTTTTGGACTTCGTAATTTCTCTCTTACCTGTCCCTTGGCGATGCACTACAAGGCGTTTTATCGATAGATGTTTAAAAAATAGAGATATTTATCTGTATTTTGAAAATACAGATATTTATCTGTATTTTTTAATGATAACAGTAGTAACATAATGCTTTAAACTATATCAGGGTATTATTTATATCGTAATGTCAAAACAATATCAATATATAGCCAAAACTAATAGGTTATTGGAATACCGGTGAGTCAGGCGTGAACCGAATTGATATCAATGGAATATTTTTTCGTAATGAGATTTTACAACCGAAAAGTGGGCAATCAGTTGTAATACAGATAAGATACGCTATTCGCTTAATGAAATAAGTGTCTGTTTTATAGTGTTTTTATTTAGACATAAATTCAAGCGTGACCAATATTGATAAGATTTTATTTTGTTTACATACTTATCCCCGTATTTGTAAACATATGTGTAAATAAACATACATTTCTCTATACAACATTTTGTCACGATTAATGCTGTGTGGTAGCGGCTACGAATACTACCAAGCCTCATTACTCGTATCGTAAAGGACAACTAAGAGCTTTGCATATATCCAGATATACTGGATCAGCCAGTCAACAATTGCTATCCCAAGGTGTCTTAACGTCAGACAGGCGGCCGGTTATAAATCTATTACAAATAACTTTTGTAATATGGAGGTTAGGCAATTAGTTCCATAATGCCAGCTTATTGCTGGTAAATTGACTGAGAAACGATCCGAACATCATGGGAGAAAGTTCAAGAGGATTCGAGAATGGTTTAGATTCACAATTGGACCCGGTAGGCACTGCTGTCGATTTCGAGGAGAATTTCTTTTATTTTATTTGAACAGAACAACGTCTGTTGGGTCAGCTAGTTTTTATATATATTTTAAAATTATACGCTACAAAATATAATAAGCCTATAAATGTCAAATTTTTAATATACTTTAGCGGAACGACTATAAAATTGCCAGTACATTTAACACATACGAAATTACAGAAGCAAATTAAAAGTAATATATTTTGAAGTTACGATTAGAACTACTTCAATGCCAACTTTAACGTAATTTAATTAAAAAGGCACTTGTAACAACAATAATATTATGATTAAAAATAATATGACGCGCTTGTTAACAAATATTTACATAGTATCATATCACACGCAAACAACAACATATTATATTACTAGCAACCCGCCCTCGCTTCGCTTCGGTTATAGTCGTTTTACCCGCGTAGTTCCCGTTCCCGTGGGAATATCGGGATAAAATATAGCCTAGTTTACGCCCTGATATTATAGCTTTCCATTGGTGAAAGAATTTTTGAAATCGGTCCAACCGTTTTGAAGATTACACGGAACAAACAGACAGACAAAAATTTTTTAATTGCTATTTTAGGCATAGGTGTCGTGCAAATAACCGTGTGAGCATGAAAAAAGCCTATTATTTTGACATTACAAACAGACACTCCAATTTTATTTATTGGTATAGATAAGAATAAAACAACATATACAGAAACATGCATACACTTGATTATATACATATCATCATCATCATTTCAGCCTATCGCCGTCCAGTGCCGGACGTAGGTCTCCCTCATGTTACGCCACAAAGTGCGGTCCTGTGCCGCTTGCATCCAACGACGCCCAGCAGCTTTCACCAGGTTGTCCGTCCACCTGGTGGAGGGGCGTCCTATACTGCGTCGTCAGATACGTGGTCGCTACTCGAGAAACTTTCTTCCCCAGAGGTTGTCGGTTCGTCGAGCGATGTGGCCTGCCTATTGCCACTTCAGCGTGCTAATTCTTCGTGCTATATCGGTTACACCCGTTCTTCTGCGGATTTACGTATTCCGGATTCTATCTCGCAGAGATACCCCGAACATTGCCCGCTCCATAGCACGCATATGATAATTATGATTTAAAATCTGGGCTTCTAACGAAGTCCATCGGTACCATAACGAAAAACATCATCGTCATCATCATCATCCCAACTCATATACGGCTCACAGTTGGATTCGAGCTTCCTTCGAACTTACTATACCACACTGGTCAAACGAGTTGACATAAGATTTTATTTAGAGTTTTTTATCTCTTACATAGACGTCATATGCATATTAAATCCATTAGTCGTATTTTACGGCACCCACGGCACGGGCAAAAGAGGCGAGTGAATTATATTCTTACTGCGTTACCACAGGGAAGATTTCTTAGTTTCAAAGATAACAATGTTAAACTACTAGGTAATACATAGAAATCAATAGGGTCTGTATAAAATAATATATATTTTTTGTCTTTTTATTTGTCTTTATTCGGAGAGTAAATACGTAAAAACTGAGATTATTACTATGGTATGACTTCACTCTGTAACGGGACCTACAAGATTAAAAAAAAAGAAAAATACTATGTTAATAAAATATATAAGTAAATAAACCATTGCAGTAGTTTTTTTTTGCGGTTGGCTATGGTCAGTGCACCTGCCGCCCGGCTTCGTCTGGATCGATAGTGCGGCGCGCGGCCTCATAACCCACCGTAGCTCGTCGCCTTCTTTGTTGAGCTGACTACCATTACCGAGTACCGTGTCCTCCTTGGTCGGCCCAACGGAATACCCTGAGGGGGTACCCTCTCCTCACCAATGTCCCAGTCTATAATAACATTAACTTATAAGCGAATCTGTGGTACAACAGTCTTAGTACGAATTCTGGATCGAAGAGACACGTGTAAATAAAAAGAAAGTATACAATTGATTTTTACAACCAAACACTACACACCACTTAGTCACACGTATTATTATAATCAGCCACTGTGCCGAGGACTTGATGATTCATAAAGGAAATTACACTTCAATTTAGTCTGCCAGTTTGTCTTGGCCCAATCTAGTAAACTGTTTATACTGGCAGACGTTATGAACCAAGCTAAACATGGTCAGTCTGTTACATATTTATATAATTCGTATTATAAAGCCGAAATGTATTAGAATATTTTGACAAATTGAACGTTTTGAAAGATTTATTCCTGCATTCGAAGAAGAACATTGTTATGACGTCGTGTCTTATTTTCTCTTTTTCGCACGGGCCTTCACAATGGGAGATAAATTGACCTACTATACCACATTAGCTAGCCTGGGATTTTATTTTGATATTTTTTTACAGTATTGTCATATGCTTATGCTAAAGAAAATATTTATTTTGCTATTATACTTCTTCTAGCGCGATAGGGAAAAATGGTGAGACTAAATCTATATACAATACAAGTCACTATCATGTAATAACAAAACGCAAATGACAGGCTCTATAGACAGACTATATATTCGGCAATTTTGAAAATATATTTACGAAAAAAAATATGGCAGTACGAAGTTCGCCGGGTCGGCTAGTGTAAAATAAACAAAAAACTGATACCCTGAAGGTAGCCAGGAGGACAACATTTTTTTTTTTTTTACGATGCGTGCGCTCATCGTCACAAATGTCAACTAGATAATGATAATATTGTTTTTCTACAAACATGGGATTACACGAAGGATAAAATTGTTAGGAAAGTTTTTAGAAAGATTTCTTTCGTGTTACGCCAAAGAAGCATAACTTATTACGTGCGTACTTACACACTTTTTATTTTAATCATATATTGCCTCTTTCATTATAATTACACTGTCAATCGATGCCGATGATCAGCTCTATGGGACGGTAATACGGTACAATTAATTAAGGTTGAACGCTACTCTTCTGTCACCCTACGTGAGTCGGCACTTGTGTATTCAAATCATAAGCTGCTAAAAATGAACTATGCATACGACTTCACGAAAGGTAAGTTATAGTATTCTTTATTAAATAGTTATAGGTTAGATTTTGAAATGAATTAACCCATAGTTGACTCTGAAATATGTATAAGAAAACAGACTTCTTTTGAAGTTCATGCATATCTAGGTTAAAAACTTCTCGATATTGGAAGCAAAACTGATTTGCCAGCGGATACTGCGTGGCATACAACACACGTCAATATAGTTAATTTTGAGATTTTCTTCTCTTACAATAACCTTATGGGATGTAATCCCATAATCGTTATACAACAAAAACGGGTAGGTGGTAAAGTGATACCTCTATGACATCACCACACGGGAAACATAGTTATTTGAGTGGTACACTTATTAAGGGTTAAACGAAAGGTAACTTGGGATTATAAATTAAAAAGCTACATCTTATATTTCTCAAACAAGCGTCATTCAATCATTAAACAATATTGATTTGAATTACCAACCGATATTTCGAAGTAAATACTGAAATATTAAAACGAAGGTCTCCGTTTGCGTCACTAGTGGCCGCCAACATTTATTCAACCCTCCGACGGTTGGGACGAAAATAGACCTTTGATTTCATTTTGTCACCCCGTCAATCATTAGTTAGCGGGTATTAAAAATACATTATGTTGAAACACTTACAGCCATTTGGGCTTAATAACTAATAAGTGGTTTTAGCCAACCAAGCTGAGGGTGGTCACAATATAAATGGCTCAAACAAAAATAATTTTGAAATGAACAGAGAAGTAAAAATGAAATTAAAAAAAACACTTTCAATTCTGTGTTAGACTTTTTTACGACATAATCATGCACAGAGGAATTATTAGCTATATTGCGTGGGATTTAATAAACATATAATTAATGGGCAGAAATTACATCCAGATGTAGAACCACCATCTACATATGGCACATAATTTTGTACTGCCTGGTAGTCCAATACTAATACTAGAAACATGGTTGATATCTATACCTCATCAACACTTGTGAAGAAAACTTGTTATGAAAAATTATAGTAAAAACAATATAAAGCAGTCTACAAAAAATTAGAATGAAAAAGGTGGCAAATTTATAATAACGTCATTTCATGAGTACTTACAGAAGCGTCATAGGAAATTCAACATGAAAAACAACTGCTTATCGTGTTCAAAAAAGTTATTTATATTTTATTCAATATTGTTAATTATATATTATATAAATATCGCCAATGATAAGGAAGCTATTTATACTTTATTTAACATTCTTCCGTGTGACAGAGTAAGAATGTAATTCATTGCCCCATCTCTTACCCGTGGGTGTTTTAAAAGACGATTAAGGAATATAATATGCAAATCATATTTATGTTAGAGAAGAACTAAACATGGAAATCCATGCCGGCACGACTGACCAGCGCGGTATAGTAGATCAATTTCCCTCCCATTGTGGAGAAGTGGAGGAGGGCCGAGCTCAACAGTGAGCCTTGTGTGTGCTGAGATAGGATTATAACATTGTTAATTAATTGAGTAATAAACTATATTATCCTCCTTTAAATTAAAAGTCATCTTTTAGGTAAAACTCTACAGTGGAGGATACTCAATTTATTGTACCACGGCTAGTCATCACAAGAATTTTTTCACGCTTTTAATATGTTGTTGTGATATTATTTACTCAAGTTATTAAATCATCTTTTACAACATCCGTAACAAAGTAAAGCCCATAATATTAGTAGTTATTCTTACTGCGTCACAAACGAGATTTATGAACCGTTCAATTAATAAATAAAAATAGTCCATAACGTTTACGCAATTAGCACACATATATAAAACATTTAATTCTCATATAATTTGTAAATGCAAAGGATTTCGTTTATTTTTTGCTATTTAAAATCGTAGCTACATCAAAGATACGAGCCCTAATTTACAATGACAACATTAATAAAATAAATACATTCATTCAATTTTTCTATTATTGTAGACTACATCAAAGTATATCAAAAACCTACATGTCTTTAGATAACTTCAATACGAATATGTTTATAAGAAAATTACGATTATCATGATGAAAAGCAATCATAAATTACTATAAGTAACTTTATTAATAGCGACGTGTAAGGTTTAGGTCAAATCATCAAGGTTTTCAGTACATTTTCGTTCCGATAGGTATGTGCTTCACTAATATAATTCTATAAACGTCTGGCTATGCTACCTTGAGTAAAACTTTCCGCGGGCACAGCTTCCGTAAATAAGAATACAAATAAAAACAAACAAATATCATCTGAACAAAATTACATCATCTTCGAATCTTTATTCTAATAAACACTATAGAAGTCACGCAATATGGTTTCTTTAATTACGATCGGTTGGCAGAAGAACATTTTAATAGTGTTTTAATAGTACGAAAAAGGTTCGAGTTTTCATTTTACTCTGCCTTCTTCTGCAACTTGAATGCGATTCTGTCATTTATATTTTTTTTTATGTAAGATAAAACCTATATACAATCTATATATGATACTTACTAGCTGATCCAACAAATACGTTCAAGTCTAAAAAAAAGATATATAAATAAAATATACAATATAAAAGAATAAACCACCATCTTTCTATTTATATTGCCAGACGCGTAGACATTTATTTCTAGTTTTTTCATTTTTCATCTCTTTATTTACATCACATCGAGTAACGACAGGTTAAATATATAACGTGCTGCCAGCTCTTCTTTTCTTGTGACAATCAGAAGGATAGGTAGCGGTCTCCTGGAGAATGTAGAATACCGTCAACTTGAAAGACTGGTTATGGTATTTATACCCTTTCTAGGGAGGACTAGGTACGAGGCCGCGGGTGACCGGACCGGGGATTTTAGTCCGTCATCCGCAGAGAGGCTGACCGCGCGGCGGCGACCGACGTCCCGGAACAGGGACGTCGAGAGGTGAGGGTACCCGAAAGGGTATTCCGTCGGGCCGACCACTGACGACAAGTCACCCTGCTCCGGTGGTCAGCCCAACGACGAAGATGACGTGGGTACGGGGTACAATATTTAAATACGACAAAAACAAAAAAGACAATGTTATATATTTTAAGACAATTGAAAAGAAAACGTGTCACGTTTACATTTTATTCATAACGGAGTTCTGCTTACATTTGTTTTCTAAACGGCATAAGCGTAGGCTGATTCAATGAGCTAGCGCACGGGTCAAGGTTTCAAGGTAAAATTTTAATGAACACCCACTACATAGGCTACTGCGTCATTTTTAATCCGTCTGCATAATGTCTGGTCCTTCTATGAATAATAATTATTATGAGCACGTGAATCGATACACATTTGTTTTGAACCATTCGTGGCGTCATATGACGTAAATACGCTAAAAAAATATTAACTACGCAATATTAAAATCCGTTGAAACCAGTAACATCCTGTGATTATGATAGCGACATACAAGTTATAAAAGGTTTCAACTTTACTAACCAGATCATACCAATTTTATGCCCTCATAATTTCAGCTTATATACGTTCCAATGCTGAACTAGAGCCTCCTCCACATTGGAAGATAAATTGACTTACTGTACCACACTGATCAACCGGGTTGGTACAAGGTTTTATTTGGAATTTTTTTCATTAGCAGTCTAGTATTGCTTGATTCGTCTTTTACAGTCACCTACGGCAATGAAGAGATTAGTAAATTGTATTCTAATCCTGTTAGCACACTGGTGTAATACTCTCCAAATTGTATCTCGGCTACAGACCCCAAGGACAATACCGAAATCGTTACGCTTGACATTCGTGTTGATGGTCTGTTGGTGTTATAGTTTTCTCAGAAGATTGCTACTGACCTTTATACTGGTAATTGCTCAGTCGGTTTTTACGACTTACACCGACAGATAAGGAATGATGACGCATAAGAAGTGTTGCTAGTAGACATATAAATGACGGGTTGATGGAATCGGCTAACAATATATCAGTGAGGATTTATTTTCTGTTAATGTCCTAAGCAACTAAGAATCTTATATGGATAATATCGCAAAAGAAGGAAAAAAGTACGTCATCCCTATTGGCTAGAGAGTGTTATAGTATATCAATTTTTGTTATTCAAAAATTATTTAAATTTATAATTGTAATTATTTGATAGGATACGGTTTAAGTTTGGTGATTAAATATCGATCTGTCTACTGGCGGCTTGGCAGTCCAGAGACTATTTGTCTCTGACAAATAACAGGGAACATGTCACAATTTTGATACATAAGTAATGTGACTATATTTTTTGTATGTCCAAATAGAATGCTTGCATAAAGTAACCAATTATTAATTTTTGTCAGAACGGAACGTTTACGGAAATAGATAAGAATATGAACTTAAAAGATAAAAAAGACGCGTGAAAACTGTATCGAACACGCCTGTAATACCCGCTCCTGCAAGTGTACAGACAAGAATACGTACCTAAAAGATAATAAAAACAAGGACACATGTAAAATCCTGCCAAAATAAATAAAAATTATAACAAGAACACGGCCGTGTCAGTATAAAAAAATGATAATTCATGCTTTGTTTGCAAAAACGGGACATTTTTGATACAGCTGAGAAAGACGGGACAGACAGTCTGAAAACGTGACTGTTTCGTTCAGCACAGGACGTTCCTTCATTAATTCATCTCAGATATACGTCCCACTACAGGGCTCTAGCCTCCTCCAAAATAGGGGGGGGGGGGGGGGGACATTAACCTATATTAACCATGCTGTATAGACAGATTGATATAAGGTTTTATTTCAAATTTTCTTTCTATATGCGTATTATATATATCCTTTAGTCGTCTTTTACGACATCCACGGGCAAAATAAGAAGTGGTGAAATGTATTCTTATTCAACAACGGGATGTATGATCACATTATTATGCTAAAAGGTTGGATATATATATATATATAGTAAGTAACAAGTGGAGTAACAATACCATTCAACATTCCTTGCCCTTGCCCGTGGATGTCGTAAAAGATAACTATGGGATATAATATGCACATAACATCTGTGTAAGAGAAGAAAAAGTCGAAATGAAATCCTATACCAACGTATCTGACCAGCATGGTATAGTAGGCCAATTACCCTTCCATTATGGAGGAGGCCCGAGCTCAACAGTGGGACATATGTGGGCTGCGATGATGATGATGATGAGGATGACCAAATTATGTAACTGTTTTTTTTTTCTATATTACGTGAATCCTCTTGCTATAACAATCTCAAATATACATTTCTAACATCATTTCCAGTAAATAAGCATTAGTCCGTCACCTATGAATTATAGATTTGAGTTGCAAGCATGTTTGTTTATTGTTTTACATAATTTTTATTTCAGTAAACGAATGTTCTTTTTGTTTCTTTCAGTTATAAAGGTCAAGCAAACTGAACTATTTTAAAGTAGTGTGAAATATATTTAAAAATCTATTCGAATAACAAATGCAGCGAATCTTTCATCGCTAACCTGAAATGAAGGAAATGTAATATCCCGATGTTTGATGTTGACTAATTCATGACATTCCTCTGAACGCATAAGTTGTATTAGAAATTGAGGGCAACGATACATTAAATTATAAGTTTAGAAGACTTTCTTTGACAAATCACCATGACGAAAATACTTATTAATCCCAGTTACATAAAATATTATTTAGCGTTTAGTGACATTGATCTATTCGTTAAACGGACAGAATAATTAATTAAAAAATTAACAAAGGTTTACGAAATACTCAGAAATCGTTCAAGATCGCATTAAAATGTCATTCTTCATTGTTAAATCTGACACAAATCTCTATACACACGAGTTCCTGTGCTACAACGAAAATTGCGCAGTTATTTCTAATGAACATATATCATTTTAGATATGATATTTTTACCTTTATATTGGACGTTTTAAGGGTTACTTTTGTGTTTTAATAGTTAACATATTTGTGTTCAATGACATGACGCTGATGTAGTTGCGTCTAATTGCGTTGTGTCACGTGACAGCTTTGTGACAGTCGGGCGACTGCACCCACGCAATGGGACGCCTACGTCACGCTCTCTTTTAACAACCATTTCTTGATATTGGTATAAATATAACTATACCTTGTGATATCAAACACGAATAGTACTAATTTAATATCAGCCAGATTGTAACAATTCGTTTCTTTTTTATAAATATTCATATCGTTCGTACGATGGCAATTCGTGAGACTTTTGCACAATTTCATGATCGTCATATATAAGCCTGATAAATTAGTGAACGAAACTAATTTTGACTTGCCTTTTCTCATCATTTTCAACTCATACGTCCCACCGTTGGGCTTGATCGTCCAACACAATAGGAGAAAAATTATCCTACTAATAGAATACTCTAACATGCTGGTCAGACGTGTTCGTATAGGCTTTTATTGCGAATTTTCTTTCTCTTGCATAGATGATATACGCATATTTGATGTCTTAGTAATCTTTTATGCCACGACGGGCAAGAGAGGGAGTGGTGAATTGTATTCCTACTCCGTCACCACACGGACGTAAGTTTGATATTGGTAATTAATATATGCATGTATTACAATCTTATAGGCAATGGAAATATTTTTCTAGCACAAGGTAAATTACAGGAATTTTCTAGAACGTAATAATGAGTTTTCCCTTCGGAACGGATTGCAATGACAATGTTATTTATTTGTTGCATTATATGAATGTTAATTGTATATAATAATACCATCGCACGTAGGTATATAACAATACAATAACAGATCATAATATTATGTACTATTAATTATAATATAGAATATACCCTCTGTTTTTGTCGCAAAAGACGACTAAGGAATATAATATGCTTATAATATCTATGCAAGAGAAGGAAAACTTGAAACAAAACTCTATGCCAACAAGTCAGCGTGGTATAATAAGCAAAATTCTTTTCCATAATGAAGAAGGCCTGAGCCCAATAGTCAGACATGGTTTAAAATGAAGATGATGATGATGAGACAAATTTATTTAGTTTTTAATTTGAATCGTATCACACTATATCAGAATCATACAATTTGCTCTAAACTTATTGTGCGTGAATTGAAGCTGTTTGATACGACGATAATCAAAGTCAATATTTTCTACACTCTTTATGACAGAATTTAATAACAAATACTCATCTCATAGCTCTCATACTCTCCCATCATATCATAGCATATTTTCAATTATATTCCTTTTCTCAGTATAGTAGAAGAAGTAAAAAAATACTGAATACTTCTCAGCTAGATCATTGCTAACTCACTTACCCAGTGAGGCATTTTGTGATAAGATTTGTATAAACTACGTACTACTCCGTACTGCATATACTAACTCCATAGTTTGGATTATTTTTTGCTTTGTTCTTATAGTTCTTAGTACTATGTTATAGTGGTCAAATAAAAAAATAGGTATCCGTTATAAAAAAAATAATAATAACAACAGTCCTCAGAATCGATAATGTATAAATAGTTCTATAATTTACCGATTAAGTAATTTGCATATGCATCTTCTTATCAAAATTATAAAAAAAAAACAAACAAATTAAAAACAACATAACAGCAAACATAGTGCTTTCCACATTACGTAGAAATACAAATAATACGAAAATTACAAAACAAAACAACATTATCAGTGATAATATAGTGGAAATCAAATCTTCACATTAACATTTATCGTAATACGAAACAAATACTACAGTTCGCAATCTAATCAGGAGTATTCGTTGATGTATAAAAACTGAGGTCGTTGCTTTATCAAATGTGTGACCTTGTCCTTGACATGATAAGAGAGTAGAGATATTTAATTATTCGAAATATTTCCTTCAATGCTGCTAAAATGATTTGCAAAAAATAATGTCCATTTCTATACGAGAATTAGGTTATTTTATATCTCAACTAAATTATAGATAGATTGGAATTAAAGACTTATTATCATCATCATCATCATTCGGCTACTGATACCATAATATTCGTTCATTCTTTAGTGCGATTATGGCCATAGTTCTTATCCTAATGAGCCCTTAGCAGTGGCGTAACTATAGGGTGGCAGGGCTGGCAAAATGCCACGGGCCCCCGACCCGAGAGGGCCCGTCCCAAAACGCTTAGGGCCTCAATCAGAATCGATTGAAAAGTATAGATACTCACTGGTATCGGTATCGAATCGATTGTGAATAGAGCCTATCTAATACGAGGTAGGTTTTTGGCGGGATTGATGCGCTTTTCTTTTTTTTTAGGTAATCTGATTGTACCTGACTTATATACAATTTATTTTACCTAAGTACAACATGATGATTCTTATTGATAGGGCCTCATCAAAAGAATTTGCCACGGGCCCCAGATGGTATAGTTACGCCTCTGGCCTTTAGACAATATTTACGATTTCTACAGACAAATTACCGTAGAAATCATACTGCAACGGTAAAATGAAACTGCAACTGCATTCTTATGCCTTCACAACATGCAAAATGGTAATATGAGTTAAGTTATATAGGTACTTATAAGGACTAAAAATGTATCTATCCCCTTTCCAGCAAGAATCAAACAAGGCGATTAAGAAAATCTTTCATAAATTTATCGCTTGACTACATACTGTCTAGCGGGATGTACTCGTACATGACCTGTGATGCCCTAATATACACTGGTTAGACGAGTTGGTATTTTATTTTGAGTTTCCCTTTACATAGATGTTATCTACGTACATATTATAATCTCTTATCTCTGTCGTCATTTACAACATCCACGGGCCAGAAAGGGAATCTTGAATTATATTCTTACCCCGTTACCATACGAAAAATAAATACGTACTCGTAGGAGACTTGTCTAACATCCAATTTCGACAGACCGATAAAGAGTTTTATTTCGATTTCCCTTCCCTTGTATATACGCTATCATCTCAGCCCATATACGTCCCACTTTTGGGCTCGGGCCTCCTCCATAATCGAAGGGTAATTGACCTACTATACCACGCTGGTCAGACGTGTTGGTATAGGGTTTTATTTCGAGTGTTCCTTCTCTCGCATAGATGTTCTCTCTCTCTCGACTAAGGGATATAAAACGCATATAGCGTTTTATATCCCTTAGTCGTCTCGCACGATCACCCACGGGTAAGAAAGGGGCTGGTGAATTGTATTCTTACTCCGTCACCACATGAAAACAGACGCTATATTCATATTATATCCCTCAGTCGTTTTTTACGACATCTACGGACAAGATAGGGACGGGTTAATGGTATTCTTACTCCGTCATCACACGGATATAATAACAATACCTATTTAAATTATAATGTTAGCTTCACAGCCCAAAACATATCACTGTAATCACCACTATTAAAAATGATAGTAATTCCTTTGTATATTGCTGATGACGTCAATCTTTTGTAGTATTTAGTTACGGTGACCGTAAAACATCAACGAGCGAACAGCATCTACTGAACAATGGTTAATTGTCAAATTAGTCTCAGTGTTTCTCGCAAATTATTTCTAGAATCTTCTTGGGAACAAAACATTGAATACTTACAAATGTCTTTATATACTTTATTTTATAGGATTTGAAAATAAATGAATATATAGAAAATATATTTATATAAAAATTTAACTGCTTGTTAATACATAATTATTATCATCATCGTAGCTCGTATAGGAGCGAAATTGATCTACGTTATAGTTTTATGTCGAGTTTTCCTTCTCTTGTATCGATTTCTCTCTTATTATCTGCGTATTGTATCCCTTATTCATATTTTAAGATACCTAAGGGCAAAGGAGGGAGTGAATTGTACTCTTACTCTATCACTACATTGAAATTAATCTATGTTATGTCATAATCTTCCCATATGTTGACAAAATTGAGTATGTCTCACCAATCTTTCTTTTCCCATGAGAATGGTAAAAAGCAGCTATGGCAATTATAAATGAGCGGCGGCAATAGGATGGATATTTACTTACAACACCACGTTGGTAAGTCAGTTTGATATAAGATTTTATTTCCAGTTTTCCTTCTTCTACATATACGATATATGCATATTTAATTCTTTAGTCCTCTTTTCCGATACCCACAGGAAAAATATGGGGTGGTAAATTGCGTTCTTACGCCATCAACACACGAACAATTATTTATTACGTTTTTTTATTTTTCTTCAACAGCATCTACGCAGTCAATAAAATATTCATACTAATTGCTACATTAGCCATTATTTTCAATATAAATATATCTTTCATTAGGAACTATTGCTATTTTAGTCATAATGAAAACAATAATTAAAGATCAATGCTTAAAATTTGTAAATGACGCCGCAAATAAAGTAAACATCATACGTAAACAAGAGACGCCAGAGTCACGCCTCCAAATACAAATAGATATAAATAACACGCTATTCAACGCTGCGTTTCTTCCTGGTCAGCTGAGAGCAACCTTGGCTAACGACGTACGCACTCAAAACATTAGATTATCTACAATTGACAAAATTTTAGAATATGATCAAACAAGTCGTGTGGTGGTGGTTACGAATATTACCAAGCCTCATAATGCTCGTGGGGGTCATAGAATACCACTTAGAGTTTTTCTCAGGGACTTGGGCCAACTTTACATGATGGCGTCAGGTCAAAAACATTCCCAAAGGGGGTTAAGGTCATGTAGGTGGCCGATCGTAAAACTATTTCCAAAACTTTTTTAATGTTTAAAACGCAAACATGTTAATTAAATAATAACTTAATAGAACTAGAAGAGCCATGCGATTACTTTGCACTGTCATTGGATGATTTTTTTAACAATATATTTATTTTAAAAATAAAACAACAGCTTGTACTAATAAAATAATACAGAAACTAGACTCTGGACAACAAGTTGTAGGCCGCACAAATTATTGTCCTGTGTGGGCATCAAACCTGCGACACTGGCACTGTATATAGCTGTGGCCTAGCAAGGACATATTTATACGCTTTGATAAGAAAACGTTTTCAAAAGCAAGCAAAAGAATCGCTATTTTTTTAGTCAAAATACTAATTTTAAAATATTTACCTCGTTTTCGTCGCAAATAATCGTAAAAGTGGCGTACTAAACAGTAAATTTGATGTAGTACTCTATAAGATATTTCATGTTGCCCAAACAAAAAATGAAAAATAATAATAGTAAATTAAATGCATAAAATGTTTCATTTACTTTTTGATCTATAATAATTAACACCGGAAGATTTTATAAAATAAATACGAAAAACATAAACGTGTAAACTATTCCGTTTAATATTTAATTTTTTTTGCCAAATAATTCTATGAGGATGATTTGAAACCATTTAACTGGCCATTTATCTCTTTTCTTTAAAATACTCGTATTTTTGCCACTATTTCTTGCAGCTACGGCCACGAATTTATGCAGACACAAGTCACAGTTTTGTCTTTATTTCCTTTAAAAGTTTGCCACATTTTTTTTTTTGTAAATATTTTTAATTGGTTTTTAATTAGCAACCCGCCCTCGCTTCGCTTCGATTTCAGTCGTCTTACCCGCGTAGTTGCCGTTCCCGTGGGAATACCGGGATAAAATATAGCCTATGTTCCTCTCTGATATTATAGCTTTCCATTGGTGAAAGAATTTTTGAAATCGGTTCAGTGGTTTAAGCGTGAAAGCGTAACAAACAAACAAACTTACTTTCGCATTTATAATATTAGTAAGGATATATTATCCGATATTCATTATAAAATGAAAATGTGTAAGACACCGTAAACACATTTTTGTTTCATACGTGTAATGTATAGTAGCGGCCACGAGTATTACCAACATTTACATTGCTCGTGGGTGTCAAGGACGACTTAAAATTTTTCTCGACCAGGTTCAATTCCATCTGACGCCGTCGGGTCAACAATTACATTACCAACGAGGGTTGACGTCAGGTAAGCGGCCGAACATAGAACTATTGGTAAAACTTTTGCAATAACATGTATTGTATACTATGAAAAATGAGTACAAAGTGAGTGGGTCTAAAGTAGAAATAAGAGTAGTGTCATAATGATTCAAATTCAAATCATTTATTATGCATAAACCCCGAGGGGGCACTTACATATAGTTGAGTTTACAAAATTAAATTAAATTATCAAATAAAAATAAACTACCACCGGATCGGCACGCGACCGCTACTGAAAAGATCCGCCACGAAACGCCGCGGACTTGTCTATTATTTTTAATAATTTTTTTCATCTTACTTGATATAAAATTGTGTACATGTTTTGTAAAAAATAGCTCCATTGTGATGCCCTTCGAACTACAAGATTCTTAATATAATTCAAACGATAATGGCTGGACCAGATCCCACAAGCGGCACCCGATAACGAGTTAACTACTAGAGCAGCCATCACTCCCCTCAACCGCTATGGAGGGAAGGGACAGAACCGCTCCACGCAGCTGATGACAGAAATCATAACTGAGACTATCTCAAAATTACTGTCAAAAGATATTTAGGTACATGGGCAGTTATTATTCTCTGTACGAGCTTCAATGCAATACCCGACAAATTGTCGTAAGCCAATAAATTAAGATGAATGTATGACGCAGATAACTAATTAATAAAGTAAAAAAAAATAGACGGGAGGTACATAAACAATCTACAGCAGGCCCCGAACATCATGACATTTGTAAATTAATAAACACGAACACGTCCTATATTTCAACAGACGTATCAAAATTGTTTAATTTTAAAAAACATTCAGGTCAGTGGGTTGGTTGTCATTGCAAGGACATGAAATAACACACCATACTTATGTTTATATAATATATTTTATTAGCAAATTTCAATACTAACCTAAATTAATTAAAAAGTTTCAGTAAAGATAATTTATATCTGAGAAAAGTCAAATTGAAATACTCCATTTTAATTTAGCTTTATAGATAGCGCACCGTCTGCCAAATGGCGATTTTGTTATCACTTCTCAATGAAGTGGAGTTTCTGTGTGGAGATGGTGTAAGAATACAGTTCACTACCCCCTCTCTTTACCGTGGGTGTCGTGAAGTAAAAATATTAACATATTAAACGCCGGCCTGATTTTTCAGTTTTCCAGTTTTTCCAGTTGGACCATGGGGACACCATGTAGCCGACATACATTTATTCAGTTGGCGCCGTATGGCACACCATATTACCGCGAACTAGGAGCGGGACTTTAAGCTAAATAAGATCACAAATTACTTTTCTTCAGTGCTTATTCGTGATTCACCACATTTTAAAGCCCCTAAAGTAAGTATGCAGATAATACCTATACAAGTAATGGAAAACTCGTCTGACCAGCGCGGTATAGTAGGTCAATTTCCCTTCTATTGTATAGGAGGCTTGAGCTCAACAGTGGAACTTACATATATGGGCTGCAATAATGACGATGATGATGAAAGAAGTAGAGGAGAATTTAAATAATATATAAAATAGAATCACTTTTTATTACTTTAAGATACTGCTTTGAGTAATGAAGTAGATCTTTAATACTATTATAAGTAACTGATTCATTCTGATTGACAGGTGTCCCGGAATGTACAGGTTTATCATATATTTATATCAGCTGAAATAGCTTAGTAGAGACACTAAAGTCTAACTTTTTATTAGCTGCAGTAAAATGACGTTTCTAAATGTCATTCCGTAAAATAATGTTGATAGCCTAATCTCAATAGGGATGTGATTCAGTTCACAAAAGTTTACAGAATATCTAATCGTTCCATAGCTGACTCATAATGATCATACTAAATTCTATTTAATATTAATGTAAATAAAAGGCTGTATAAACGTTGATCCTTTTAGACATATTATACAAGGTAACACTCAAGAAAACGCTCTCTCAAGTTGGTAGTACTGGTTTTTGGTTACGGTGCTACGATGACGCTTGACCGCCATTTTGTTTCGGTTGTCATTCGCTCATTCGGCTTCATACATCTGTTTTGAGTGCATGAATAACTTTGATTTGCCCACTGCGCGTTGTTTTTGTTATCATTATTGTTAAACTTATGTTACGTTGTGTTTGTTTTTCATTACCTGTTTTCGTTAATCGTGTTAGTTTTTTTTTGTTTGAGACATTAAAGACATGGATGCTCTGCCGAGCACATCGCAAGATGGAGACACATTCTTATCTCCTAAGAAAAAAGGCCACGTGTAGCTCTAAGTGCAACTGAAAAACTTTGGGTCCAAAACGTTTACAAATATGTGTTTGAAGTGAAATCTTCAGAATCAAACATTGAAGTTCCAAAAACAAGTGAATGCGTTAACAAGGTGGCTGAAGTCTTGGGAATATCCGTCCGCACAGTTTATTCCGTTTTAAAGGAGCACAAGGAGAACGACAGCGAATCACCAAAACCTCCCGAAAAAACGGGCCCAAAACTTACATTTAAAGATAAACTTGATGATTTCACATTCACTGCTGTTAGACGAATTGTACATCAGTTCTTTCATAGAAATGAAATACCCACCATCGCAAAAGTTAGTTTACACATGTCGTCACTCATCTTTTTATTATACGTTATGTATGTTTTCTCCCATCCCATGTGTAATCTTAACCAATTAGGTAATAACTTTAATCATTTTTAGGTGCTGCAAGTTGTAAATGATGACCCAGGATTGCCCAACTTCTCGAAAGAGACATTGAGAAAAATTATGAAGCATCTTAATTTCGAATTCGCTACTCGATCACGCAAGAGTGTGCTTATTGATAGACAAGATATCATATCATGGCGCCAGCGCTACCTGCGTTTAATTAAACAATATCGTAGGGAGGGAAAATACATATATTATCAAGACGAGACCTGGGTCAACGCTGGTACGTGTCAACTCTTAGTTTCTTCTATTTGTTCCCTTTTTGTTTTGATGTCGAAACTTATGATTCTTTTTTGTTCTTTTCAGGTCATACTACAAAAAAACCTGGATTGACGGAAGTATTAAATCTTCTTGACAGGCATTTTAAGACTGCCTGAATACGGGATTAAAAAATCCCACAGGAAAGGGCAAACGACTCATAATTAGTCACATAGGCGGAGAAGAAGGCTTCCTGGTCGACGGACTTCTTATGTTTGAAGCAAAGAAAGGTACAGAAGACTACCATGATGAAATGAACGCGGAGTGTTTCGAGGATTGGTTCGGCGGTATTCTACCTAAACTCAAGCCGAATGCAGTAGTCGTAATGGACAATGCGCCCTATCACTCTCGGAAGATCGAAACAATCCCGAAGATGTCGTGGACGAAAGCACGAATTCAAGAGTGGCTGACTACTAAAAATATTGCGTTTGAACCAAATATGGTCAAGGCCACTCTCATAGATATTGTGAAACAACAAAATCATACTGAGAAATATGCCGTAGACGAGATGGCTGCACAAAAAGGTATCACACTTTTAAGACTGCCCCCTTATCACTGTGAATTGAACCCCATTGAGTTGGTATGGGCGCAGGTAAAGAGTCACGTCGCAAACAATAATAAGACGTATAAAATGCAAGAAGTGAAAACTTTATTCCAAGAAGGAATCAAGAAAGTGACACCGGCTAAGTGGAGTGACTGTGTGTCTCACACTATTAAAGAGGAAGATAAAATGTGCCACCTCGATCATATTATAGATGAAGTGACAGATAAATTTGTTATTAGTGTGACCGAAAGCGACAGCGACAGTGATTTCGAAAAATATTAATTAAATAACATTATTATGACGTTTTTGTTTCATTTTGAATGTACCTCCCTATACTTCCACTAAAAAAGATCAATCCTCTAGTATAGTAATAATAATAGGTTAAAAAAATACATTACAACTTAATATTAAATCTCAAAAAAAACCAAACTGATTATTCATTTATGATTCACTCATTTAGCTACATCCCTATTTATTTTTCTTCAAAAACCGGCAACCCACAAAACGTCATTTTACTGCAGCTAATAAAAAGTTAGACTATAGTAAAATATACAGCAGAGATTTGACATTAAACGATGTTTTTTCGTAATAATACGTGTATTAAATTATTAATTAATGCTTGCATTTATCGTAAAAGAAAATATCTTCAAGGACGAACCCTAAAAATCTGTTTTGACGTAAATCTTTTCTCTAAAAGATTTAAAAGATTTATAAAATCTGTGCATATCATCATCTTTATCTTTTATAATAGTCGATAAGAGGAGACAGAACATCAAATCAAATTATTTATTCTGCATAAGACACAGAAGGGTACTTATATATTGTCAATTTTAGATTTCGTTTGAAGTTAATAAAGATTGCAGTGCGGCCACAAACTGAGAAGAGATGGTAAAAATCTCAACAGGATCGTCATTTGTTAAATTACATCTTTTAAATGAAATCGTATATATAAAATATGTAACTCCAGAGATCCTTTTCGAATTAAATTTTTTTTTTCATAACAATACACAAATAAGAAGAAATATGACTAGCGCTAATCACGAATTAACTACTAGGGTAGCTATCAGTCACCTCAACCACAATAGAGGGAAGTGAGACACACGTACCTCCAAATATTCTGACAGAGGCCTCTAACTCGTTGATAAAATAGTATTCTATAGAGCAGGGGTGGCGAATCTTTATGTATCAACGTGCCATTTTTTGTAATGTTTAAAGTCATAAACGTGTCATAAATAATTTTGATTTTGTAATTGTCGGGGAAACTCAAACCATTTTCGTACAACAAAAAATGCAATGTTTCGGTTATACGTTTAAGTTTGAATTTATGTAACATTAATTTGACTTCTGTCGTTGAAGATTCGATTAGATTCTAAATCGCAGTATATTTTACTAAGTGCATAATGAGCTTTGTGATTGGTGGCGTGCCTAAAACATTTCGTTGCGTGCCTTAAATGGCACGCGTGCCAATGGTTCGCCATCCCTGCTATAGAGACTATGATGTTTTAAGATATTTTAACCCATCAGTAATCTTTATTTCAAACAAATCTAGCTTTTCACGTTAATACCTATATTTTATAATCTAAATTATCTAGAATACCTTCAGAGCTGTTATTTCAGGGCTATATGATTCAATGTCTCTGATTGCGTTATTTAAAGTTATGCAAACTGCGTTGGCCTTTTAAATAAGATAACATAGATTATGTTCTTGTATATCTGACAGTTGAAAGCCCATTATATTTACAGCAGTGACAATTATGTCTATTTAATGCAACTATAAATTTTCCTTTCAGATAAATTTCCATTAGAATAGCGTAATCATTTTAACAGATATTGTTAAATTCTCCTACGACATGAGACTGTGCCAAGTTAGCATACAACTGCTTAGCATTAGAATTATCACATCTCGGTATACAATAAGTTTTAAAGGTATCATCATCATCATCACAGCTCATATACGTCTCACTGCTGGGCTCGAATCTCCTCCGCAAAGGGAGGGAAATTGACCTACTCTACCACGCTAGTCAGACGGGTTAATATATATTTTTTTATGGGTGGGCTATGGTAAGCACACGCGCGGTCCATTCTGTCCGGGGCGATGAAAGGACGGGCGCGGGCCCATAACCCACCCGTACCCACATCACCTCGTTGTTGGGTCGATCACCGGAGCAGAGTGACTTGTCGTCAGTGATCGGCCCGGCGGAATACCCTTTCGGGTACCCTAAACTCTCGACGTCCTGGGACGTCGGTCGCCGTCGCGCGGCAGACGGGTTAATATAGGATTTTATTTCGAGTTTTCCTTCTTATGTAGATGTTATATGCATACTATTTCCCTTAGTCGTCTTTTACCACACCCACGGGTAAGACAGAGGGTGGTTAATTGTATTCTTAATCCGCCACCACACGGAAATTAACAGTACGCCATGAAGAAATTATAATAATTGAGTAAATTGGGTATATGTTCAATATCAATTAGGGTGAGCATAATCACTTCTTGATAAAATGCTTAGGTGATCTTACGTTCGTAATAGCTTCGGTTATTTTTTGAACCATTTGATAAAAGAACAAAATCTCACATAATATACATTATACGAAAACATGTAAATTTTCTGTATAGTGACAGAGTACAATTTCTCACATTCTTTCTTGCCTCTGGGTTTCCTAGAAGACGACTTCTTAGTCGTCTATATATATCTTAAGATATATAAATTACGTGTCACGTTGTTTGTCCGCGATGGACTCCTAAACTACTTAACCAATTTTAATCAAATTTGCACACCGTGTGCAGTTCTATCCAACTTGAAAGATAGGATAGCTTACATCTTTATTTATAGTCGCAATATTATTTTATTGCAAATTATTTGTATTACCTATATATATCTATTATTTGACATTCACAATTATCTGTTTTGGAGTTACCAAACGATTTTAACAGATGGCGATATCTGTTGACTGGATTGTGTGCTAATAGTGCTAATAGATGGCGCTGCTATGTTAAACTTACAAACGTGTCAGATAGATACGATTTTAACTTGCTTTTTTACATAGATGCCATTTGTAAAAAAATATGACAACCTCCATGACAGATGTTCTCCTACAGTTCCACTTATATATATATATATTAGTGTCCGACCGAATGTTCGGTTTCGGTTTCGGTTTCGGTCGAGTTTCGGCAAAAAAACGAGTTTCGGTTATGTTTCGGTTTCGGCAGCAAACCTGCCGAAACTACGACCGAAACCGAAACTGCATTCGGGAGTTGCCGCGCTGTGTTCGGGTGTGTTCGGCGTGGTAAATGACATCCAAGCGACGATGACATTTGGCCGCGTCCACGTGCGTAATCATGTCGTAACCTGTTTGTTTGCAGTGCATTTTGTTTGTTGTGAGTTTTCGTGTGATATGTTTTGAATTCGGTAAGTTTTATCATGTGATATAATATAAGAGTACCTCGAAAAGTAATTTAATATAACAAAGGAGTACCTAGATTATAGTAGAATCAAGTTTACCTTAAAAAATTAAAAAACTAAACATTTTGTGGTTAATTTAACTCTTTCGCTAATGCTATATGTAAACAAACATTAGTTAGGTACATGGTATTTACTATAGTGCATTAGTGGTGATATTCTATTCAGGCATACTTATTAGAGCCTAGATTACAGAGAAGTGCAGATATTTATTCTTACTGGGATTCTAGTCCATATCTGTCTTTGAGAAAGGTGGCACTGAAATACTTATCAGTTCCACCAACGAGTGTTTCCAGTGAACAATTATTTAGTGCTGCTGGACAAATTTATTCAGACAGAAGGAGCAATCTGCGACGCGAAAATGTTTATAAACTATTGTTTCTTACCTATAGGTAATAAACTCATTTGCAAAAAAAACGGGCGGTTTTGATTTTCATTCATATTTAAAAAGATACAATACCAAAAAGGTTTCAATCGTTTGTACACGTTACTGGCCGGTTTAAAAATGCTGTGGTATTTAAAAAAGTACGTTCTAAATTCAATTTTTCATTTGATGTTTATTTTTACAGAAAACCCCTTTTTATCCTACATTTTTGGCGCGAAGTTCCAGAAGTTAACATCGACTTTTATAACTTTTATTCAATTTTTATCGATTAATTTCATATCCTTGACTGTCAAAGCTTTATTTAATGCTGTTTGGCTGTATCAAAAATGGTAGATAAAGTGGTAAAAGCTACCAAAATTATCGCGCTGCTTGAAGAGGGTTGCAGCCAATGTTTCGTGGCTAGGAGGCTAAATGTTAGTCGCTCGACAGTCCAAAGGACCTGGCAGCGATATCAGGAGACTGGTTCCGTCGAGAGAAGGCCTGGTTCTGGAAGAAAACCATGTACCCAACCACGGGATGATCGTTTTCTTGTGAGTCGCGCATTGAGAAATCGCAAATCTTCGTATGTGGATCTTAAGAACAACCTCCAAGAAGTAAGAAATGTGCATATTAGTCTATGGACGGTCAGGAGGAGGCTTCTCGCTGCCAATATACGCAGTCACCGCCCGGCCCGCGGCCCCAAATTACTCCGTGAGCACAGAGTTCACAGGCTTAGGTTCGCTAGAAATTGTGAATCATGGACTCAAGACGATTGGAATAGGGTTTTGTTCTCTGATGAAGCCAGGATATCTCTGTTCGGTGAAGATCGACGTCGGCGAGTGCTAAGAAGACAAGGAGAACGCTTTGCAGAGGCATGTTTCGAAGAAATCACACCTTATGGTGGGGGCTCTGTTATGTTTTGGGCAGGAATAAATTCAATGGATCGTACAGAGTTAGTCTTCATTGAAAACGGCTCACTGACTGGGCATCGATACATAACGGAAGTTCTAATTTCTCATGCACAACCCGCATTGGCCGCTCTAGGTGAAGACTCGATTTTTATGGACGAC
Source organism: Lymantria dispar (assembly GCA_032191425.1). Classification (NCBI taxonomy): domain Eukaryota; kingdom Metazoa; phylum Arthropoda; class Insecta; order Lepidoptera; family Erebidae; genus Lymantria; species Lymantria dispar. The sequence continues at coordinate 10,359,859 of CM063448.1, forward strand.
AATGCTCGCGCCCACCGATCCCGCGATGTTAATGCGTATGTGCAAGAGGTCGGCATTCGTCGTTTGGATTGGCCAGCTCGAAGTCCCGACCTCAATCCCATAGAGCATGTCTGGGACGTTCTGAAACGGCGTGTGAGATCAGTACACCCGGCTCCGCAGACCATCAGAGAGCTGAAGAATGTGATTACTGCGGAGTGGGAACGTATTCCGCAAGCAAGTATCCGGGATATACTCGCTAGCATGCCCAGACGAATTCAAGCTGTGATTTTAGCTAGAGGGGGTCACACTCGATACTAAACATTTATCTGCTTTTACTTTATTAAAGAAAAACAAACAAAAAAACTTTTTTATTTTTACTTCATGAGCATATGCACTACTAGCGAATATACACTACTAGCGAGGTTTAGCATTATATCGCATAAATTGTATCTAAATTTTATGAAATACTGATGAAAACGATTATTTTCTTATTAATTTAGCAAATTGTGTGGATATAACTACCTATAATTATCAAACAAAGAAATATTAACATTTGAAATGGTTCATTGCTTAGGTGCCCGTTTTTTTTGCAAATGAGTGTATAAGATTGTTTAACTATGAATATTAATAAGAAGTAACATTTAAGTACAGATACCTACTTGAAATTATTAGTATCTAGTCGTCGCGTTTTGCAACATTATGATTACGATTAGTATATAATTTAGCTTTTGTTTTTTGTTGAAGTGTCAATATGACGATTAAGTATAGAAGAAGTTAATTTGTTTTTAAGATAAAAGTGATTTATATTGTTTTGTTCATTACTTAAATATTAAATACCTATCTACCTATAACTATTGTGATATTAGGTTAACAACATAAATAAATAAGTATTAAAGCTACGTATGTGATTTAAACAAAAAAAATTAAAACTGACTGATTATAAAACATTTTCTTTATTTTTCTCTGAAAACATGATCCTTATAAGAAAGTTTCAGTTTCGGTTTCGGTTTCGGCCGAAACTGAGACCGTTGCCGAAATTCGGTTTCGGTTTCGGTTTCGGTCGTAAAAACCAGTTTCGGTCGGACACTAATATATATATATATATATATATATATATATATATATATATATATATATATATATATAATATATATATATATATATATATATATATATATATTAACATTTCAAGTTTTCCTTCTCTCGCACAGATGTTGTATGCATATTTAACCCTGTATTACCTTACCTTTTACTGTCACCACACGGAACAATTAATATTATGGAATGATAAATATTTTTACATATTAACATATTTTTACATATTTACATATTTTTATAAGCAACTGTCATAAATTAAAGTCGTAAAGTTTGATTCTCTGAACGTTCACTATTGTTGCAATCTATAAACTATAAATCCTAAGATAATGTTTCCTAAAATTTCAGCAACAAAATTCATCAGCGTTAACTGTACTGCGTAGATCTTCGTCAGATCTTTTTTCGTCTGCAAAAATAATCAAACTGAGTTTAATTGTTCACTTGATATCCTCTGGACAGTCTCAGCGCGGTAATGTGCCGCGGAGCAACTAGTATAAATAAAAATGATTTTCCCCAGAATTGTGGTAGATAAAAACCATAAACAACGAAAAAAAAAACTAGTTTGTTTTGAATAGTTTCATTTTTCCTGTTTTGTTTCGATATGTTTTTAACGACTTCTAATCATTAGTTGTTTTGCAAATATTTGCACTTAGATACTAGTATATTCTACTACAGTATTTTTAATAGACAATGTGGGAGTGTGTTTACGAAATGAGTAACAATATTTTCGCTATATTTTTGGTACATCCTTGCAATTGACATCTTGCATCTGAGTCCATACAGGATATTAATAATTTAGTAACAATCTCAAACGTGTAAAGACTGAATTATTCAGATATTACGTAATCAAAGACTGATTGCCGCTGCTCATGCAATGGGAGCCTATGCCCAGGAATAGAATGATTATAAATTGAGAAGAAGAAAAAGTATTGAAAATCTTTTAAGTACTTTGGTTGTACCATGTGGCGACGGAGTTAGAATACAAATTGCCACCCCCCTATACCAATACATCTGACCAGCGTGGTATAGTAAGTCAATTTCCCTCCTATTGTGGAGGAAGATCAAGCCCAATGGTGGGAGCTATATGAGCTAAAATGATGAATGATGATATGGTTACTAGCAAATTCTCGCAGCTTAACCCGTTTAGTTCTTGTTCCCGTGGGAATACAGGGACATAATATAGCTCTTTACTGGCTGATAATAAAAAAATACTCGCCCCTGATCCTATCCTGTATTGCTTCCTTTCTTGAGATATGCGTTATATTGATTGACTGTGGGAAAGTGGTTAGTATCCCTTCGTTCCCTTCATTAAAAAAACAATTTTTTAATTTCATGAGTGAGGCTGTTGTCATCTACTTGGCAGGAAATTTATGATAACATCGGTTCAAAGCCACGGTTTCATATTACTCATCATACTTTCATTTAACTTCACAATGGTAATAATTGGCCTATTAAAACAATCTGAGAAATACGATTCTACGTCTGTTCTAAATGAATGGAGCACATGACTGGCAATGTGACTCTTTGTATTGTTCTCTTTTGAAACATATATTAAACAAAACGGCATTTAAATATATGACAGCCAATGAGCACATCAAATATCATGAAGAAGATATTTACATTCATACAGAATTTAAAAATGTAAGGTATTTACTCGCTTTATTACATATGTCATAAATTAAAAGCAAAGATTTCACTAATGAGGCAATTCGTCTAAATTTGTTATATATATTCAGTATAATTTATAGCGACTGTAATACTCTTATTTTTTTTTAATTAGATTTGCACGTGCAACTACGATTCTAGACAATGTAATGTTTATTTGAATGTGCTAACCTCAATTCCCCGAGTGACATTATCTTGGTTCGTATACGCTTCAGAATCCTTTACAATAGGAAGGGAATTAATCTATCATGTCTACCACATTGTTCAGACGGATTGCTATGGGATTTTATTAGGTGGTAGCAAGCTTGGAAACAATTTGGCACGATCTTTTATTTTCCCATTGATATCGTAAAAATTAGCTGAGGGATTTAAGAAGAATGGAAACACCAAATGGTATCGCCAAACTGCCTATTGAGCGCGATGATGATGGTATTTAGTACCCCTTGGGATACTTATATCTACAGAAGTGGTTCATAGGCCGATGAACAAATGTAATTTCAAGTTCCTGAAAAAAATTGTCAATTGTGTATGGATAATAATAAAAAAATGCTATGCCGATAAGCCTAAAATATTTAGTAAGTGCACTGGTTGAAAGAATGTCCGTGTGGTGACGGATTAAAAATATAATTCAAGATACTCTCTTGTTCTTAGGTTACGTAAAAGATGACTAAGGGATATGATAATAACATCACTGCAAGAGAAGGTAAATTTAAAATGAAACTCTATACTAACCCATCTTCGCGCGACGGTGACCGATGTCCTGGGACAGGGATGTCGAGAGGTGAGGGTACCCGAAAGGGTATCCCGTCGGGTCGACCACTGAGGACAAGGCACTCGGCACTGGTGGTCGTCCCAATGACGAAGACGACGTGGCCCGCGCGCCTCCCTTTCGTCATCCCGGACGGAATGGAAGGCGTGCGCGCTTATCATACCCCACCCATAATAAAAATACTAACCCCTCTTACCGGCGCGGTGTTATACTTATAGGGCTGTCATTGTGGACTAAGCTCAAGATCGGTTGAAAAGTTAAAGTACGTAAGCAGTTTAACGCACTCAAATATTCTAAAGACCTAATTATATCCAACCATCTTAAGTTCTTTGTGCATGAATGCAAAATAATTATCTTTGTCTTAACTGTCGTAAATTTTGGATTGTTGCCAGCAATCGTATTATAATAATAGTGAACATTATGTGTGGATTCTACGCTCCTAACTGCGTATGGAAATGATATCGACGGTTTACTGCCACAAGTACAAGGAAGCAGGCTAAATAATTTAACTATTTCTAAATATGTTCCTGTACATAAACTAATAACCGCATTGATGGTGATATTGGTGCAATGCCAAAATGTCTGGGAATTTTAACGAGTTTAATGTATATTCTCACTGCAATCATTTGACACGGTCTTTTTAAAATATAACTTCGAAATACTAAAACTAATATGAATCTTGAATGACTAAATTTCCTATCAATGTCGTATTGAGTTTGTTGACTTATAGGATTTAAGTAAACCATAATTATTTTTTAACTAAACAAAATTTTATATTAATAGGACTTACCTATAGACTTTTCTGTGTGATGACAGAGTAAGAATACAATTCACCACTGGTGATGTGCCCGTGTGTGTCATAAAAGATGACTAAGGGATATCATATGCATACCTATAAGTCCTATAACATATATGCAAGAGAAGAAAAATACGAAATAAAACCATAGAGCTCTTTTTCCCTTCTATTAGGAAGAGGCCAGCAATGGGACATGTATACCTGAGCTCAAAGGACGATAGACGATCTACAAACTTTATTTCATGAACTCAATAACTAACTGGAAGAACTTTGCGTAAATTGGCATCAATTTCAAATAGCGCCGCAACTAAATTGCGTAAATGAACAATTAATGGAATAAACTATACTTTGTAGGATATATACTATAGTACCGAATGCTGACACCAATTACTCTTATGAGCCTTAATCGAAACGCATGCTGGTTGAATAAGGCCACTATGAACTAACAGTACTTTATCGTGTATCAAGACAATTTATTCGTGCTCCAAGTATATGCACCAATGCCCTTCGGTCCACAATGATCGATTTGATATTGAACTGAGCATTACATTATCATTGAATGTACTTAAACGTTAAACTTCCACGACAAACTCATTTGAATATGGCTTCATTGCATTTTTGTGTCTTGTACTTGTTTGTTGTATATACTTTGTTGTAAATACACAATGCCATCAAAACATAACTTGTAAAAAAAAAATAGCGTGAGTACTAAGTACGCATGTCAGAAGTAAAACTTCTTTAGTTCCATGTGTTTTTATCAGTAGTATAAAAAAAAAAATTAAAAATAAAAAAAATAAACAATAAAATCTCTCTATCTTTCTCACTCGCTTGCTCCCTACTCTCGTCCCATGGCTGTGCTTCGTGCTATGCTCGCCCTTTCTCACTCTCTCTCATTCAGTCTCAATCGCTCTCTCCCTCTTCTTCGACAAAAACGCTGCACATCTTCGTAACGCTAAATTGCGTTACATCCTTAAAAAAATTACCCTCATGCGCGCAAAGAAGTTTCACTTCAAAAACCAAGTCTTGCAACTCAGTTTTTCTACCATAAAAAGTTGTGAAATCCATGTAATACCAAGTCGGTTATTTATTCAGTCCCTTAAGGGACCTTCTGTCTTAAGTTATTACGTAATTAACTAACCTAACAATATCTTATAGTGACCATATCAATATTAAAGATCTTTTATGTTTTAAATAGACTGACTTTGCCATCGCATGAAAACAAAATGTACCTCTCCAGCTTCTTGCAAATTAGAAGAGAAATTAATATACCCTACCACGCTAGTAAGACGAGTTAGTATAGGGCTTTATCTCCAGTTTTCCTTCTCTGTAATAGATGTCATGGATTTAATCATCATTTATATTACTTAATTGTAATTTTCCTTAATTGCAGTATTGAATATTTCATTCGATACCATAATTTTTCCAAGTGTTCCATCAATACCCTATTGCTCTAGCTATTTTATCTATAGTCATTGTTCATGTTTTGCGGCTTTGTGTTTTTATAAATTAGCTTTATAACACTAAGAATGTTTAAAGTGTATTATCGATAAATTTAGATTTATATTTTCAGTAAATACATTTTGCCTTTAATAGTCACTAGTTATTATCAATTGTATATACTTTAGATTTATGGTAATATTGCTTTAGAGACAGATGATATTCTACGGCTATATTAAAATTACCCAGATTTACTGACGTTTATGGCCGCTACTTCAATTCTAAGTTTTATGATTTAGTGGTTTTAAATATCAACAAATTAACTTCAGATTATTAATATAAATACACTCTCTAAATACACCTCTCGGCGGGTGACGGACTAATCCCCGGTCACGTCACCCGCGGCCTCGGCTAGGGCGGCATGAGGCGCAGATAGTTGCGCCTGCGCCGCCCCAGTCGCCGGCGGCGGATCTCCTCATCGAGGCTGCGCTCCACGCGCAGACGATCCGCCGCCTCCTTCTGCGAGATCACTGTCTCGCAGAAGGCTGCGACCGCGTCCCAGTTCCTGACGCTGTCGACCATCGCCCTAGCGATGGCCGGCAGCGTCAGGTCGGCACCGATGATTGCGACGAGTTCACGGCGCTGCACTGCCCAAGCCGCGCAGGCCTCGAGCGTGTGGCGCGCCGTGTCCTCGTCGCAATCGCAGTGGTGGCAGGACGGTGTACTCTCCCTCCTCACGACCCTGTGCAGGTATTTGGCGAAGCTCCCGTGCCCCGTCAACACCTGCACTAGTCGGAAGGAGAGCACCCCGTGCCGCCTCTCCAACCACTGCATCAGCACCGGCCGGAAGGCCTCCACGGTTCGCACCCCGAACCGAGGCCTCTCCAGCCGGACTGCCCAACGGGCAATGACGTCTCGGCGGGCGTCGACGCGCCAGGCGGTGAGATCCCTTAACGAGATCACACCGCCCTCCCCGCGCACCCCCGACACCCGCCGATACAACTCGGCGAGCATTTCCGCCTCCAGGTCCCACGGGGGAGTCCCGGCCAATAGGCACGCTGCCTCCGTCGCAACCGTGCGGTATCCGCGGATGGCCCTGACCGCCATGACCCTCTGTGGTCGCCACAGAAGGGCCCTAAGTCGGACGGTCAAGGACCCCGCCCACACCGGTGCGCCGTACAGGGCCATCGACCGGATGACCCCCGTGTACAGCCGTCGGCACGTAGCGCTCGGTCCGCCCACGTTCGGCATTAGCCACGATAGGGCGGACGCCGCGCCGACGAGCCGCGGAGCGAGCCTGCGGAAATGCTCCCGGAACCACCATTGCCCGTCGAGCACCAGGCCCAAGTACCTCATATGGGCCCGGATGCTGATGTCAACCGATCGGACGGTGATCGAGACGCCGATGGGAGGGCTCATAAGGCGCCCATGGAACAAGAGGGCCTCCGTCTTGTCCAGGGCGACCCTCAACCCCAGCGCCTCGATCCGCCTGACGACCTCTTCGGTGCCATAGGTCGCCAGGCTTACCGCCTCTTCTAGCGTCCCACCGCGGGCTGTGACGAGCGTGTCGTCGGCGTAACAAATCACGCCCAGCCCGGGCGGGAGGCTCCCCCGCAACGCCCAGTCGTAGCCGATGTTCCACAGGGTGGGTCCGAGGACCGACCCCTGTGGGACACCGCACGTCATGGGCGTTCGCACAACGTCCCCTGCTCGGTTGGTACAGAGGACGCTGCGCCCCACCAAATAGTCTGCCACTAGCCGCCTCAGGTAAGCTGGCACTCCGTGATACCGGAGCGCCTCCCTGATGCAGCTGAATGGCAGACTATTGAATGCGTTGGCGATGTCTAGGGACACCGCCAACAGCACTCCCCCACCGGTGACGGCCTCAGTCGCCACGGCCCTCAGGCGCAACAGAGCCGCGATCGTCGAACGACCCCTCCTAAACCCAAACTGGGCGTCCGACAGATCGGGCCCCGTGCCGACGAGGTGCCGCTCGATGCGGGCAGCTACCACCCTCTCCAGTAGCTTGCCCGTGTCATCGAGCAGCACGATAGGCCTGTAGGCCGAAGGCGACCCCGGAGACCGTCCCGGCTTCGGCAGGAGCACCAGCCTTCCCTCCTTCCAGCACCCAGGGAACCGTCCGGACGCTAAACACGCGTCGAACAGCTCCCTGAGGCGGGGACCCAGGTGGTCGAGGACCAGGCCCAACACGCGGTTAGGAACACCGTCGGGCCCGGGGGCGGTGGACTTTGCGCACATGCGCGCCACCGCCACTCCCATCTCGGGTTCCGTGATGGGCGGAACACTGTCGTCGTCGGCCTCCCGGTCAGTGTCTGGCGGAGCCATGACCGGGGGCGTGTGTTCCGCCCGCCGCGGGAACAGGTCCTCGACGACCCGGGTGAGAAGGCTGGGCTGGAGAGTCTCGGTGAGGGGAAGGCCCCGCGCGCGGAGCTTATTCAGCACCACGCGATAGGGGCGTCCCCAGGGGTCACGATCGAGACCGTCCAGCATCTCCTGCCGACTGACGTCCTTGGCGGAGCGGACGGCCAGCCTGAAGGCCGACCGCGCATTGCGGTAGCCCTCATACAGCAAGGCCTCCCGCTCCGCGTCGCGTTGCCGCCGTCGGCTGCGGGTGTAGGCCCTCCGGGCGCGAATGCACGCGGCCCGGAGATCCGCCAGCTCCCGGGACCACCAGTGGACCGCCCTCCTCGGGGGCGGACGCCGTACCCGGGGCATGGCCGCATCGCAGATCTGCGTCAACGCACTGCGGATGCGGCCAGCCTCGGCGTCCACCCCGTCCGACTGGTTGGCAGAGGACAGCCACGAGTAAACGATGGCTGTCTCCGCCAGCTGGTCCCGGTCTAAGCGACCCACAGCCCATCGCGGGAACGCAGGACGTCCATCCGCCCCGTGACCCCTGCTGGGCGTCGGGATTACCGGGGAGACCTCCATCCGGATATACCGGTGGTCCGACAAGGTCTCCACCTCCTCCACGACGCGCCAGCTCCCCACGCGTGCGGCGACCTCGGGGCTAGCGAACGAAAGGTCCACTATCGACCCGCCCCGTTGTCGCACGCACGTATGCACCGAGCCCCTGTTCAGCAAACAGAGGCCCAGTGCCGCCGCCCACTCCTCGATCGCCCGTCCTCGGTCGTTCGTCCGGGGAGACCCCCACGCCACGGACTTGGCGTTGAAGTCCCCCAAGACGAAGACCTGGCGCGATGCCATTCGCCGTAACGAGGCCTCCATGATGGTGAGGGAGGCCTCGAAATCGGTCACACTCCAGTTAGGGGAGAGATAGACTCCGAGGAGCGTAATCTCCCCCCAGTCCGCCGCGACGTATCCGACGCCCCTGTCCCTAAGGGTCAGAGGCGACGAAGGCCACGACGTGGAGGCGACGATTGCCACGGTGCCATCGGTGCTACCCAACCAGTTAGGCCGGTCGGGCACCACGTACGGCTCCGCGGCTACGGCTACTCCTATCAACCACTCCGCCATGGCTTGCAGGAACACGTCCTGCGCACCGGCGGTGTGGTTGAGGTTGGCCTGGAGGAGACGAATGGATACGGGGTCCATTAACGGTCCGTATCCATCGTCACCTCCTCCGCGCTGACGGGCGATCGGGCCGCGCTCGGAGCGGGGACTGGCCCGGTCGATGGGCCGTCCCGCCCCTTCGGGGCCGATGCCGGGGGTCTGCAGTCCCCAGAGCCCATGCGGTGTTTGGCAGGCCTATTGCCTGCCGCACACGCGGGGCAGTGGGGCACCGCAGAGCACGATGCCGCCTGGTGTCCGGTCTGACCGCAACGGAAACATAGCCCGCTGCAGTCAAAGCAGTTTTTGCATGTCGGTCGGGTATGCCCGACCGCCATGCATTTGTAACACCTCGCGGGCCGGGGCTCTAGCACGGTTACCCGCGCCGAGCTCCAGCCCACGAGGAGCCTGCCTGAGTCGGCCAATTGCTTGACCGACTCCACCGGACACTGCACCCAGGCAGCACCGACGCCGCCCGGACCAGTGCGGATGGTGCCAATCCGGACGGTGTCCGAGGCACATCCGGTACGCGCCATAATGGCCTCCCGGACGTCCTCCACCGTCACGGAATCGTCCAAGCCCGTCAGGCGCATCTCTGCGCACTTGACAGGCCTGGCGACTCGGACACCATCCTCCGGCCCGAACAGCCCCCTCAACATCGTGGCCAAACTATCGGCCGTCTTCGCGCCCTCGGCCCCAGGGAACTCGAGTATTCGAGCCCCTGTCCGGGCCTTGCGGGTCCTCGCCTCGACGCCCCCGATACCGGAGACGTCCAGCTCCCGCCGGGCGCGTTTTAGGACGGCCTCATAGTTGAGGCCCCTCTCAGCCGCCTCAGGCAGCACGGTGATGACCACCGCGGCCGTCTTCGGCGACTTGAGGCCCCTGCGCGACCTTTTCTTCCCCTTTCTGCCGGCTCCCGCCTGGGGAGCGGCGGCCACGGCGGCACTCTTGGCCGCCGCTCTCCGCTTCTGGCCGCGTGCCTTCCTGCTCCGCTCAGCCACCTGCCAGCCCTGTTCGAGCCTGGCAGCAGCGCTGAGCGCAGCAGGAGCGGTCGCGGGTGCGCTGGCCGGCGCCTGCGGTGCAGCCGCTGGCGCCGGCCGCGGCCCGGCCTTGGCGGGAGCCGGCACCTTGCCGGCCTTCTTGGCCCCCTTGGGCCCGGCCGCGGCCGCAGCGTAGCTCACCACGCGGCCACCCTGACAGGGCAGCGGGGTGGGAGCTGACGCTTGCGGCCGCCTCGCCTTGTCCGCGGCGAGCGGCGGTCGGAGGGGCGGCTCAGGCGGGAGCCTGGCCGCTACGGCGGCGATACGCGCATCCACCATCACCCCTACTCGGGCTAGGATCACGCGTACCGCCGACTCCGACACGCCGTGCACCTCGTCGGGCGGCGGCTCCTCCCCCCTCCGAGGTCTGCCGCGGCCACGAGCCGGCGGAGGGACCACGACGAGGGGAGGAAGCGCCGAAGCCGCGACGGGTGCAGCTGGCGCAGCAGCCGCGACGGGCGCAGCCGGCGCCATGGGCGCAGACGACGGGCCCGCCCTCCCCGGCGCAGCCCGTTTCGGTGGCGAGGCCGGCACAGGCGGCGCGGCCGGCGCCAGGCGCGCGAACTGGGCCCGCAGGTCGGCCATCTCCTTGGCCAACCCGCGGTTCTCCCGTCGCACCGCCGATAGCTCCGTCTCCAGCTTGCGGTTGCGTTCCCGCAAGCCGGAGACCTCCTCACTAAGGCGGGCGTTCGCGGCCTGGAGGGCCGCCACCTCGCCACCGTGGCCGGCCGGACCCGGTGTCCCCGGCCACGCCGCCACCACCGATCCTCGGCCTCTGCGCCCCCGGCGCATGGTCGGGACCTTGGGAGGAGGCATGGTGATGGAACTCCCCTCCGAGTCGGTGTTGGAGCGGCCACCCTCTTGCAGGGGGCGCTTCCAGGGTCTCGGGGGGAGGGCCTCCTCCCTCTTCCTCGCACTTGGGGCTGGAGCTGGCGCCTTTGCAGCCCCCTCCGTCCTCTTCCTCGGCGACGACGACGACGACGGCGACGACGGCAACGACGACGGCCCAACTGCACCCTCAACTGACGGCGCGCCTATCAACTGTCTACCTGCGGCGCATCCACCGCCCTCGTCCCTACTCCGGCCGACTAGCACCCGAGGGGTGCTGCTCTCCTCGGCGGACGGCTCTGCGGCACTTCCGCCCACGTCCGTCAGCTCCATCTCCGATGCCTCGGATGGCCCTGCGGCACTGCCGCCCTCATCCTGCGACGGCTCTGCGGCAATGCCGCCCTCATCGCTCGACAGCTCGGAGCTTTCGCCCGCTAACCTTACGCACGGCTCTGCGGCAATGCCGCCCTCGTGCTCGGACCCGCTGCTGCTGCCGCTCTCCTCACGCGGCGGCCCTGCAGTGGTCTCCATCCTCTCCTCCGACGGCTGGGCAGCAACGCCATCCCCGTCCCGCGACGGCCCTGCAGCAGCAATGCTGCCGCCCTCGTCGCGTGCGGCAATGGCTTCAGCCTTCATCCGCGCCCGCCACGCCTTCGATGCATTGGCGCTAATGCGGGCTCGTGCAGCGGCGGAACGCCTCGGCTTTGTTCTTCGGGTCTTCTTCCGCACCTGCACCTCCTCCTCGTTCCCCCTCCCCCCCCTGAGCCACCTGGTGTTGAGCCGGGCTCTCGGCTTCTGAGGCAGTAGTTGTCCCCCACCCATACGATTGGGGACTGACTGTGCCGGGACTTGGGCGCGACTCCAAATGGACGCCGCGCGCAAGCACCGGCACAGCAAGGGATTCCCCGGCCTGGCCGGGACCCTCTGGTGAAGTGTTACTTGTATTAACTTCTGCCATTTTTTGGACGTTTTTGAGTCTTGCCTTGACTACCACTCTAACGACTGGACGCTCACGCGCTTCTTAACCCACCAGTCATACATCTCCTCGCCGAGTGGCCAAACTTAAGATTGGGGTAATTTTTTATAGGGGTTTTCTTCCCCGCGGTCCGAAGACCCCCGGTCCTGACCCCCCTGCTCAGGATTACGGTTTGGGCCTTCCGGGTCTGGCCACTCGCGAGCGACCGACCCGTCACGCCCCCGGGCCGTGACGCAACCGTCCCTGGCGACGGAGTGCCATGAGGCACATCCGCCCCATTGGCCCCGGGTCAGATCCGCCGTGCGCTCTGCCACCAGAGCCGCACGCGGAGACCCCCCCCCCTGCCGGAATCTTGGCCGTCCAAATGGACGCATGACGTCCAAATGGACGTTACCAGGGAGCACCACGAGGAGGTGCTCCGGCCGCGCCCCCCAATATAAATACACTAACGTCTTTATTAGACATATTCTAAATGAACGCTAGATGTTAATAGTAATTAAATCAGTATCATAACTAATAATTCATTTGCGACGTAATATAAACCTTCATTTCAATGCGCGCTTATTCTTACGACCTTTATTTACTCTTTGATCCATAACATGGTTGAATATAATTTATAATTCAATAACAGCGAGTTATACATTAATGAATATATGTATTCGTTTGCTACAAATATTTATAAAATGTCTATTACGCGGAAGTTTTGTCTAATTAGACAGTAATTACTGAATATCTGACATTGAGTTAGATACAGGTAACAATGTCGTTGTGTGCTGGTATAAGAAAAATGTTCTAGCTTTTTAATAAACATAATTTTATCATCATTTAAGTTTATATACGTCTCACTGTTGGTCAGAGCCTCCTTCACATTAGAAGGTAAGTTGACCCACTATAACTACGCTAGTTAGACGTGTGATAAGGTTTCATTTCCAGTTGTCCTTCTCTTGCATGGATGTTATATGCGTAGTTAGTGGTCTTTTACAACCCGACGGGCAATGGTGAATTGTATTCTTACTCAGTCACCACACGGAATTTTTTTATAATAAATTGTCAATAAATTATATTTATTCAACATCATCATCATTATCCTAGCCTCGTCGCAATTACTTGGCGTCAACGCAATATGTACTTTTCTTCCATCGTACATAGCAAAAGTTTGATGACCAGATGATGATGACCGTAGTGAATGATATTCTTAGTCCATTACTACATAAGACTTTAATATCATCATCATCAATGCCATCTCAGCTCATATCATATCACCTGCGCCTGATGCCGCCCTAGCCGAGGCCGCGGGTGACCGGACCGGGAAATTTAGTCCGTCACCCGCAGAGAGGCTGACCGCGTGACGGCGACCAACGTCCCGGGACAGGGACGTCGAGAGGTGAGGGTACCCGAAAGGGTATTCCATCGCGCCCACCACTGACGACAAGTCACCCTGCTTCGGCGGTCGGCCCAACGACGAAGGCGACGTGGGTATGGGTGGGTTATGGGCCCGCGCGCCGTCCTTCCATCGCCCCGGACGGAATGGACCGCGTGTGCGCTTACCATAGCCCACCCATAAAAATAAGCTCATATATGTCCCATTGCTGAGCTCGAGCCTCCTCCCTAATGGGAAGGCATTTAACCTATTATACCATGCTGATCAGACATGTTGGTATAAGGTTTTATTTAGAGTTTTACCTCTCTTGCATAGATATTACCGTGTGTGTGGTGACGGAGTAAGAATACAGTTCACCACTCCCTATCTTGCCCGTGGATGTTGTAAAAGACGACAAAGGGACATAATATGTACATAACATTTGTGCAAGAGTAGGAAAATTCGAAATGAAACCCTATACCAATACCCTATACCAATACCCTATACCAATACCCTATACCAATACCCTATAAAACTAGCATGGTATAGTAGGCCAAATTTCCTCCTATTGTGGAGGAGGCTCGAGGCCAACAGTGGGACGTATGTGCCCTGCGATGATGATAAGCATATTAGTAAGAAATCTTAGCAATCTTGTATGTGTATTTTAGTCGTTCTAGATATCGCCAAGGGCAAGACAGGGTATGGCGATTTGTATTCCCGTTACGTCGTACTCTATTACCACATGAACTTACTAAATAATAAATTATTCCATAACTGGCACGAAGTTCATAAATTCTTCATCTTTTTGTCAAACAAGAATGACAGCGTTACTTAACTACAATAGTTACGTAACCTTCTGCTATTCATGTTACCTTCAAACCTCATTGTTCGCCATTGCCATCAATTCCGTTTACCTTGCTTCTCTTGTATGCTTTAAATGGCTATAGTAATTGACATAAAAGAGTAATGAACGAATACGTCTTCGATAATATCTGTTCATAGTGATGAAGTAAATGTATGTAAGAAAATGTTTTTGCATCTTGCGGTTACAGTTAATACTAAACATCCTATTTGAACTGTTGTATTATGCGGGAATTCATGTCATATTGTCAATCAAATGAGATGCTTGTTGCGATGATTAAACAGTAAACATGAAAATAACAGAAAATAAAACGAATTTAAACTTAACAACGATTTCGAATGTTTACGCGAGTATGACACATTTTAAATAAAACTACTTTACGGATTTTATCGCGTTTGTATTTGATTTTTGATTACCCAACGTTTCGAACACTTTGCAGCGTTCATGGTCACGGGCGGACTAAGATGTCTCAGTCATCGTTATTAAGGCAATCCAAAATCAAAAACAAATGATAAAATCCGTAGTTTTATTTAGAATTTAAACTTCACTGCAATTCTAAACATTTCATTATGGATTCTTTTTAGCAATCTTCAACATTATCAAAGTGATAATGTTCTGTAAATTTGTTACGTTTTGTAGTTATCATCATCATCATCATGATCATAGCTCATATATGTCCTATTGCTAGGCTGGAGTCTCCTCCACAATGGGAAGGAAATTGACCTACTACCACGCTAGTCAGGCGGATTGACATAGGGTTTTATTTCGAGATTACCTTTTCTTGCACAGGTGTTATCTGCATAATGTAATCCCTTAATTATCTTTTACGACACCCACGGGCAAGAAAAGGTGTAGTGGATTGTATTCTTGCTCTGTCACCACACGAAAAGTTATTTATAGCTTTGTAATAATGTTCTTTGACTGCATAAAATACCGAAGAAAATTGCCAGGTATCGTGCGTTTGATTTACATTGAGGAAAATATTTTGTGCGATCCACAACCTATTGTCCTGAATCTGGGTGAAATTTATGTCTGTTAGTAATATGTTTGTAAAGTCACCCGTATTATAAGGTTTTCCTTGTTCTCATTAAGAAAAAAATGCATAAACTCTAGAATTAATATATACAAACTCGTAAAAATCGCAATGATTAGCAATTTCATACTTCAAAATTTAAATTAAGCAGAGTTAAAGCGCAATAAAGATTAGTTAAGTTCTTAAAAAAAAATCCTTAAAAAATATATTTGTTTTTATCGTAAATACATTTTTGAATGTAGATAAAAGCGTAAAAACTTTGTTAAGTTGTTACGAGCAACCTGCCCTCGCTTCGATTCGGTTTCAGTCGCCTTCCCCGCGTCGTTCCCGTGGGAATACCGGGACGAAATATACCCTGTTACTTCCTGATATTATAGCTCCATTAGTGAAAGAATTTTTGAAATCCGTTCGGTGGTTTAAGCGTGAAAGCGTAACGAACAAACTTACTTTCGCATTTATAATATTAGTAAGGATGTAAAACAGATTTCTTGTTGTTTTATGTGTAAATTAGATACTTATTAAATTTTGATGTTCAAAACAAAATATGAATAAATATGATGATGATGAAATACATAATAGTGCATTTCGTCATCATTATTATCGCAGCTCACACGAGTCTCATTGTTATACTCGAATCTTCGTTCCAATGGGAAAAATTGACCTAAACATTGCGGTGGTTTCAATGTGATGACGGAATAAGAATACAATTCTCTTACCAGTGGGTGACGTAAAAGTCGACAAAGGGATCATCATCATCATCATCGCTCGGGCTTCCTTCACAATGGGAGGGTATTTGACCGACTATACCATGCTGTTCAGACATGTTAGTATAGGGTTTCATTTCGAGTTTGCCTTCTCGCTTTTCTCTTCTTCTCACTCTCTCAACATTGAAACGTATATGGGCTGATATAAATACTTCCTGGGAGACCTATGTCAAACAGAGTGTAGTAAAAGGCTGAATGGCTGTATATCTACAATTTATATATAAATATAATACATGCATATACAATACATATGTTAGCTAGCTTAGATTATGGCTCTTGTGTATAGAATACATCGGTTCATAAAGCTCAATGAAAATTTTATACAAATTTATTATCCTGATAACGGTGATTGCCTAGTAAATCATTAATAATATCTTTTAGTTATACTCTTTACGATTTATTATCATTTGTCTTTCTTGCTCGGGTTCTATTTGTCGTAGCATTACTTTTTATAGCCAGATAAAGAGATTTTATTGATAAAAAGACTGTCTAACTGTTGCATCAGAATAAACAATGATTTCTGTAGTAAGCTTCTATATAAAAAAGCAAGATAAATTTACTTACCAACGTGTGATAGGCCCGTGAGATCTGATTCTGAAATAGAAGAAAACAAAATGCGTGAATAATTGCAGAATGGAAATGAGTGCAAATAAAATAACAAAAAAAAACCTGTATATTTATAAAATTTAAAACTAAAAAAAATGTATCGTAAAATATAAACATGCAAAGCTTTTTCAGCGAAATTAATAAAATATATTCACATTACTAGATGAAGAAACGTCTTCTGTCTTCATTCAATCATTCAGAAATTAAAAACCCTTTTAATAATTCTCGTTTACATTTAGTGACGATGACGGCTAAGCGACGATAAGATATGGAATAAGATACGCGTGGAGAGGCATATGACCAACAGTGGACATTAGTTAAGCTAATGATAATATTTTATGTATTTACAAATGGTTTTCTTTAATTTTTTTACAAATACACACCGCATATGATGCATGTGCATTGTGCATGGAGAACATCGGCATTTTTTAACAAACTCAAATTATATCCAGACTCGGAATTTGTGAAACCACAATGTTTTTTTTTTAAAAAAACAACATCCTGCACTTTAGAAACAATCCTTGTACTTTACAAACATATAATTAACGGACACAAATTACATCTAGAATTAGAACAAAAATTTGTGGATCGCGCAAAATGTTGTCTTGCGAGAGATTCATACCCGGGACATTCGCATGGTAGGTCAGTATTAAACCGCTACGCCGTTTGGGCAGTCAATCCTCTAATTATCCTGCAGTCCTAGTTAGAGATCAAATCATATTCGGCACGATATCGATACTTAGACTACTCGACTATAATATGTGCAGTAAGTTATAAGGTAAATTATATTTACAGCAAAAGCGTTGATAAAACTATATATTACTGTGTACCTTGAATTTCCAAGAGCTCTTAATCTTGACATATATGTCATCTGCGGTCTGTGTTTATTACATATTTTCCTTATAATATGTAACGTGTAGATAGATTTATTTATTAATTGTTTATGTGGTCTTTTTCCTTTGTCCCTAAAGATAGAGGAAGGAGTGGATAGAATGAAAGTAGTAAGAATAAAGTACAATAATCAGAGATCGACTCCACTTCTCACAGAATTCACAACTAGTATACATATCGTTAGATGAATTACATAATAAAGACTATGAAGGCTGAAGTAGGCTTAAAAGGCAGGGCAGCTAGTGTCGCCTGTAGCAATGCAAATATCGAAACCAAAAACATCGATGTATAGATACATCGATGTTTCAGAACAAATATCGATGTACAAAAAACATCGATGTACCGAAACATCGAGGTTTTTTAACGATCGTGCAAACAACATTAATTTTAAAATGTGAGCTATATTTATTATGTCTAACAATATTATCATTGACTAGGTGAGTCTTTAGAACAAGGGAGATGTAGAGTTGAGAAAATAAATTTATATTTAACATTTATATTTCTCTATTTGGTAAAGTCATTGCAAGCTTAACTGCAGCAACTTACCCGTTTAGAAACAGAGTTTAAAAATAACAGTTATTACGAATACGTACATACGTAAGTCATTTACTGTGGTAAATAAACTGTCACGCAGGTTTTGCTTAAATAACTATACATTTCAAATAGATGTCGGGCAAAACATCGATAATTAGTCCGTCACCCTCCGAGAGGTCGACCGCGCGAGGAAAGACTGACGTCCTCTCCGAGGGGGGGATGTTGGTCGATGGGAGGGTTGGGTCGGGCTGACCACTGATGACAAGTAACTCTGCTCCGGTGATCGTTCCAACGACGAAGGCGACGTGGTGTTCGGATGGGTTGCGGGTGTGCGTGCTTACGCCCCTCTGTCGCCCCGGACGGAGTGGTGCGAGGAGTGCGCCGACCGCGACCCACCCCAAAATTATCGTAAATAATAACATCGATACATCGATGTTTCGCAATAATGAACATCCATGGCAAACATCGATGTTTTTTTACTAAAACATCGATGTTTCAGAAACATCGATGTATCGTTTGCATCCCTAGTCGCCTGTGGTTTCCTGTTGTCCGCCAAATGGAATAAAATATTGTTATATCAGAGACCTGAACCCACTAGTGGAACGTATATGAGCTGAGGAGATATGATAATAATAAATATACTTAAATAGAGTGAGTAAAACCCTCCTCAAGATCTAGTAGAGCACATACTTTTCAATAGAAGAGAAATTGAACTATCTACCCACATTAAACAGACGGGCTTACTTCTATTCTAATTTTCTATATATGTATAAATTTTTTATGCGTCTAAGTACTCGGCTTACAAGTTACAGCCTTGAATAATTAATGATAGGACCGCACTGCTGATATTTTTTTGCCTGTAGTCATAAATGTGCTGGCTTGTTCGGAATACGTATGTACGTATTGCATTCTCACGATAAATCGACGTTTGAGTTTATAGCAATGAGTTACTTGGTTTCATTCATCGAGCGAAATAGCCGAGCGTAGAGCGTTTAACATCTTGCCGGTCCCTTGCTGTCCCCTTCCCTCCGATTCTAATGGTGAACGCACACTTATCCGAGTCGAGCGAAACGAATTTTAGAATTCTGTATAGAAATCGTCTTCCAGATTCGGACGATTCGACGCGGGGAAGTGTGCGAGGTTTCATGAGATTTCATATACAGAATTCTAAAATTCGTTTCGTTCGACTCGTTCGACGCGTTCGGCTCGGATAAGTGTGCGTTCACCATAAGCATACGGTAGGCAGTGACTATATCTACTCCTGGTATTACTGAAGTCCAAATTATAGTTACCTCATTTTATTTGGTGCTAGACTGCTACCAATGGTAACAAAGAAAATGAGTTGCTTTTCAAACTAGGTTGCAAATTAGCTTCATATAAATATACATATAAATCTAATTGTTAAGGAAATTGTCGTTCAGTTTAAGTGAAGAAATTTAAAAAGGCTATAGGACAGAACAACCTTTTACATCCGAAAACATTAAGAATGCAATAATGTCGGTATTTGTCAAAAACACTTCCTGTTATAATTCTTGTAATTTACTAGTGAAGTTAAAGTGGATAATATAAGAAAATTGCTAAGAGTATTATTTTAATAACGGTTAACGATGATGATTTTAATGTTTTTTTCCTATTATTTTCCTGTTAAGTATAGGTATAGTTATTAAACGGGAAAAAACCTAAGTAAATTTCGTTTCGTTTTATATTTTTTACTTTGATGTTTGTTTGAATTTTGGACAAGTCATTATGTAATTTAATTAAGGGTATTATGCAAATAAGATTACTATAAGACAAGGAAAATTCTAAATTAAACCCTACACCAATTTTTCTGGCTAGCGTCGTTATCATCATCATTAATAATTCAGCTTTTCGCCGATTACTGTTGGACGTAGAGCTCATGTTTGCCGCCTGCATCAAACGACACCCAAGAACTTTCACCAGGCCATTAGTCTACCCTGTGGGGAGCCGTCTTACATTGCGTCATCGATACATGGTAGCCGTTAGAGAACCTATCTTACCTAGTCCCCATTCCCCCTTTTGTCGCTTCGACCAGTGATCTAAGAGTTAATATTGTTAATATTAATAACAAAAGCAAAAAAAAAAACAATTATAAATAAAGTAAACAATAATATTGTTATAACATATGAGGACTTGACAAAAAATGTTATTCTGAGTATTTGAAAACAAAGAAATATATTTGTGTAGAGGAAACACTGAACTACATAGATTAAAACAAAATAGTACTTATTTACTTTATCTCAGTAATTTTCGTACTTCAAAAGGTCATTATTGACGCATATAACTTTATTATCTGTATTGTGAAAAAATAATCGTGGCTGTGATTTGTTTTTGTTGCAAATGATATTTCGAATACTGTGGTAGCTCCAGATGTGTGGAGAACAGCGCTTTCTGAGGGATCTAATTACATTGATCTCTTAGACCAATAAATTACATGGTAATAATCAATATTTGTAATAATCAATCTTTGTAAAAGGAAATTTTGATCTAAACCATATCATCATCTCTCATCATCTAAGCCTATACAATATACATATCCCACTGTTGGGCTCGAGCCTCCTTCATTATGGGAGGGAAATTCACCTACTATACCACGCTGGTCAAACGTGTTGGTCTATACCAACACGTTTATGTCTATACCAACTAAACCCTATGGGTTTAGTTTAGAGTTGGCCTTCTCTTGTATAGATATTGTATGCATATTATATCCCTTAGTGGCCTCTTACGACACCCGTGGGTAAGAGAAGACGTGGTGAATAGTATTTCTACTCCGACACTACACGGAAGCTAAACTATATGCCAATTTATATTGCCGGTCTGGTAAATTAGGCAGTTCTATTACCATTAAGAACGCGACTAATACAGTGCCCTAATACAGCATATATAGCTGTAAAGAAAGAAAGAAGAATTTACGACTGCGTTAGACAATATGGAGAGGAAAGACATTTAACTATATTACAACATTAAGTATTGTGTCATTTCAGTTCATATGTCCCCCCGCCGGCTTCGAACTTCCAAAGTAAAAGTGAAATTGATCCATTCTACCACGTTGGTTTGACGTAACCCGTCATATATGATTTTATTTCGAGATATCCCTCCCTTTAGAAATTAAGATTCTTTAAAGTTATGTAAAGTATGCTAAAATTTAATTTTTGTCTTTAAATATACTTCCTACGGTACAATACGCTCGTGATGAATACTGTAAATACTCGTAAATAACTACGTGGGTAATCGTTTACAATAAATTTATTAGATCTAAATCTTGGGGAAGCAGGATGTAATAATGTAAAACGCTGTTTAACCGTTTATTATCTTTAAACAAACATATTTTAGACTAGTTTCACCTCGCATCATAGTTTAGTTATGTAATACTTTAAGTAATGCATATTTTTTTTAATACCACCAAAACTCCAAAACAGATAAAAATAATAGATTATATTTAGTATACACTCATTTTACCCACGTGGCGACGGTATAAGAACATGTATATGTAGCTGTCGACCCCTTTGCCCGTGGGAGTTTTTAACATTGGCTAAAGGATTATCGGGTAAATGGCTTACAGCGCTTTTCTGCGAAAAGCACTAAACTTAACCGCAACCCGCTTGCCAAAACAGTAATTTGTGAATCGCACAAATATTTGACTGAGAAACAAACAACAACATTCGCTATTTAGATCACTACACATCTGTGGAACAAAACATTCAAAGATGGTGTAGTAAACATGTTTTTTTGCAACAAATACCTAGTGTTTGTTGAAACAAATGTATCTAAATAATTCGTCGCAATTAAAACTGACTCTAACCGCAAGAAGTATTTAATATGTTAATTTGAAAATGGAAAAAAAAAACAAATTTATCAATTAATCACGCATTTAAACGGCATATTGTTTGGAAGTTTTATGACTAAAGTTGGATTCGAGTGAAAAACAAACTTCGCAAATTGCTTCTTCTTTTAATAAACACAGTTTTATTACTTACATAGTAATTCACACTTAAATACTAATAACTCAATTATAAAGAAAAAACAAACTAGGAATTCAAACACTCGAACTACGCTGACGTAAATTACGTAATAACAACGGAAAGCACTTCGGTCGCTGATAATGATTTATTATTATCCACCCGTGGGGGGCTTGATAACAACTAATAATAGCTATTGACACACCTTAACCCCGTCTTATCAGATAGATATGCTGTGGAATACTCCGTACTGACGCGCTGACGACAACCCTGATTCGACCTACATGTACTTTGAAACTATAAGATTCATTTCATCATTTGCTGTTTTTGTTATTCCTTATTTATATAATTTTATCTACTTTGTTACAAATAATGATTAAAATTATAGATTATTTGTGAATGGAAATATTTGGCGTGATTTATTACTTTATTTTCCTCGTGTAATTATGGGTTGAGAATGCAGTGATTTCGTAAACATTAACTAAGCACTAGATTAGTGAGCAGCAGTGCTTTTCGGGGAAACTCAAAACCAATTGCGATTGCCAAACTGCCCCCCTAGGAAACGTATGACTGACAGTCTAATAGATGGATTGATTTATATACAGTACCTGGATAACCGAACTTGGCTCAGTATTTCTTTTTCGTTCAATTGTGTTTTACTTTTCGAAAATATATTAGATACTAGCAACCCGCCCTCGCTTCGCTTCGGTTTTAGTCGTTTTACCCGCGTAGTTCCCGTTCCCGTGGGAATACCGGGATAAAATATAGCCTAGTTTACGCTCTGATATTATAGCTTTCCATTGGTGAAAGAATTTTTGAAATCAGTCCAGCCGTTTCGAAGATTACCCGGAACAGACAGACAGACAATTTTTTTTATCTGTATTTTAGGCATAGGTGTCGTACAAATAACCGTGTGAGCATGAAAAAAGCCTATTATTTTGACATTACAAACAGACACTCCAATTTTATTTATTGGTATAGATTATAATAAAACACAAAGCAGTCATGACGATTACCAACAGAAGTGCAAACTTAAAACAGTTGTTATTTTTGGATATTCTAGTTAATTGTTTTAACTTAAATTCATTTTTGTAACTAAAAAGTTTTCCATTTATCTGTTTTTGTCATCTATCTATATAAGTATGGTGAGATTGACATCATCATCGCAGCCCACATACGTCCTACTGTTGGACTTGGGCCTCCTCCATAATGGAAGGGGATTCGACCATGCTGGTCAGAGGTGATGGTATAGGATTTCATTTCGAGTTTGCCATCTCTTGCGTAGAGGTTAGGTGCATATTATATGTCTTTAGTCCTCTTTTACAAAATCCACGGGCAAGATAGAGAGTGGTGAATTGTATTTTCACTCCGTCACCACACGAAACATTGACATAGCTACAGATATAATGTTAACATTAACTCGTCCCCTGATAATGACTACTTATATAATTTACTCCCCATCCAAGACTTCTTATAGAAGTTTTCACTTTAAAAAACCGAATAAAGAAAAATTAATGGATCTGGATCGTCTAGATTAGACTGCTCAATTTTCCAAATGAACTAATTTAATTCTTGGTGTCAGTGGCTAAATTGCATCAATTTATACCTTCATATTCAAATATTTTTGATGTGAAACATCTATAGGCGAGGGTGACCGCGATCGTCACGTGGCGTTTAACGCCACGCTTCGCGGTCCGCTCTTAGTTAATTACAAAATAAATATTTAGACACATATCTACATTTTTGTAACGAAACCATGGTGCGATTTAAAATTTTGTACAACGCCATCTAGTGAACTCAAAGTAAATTGTTACCTCTAATGTATTCTGATGAAAATAAATGTTTATTGAATAAAAAACATCATTTTCTGGAAAAGAATCGTAACTTTATTTTTCTTAATACTTTATGCTATATTAATACCTGTCGTAATATGTTCTTTTATGCGTATGTACTTGTTCTATAAAATAATGTATAATTTTCTAACTTCCTAACATGGTAGGTATACCATACCTACCTTATTTGCACGTACGAAAACTGGACAACCGCTTTTTATAGGCTTTGTATTAGTTTCAGCTGTATATCTATTTGTTTATATGTTACCGACTCCTAGGAATTGTATTTAAAATTTCTAGACTTAACGAGGTACCCAATGACGATAAAATAATTTTGATAGCTTGTCTTATTATCATCATAGGATTAGAGATCTCTTTATAAAATATATTTTGTAGTTGACATTTAGGCTAGGCTCGATAGATGTCGCTAATTCGATCTTCTAATTTCTACATGGCACTTTTTCATGTATTTGACCCATTTGAACTCAATTTTTACCCAATCGGTTACATTTCATTCAAACGCTATAGACTTATCAAGTAGACATGCACGAAACAGTGCTTCGCGAAGTAATGTGATATGGCATTATACTCCTGTCGAGTAATTTTACATTATACCATCACTTCAAACATCACACTTATAGTTCTTTATAGTTCCTCCCAGACTTGGTAAAAAAAAGCTCATCCCAAACAATCCCGCGATCGCGATCTGATAGGCTCTATGACAAGTACTCGATGCTTCGAAAACGATTCAATATCAGTAAAGATCGTTACTTTTCAATTGATACCGATTATTGTTCATGCGATACTAATACTCATTATAGAATGTTACTTTCTCTCAAACTTACCAAAAAAAAAACGCTCATCACAAACAATCCCGTCAAGAACGTATCCGATAGGCTCCCTAAAAAGTATTCGATGCTTCGAAAATGATTCAATATCAGTAAGTATCGATACTTTTCAATTGATACTTATTACTGTTCCTTCGATACTAGTACTCATTACCTATAGAATGTTACTTTCCGTTTACGTTTACTTTCTCTCAAACTTACCAAAGAAAAAAAACCCATCACAAACAATCCCGGGAACAAATTATCCGATAGGCTCTATGAAAAGTACTCAATGCTTTCAAAACGATTCGATTGTTAAGTATCGATACTTTTCAATTGATACTGATTATTGTCCTTCGATACTAGTACTTAGTGGCTCGATAGATGTCGCTATTTTTATTTCCTAGATCACACTTTCTTAGCCGATCTCTTTGAACTACGTACTCGGTACAAGTGTGTGAGGGAGAAGGAGCGATGCGGCTCTGCGGCGGATTAATTTTATTGCTGTGTAATATTTCGAATAATAATCGAAATCGTATTATTTTATTCAATACTTCTTGCTATATTAGTTCTGTCGTAATCTATTCTTTTATGCATATATACTTATACAAATAATTTCGATGTTTCACATCTGCCAGGCGTCCTGAGCGACGGCTCACTTTTTTTTTTCTTTGCCTGAATATACTAATAAAAAAGTTTTCTATAAATGAAACCTAGCTCAGCTTTTTGAGGGTATTTAGATGTGGTGGGTTTGGGTGATGCTTTAAGTGTCACCTAATCTCATTATACTCATTCAAACTAATTTTTTTTTGTCACGATAGATGGTGGCCTAGGTAGGCTCATAAGCGGGACAATCACTTACACTACCACTTGCGCTGTTTGCCATCAACAGCAATAAAAAAAATATCACTCCTGGTACTTCTTCAGCTGATTTCTACTCCCACAAGGAAATAAGGAGTGATGACACATGTATTCTTAACCAGTCTCTATACATATATGGTAAAAAAAATGATGTGTAATGTTTTAATTTGAATTGTAATCAAGGAAGTTGTTTTATTGAACGATCGTGACTGAACAAGCTTTGCATTAAGTTGCTAATGGAAGGCCAGGGAAATGTTGGTTGAAGTTTAATACTTATATCACGAACAATAATATTTCTATTATCATAATTGCGCTAATTTTACATGCAGTTTTATGAGTATTTATATTATAACTAGCAACCCACCCTCGCTTCCCTTCGGTTATAGGTTATAGTCGTTTTACCCGCGTAGTGCCCGTTCCCGTGGGAATACCGGGATAAAATATAGCCTAGTTTACGCCCTGATATTATAGCTTTCCATTGGTGAAAGAATTTTTGAAATCGGTTCAGCCGTTTTGAAGATTACCCGGAACAAACAGACAGACAGACAAAATTTTTTTAATTGCTATTTTAGGCATAGGTGTCGTGCAAATAACCGTGTGAGCATGAAAAAAGCCTATTTTATTTTGACATTACAAACAGACACTCCAATTTTATTTATTGGTATAGATAACGGTGGCCGCGCGACACCGTCTTATTCTTTTGATATACTATTTATCTGTACATATCTCGCCCTTACTGTAAGAGGTGACGCCAAGGCTCCGTGCGGCTTTATAACCATTTGGCATTACCCATAACTGGGCGGATGGTTGATATATGTATATTGCTCGACTTCATTAGTCAACGATCATCATCATCATCATCATCATCATCTTGCTCTTATCCCAATTACTTGGGGTCGACGCAATATGTCATCTGTTTTGACATATTGCAAAAAGTTTCGGCAATGACTTTTATGACCGGCCGCCTGCCTGACGTCAACCCTCCTTGGGAATGTCATCGTTGACCCAAATGGTACCAGATGGAGTTGGTCCGGGTCAATCTAAGGCTCTTAGTCGTCTTTTACGACACCCACGAGCAAAGCAAGGGTTGGTAGTATTCGAAGCCGCTACCACACAGCATAACCGCTACCACACAGCATAGCCGCTACCACACAGCATAGCCGCTACCACACAGCATAAATAACCCAAATACACAACGATAAATAACCCAAACCACATCAGCGTTCTGGCTCGATGGAATATGCGGCGAATTTCGACTGTATTTTTGATGCAATACTTCATGATTACAATGATCCTATTTGTTATCCAGCATTCTCATCTTAGTTCACATACGTTGTATTGTTGAGCTCGAACTTCCAAATTGGAGGGACGTTGACCCAATATACTACGCTGGTTAGACCTATTGGTACCTATAGGGTTTTATATTGAGTCTTCCTTCTCTTGCAAAAATGTTATATGCATATTATAATCGGGTGAGACAGGGAGACTTGTATTGTATTTTTACTCCTTCACCACACGAAGAAGAATAATGTTATCGCAGAGTATAAATTACTATCAAATAAAATTTGAAGAAAATCGGCCTATTAGTTTATGCGTGATTCGCGAACAAATTAATAGATAAACACACACAAACTCATAAAGTATTTATATATATTATGTGATATAATATAAATGCTTGCCCTAAAGAAATACGATACCTATTTAAATTACTACTACTGAGCAATAATTATATTAATTACTACTTATAAAGATGAAGAAGCTTAATTTGTGCGTCTGTTTGCCTTCGGCACTAATAATTGAAAATGTCTTGCAAAAAAAATTTACCGCGTTAAATATAAGTACTTGTGTCTTAAAATATGGCAAAGACTGTAAGTCTCATAAAATAGATTTCACTATCGATTTTCCTTTTAAAGTGTATACGTGAGTATACGTGATTCTTATACTGACAAATAACGTGTTTGTTCGAACGTAAGTACGTATATATGTTCTGAAATGGATTGCGATTTTTTTTTATTCTTCGATCATTTTCCCTTGTGACAATGTTAAGTATCACGTGACATAAGGGCATTTTATTCCGCAATCTATATATCAATCAATCAGCCTATCGGAGTCCTCTGCTGGATATAGACTAGATAGACTTCCCTAGAAGAGTGAGCCATCGCAGTTGCTGTTATAAATGTCTAAGGATGCTACTGTTGTTTCTAATTTCCATTCTCCTGTTCATAACTTAGCTGGTTTTCATGACTCCCATGGTAAAAACATGGGATGGTGACCATCGGCGTCGCAGGGGGGGGGGGGGGCGGAGGGGTGGACCGCCCCGGGCGCCACTATTAGAAGGGCGACAAAATTGGAAGAAAAATATTTTGTGCGGACACTTTCTTATTTTGTGAGTTACGGTCGGCGCACTCCTCGCACCACTCCGTTCAAGGCGCCATAGGGGCATAAGTACGCACACCCGTAATCCATGACCGTGACGGACTAAATCCCCGGTCCAGTCACCCACGGCTTCGATTGGGGCGACATGAGGCGCAGGTAGTCGCGCCTACGCCGCCCCAGTCACCGGCGGCGATTCGCGTCATCGAGGAGACGCTCCTCGCGCACGCGCTCCGCCACCCCCTTCCGCGAGACTACTGCCTAGCAAAGGCTGACACCGCGTCTCAGTTCACCCAGCACCGAACACAAACTCACAAACCTCGAGCGTATGCTGCGCCGTGTCCTCGTCGCAATCGCAGTGGTGGCAGGACGGTGTACTCTCCCTCCTAACGACCGTGTACAGGTATTTGGCGATGCATCCCTGCCTCGTCAAAACCTGCACCAGTCGGAAGGAGAGCACCCCGTGCCACCGTTTTAACCACTGCATCAACACCGGCTGGAAGGCCTCCATGGTCCGCACACCGAACCAAGGCCTCTCCAGCCGGACTGTCCAACAGGTAATGACGTCTCAGCGGGTGTCGACGTGCCAGGCGCTGAGCTCCCTCAAAGAGATCACACCGCCCTCCACTCGCATTCCCGTCACCCGCCGATACAAACCGGCGAGCATTTCCGCCTCCAGGTCCCACGGGGGAGTCCCGGCCAACAGGCACGCTGCCTCCGTCGACACCGTGCGGTATCCAAGTATGGCCCTGGCCGCCATGGCCCTTTGTGGTCGCCACAGTAGAGCCCTGAGTCGGACGATCAGCTACCCCGCCCACACCGGCGCGCCATACAGGGCCATCGACCAGATGACCCTCGCGTACAGCCGTCGACACGTAGTGCTCGGTCCGCCCACGTTCGGCATATGCCACGATAGGGCGGACGCCGCGCCGATGAGCCGTAGAGCAAGCCTGCGGAAATGCTCTCGGAACCACCAATGCCCGTCGAACACTAGGCCCAAATACTTCATATGCGCCCGGATGCTGATATCAACCGAATTGGCGGTGCTCGAGACGTCGATGGGAGGGCCCATGCGGGGCCTTTGGAACAGGATAGCCTCCATCTTGTCCAGGGCTACCCTCAACCCCAACGCTCCGATCCGCCTGACGATCTCTTTGGTGCCTAGAGTCGCCAGGCTTGCCGCCTCCTCTAGCGTCCCACCGCGGGCTGTGACGAGCCCGCCAAATCACGCCCAACCCGGGCGGAAGGCTCCCCCTCCAACGCCCAGTCGTACCCGATGTTACACAGGGTGGGTCCAAGGGCCGAATAAATGATTTCGCTGCGCGTAAGTCGCCAAATTAGAGTTTTAGACTGTTTAGACTTTATTAAGCATTAATTTTATAGTGTACATTATTGTGGTCGGCCCAACAACGAAGGCGACGTGCACGTGGGTGGGTTACGGGTGTGCGTGCTTACGTCCCTCTATTGCCCCGGACGGAGTGGTGCAAGGAGCGCGCCGACCGCAACCCACCCGAAAAAAAAAATAGTGTAAATTATTAAAGTTCACACAGTCATGTTACTTACACATGTACTTACATAGTTTTGAAATAAATATTTTTCACTCAATTCTTTCATTTCGTTACGTTTTTTCTTACCAACACCAACAATTATTATTTTTACGATGTCAAAAGAGCGGCAAATTATAACTCCACCCCGGGCGACAGTGACACACACTACGCCACTGATGGTGACATATTACATTCTTATAGCGTCACCAATATATTACGGGATATCGTTTTTAAAGAACAGAAGAAAAGGATGACTATGAATTTATCATCATTCTTGTCATCATACCAGCTCACAAACGTCCTACTGCTAGATTAGAGCCTCCTTCACAAAAGAAGGTAAATTAATTTATTACACCACGCTGGAGAGATAGATTATTATAGTTTTAAGTCGAGCTTTCGTTCTTTTGCATAGATGCTATTCGCATATTATACCCCTTAGTAGTCTTACGAGGCCCAAACATATGGTAGAGGTTAGTGAATTGTTCTGACCACTGATGACAAGTCACCCTGCACCGTGGTCGGCTTAACGACGAATGCGACGTGCCACGAGTGGGTTACAGGGCCGCGCGCCGCCCCTCTGTCTTCCCAGACGAAGCCGGGCGGCGGGTGCGCTGACCGTAGCCCACCCAAAAAAAAGGATTTAGTGAATTGTATTCTTACACCGTCACTATACGGCAAACCACTGCTATATAAAATGAATTTATTACATACATAACCATAGACTTATCTAGTATGTTATTAATTCTATAGAGCTTACCTAGCAAAAGCAAGGTGGCGCCAGTCTTATATTACATAGGTACAAAGTATTGTTAGCGTCAAACGGTTTACTTAATCATCAGATAAGATTACCTACACATAGGTATGGTTCGCACACCTATTTTTATTTGTTTCATAGTTATTATTTTTCTTCCCTTATTTCCCCGCGTGGTGACGGGACGGTGACGCGTGGGTTAAAGGACAACAACAGATCACGGAGACGGAGACTTGAACCTCGATCTCTAAGAAACCTCAACACCTATGTAATGGCGGAGATATGACTGAAAATACAATTTAAAAAAATGTATATAAATAAATAAATATATAAACTAAAACCTCCTTCGTCTTATTCTTTCGTTAAAAATTAGATTCTTAACATAATCTATACCAATAAATAAAATTGGAGTGTCTGTTTGTAATGTCAAAATAATAGGCTTTTTTCATGCTCACACGGTTATTTGCACGACACCTATGCCTAAAATAGCAATTATAAAATTTTTGTCTGTCTGTCTGTCTGTTTGTTCCGGGTAATCTTCAAAACGGCTTTACCGATTTCAAAAATTCTTTCACCAATGGAAAGCTATACTATCAGGGCGTAAACTAAGCTATATTTTATCCCGGTATTCCCACGGGAACAGGAACTACGCGGGTAAAACAATTATAACCTATAACAGAAGCGAAGCGAGGGCGGGTTGCTAGTTTACAAATAAATTTAACGTGCCAATATGTGAAATTTTTAGAACAATAAAACAACTTGTATCGGGCTTAAATTCTTTTCTTGTCATTTTTCTCTTGGAGTGGCGTTATATGATTTTATTGTTTCATCATCTTATCCCATCCCATGTACATCCCACTGTTAGGCTCGGACCTCCTGCACTATGGGAGGGAAATTGATCTACTATACCACGCTGGTCAGAAGTGTTGATATAGGGTTTTCTTTCGTATTTTCCTTCTCTTGAATAGATGTTATATGCGTGTAATATCACTTACTCGTCTTTTATGACACCCCTCCAAAAAAGGAAAAGATGATAGATTGTATTATTATTTCATCACCCAACGTCAAATCTTATTGTTTATATAAAAATAAAACAATGTAAATACATTTACAATGTAAATATTTTTATGCGCGTATTCTCATCATTGTTATTGGGTAGGAATAATTTAATTAAACAAATTTCGGTAATCCCCGCTGCGTATGTATTTATTATTAAGAAACGCAATATCACGGAATTTTATTATTTACGTAATAATGATAATGTGTGAATTCAACATATTTATAAGAACCCTTTATTAGTTTCCTATGATTTTTTCAAATCATTCAAGTTATTACAATGCATTAGCTATAGAAATAAAAAAAACTTGAGCACGTGAAAGTCTTGCAGTAATAGGTAAAACTGTGCACTTAAAACCAAAAAACCGGTTAAGTGCGAGTCGGAGTCGCGAACGAAGGGTTCCGTACATCTATAAAAATTGCGTTTGTTGTATGGGATTACTTAAATATTTATTTTATTTTGTTTTTAGTATTTGTTGTTATAGCGGCAACAGAAATACATAATTTGTAGAGATTTCAACTGTCTAGAGATACAGCTTGGTGACAGACAGACACGGACGGACAGACAGCGAGGTCTTAGTAATAGAATCCTGTTTTTATCCTTTGGGTACGGAACCCTGAAACTAAAAAAAAGAAAAGATAGGAACGTGTCCTATCAGTATAGAAAATGATCATTTATGCTTAGCAGTTGTCCTAGGCGATTACTGTTCTCATAACTACTTTAACATAACAGTTATATATCATAACAAATTTGGATGAAACTGTCTTTAACTTTATAAAACTAAAGAAGAATTGTTTTAAAATAAAAACTGGTTAATCAAAATGACAGCAATAAATATGTAGGCAATCTACGTTAGCAAAGATAATTTAAAATGTTAATAATTATTTTAATTATAAAACTTTGTAACAAATTATTTACGAAATGCAGTGTTGTGAATAAATAATTATCGACGAAATGCTTTTTAACATTACATTAAATAAACAATTAAGCTGCATTTCGGTTAATAAATTTCATTTTATTTCATTTTTATGCCTGGTTAGTTGAGTAATAGCTAATATATTAATATCTGAACTTAATTAATATTTTTAATTTACAATTATATAAGTATTTTTACTATATTTCTTAGAAAATATATTTCTATGTAGTGATGAAATAAAGATACATCACCAACCCTTTCTTTCCCGTGGGTGATCGTAAAGGATTACTAAGGAACGCAAGCAAATTACTGCAAGACAATGAAATCTTCATATGAAGTAGGATAAGTGGTAGGACCACATTGTCGATAGTCGTTTGTCTGCAGCCGCGGGTCGGTCCTCCCTCGATTGTACCACACTCTCGCAGAAAATTTACATCTGAATAGTAGCAATTTATTACTGCTCTTCGTTCGTTGAGAGCTGAAAGCCAAACCTTCTGGAGGTTTTTGCGTGCGGTGGATTTTGGTGATGCCTTTAGTATTACCTAGCATCATTGCACGCATTCACACTCCCTTAACTTTAGTCACGGTAGGCAGCGGCCTAGCAAAGGTCCATGAGCGGGAATATCACTTATTTTCAAGTGTGTTATTTGCTCGGTTTTACCAACAACAATAAAAAAAATCTTCACCAACCCGTCTGAGCTGCGTGGACAATAAGTAAATGTCTCTCCCATTTTGGAGACGGCTCTAACACAAGAGGTATGAATGTGAGTCGAGATGATCATCATCACCATCATCTCAACTCATATCCAACCTACTGCTCGACTTCCCCCACCAGGAGAGGGAAATTTAGCCACTATATGACACTGGACAGTTTGGCTGGTATAGGGTTTAATACTTTTATTTCACTTTTTCCTTCTCTTGAATAGCTGTTATCTGCATTCCGCTAACACTAGCTGTTATTTTGAAACGGAACCATTGTAATACGCACTAGATTAGTCTATGTTAAAAATAGTTAGAAGTTTCAATAGATATGTAAAACTTTAATATATTAATAGAAATATCGCTTACGAATCTATGTTGAAACGCAGCTACGTACAACATAAAATTATTAAACTATTACTCAACCATTTCATATATATCTACATTATTATTTATGTATCCATGTTTCGTAACTGTGAAGCCAGTTAGTTTAACCGTGTGGTTATCAGCTAAGAATTCAATATGTCACCCTCCTATACTTTCCGATGAGATTTGTAAAACTGGTTGACTATCTCTAGCCGAGTGAACAGTAGTTATTTTCTGGCCATAATACCAAATCCTATTGTCGATTCACCTGCTAAGCCTTGCACTTATGGCGTTGTCCCGTTGGAGAGGTGGTGAATTGTATTGTTACTCTGTCACCAGGATTTCTAAATACTATATGTTACTTAGTTTAGTTGCGGACAAAAACTATTCTAATAAAATTAAACACCGTAAAGCCTTCCAGATGGGTCACTAATATAAGTACGGGTACCAGTAGCCCGCCCATATGGCGAAATAAGCCATTGCCCCTTTTTTTTTGTGTGTGACAGTTGTTAGCTTCAGATACTGTGACAACTTTACCCGGACTGATGGGTGAGCGCTGAGGGCTCTCAACCCGTAAGCCATTGCCCACTGTGCATGTCAAGTTATAGGCTCGCGCGCCGTCCACTCTGTTGATCAAGGTGGATGGAATTGGGGTTACCCCTAAAAAACAAAACATTAGAAGGGCTTTATAATTCTAAGTATTGGTAATTACTAAGTAAAAAAAAGTAAGCAATTTCCATGAAAAAAATCCTCCGTTCAGACAAATATGACGTGTGAAACTTTATTTACGAAGAACCGGCAAACCTATATGATGTTTGTATCAAGTATCTAATGACGTCACAATATAACCACGCGGTTATCACACAAGTCGTAACCAATTTCGTAAGAATGATGGATTGAATAACAAATTGTTGTCGACAGCTATGGTTATTAACAGCTTAAGTGACGTAAAACATCTCATTATATAAATAATCCTTAAGTATAATATCCAAAATAACAATTTATCTATTTAAAATGGAAACAATTCTTCATTTATATTCGTTTTAAGTTCAAGGAAATATTCTTGATCTATTCGTTCCTAACAATTCTTTTCATTCTAAATACAAAATGTTAAACTTGTTTATAGACGTACGTAAAGACAAATTGAGTGTTGCCATGCTGAATAATTCTATTAAGTCTCAATCCTTTTAGTGCTTTATCGAACGCGCGTTAAACGTTGAAATGTAATTTTTCGTATAACGTTTTTATTTACACGATAGTTTTTATAAAATGGCGACATATTTGTCATATATTCATCACTTAGTCTATTGATGTCCACTGTTGTACAAAGGATTCCCCGCATGTGGAGTTATGGAGTAATCGCCACGCTTGGCAGGCGGATTGGTGATCGCTGTTAATATCATCACGTTGCTGCCCATTCTCCTGGCGATCTCTAAGTTAGGTTCTATTACGACTCCCACGGGAATGTAAGGGGTGGCAAAACATTGTACTTATTCCTAATCTGTTACTGGAGTTACGAGAAATACTTATCGCGCCTATTCCATTAAAGCATTAAGATTTGGGCTTCAATTGGGATATATATTTCGACCATATGTTAATATGCGTTGACAGAGATAACAATATACTATCAAAAAGGTTCATTCATAGAAACAGGATTTCGTACAATATGAGTCATAGAATGCGATTAGCCATAAATAACCATACCTAACCCATGTTTCTCGAAATCTTAAAAAGTTAGCATATTTTATGATAAAAAAATAAATTATTTGCTTATGTAATTGTTATAAGGTTCCTATCACATGTAAAATTTAATTATTTTCAGAGTATGGCGCCCTATATCAAATTTGCAGCTAGTGCTATATAGTTAATATCATTGTAAAACATTAAAAGTATCTTTAAGCGACATCTAGTTTAGTAGACGTAAATCACAACCATGGTTAATATACTACAGCGCCATCTATTTTCTGTTTTTGTTTCTTAAATACGCCAATAGATGGCTATTATTTAAGTGTTAAAAAATTTTAAAGCTATTCAAGCGTCATCTATTAAATATAATCTACACTTCTTAATGTAAACGTCAACCACAGCTTAGAAGTATATAACGCCACCTATCCGAGATTGTATTGTTTGCTTGCGATCTTAAACTTGCCAATAGCTGGCAATGTTAAAAATTTAGTTACACCGCCATCTAGTTATTTGTAATGGGATTATTAAAACCAGCAGGTATATAAGTGTAATAGTTAATGTTTCCACTAAATTAGTCTAGATAGTAGGAAAAGCAGTTATCTTACCTGTATCATTAAGCAAGGCATTGATGTCCGTAGTCGACCCATCGGCCGACATTGCTGAAACAAAAAATATTAATTAATTAGATACTATTAGATTATTTTTAATATTTTGAATTTGTGGAAAATTTAATGATATATTGTATATTATGAAATTTTGACATATTTGTTGTAATAAAATAAAATGGGCATGACATGAAAGTTTTCACAAACTTTGTAATAGCCTCTATATTAAAAAAATATGATATTTCATTATCATTGCACCGTTAGCAATTTTTTATACCCGTCGCAATCGAGCTTTAAGGTTTCGGTCAGAATCGATAGATGTCGCTACTATATCCTGCATCGCACTTTTTAATTCAATTATCCACAGTGTATTTAAGATTTTTTAACAATTTTATTTGACTCTAATTAAGATAGGAATCTACCGATGTCTCAAAAAAAGGCATCGTTTAGTTTAGCTACTAAGCAAAGTCTTGTCTTGACTTTATATTTAAGGAAAATATACTTAAATATTAAATCAATTTCTATAAATAATGTATTTATAAATAGTTTGATATAATTTTTGATTGATATTTAGATAACTATTAATTTATCAACCTCTTTAAGAACACATTAAAATTTGACGTAAGTTAATAAATATTTATAAAATTCCGTCAAGTACCTATCTCGCAAAGCAGTTTAGCATTTCGGCATTCCGTTCTTAATATGTACAAAAAAAGAGGCAAAATTATTTCCGCCTTTTCATCAAATTTATATTTAGTTAAGTGTGAATAGATTATATATATAAGACTAAAATATTTTCATCACTTATGTTTTGCCTGCTTTAAAAAACATCATATGCCTAATTTTTGGGCACAATTCACCACCATAATAAACGGGAATCGGACTACCATACAGTGCTACCAAGCCCTGGTACAGAATTTGTTTAAACTTCCTACTCTTGCTGAAAGATTATTTTTAGCACGACTTAGTCGTCATACGATACCTACTGGAAATGAAATAGTGGGGTACCAGATTTATATGTAATTAAAATAGAGTTTTTGCGAAACAAATGCTAAAACTAAAACTTCATCAAAATGTAGACGTTTCATTCATGCTCACCTAGAGCGATAATTATATGTTGTTTGTCACGAAAAACTAGTCACTTTAAATTAACATACTAAATTCCCAGATAGTACTAGATAGAATTGACGTGAGTATATCTCTTTTAAATATCTATTACTATTTTATTTTAGAAAAACGACACATCGCGCTGAAGAAGAGATCTTTGAGTCATGGATTTTACAAGCATTGTATTGACGGATACAGAGTAGGCTCAGAATAATTATTTCTGGATCTCGCAAACAATTAGAATTCTACGTAATTGCCAATATATTATGGTATTTATTTTTAAAATGTTCTCTTAAGACAACCATAGCGCAAGGCAAGGTGACATTTTTAGTTCAATACATTGTTCAAAATCTGCGTAATGGAAAATGCAAATGGCAATCCACTTAACTTTTTCCTTTAATGCAGATAATCGTAAAAGACGACTAAGGGTCGCAAGCAAAACCATTGCAAGAGAAAGAGAACTTAAAATAAAATGTTTTTTTGAACATGTTTAGTGTAGTATGTAAATATCTTTCTTACAGTGGAGGAGTCCCGAGGTTAACAGTAGGATATATGTCGGTTTGGAAAAAGAAGAAAAATGTGGTTAAATGTATAGTTTGACCATATTGAATATTTATATGCTGCCCACCATTATGAGGGATTTGAGATATGCCTAATCATCATTGTCTACATCTCAGCTTATATATGTCCCACTGCTGGGTTTGGGCCTCTTCAATAATACGAGGGATATTAATCAACTATACCATTGATTTATTCACAAGGGGTTGATGTTGAGTTTTATTCCGTGGTTACCTTCTTCTGCATAGATTTTAAATGCGTATTAGATGCCTAAGTCATCTTTTACGACAACCATTGGTAAGCAAAGGGCTAGGGTGGCATCAGGCGTGATTATCTGCGCCTGATGCCACCCTAGCCGAGGCCGCGGGTGACTGGACCGGGGATTTAGTCCGTCACCCGCTGTGAGGCTGATCGCGCGACGGCGACCGATGTCCTAGAAGGTCGTTGGTCGAGCAGAGGGTACTCCTCAGGGGTATTCCGTCGGGCTGACCACTGAAGATAAGTCACCCCGCATCGGTGGTCGGTCCAACGACGAAGGCGACGTGCCACGGGGCCGCGCGCCGCCCCTCTGTCGCCCCGGACGAAGTAGGGCGGCGGGTGGGCTGACCACCCAAAAAAAAAAAAGAAAGGGGATTGTATTATTTCATCACCACAATATAAAGGCGTTAAAAAGAGACATGAAACCTCATCGCACAATTCTTACCTATATTTCACGTTATTTACGTTTTAATTGATTACTATTTTATTCTAATTAATTATATACTATAATATAATTGATTACTATTCTAACTAGAGAATAAAATGCATATACCTATATGTATTGAAACCAGTTTTAAAACTAAACTAGAAAATAATTTATGTACTGTCTTTTCATCAACGGAGGCCTTTTTAAGGTTATTTGTGTGGCAATATAAGAGATTTAAATTATTAGAATTTTGATGTTTTATATGTATTTTTATCTTTAGTTAGTGTTACAGGCGTGTGTTTATGTGTGTGTGCGTGTCGTTATATATGTGTGGTAAGATTAAAAATTTTATAGAGCTCTGTAATTGTAACATTTGTAACCAAAGCCGATATATAAAACGTTCGGTAATTTCGGAAATGATCGATATCTGTATGAAACACCTTAGGTTCAATCAACCAGCCGGCCAACCAGCTAAACGTAAGCTTTTTAAAAGAGAAATAATAGGATAATCACCACAATTAGCAATTTCCTTTCACAATTCCTTAATCATCCCATACCTCTAGATGAAACTATCCGAAACCATATGGGAAATCTTTTCATATTTGTGATTGTAACCGAAATCGATATAATATAATTCTAATATAAATGGATATCTTTTACTACATCTATGGGGAAGAAAGGGAGAGATGATTCGTATTCTTACTTTCATTTAGATACGGATTTTGACATAATCCATCTTTTCGTTATCCTATCTACACCCATTCGCCCATAATTCGGCTATTGATTATCCTATCCACGTCCATTGTTGAAGATAGGCCTCTGCAATGAGGGCTATTGCTGGTATTGACACGCTGACAGTTGGGTTGGCGATTCCAGTTAATATAAGTTTCAAAAGATATTTGCCCATTTACTTAATCGTTCAAAGTCAAAAATCTTGCCTCGACAATTCGTTAATTAAATCATTATCTCAGTTTTAACTGATTCGTGTTAGAACTTGGTTTTACGTTTGTTTACTGAATCTGAATTATGTAATTATATTCGAGAGAAGGTCGCGAGTGGAGCGTGACGGTGGACGCGACACGCTCTGTGAGGATTTGTCTAGTTCATATCATTGCCATTTTTCTGTGTTATAAATCTTTATGAGTGTATAATAATCCTAACAAAATTTTGAATATAAAAATGGGTTATTGATTTCATTGACGAAAGATTTGATTACTGATTGGGTGCCAAGTTCTGTAGACAATACTGAAATGTATTTATTTGAAGAACGTATAATATTCTTTCGTCTTTTAAGATAACCAAGAGCAAGATAAGAAAATGAATTTTACTTAGATTATTTAGTAAGAATACAATTCACCACTCCCTATCTTGTCCGTGGATGTTATAGAAAACGATTGAGTGATATAATACGCATACAACATCTATGCAAGAGAAGGAAAACTTGAAACAAAACCCTATACTAACCTGCCTGATCAGCGTGGTGAAGTAAGGTAGGTTTCCGTTATATTGTGGAAGAGGCTCGAACCCAACAGTGATATGTTTGTGAACTATGATGATAAGTATTTCACGCTACAAGCCAAATAATGAAAATCATAGTTAACGGGCACGCGTCACATGATTTCTACGTGGATGGAGTCGCGAGTAAAAGTAGTAGTGCTATATATAAAAAGATATAACATGTATGTGAGTTCTAGTCACTAAATAATTGCATTGTTAGAATCATTGTATATGATACCAATTACCAACACATCGTAATTAGTCTGTTTCTTTAACGAGATAAATGTAAAACAGGTTTTCCCGTCTAGCAAAATATTTCATAATTATCAATGTCATTTTATAACTAACGATGTAGTATGATAGATTGAGTTCTTGTCACATTAATCGTTTAAACAATCGGTCTTTTAACCATGTACTTGTCTATCATAAGACTTTCCCCTACCGTTGAGGATATAACCTTGCTAGACGGGACAGATTAGTAATTCAAGGAGGTTTGTTAGTTGTACTGTCGGCATAAAGTAAGCTAGCAAACTATACATTTTAATCCGAATAACGTTGCATATAGCATAATCTGGTACTTATGTAATAGAGGGAAATACGAATATAAATTTAAAGGGATAACATGCGTTTTAGGGGATTTCTTTTTTACAAAGCGGTACTTTGACATCTTGTCAGAAAGTATTCTGTATGACAGATAACAAAGTTCTTTAAAGAAATACATTAACAGCGTAACGCACTATTACTATGATTTGAATATTCCTATGTTTATTATAGGCATTTTAGGCAACTGCAATCTTAAAGTCCATTGAATTCTCTCTGATAGGTACCATGGACCCGTGGAATAGAAAAAACAATTGAAGGTATGAAGGGACCATGGTACGCAGTTCGAAGTTAAGCGTTGTAAGGCTTATTTGACTGGGTATTAAATAATTGCGACAAGGCTTAGTTGATTGTATTGTTACATTAAATAGTAGGGATTCCAAAGTTATCTATACCAATAAATAAAATTGGAATGTCTGTTTGTAATGTCAAAATAATAGGCTTTTTTCATGCTCACACGGTTATTTGCACGACACCTATGCCTAAAATAGCAATTAAAAAATTTTTGTCTCTCTGTCTGTCTGTCTGTTTGTTCCGGGTACTCTTCAAAACGGCTGGACCGATTTCAAAAATTCTTTCACCAATGGAAAGCTATAATATCAGGGCGTAAACTAGGCTATATTTTATCCTGGTATTCCCACGGGAACGGGAACTACGCGGGTAAAACGACTATAACCTATAACCGAAGCGAAGCGAGGGCGGGTTGCTAGTCTCAACTAAATCTGTACAATAGAGCATTAGACCCCTCTCAAAGTATAGAAATTGGCCCACAGCGTTGGCCAGATGACTTACATAGGGATTCATTTCAACTTTTTCATCTGTTGCAATGAGTATTTCTGCTAAAGTACTTATCATTCTGGGAAAGGAAGGAAGATATTGCATTCTCAGTATATCACTACATATTTCTTTATTAACAAATACTACCATATATGTATGTTCGACTTTATATAAAGGATATTTAGTAGAAACAATATTTGTTTATTTAAGTAGCTGTGAATGATTTTTCATCGCCAGTCTTAATATCTATGACTCAATGTTTTATTTTTAGTTCAGGTCTCGGAGCTACTGTTATTAGACCAACCATTAATCATAACAAACTTTGTTTAATAGGAAACTTAGTTTAGTAGGAAGACAAGCTACTAATGTGCATGATCCCCTTGAGACCTTAATAATTGAGAGTATTAAGTACTGACTCTTCATATAGGGACTTGCGACTTTGGATAGCGAAGATCGACGGTGAAGATTGCTCTCCAAGTCTCCATATTCACGTCAAGGTCACTACAGATCATTTATTATAAATATTAGGTATGCGGGTTGATATTTTCTTTTTCTATACAATTAAAATCTTTTAAGATCAAATCTTAAAAATATGTTAATTTGTAAATTTAATGATTTATAAATTAAGATAAGTGCTAATGTATTTTAAAGTTTATTTTAATGGTATAAGAAAAATAATATCAGGTAACCTACATGCATAATATTTATATAAAAAGTGATTTGTGGTGATTTCGATTTGAATTTCGAACTTAGGAGAGCAATTGCCGCCGTCGGTCTGCGCTGTCAAAAAGTCAGTCCTCCCAATTATTGTAATAACTGGTTAAATCTTATCATAATCTCGCGGTGTAGTATTCTTCTGGCAAAACTGGTGAAGCTTATACAACCAACACACACACAACAGGAATTCTCTTTGCAAACGCAGCGCCACCTACCAGATCCAAATATTAGTCTAAACCATTCTCGAATTCCCTTGGTAACACACAAAAAAAATTATTCACATCGGTCCAGCTGTTTAGGAGGAGTTCAGTGCCATACATACGTACATAAGAAATATATATATAACGATATAACGTAGTGTGGTTAGCACGATTTCATTATTTGGAGGAAGCGCTTGCCCAAAAGTGGAAGTGCTTGTGTTATACGGGCTAGCGTAACCATAACTTTGGGGTCCAAATAACGTTATCCATCATAGCTCATATACGGCCCACGATTGGGCTAGTGCCTCCGCAACAGTGGAAGGGAAATTGACCTACTGTACCATGCTCATTAGCCGTGTTGATATTTTTTTATGGGTGGGCTATCGTAAGCCCTCACGCCGTCCATTCCGTCCGAGGCGACGGAAGGACGGCGCGCGGGTCCATAACCCACCCGTACCCACGTCGTCTTGATCGTTGTGCCGACCACCAGTGCCGAGTTCATTGTGCTCAGTGGTTGGCCCGAGACGTGTTGGTATAGGGTTTTATTTCAAAATTTCCTTCTCTTGC
This sequence comes from Lymantria dispar, assembly GCA_032191425.1. Taxonomy (NCBI): domain Eukaryota; kingdom Metazoa; phylum Arthropoda; class Insecta; order Lepidoptera; family Erebidae; genus Lymantria; species Lymantria dispar. Next base: position 10,402,230 of record CM063448.1, read on the forward strand.
ATGTATGTTATATACGTATTATATCCTTTAGTGGTTTTTTTTAAGAGACCAACTAGCAAGAACGCTGAAGTGGCAATGGGGCAGGCCACATCGCTCGATGAACCGACAACCGCTGGGGAAAATAGGTTCTCGAGTGGCGACCATGTATCGGACGACGCAGTGTAGGACGCTCCCCCATTAGGTCGACCGACGATCTGGTGAAAGTTGCTGGGCGTTGTTGGATGCGGGCGGCACAGGACCGCACTTTTTGGCGTAACATAAGGGAGGCCTACGTCGAACAGTGGACGGCGATAGGCTGAAATGATGATAATGATGAATGATGAACTAGCAAGAAAGGGGGGTGAATCAGTATTCATACTTCATCATCACACGGAGAAATACCGTTTTCATTGTAATATTAATATTTTTTTTTATAATATTTTTAATGCTTTAAAACTAAGCCTTCAGTCATATGCTTTAATGAAACACCTGTGATCAAAGATTCCGAAGCTTCATTATGACGATATGACACTGCCATAAATCAATAGTCCAATAAAATTTATAAATATCTTTACACACGTGCAAAAAGTAAACTATTTTAATCAAAAATTGCCTCTATAAGTTTGTTCGATCAGAACAAGTTACAAAAACGTGTATAATCGTTTTGTTCGTTGAAATGATTGGCTATTTCTAGTCGCGATCAAATCTAGGTGATTATTGTTTTTCTACGTCTGTTACAGATATACTATAGATAAATAAAATTTATATTATTATTATATAGTTGAGAAGTTCGTTTGTATGTTTATTTCAACACGCTAATCCCAGGTACAATATAATTATAACATTTGTAAGATAGCTTGTTGTTTGAGATAGGTTGAGGCTAATATACAACGCTGTATACAAATATACAAATTACGAGTATACTACTGATCTTAAATATTAGCAAATGGGACAAATTTTATAAGCGTTTTTAACAAATCCTGTTGTCATAACAACTAATAAAATAACAAATTCCCATGAGATTCTCAATGGTCTATATCTGTTATTCAGTTTCAGTCAATAGTCTACGTCTATAAATATAGCGATTGCGACGAGGAGGATTAGGTCGACCGACGTCCTCCCCGAGGGGGGGACGTCGGTCGATGGGAGGGTACCCCATGTAGGGGGTATTCCGTCGGGCCGACCACTGACGTCAAGTAACCCTGCTCCGGTGGTCGGCCTAACGACGAAGGCGACATGCATCGTGGGTGGGTTGCGGGTGTTGTGTGCTTACGCACCTCTGTCGCCCCGGACGAAGTGGTGCGAGGAGCCGACCGGAAAAAACGTCTATAAATAAAAACCACATTTAGCTGGCGCAATTAACCGCATTGGTGTTATAAGTTTTCCGAGAGAGTTCTTAGCGATCCCTCTGGATCATCAAGAGAATGCTAATTTTACTCCTTCCACAGAGAAGCAATAAGTAAATAGAACATTATATTATCAGCCCGTTACCCTAACAAAAGATTTAAAAATAGCGAGATAAGTATTTTGTCATTTCGTTACCATCCTGACCGTTTTTAACAGGACAGCGTCGTTTTCAGACTGTCCCGTTGTCCCCAACAATAACAAATTGTCTCGTTTTTACAAACTGATTAAACGATTATTACTATTTTTTAGGTTATAATTTCAAATTTTTATCTATTTTTGCAACAGACGTGTTCGATTTACTTTTGATATGTCCTTGTTTTTTTAGTTTTCAAGCTCATGTTTTGCCTATTTATGCAAGTGTCTCATTCTATCACAAAAAAATAATAACCACGTTCTGCCTCCCGTTTTGAATCTATGAGGTGTAATAGGATAGTATAAAACTCATTCAACGGAACAACGGCATGTACTAGCCTGTACATGCTAACTTATAGAGATAAAGATCTATCTAGATCCTACGCAGTATAGTAACAAGATGCCGGATGTCAATTCTTGTAATAGAAAAACCAATTACTTGTGCCTATGTTATGAATGTTGTAAATTGTTTTTCTTTTTTTCTTCCATCCTTTTACTCTCCATATAAAGTCTCTATATGTCCGTATGGTGACCGACTAAAAATACAATTGACTACCCTATTTATTACTTGTAAGTGTCATAAAAGATATTAAAGTGACATAATGTCCAGAGAACACATAATTGTACTTTAACTCGGAATAGAACCTTATATTTTTCGTATTATTTATAACAGTATGATTATAGTAGGTATATTTATCTTCTACTGTAGAGGAGGTTCGAAGTAGTGGGAGGTATTTGAGCTGAAATAATACACTCTCTACTTTTACTGTTAGAAAAAGACACTTTCACTATGGAACGGATAGAGATTTTAAGTTTTGGACAAAAAAATTGACCGCGTGGGAAAAAATATGCATATATTTCCTTGTACACATTTTCTTTTAAAGTCTTTTTGAATTTTATGTTCTCGCGTTATACAGACTAATCTAATGATGATTAATGAAAATCGGTAGAGCAGTTGAGAACGGGTGGCCATAGGAACAGACAAACAAATAACTCTCTTTTTAACCGATTTTAAAAAACGAGGAGGTTCTCAATTGGACTACTTTTTTTGAAGTTTGTTACCACAGGACTGGGTGGACCGATTTTGATGATTCTTGTTTTATTTAAAAGCTGGTCCCTTGTGGTCCAGTTCTGACAATAGCATCCATGAGAAAACGGTTGCAGTGGTTTTCTTTTTATTTAGAATCTATTATTGGGTTGCGTCACAAACGTGTAAAATGTTTCAGAACTTCAAATTATCTAAACCGGTTTGTAAGTAGTATTTAATGTATAATTTGACCTGTAAATTACAGAGTCGACCTGTCTCCACCCATTTAAGGTGCTACAACTAAAACAATTTTATTTACAAGATACATATATACTTTCCTCAACACTAAGAACAGTTGTATGATTCTTAATAACTATAATTAGTGTGTCTTCAAGTTGCAAGAGAGCAAGTTATGCCTCGTTAAAACTTGTCAACTTAGTATGATCATTATTTAATAACTAAGATAGCGGTCTGCAAATTGGTAGTAAAACATAATAAGTATTTAGTGAGGAGTTCTCTTTAGAAATCTAACATCTTAATTGTTATAATGGAATGTATACTGGCGAATAATATTGTTTGCTGCGAAAGAATTTATGCATCCATCACGTGCACTTTTGGCGAAAGACCTCGCCGTTTAATAAAAGTTTGGTGTTATAATTTTTGCCATACGAGTGAGGCCAACCATACTTCTGGTTATTGTGTTTTTTTGCGAGTCCTTTAGTAATATAAGAGGTGGTGAATATTTTATTGTTTATTTCAGACTCCGATTAATTAATTTAGAAATTGAAATTACTTCTAATTTCAATTTCTAAATTGAAGTGATTGTAAAAAGCCGGTTCCTCGTCTATAAATAAATAAGTCTGGTATTTCTTTTTTAGAGAACATACACCTAATCATAAACATAATTATTATACCTTATAAGTATACTTCCCACTGTTGGGCTCGAGAATCCTTCACAATGTGAGAGAAATTAACCTACAACATGCTGGTGAGACGGATTAGTACAGGCTTTTATTTCGAGTTTTCCTCCTCTTGCATAATTATTGTATGTATATTATAATTTCGTAGTTGTTTTTTAAGACACCCACGGACAAGAGTGGTTAACTGTATTCCTACTCCCTCACCGCACGAACACAAACTCATACTAATTATAATGTGTAGAAATGCGTATTCAATTCAATTGCATTTATTGTTTGCGAACACAAACTCATACTAATTATAATGTGTAGAAATGCGTATTCAATTCAATTGCATTTATTGTTTGAAATAATTTCATTTTTGTTACTATTACGTTTCATTCAAAAAACTTATGTCGCCCTAAATTAATTGTTATAAAAATATTTACAGTATTACCCATAACAAAAAAAAAAAACAACGTACAATAAAAATAAAATTTCCACATATGTGTTTACGCTAACAAGCGAACAATAATGATTGCGTATTATTTTATGTCGCATTATTTCAACCATAAAAAAGTGTTTAGAACTTCATTAATAAATTACATTTTAATTTATTAATGAATATATTTTTATTAAAAACTTAATAATAGATAATAAAATACTTAAAAAATAAATATAATAAATGCTTTTGACGTTTATGATAATTTAGGATAATTATATTTATAGAATTTTAGGCATTCTATTTAGTTATTGCCTAATATATTTATAGATTTATGCGTTTTTTCTGTGTGGTGATGGAATAAGAATACAAATCACCACTCCCTATCTTATCTGTGGATGTCGTAATAGACGACTAAGGGATATAGTAAGCATATAACATCTATGCAAGATAAGGAACACTCGAAACAAAACGCTATACCAACCTGTCTGACCAGCATGGTATAGTAATTTGTAAAGGAGGCCCGAGCCCAGCAGTGGGACGTTCATGAGCCGAGGTGATCATGATGCTTTTATATCGTAGTGTTGGTAGTCACAAAGTTACACATTTATTTTTCATTTTTCTAACTTCTAAAGTTACGCATTTATTTTAAATTTCTCGTGTAATTGCGGTATACACGGGTTACACGGGTATATCAATGATCTATGAACTATCCCCTATTTTCACATTGGAGTTATAAAGTCCTGATAAACTTATTATAAGTTATAATATCCAACGTGTAATTAAAGCATACTTTCGTAGGAAATTCATTCGGTAATAGCGACTCCGGATATAACGCCGAATTCGGGTATACCGACTTGTTTTTATGAACTATTCGGGACAGATTCCTAGTAATTCCTTGCGGGTGTTACGACTCAGTCGGCAAAGGCACAAAGTCTCATTCATAAGCTTTAACTATTAAGCTTTCTTATCCTTTGTTTATATTCGCAGATGGTCAAATGCTTTGTTTGTGTGTAGGGTTATCCTTTGTTTACATTCGCAGATGGTCAAATGCTTTGTTTGTGTGTAGCTTTACTTAGCATGTGTGCGAAGTTAAAATTATGAATTAGTTACGTAGCTATTTCCAGTGAGTGAACAGTGATTATTAAACTTGTGAAAATGACTCCTAGACGTACATTTACTGTTAAAGAAAAACTGATTTCGGATATAGAGACCTCCGGATATAGCGACGACATTAAAGTGGTCCCTCCGCCGTCGTTATAACCGAAATACACTGTATATATATTCAGAATCTCGGAAACGACTCCAACGATTTTCATGAAATTTAGCATACTTGAGGTTTCGGGGCCAAAAAGTCGATCTAGCTAGGCTTTCTTTATAGAAAATGTTGTTCTGTCGGTGTTTTAGCTAATCAATACAATGACATAAAATGTCAATAGAATGAGAATTCAAATTTCGCCATCACTCTTGAGAGTGACAATAGCTCAGTTGGAAAGTTGTCCAGTCGCATTCAAACAGCGTGAGATCGAATCTCGCTGTTATTATTATTCTCTTTTTGTAATTTTTGATATATTTTTTTTATTATTTCATAATTTTTATTTTTTATTAATATATATCTAAATAAGTTCGGCAAAAATTAAAAAAAAAAATATACCGTGCAGAGCTCGGTCAACCAGATATTCATTGTAATATGCAAATCGTTTTAGCAAAAATTTTATTACCGATCGCTGCCTGATACCAGCCTGCTTTGGGAATGTAATTATTGATCATACGCCATCAGATGCAGTTGACCAAGGTCGGTAAATAACTCTTAATCGTCTTTTACTGAGGAGAATTGCAAATATTGGTCCTATCAAAACATAAAAAATTCGTTCATAACATAGATCATCATCATCTCAGGAGTCCCAATGTTGGCTCGGGCCTTCTCTACAATAGCAAAGAAATTGACCTATTATACAATCAGGGTCACATGTGTTGGCATAGGATTTTATGTCGAGCTTTTCTTCTTTGCCATATATGTTATCTGCATACCATATCCCTTAGTTGTTTTTTACGCCAGCCACGGGTAAGAGGGGATGGTGAATTGTATTCTTACTGGATCACCTCAACAACTCGGCACATATACGTCCCACTGCTTGGCTCGAGCTTTCTACACAATAGGAGGGAAATTGACCTTACTATACCATGCTGATCAGACAGGTTGGTAAAGGGTTTTGTTTGGAGTGTCCCTTCTCTTGCATAGATGTTGTATGCGTATTATATCCCTTAGTCGTTTACGACATCCACTGTCACATATTGTCTCTGTGGTGACGGATTAAGAATACAATTCACCACTGCCTATCTTACTCCGTTACAACACGGAAAATTAGATATTAGTATAAAAACAAAACCGATCGATAAAATGCAATATAAAATCACTAATAGACGAATGAACTTTTTTCAATCAAGCGTTTATATTCAAACCCAAGCAATATTATTAACATATTTTATTAGCAATTAAAATGATTACGTAATGGCACCCATGACACACAAATATTTTGCCCTTGAACTGAACTACAAAGCTTGTATTCGTTTGATTGTTATGGGTTTGCAAATAAATAAAAAAAGTAACGAGTTGCCGCAAAAAACGTAATAGGCTTCTACTGTAGCTATATTTAAGTGTGTGAATATTTTTTATTTAAGGCATAAATTGCATTTCTATAATTCTGTTTTTAAATTATACTAGCATCCCGCCCTCGCTTCGCTTCGATTAAGGTCGCCTTAGACGCGTAGTTCCCGTTTCCGAAGGGAATACCGGGCAATATAGCTTATGTTACTCCCTAATATTATAGCTCCATTGGTGAAAGAGTTTTTGAAATCGGTCCAGTAGTTTCGGAGCCTATTCAATATAAACAAACAAATTTTTTCTCTTTATATTATTAGTGTAGATTTCTTGAGTGGTGACGGGATAAGAATAGTTTCTTCTTTTGACCGCGGGAGTAGTAAAAGTTGGTTCATTAGAGGAATAGCCAAAAATGATTTCTGGGTAATATATTACACTTTACTGCGATCGCTAATTTGCTGGTCATCGTGGCAATTATAGCCATAATCCCTCTAAAGGATATCTGTGTCATTTAAAATTATCTGGGGTAAACCTACATAGAAAAGTAGAAGGCGAAAGAAGTAATAATGAAATAATGACAATTCCGTATTCTACACTTTTTGATGTATAAAATTAAATTGACTGCACAGATGGCGTGATCGACGTGCCGACATCTCGTGCTTGAATGCTATGGGTTCGATTGCCATTCACGAAAACTCTTTGTATGATCTACAAAACATCGCTCTGGGTCGGGGTGTAATTTGTGCCCGTTCTTTGTATATTATACAGATCTTAACGAAAGAAGGAATTAATTTTAATGCAGGTCTTAAAAAAAATGGAAAAGCTACACCATTTTCAGAGGATATTCGCTACCGATCTTATACAACTTAAAGGGGGCGATTTAATTTAAATGTCAGAAAAAGTCATTGATAGCTAAATAATGTAAAAATAACGTAAATGTAGATTGCAACGGATGTAGTAAAAAGGGACTTTTTACCGGACATTACAAAGGACGTTACAAGAGTTTAAAAATAAATATTCATTAATAATACGATAAAGCGATTACTTAATATCAAAACCTTGTTAATTTTTAGAAAGCAGGAAGTGGATACGAAAGTATGTATCGATATTTTAATACTTTAAGGATAGCCGTTATTGTTCATTGCGAACCTGTAGTTACGAATTATATTAACGTGAAAACGTGAACTAATGATCTTCCGGGTCGTGACAGATTAAAACAGATTAATACTTAACCTATTATGTCTTAAAGGATAATTGAATATTAAATATTAGTTGATACTCAAAAACGGCGGCAATGCTGAACAGAAAATTAACAGTCAATCCTTATGGTAATAGAGTAAGAATACAATTCACTACTCCCTTCCCTGCCCATGGGTGTCGTAAAAGACAATTAAGGGGTATGATATGCAGATAACATCTATGAAAGAGAAGGCAATCTTGACATAAACAGCGGATAACTTATGCGGTATAGTAGATCAATTTCCCCTATCATTGTGGCGGAGGCTCGTACCAAAAAGTGGGAACCTATGTGGGTTGAGAATCTATGATGATAATTGAATCCTTTGAATAACATTTTCCTTTTATTGAGGCGTATAAATGGTTTAAATAGATACGGGTTATTCCATATAGAAAGCTCTTGTGCCATAGGGAATATTGTGGGAAAGGGAAGCCTGTTCTGAAATACAGGAACTAAAAACGTAGTTTCCGTTCTCGTTAGATTACGATGTATAAGGTATAGCTTATTATAATCGGTGAGAAAGTTTTTCATTGTTGAGAGAATTCTCGCGGTATAAACCGCATAGATTCAATTCCTGTTGGAATATGAGGATAAAATATTACCTATATTATTTGCTGATAATATAGATTTTTATTGGTCGATGAATTTCTTTTAGGCGTGAACGCACAGGATTAAAAACATTCGATTAAAATTAGAGTAAAAGAGGATATCTATGATATTGTACTTCAGTATGATACGTATGTTATTTTAAATATGAAGTTCACGATCATATAATATTTGATGTGTGCGTATCGGAAGTATAATAGGAACGTAAACGAAAGGTCGATCGGTTCAATTTGTATGCGTATCGCGTACGGTCAACTCGACCCATACAATCATACATAACACTATGAGGTCACACTATTGTTTGTTTTATACATTAACAGCTGTCATGTGATTTGTTAGCTTTCCGTGTGGTGATGGATTAAGAATACAATTCACCACCATCTGTCTTGCACGTGCGTATCTTAAAAGACGATTGAGGGATTCAATATGCATATATCTATGCAAGACAATGGGAACCTGAAGATCAGATCATATATTAACTTTTACTACTCATTATCATCATCATCACAACTCATATACGTCCCACTACTGGACTCAAAACTCTCCACATTGAGAGGGAAATCTATACCAATAAATAAAATTGGAGTGTCTGTTTGTAATGTCAAAATAATAGGCTTTTTTCATGCTCACAGGGTTATTTTCACGACACCTATGCCTAAAATTCAAATTAAAAATTTTTGTCTGTCTGTCTGTCTGCTTGTTCCGGGTAATCTTCAAAATGGCTGGACCGATTTCAAAAACTCTTTCACCAATGGAAAGCTATAATATCAGGGCCTAAACTAGGCTATATTTTATCCCGGTATTCCCACGGGAACGGGAACTACGCAGGGAAGATGACTGAAACCGAAGGGAAGCGAGGGCGGGTTGCTAGTTTACTTACTATAACACACTAGTGAGGCGAGTCGGTATAAGGTTTTATTTCGAGTTTTTCTTCTTTTGCCTATTGCTTATATGCACAAGATATCATTTAGTCGGGGGGCGCGGCTGGAGCACCTCCTCGTGGTGCTCCCTGGAAACGTCCATTTGGACGTCACGCGTCCATTTAGACGGCCAAGATTCCGGCAGGAGGGGGTCTCCGCGTGCGGCTCTGGTGGCAGAAGCGCACGGCGGATCTGACCTGGGGCCAATGGGGCGGATGTGCCTCATGGCACTCCGTCGCCAGGGACGGTGACGGGTCGGTCGCTCACGAGCGGCCAGACCCGGAAGGCCCAAACCGTAATCCTGAATAGGGGGGTCAGGACCGGGGGTCTTCGGACCGCGGGGAAGAAAACCCCTATAAAAAATCACCCCAATCTTAAGTTTGGCCACTCGGCGAGGAGATGTATGACTGGTGGGTTAAGAATCGCGCGAGCGTCCAGTCGCAATCATCGGTGCCGACCTGACGCTGCCGGCCATCGCTGGGGCGATGGTCGACAGCGTCGGGAATTGGGACGCGGTCGCAGCCTTCTGCGAGACAGTGATCTCGGGACGTCGGTCGATGGGAGGGTACCCCAAGTAGGGAGTATTCCGTTGGGCCGACCACTGACGACAAGTTAACTCTGCTCCGGTGGTCGGCCCAACGACGAAGGCGACGTGGTTTTCGGGTGGGTTGCGGGAGTTGCGTGCTTAAGCCCCTCTGTCGCCCCGGACGGAGTGGTGCGGAGGCGCGCCGACCGCAGCCCACCCACAAAAAAAAATAAAAAAAAGATATCATTTAGTCACCTTTTATGACACCCACGGGCAAGAGGGGTTTTGAATTTTATTCTTACTCCGTCACTACACTGAATACTTTTAGTACTAATTATATTCAAATAATAAGAATTAAATGAAGAAAATTACAGGGAACCTATTAACAGTGAACTTAAAAATAATAAATTGAGTATTCTACCAGTAATTGTTACGAGGTTATACAGTACTTGTCACGATACAAATTATTTTTCATTATCTTTTTAGGGTATCGCTTGTTCCATGCTTTGCTACCTTATTGTCAATAAGATTCTCTTTTATTTTAATTAAATAAGAATTAGTTTAGAATATATTAGAGAATGACTACTGAATAATGATAAAAGATACCATGAGGTAGTAATTGGCACAAGGGCAGAAATTACTGTGCTTCTGTACTTGAACCAATTGCTTATGAAAAGCCGTCGTAATATATTTTAAAACAAGTAAATTTTACATTAAGTACAGGTTATATTTTTTAAATAGTTATATGTAATTCAGATGTATATCGCGTAGGCGTAAGGTCCTATGACAGGACATCATTTGCGGGTGACCGGACCGGGGATTTAATTCGGCACCGCGGAGAGGTTAGCCTCGTGACGGCGATCGGCGTCCCGGGGGGACGTCAGCTGAACGATGAAGGCAACATGCTTTATTGATGGGTTACGAGGCCGCGCGCCGCCCCTCTGTCGCCCCGGACGGAGCCGGGCGGGAGGTGCGTTGACAAGACCCCACCCCTAAAAAAAAGGGCATCATTCACTGGTTGAGTAAATGGCAGAGTCATACCTATCTACTCGTTGAGCGTTCCAGTGGGGTAAAATACCTATGAATCTTGTACTTTATTCCATCCATCCATCAACCCGTAAACATTCACTGCTGCATGTGGGCTTCCCCATGAGACTGCTACTCAGAACGGGTTTCTGACACTTGCATGCAATGGCTTGAGTCCGTGGTATAGTGGAACTGCCGTGACTGGGGGCCTTTTTAATTGCATCAATATTGTTTTGGGGAATAATGCTATAATCGCCACGCTTGGCAGACAAATTCGCGAATACAGTAGGCGTGACAAGTTTCGCAGAAGATAAATAATTTTCATCTTATCTTCAGGGTCGTCAGCAGTGCATCCGCATCGATGATACTTTGTCCGATTGGTGCGATTTGACTTCTGGCGTCCCTCAAGGCGGTATACTTTCTCCTCTTCTCTTCTCTATCTTTATTAATCTTATAACCCTTGAACTTCAGTGTGCGTATCATTTGTATGCCGATGACCTACAACTGTACTCTCATGCCAGGTTAGACGATATGCAGTCAGCTATCACGAGTATCAACTCTGATCTATTAGCCATAAGCGCTTGGGCTGCAAGATTTGGTTTGGCAGTCAATGCAGAAAAGTGTCAATGTATTGTACTCGGCAGTCCGCGGATAATCAGCAAACTTGATCCCCGTGATTTGCCATCCATTGTCTATAACGGAACAGTGATCCCCTATAGTCAACACGTAAAGAATCTCGGTCTATTCCTAGACTAGACGATGGAGTGGCAAACGCAGATCACTACCATATCGAATAAAGTAACAGGAACGCTTCGCTCGCTATATCGCTTAAAAAACTTTCTTCCTGTGAAGACCAAGACAGCGCTGGTTCAAACCTTAATCCTTCTTATCATCGATTATGCTGATGTGTGCTACCTCGACCTGAATGCAGATCTGCTCAATAAACTGGATCGACTTTTCAACAATTGCATTCGATTCGTTTTTAACCTGCGTAAATTCGACCACGTATCCAGATTTCGATCTCGGCTTAATTGGCTACCGATAAGGCAAAGACGAAGCTTGCGAACTCTTTCTTTACTGTATTCTATTTTAAACTCTCCTAATGCTCCTCCCTACTTAAAACTTCACTTTCAACTTCTTTGCACTACTCACGACCGTAATCGTAACCGTTCCTCCAAAAATATTCTTCTTCACTGTCCTTCTCACTCCTCCAGTCTGGTACATTCTTCCTTTTAGATCCAGGCCATTCTTCTTTGGAATGCACTACCATTAGAGATCAAAATGGCCCCTAGTCGTGATAGTTTTAAGGCTATGGTTAAACGCCTATACCTAGGCCTTCTGACGGAATGAACTCATCATTGAGGAATCACCTCTGCTGTTTATAAAATTTATATGTATGTATATGTGTATGTATGTGTGGATGTATGTATTTATGTATGTATATATGTATATATATATATATATATATATATATATATATATATGTATTGTTTGCTTGTATTAGATATAAGATTATTTAGATTTGCCACATTTATATAACCAAATTTCAGAAATTATTGCTCACATTGCATTGCACCTGCCTAATTTATTTCTACTCCACCCTAGGTCGACTGGCAGAAAATGCCTAAGGCATTAAGTCCGCCTTGTACCTTTTTTTTGTGTGCAAAAGTTTTAACGAGCAAACAAGGGGTGACTACAATTGTATTCTTATTTCGTCGTTACAAGGGGAATTATGAAACGGCCCGTTTATCAACTGAATTGTGAAAGAGTAAGGTGTCGCCGTGTTTTCATCTGAGATGGTTGTGTTGAAAGTAGTTGGAACATTGTCCGTCAATAAAAATAAAGGAATTCGTACTTCGCAATACTCATAATCCAAGGTCTCCATAAGTGGCATAATGCCATAATCGTTACGCTTGATAGGTGGTAGGTATAGTGATCATAAATTTTTCAGGAGATTGTTGCCATCTATTCTCTTGATGATTTCTCAACCATTATTTTCCATTCTCATGAAATTATTTGGGATGGACGTAATATCTACTACATTTCCATTGTAAGTATTGCAAAAGTTATTCGTAGTTTTATGTACAGTTACCCATCTGACGTCAAACCTCCTTAGGCATTTAATTGTTAACTAGATGCCATCGGATGGAATGAAATCCTTACTAATATTATAAATGCGAAAGTAAGTTTCTTTGTTTGTTACGCTTTCACGCTTAAACCACCAAACCGATTTCAAAAATTCTTTCACCAATGGAAAGCTATAATATCAGGGAGTATCATAGGCTATATTTTATCCCGGTATTCCCACGGGAACGGGAACTACGGGGGTAAAACGACTGAAACCGAAGCGAAGCGTGGACGGGTTGCTAGTAATTAAATAAATCGATAAAGTATTCTTGTGAATGTTGTAACATTATGTGTAATACTAATAAAAATAAATCGTGGACCTTCATGCCTTCGAACCGGTATAAAGATCACTTGCAATTGGCGACATTAAATACATTTTATACTTTTAGATTTGCACTTACGGAAAATCCCAAAATGTTGTTTAACTAGTCCAGAGTATATCCAATAATTGCGAGCTAGAATTAGTTTGATATTTACTAAAAGGTTATATGATAATCTATTTATTTTAATGAATTCTGATTTTTACGCGAGTATTACACATTTGATAAAAAATCATTTTTACGGATTTTAGCGTGTGTCAAACATTTTTTAGTGTTCATGATCACAAGATAACCATACGAAACGTCGGCAAATCAAAATCAAATACAAACGCGATAAAATCCGTCAAAATAGTTTTAATTTTATTTTATAATTTGTTTGTTTTTTTAGTTTGCACGGTATGTGTTATTATTATTATTATTTTTTTACTGCATGTAATAAAGTAATAAAGAGAAGTTTGGATGAAATGTAACCCGATTAGAAAATACTTAAAAGTAAAAGTATCAAGACCTTCACATGTAAGGATAATTAAAACAAACTAAAACATTTGCCAAGTATGAATCGGATATGTGCAGCAGATAACAATACAACAAGAAAAGTAATACTCAAAACAAAAAAGGAACACAAACAAGTCATATGGACTGGCGATAGAAGTGAAAACTTAAAACTATGAATGAACAACTGTATTTTTTCTTGTTTTAACATCTATCGGCACAGATATAGTGACATTGACATAGCTAAAGATATAGTGTCAGCGTTAACACGTCACGATGTCGATGACCACTTACAAGAATTTACTTCCCATACAAACCTGCCTATAGAAGTAATTACTTTAAAAAGTATTTTACCTATTAAACCATGCTGATTAGACAGAATAGTCATAATAACCATACATCTTAACTAGGGATGCAAACGATACATCGATGTTTCTAAAACATCGATATTTTAATAAAAAAACATGGATGCTTGCCATCGATGTTCACTATTGTAAAACATCGATGTATCGATGTTATTTTAAACGATGTTTCGATATCGATGTTTTGCTTGCATGATTTAAAATGTATGGTATTTTAGCAGAGAATGCGTAACAGTTGAGATACTCTGTTTCTAAATAGCTAAAAATAAGCTCATCACATCACATAAATGTCGGCACTTTATGTAAAAGACATGCTTGCACGATATTGATTATAACTTATTACTCTTAGATTTAACTAAAAAAATAAACTCATCGCAATCCCGTAAGGAAAGTATCTGATAGTTTATAGATCTTTAAAAAACATCGATGTTTCGATACATCGATGTTTTTAGGGCGATGTTTGTTTTGAAACATCGATGTATCGATACATTGCTCTTGGTTTCGATGTTTGTAATCGTAATCGTAACTCAGGTGATTTTCTATCCCTTTGTGGAAGAGGGCTCGAGCGTAGTGGAACGTGTGTAACCGCTTATAAGCACAAGTAAAAATTACGTAATGAAAAAATAAATCACTTACTGTGGTTGTCACCCTTGTTATCACGAGCGCTTTCTTATCTCACAGTAATTTAGCGAATGAGGCCTCGATAGATATTATGAAAAGTTATGTAAAGTAAATAGCAAATAGGCAATTAACTGGCAAAACTAGCAAACAAGACGTCAATACTCTATGATAACCATACTTAAGTAAATTTGCGAGATAGCAAAATCGCTATTTATGGGTTGATATAATCGGCAAAGTCAATATACAGGTATATATTACAGCCTTCGCAATGAAGAAAGCTGTAAGCCGAGGTTTATCTATATTAGATATATAGAAATCCCCGAGTTATGATTACAATATGTAGTCAACCCTTATATATGCAGCAATTGTAGAAAAACTTTCCGTGTGGTGACGGAGTAAGAATACAATTCACCACCCCTACTCTTGCCCGTGGGTGTCGTAAAAGACGACTAAGGTATATAATATGTATATTACATCTATGCAAGAAGAAAAAAACTCGAAATAAAAACCTGAACCAACAAGTCTGCCCAGCGTGGTATAATAGGTCCTTTCCTTCTTATTGTGGAGGAGGTTTGCCTAGCAGTGGGGCTTATATGAGCTATTTCATTAAGAAAGAAAAAAACAGCTAAAAGTATTCCGCTGCTCACTTTTTTGGCTCTTAGCACCTATTGACTTCACGAAAGGCGTAGTTGAGATTTTGCTCTATCATGCCAATGTTATAGCCTCGTTTCTTACATAGGACCACATTTAGTATGATCCACAAATGTAAAATCCTCCTCAATACAAGGATTATTTCCTTAGTATTTGTAATTTAAAAAATCCTATTGACATCGCTAACATATTTGGGGATCCAATGTAAGATGCCTGGCATTAGAAGTCGGTACTTAGACAACTCAACGTATTATTGGGAACTAGGCAAGTTTACTGGTCACATACTCAGCTGTAAAAACAAAGAATACTACATATGCTCGATAAAGAATAGAATAAAGCACAGAGAGAAAGATTATAAAAAAATATATAGGTAAGATTATAAAAAAAAATTAAATCTATAGGAATCGTTAATCTTTCCAAGAAACGGGGACATCATCATAGATGCTTGATAAGCATTCTAAGTTTTAAGCCTCATTTATCCAGGTTACAAAAATCATATTCTAATGCTACTTGGAACAATAAATTTTGTAACAACTGTAGACTCGAAAGCCGACTTCAATACTCGCCTCTAAATGCTGTGATAATGTATTACTTGAATGCAATTAATATCATAAAGAATTTAAATATTTTAATATTGTTTTTAGTTAATATTTTGACATTATTATATTGATACACTGTTGACATCATCATCATCATCATCATTTCAGCCTATTGCCGTCCACTGCTGGACGTAGGCCTCCCTCATATTGCGCCACAATGTGCGGTCCTGTGCCGCCTGCATCCAGCGACGCCCAGCAACTTTCACTAGGTCGTCGGTCCACCTAGTGGGGGGGCGTCCTACACTGCGTCGTCCGATGCGTGGTCGCCACTCGAGAACCTTTCTTCCCCAGCGGTTGTCGGTTCGTCGAGCGATGTGGCCTGCCCACTGTTGACATTTAATGATAATTAACGACGGAGTTTTAAAATTTTAACTTAGAATGATGGCCCGATTAAAATTTGCATTTATTAGCATGCAAATTTTAAAAATACCGTACGTCATCAGGGTGCTAATGAATTAACTTACTCCATAATGTTTGTGTAACTATCGCTTAATTTTTTTTTTACTTGTGGCGACAAAGTAAAAACACCATTCCCCAATATTCACTAAGGGAAAAAATCCATATAATATCTGTGCAAAAGAAGGAAGAAGGTCGAACTCTATAACTACTTGTCTGATCAGCTTGGGAAGTATAGTAGGTCAATTGCCTTCTTATTTTGGAGGTAGCTCGAAGCCAGCAGTAAGATGTAATGATGACAATGATGACTTATTTTTTAGTGAATGTGCGATGACGAACTTAAAATACACTTTATTGCGAATACATTTATCACGATGATTATCACAATTAAACTTACCTGTAAACATGGAAAACTTAACGAACATCTATTAAAAAAAGACAATACCTTGGACAAATGAACATAATCCTTGCATTACGGAGGATTTAACAAACACATCAGTTAACGGACACAAATTACATTCAGACTCAGAAAAGTACTCTTAATCGTGCAAAGAATTCTCCTGGATGTGAATTGAACCTGCAACACATATTAAGTTGGTGTCTTAATCACTATGCCATCTCTGCAGTTCAGTATTTAGAATATAAATATTTTGAATTAGCCGTGTCCCTGTAGTTACGGAGTAAAAACCCAATTGTCACCGTCCCATACTTTTCCTAAGTAATTATAAAGTTGATTAAAAGATACAAACAAATAGCAGACTTTTTAATAAAATTTGTTCATCATCATGTGAACTCATGTACATCCCACTGTTAGGTTCGGGCGTCCTACACAATAGGAATTGATTTACTATGTTATGCTGGTCGGGTTAATATAGAATTTTATATCGAGTTTTCTTTCTCTTTCTCTCTATAGTGATGTTATCTGCATATCATATCTCTTAATTGGCTTATACGACACCCATGAGTAAAATAGGCTGGTGAATTGTATTCTTACTACGTAATGACATCGATTTACAATTAGATTGAAAAGTTTTAATCAATAACAGTTCTTTCACAAACATACAATTAGTGGAGACAAATTACACCCAGATTTGGCGGAATAAGCATTTATGAATCGCACAAAGAATAGTCATGCATGGGGATTGAACTACACATGGCGCGAGAGATCGGTTCTTAAACCACATCTATGCACATTCGTTTTATTAGATTAAAAGTTAGTACGCCGTGGTTCCTATTCGAAAGCCACTAAAGACAAGTATACATTATTTGGCCTGCCCAGATAGTGATAGGGAATAAAGGATTGTACGCCGCCTCTTCCGCTGTCACGAACAGTTTGGGCATTGTGAGATCGGATTTTCTATGATCTTTTATTATAAGAAGCAGATGTAGAAAATATTATCTGAAGTTTTTTGGCAACAACGTGAAAGCCTCATGTGGTGGTCTTGTATGATATTCAATATATTAATGCGTGTTAATTAGCGTGTTAATTTAATTTTACGTAATGTTATGAGGAAGAAGTGCTGAGGTGTGGTGAATATAACAAAACAGTGTGTTACATATGTTTTCGTATTCCATAAAAGCTCAGAAGTTACCAGTGTGGCCGTGGCTTCAACAGTGAAGGCGACGATTCAACTTATTGACGGACAATGACATTAAATGATGTAATAATTAACTTTTAAATAAAGACTTGACATAATGGTCTTAATTAACATGTCATTAAATTCTTTAAAAAGTATTACATTTTAGTATGTAAGTATATTCAATTGATATCAGTAAGATTGATAATTGATAAAACTTATAGATTTTGTTTTTTAGATGGTTATAGATTTTATTTTTATTGGGGAAATACCTGTTTACAACTTCTCATGTATTATTCAGTTCACTAGCGATAACGTGGTAGTGATCTAGTTGAATATACACTTTGAAGGGCATATATATATATATATATATATATATATATACCCTCTAAAGTGTCCTCAAGAAATTCTATCTAATTTTTTCTTAGATTATCTAGAACAGCGCCTTTTAGGCCAGATAAATAAACGCATACCTATATTTTTTTAAGGAAAAAGACATCGCTTGCTTGCACTAAGAAAATTATCCTTTATAAAAATAAGAATTAGAAGCAATAAGACCTTACAAACATTTAATTAATGAATTACATCCAGACTCAGAACAACAATTTGTGGATAGCACAAAGTGTTGTCCTGCGTGGGATTCGAACACGACACTGGCACAGTCGGTATGTTAACCATTACGCCATTTGTGCAGTCTTTTTTCTTTTTCTCTCATTAGACATTTTTTTAAAATCTAAAGTAAAATCCTCCCTCAAAAATAAATCCTTGTATCGTGGATATCTTAAGGACAATATAATTCACGGACATAAATTACATACATACTCAGAAGAATCATTTATTTATACATGGGGATTGCAACCACAACACTAAAGGTTGATATTTACACTCCGTCATCTGTGCAAGTGGTTTAGTTGTTTTTATCAACATTAATGTCATTGCTCCACTTTACGCATAAATATGCGTCACAGCGTATTACTTTATTATCTGATACTTTTTCTTCCTTCTTTAACTAGTCAGTTTTTTAACTAGGTCAGTGGCTAGTCAGCCACAGAATTGCCATATATTATGCAAACATGATATGCGTCTGCGTGGTGATGGAATAAGAATATAATTCCTCCTTTCTTTCCCTTGTCTGACATAAAAGTCGACGTAAGAGTATGACAAAAAGATAATGTCTATGTAAGAGAAAGAACATTCTTCAGTGCCTGAAAACAAAGATCTATGACCTGAAAGTGTTACCAGCGATGACGTACGCCACGGCGACGTGGTCCCTAAATATAGGCCTCATAACCAAGCTCAAAGTCGCTCAGCGTGCACTCAGGGTGGGCTATGCTCGCGATTCCTCTGCAAAATAGAATCCGAAATACGGAACTCCGCAAAAGAACGGGTGTAACCGACATGGCACGAATAATTAACACGTTGAAGTGGAAATGGGCACATCGCACGATGAACCAACAACCACTAGGGAGGAAAGGTTCGAGAACCTTTGGCGGCCGTGTATCGGACGACGCAATGAAGAACGCCCCCCACTAGGTGGACCGACAACCTGGTGAAAGTTGCTGGGCGTCGGTGGATATAGGCAGCACAGGACCGCACTTTGTGGCGTAACATGAGAGAGGCCTACGACCAACAGTGAACGGCGATAGGCTGAAATGATGATGATAATGATGAATAAAAAGAAAACTGGTAATAAAATCTTATAGCAACCTGTCTGATCAGGTCGAGATAGTAGATCAATTTCTCTCTCATTCTGGAGGAGGCTCAAAGCCCAGCAATTGGGCGTATATGAGATGAATGAATACGTTTTTGTTTTAAAGAAGATGTAAACAATAAACTATGGTATTAACGTGTGAATGATCATAGATAAAGTACTAACATGATATTATGTAGTGAATTAATATTTTTTATCGTAAAACTAGCAACTCGCCCTCGCTTCGCTTCGACTTTAGTCACCTTACCCGCGTAGTTCCCGTTCCCGTGGGAATACCGGGATAAAATATAGCCTATGTTATTCCCGGATATTATAGCTTTCCATTGGTGAAAGAATTTTTGAAATCGGTCCAGTAGTTTCGGAGCCTATTCGTTACAAACATACATACAAACCTTTTCTCTTTATAATATTAGTATAGACTAGCAACCCGCCCTTGCTTCGCTTCGGTTTTAGTCGTTTTAGCCGCGTAGTTCCCGTTCCCATGGGAATACCGGGATAAAATATAGCTTAGTTTACGCCCTGATATTATAGCTTTCCATTGGTGAAAGAATTTTTGAAATCGGTCCATTCGTTTTGAAGATTACCCGGAACAAACAGACAGACAGACGGATAAAAAAGTTTAAAGTGATTTTTAGGCATATGTATAGTCCAAATAACCGTGTGTGCATGAGAAAAGCCTATTATTTTGACATTACAAACAGACACTCCAATTTTATTTATTGGTATAGATACAAGCCGACGCGGCTAACAAAATATTTACAAGCAAAAATAATTATTAATCAAGGTTACAAATTGTAACATTGTTCTTTAAATGATAAAAATAGAAACAATTAAAAAAAATAACCTAATTAACTTTGTGCGTGAATCATAAGTAAATGGTAGGTACTTAAATATAATTATAGT
Organism: Lymantria dispar; assembly: GCA_032191425.1. Taxonomy (NCBI): domain Eukaryota; kingdom Metazoa; phylum Arthropoda; class Insecta; order Lepidoptera; family Erebidae; genus Lymantria; species Lymantria dispar. The sequence continues at coordinate 10,422,789 of CM063448.1, forward strand.
AGCCAGTAATAACACGCGTTAAATTTGATTATGGCTATCTAGTGTCCAGTTACCTATTATTCTACTTTTAATCACCTCTGTTAATATTAATCATCGTCTCCAATCATTTACTTCGCACTGCTAGACTCAAACCTCCTCCACAATATGAAGGAAATGGACCTTCAATGCCATGTTGGTTTTCCTTCTCTACAAATATTATTCACGCTGTTACAATTACTTTTACGGGATTCACGGGTAATATTTCGAATTGTATTCTTACTCCGTCACCATAAGGAAAGTTTATATTATTAAAACGGATGTACACATTAACAACTAGCAATCCGCCCTCGTCTCGCTTCGGTTTCAGTCATCTTACCCGCGTAGTTCTCGTTCCCGTGGGAATACCGGGATAAAATATAGCCTATGTTACTCCCTAATATTATAACTTTGCATTGGTGAAAGAATTTTTGAAATCGGTTGAGTGGTTTAAGCGTGAAAGCGTAACAAACCAACACACTTTCGCATTTATAATAATAGTAAGGATATGTGAGGATTGTACAACTTTTATTTTATGAATCAAATATCGAGATTTATGTTTCATAAACTGTATTTATAATCTAATAATCAGAATTGCCGTGTGGTGACGGAGTAAGAATACAATTTACCACTCCTATCTTGCCCGTGGATGTCGTGTTAAAGTCACAGCATACATATCAACTTGGAAAGGGATCGTCACCGTATTGCCTTTCGCGTCGCCGTCAACCAGGCGTCAACCTAACGTATGCACGTAACCAAAGCGTATCAGCAGCTCCTGTACGTCAACTCGGCTACGGCTAGGCGACACCGCGCTTACGGCTCGCCGACCGACCTGTTTCGCACCAGATGAGGGGACAGGGGCAAGGGTGGACGAAGAAACGTGAGCTCGTGTACGGAGAGACGTAAGCGCGGGGACGACGACCGTAAGCGCGGGAACTGCAAGTTGACCACGCACCGCATCGCGGTTCGGAGCCTGTTCCGAGCCGAGGCGATTACGTTACGATTCCGATTAGTGTGCGTTGCAGTATGGAGTTCATACAAACAATACTGAACGGCTCGAGGCGATACGGTGACGATCCCTTTCCGAGTTGATATGTGTGCTGTGACCTTTAGACGACTAAGGAATATAAAATACATATGACATCCGTGCAAGAGAAGGACAACTTGAAATAAAACCATATATCAACATGTTTCACTAGCATGGTATAGTAGGTCAATTTCCCTCCTATTAGGAAGGAGGCTCGAACCCAGTAGTGGGATGTCTATGAGCTGAAATGAATCAGAATGTATAGTAAAATGTTTTTCTTTAAATCATGGCTAGTATTTCTTGAGATTGAAGCATGCAAACAAACAGTTAATATTATAAAATTTACAGGCTTATGTAAGTTGTATAAACATATATACAAAATGTAGCTACAGGAAGATCAATCCTTTATCAACTTAATAAAAAATTGTAAATACAATCTCAACGCAATAAAAACACAATTTTAATTAATTTAAAACAGCAAACATAATTAGAATAATAAGATTATAAACGAAATCGTAAATTTGTTATGAACAAAATTTGTCCACCTGTGGAAATGCGCATTATATTTGCCCTTAGTATGCTAGTTACCTGTCTTGTACTAGCCATATTTTACTCCTAGATTAGCTGCTCTTAGCGGCATTAATGATTACTGATATAATCCTATTTGAGATAATCCATCCATATAATCCATAACTCATATTTATCGATTAAAAAGTTAGAGCAAAAAATCTTTGTAAAATATAGAAGATTTATTTGTTGCCTTCTGTGGTAGACCAGGAAGCAGGCTGGTTGTAATTGGTAACTGGCGCTTTTAGATCTCGTCCAAATTAAGGACGCAGCCAGGTCACTGACTATTCATATATTTGAATTTAGATGGTTTTAATATTCTTCTTAGCCTGTGTACGATACCCTATTAATCACCAGGTATAACACAGGAAAATAGCCCACATCATCATCATCTCTGTTCAAATACGTCCCACTACTGGGCGCGAAGCTCTTCCACAATAGGAGCGAAATTGATCTACTATACCACGCGGGTCAAACAGTTTGGTATAGGGTTTTATTCCTCTTGGTTCGAATTTATCTGCATTTGTCATCCCTTAGTGGTCTTTTAAGACACCCACGGGCAAGATAGAGTGTGATTATTTAGCCTAACATAGGTATAGTAATAAAATATGTCCCTTTGAAAGTAAGCAGATTTGTAGTCTCATATTACGGCAGCATATACGTCCCAAGCTCGAACCTCCTTGACCTAATATACTACGCTGGTCTCTTGAGTTATTACAGTGTTATTTAGAGTTTTAATTCTCTTGCATAGATGTTGTATGCTATAAGTCGTCTTTCACTACACTCACGTGCAAGAAAGGGGGTGGTGGTTGTATTCTTACTCCATCACCACACGAGAAATTTCCCATATATCATGCCAGTTTCGTCATCATCTCGTATCTGTCTTCTCATCACCAAAAAGAAAAGAACATAACAGACTATATTCTACTTCGTAATAAGACGGATAAGATTTTATGTAACACTCAAACAAATGTTTAACAATAAAAATAAATGAACGCAATAGTTTCATAAAACAAAATCTCTAAACCGTATCAAAGTAATCCTTGTTCTTAGCAATTTCTATGGTTGTCTGAGGCCTTCATGTTAGTGATTTAGTTGACAGTTCGCGTGCGATAACCGGCTACACTGATATGAATGATAAGTAAACAATAGAGATTCCATTGCAATGATAAGTCTAAATGTTTATCATGAACAAGTACTTGTAAACTGATTGCTGGTTTTATATATAACGATGTTTCATAATCATCATCTGATGATGATACTCGTATACATATGTCCCACTGTTGGGTTCGAGCCATCTCGTACAATAGAAAGGAAATTGATCTACTTATGCCAAGCTGGTCAGACGGATTGATATAAGATTTTATTGCAAGTTTTCTTTTGTCTTGCCTAGATATTAACTGCTATATCCATTAGTCATGTTCAACGACAATTATGGACCTGAAAAGTTTTCCCACGAATTGTATTCTTATTTCGTCACCATACCAGAAAATCTTTGTAATTGCTGTGGAAACCATGCTAGTCAGACGGGGTGGTACAGGGTGTCTGTTTCGAATTTGCCTGCTCTTGTGTAGATTTTGTATACATATTGTAATCCTTTAGGGGTATTTTACGACTAAGGGATATAATATGCACATAATATCTATGCAAGAGAAGACGAACTTAAAATAAAATCTTATACCAACTCGTCCGTAAGACCAGCGGGGTAGGTCGACCTGCATCTTGCTGAAAAATGAGCCCGAGTCCAGCAGTTGAACGTTGAAAAAAGGGCCTCAGACCAGCAATAGAACTACTATGAGCTGAGATGATTATAAGAATGAATTTAATTTGTAGTATTAATTTGCACAATTTTTTTTTAAGAAGACCACCAGTCGCGAGGAGGAAGGAACCACCCTCCTGCCACCATTGCGATTGCAACGAGGACGAGGCAGCGTGGACAGAACAGCGCCGTGAACTCTTCGCAATTATCGATACTTATTTGACATTGCTGTCCATAGCTATTACGATTTTCGACAGCAATTGGTATCGGGACGAGGTTTTTGGCGCCTTTTATGATACAATAGTCTCGCGTAAGGAGGCAGCGGATCGTGTGTGAGAGGATTTCCTCTACGGTGACATATTCTACCGCCAGCGACTTGGGAGGCGCAGGCATGAGTGCGCTTGACGCCACCCTGATGAGGCTGCAGGTGACCGCCTGAGAGCGTCGGGAAGAAAAAATACCCGAAAGTGTGTCCCGCCAGGCTCGCCACGTACGTCAAAGATTTGGTACTAGTGGCGGAGGAAGGGGAGTTAATATGGAGGGTTATAGGGCTACTTACGTCGCCCTGGATAGAGTGGACAGCGTGTGTCTTAACCACAGGGCGCCAAAAAAAGGAAGATGATTGTCGTTATGCAATTCACATTAGATTACAGGATTTAGTGGTAACCATATTTTGGTGATACATAAGTTCTACATTTCTATACTATTTGGCATTACGAGTTCAAACTAACTATAAATAAATGAGCAGAGAATCTATGACACACTTTAGATTTTTTGCAAAGCTTTTGAACTATCATTTTTTTTATTTTACCACCTACCACCTAGTCTATAGCATTCGTAGGTATTTGTATATATTTGTAGGTATTTGTATTGCCTAGCCACGGACACCAAGGATTCGGTACCAGTAGCCAGCCCAGTGGCGAAAGGAACGGTGAGTTTTGGGTCTGCGTGCTGCCTTTCGTCGCCCCGAACGGAAAGAACAGTATGTATCCAGATTATAGCCCGTCCAAAAGAAAAGGTATTATGTTTAACCAGATATTGTTGATATAGGTTGCTGTGGTTTACAATGACAAATGGTAATATTATGACGTCAAATGATTCACAGAATCCAAGATGTGAAAACGTGATCAATTTAACGTGATCTGCATTTATAATTTATAGATTTAAATATCGCTCATAAACCGGCTCATCGTATCACTTCACACTGTAGCAGGGTTCATCGATTTCAACCGAAAACGTTAACAACTGTACGACTTCAGAGATTATTTCGCTCATGTATGTATAGGATTTGGAATGAAGTACTGTTTCATGAGCGGTATGACATGTCCTTCTTTAAACTGACTTTAAAAAGAAACACTTTATTGTAAGGGCTCAGGTAGAAAGTCCTCAGCGCTCACCCATCAGTCTGGGTAAATTGTGATAGCAATAAGACGTATATGAGTTGAGATGATGATGAAGTCATCGTATAATGTGCGTATGTTGTACTTTCGTTTAATCCCTTCGGCTATTCATCATCCAGCTTTTATCCTAATCACTTGGAGTCGATTCATATGTATTTTTCTTCCATAGTAGATTCATATTCCAAAAGTTTTTGGCAATCGTTTTATGATTGGCTATCTGCCTAATTCTCCTTGGAAATGTAATTCTTGACCTGAAGGTATCAGATGATGACTCAGGCCGATGAAAAATTCTTAGTTGTCTTTTACGATACCCACAAGCAATTCGAGAATTGGTAATATTCGTAGTCCCTACTACATAGCTTGAATATGTAAAGTGTAATATGTAACACAGCTTCGGCTAAACATTCCTGAGGCTATAATTAAAAAAAAAATGCAAAACATTTAACAGAAAATAATCGAAATAAGAATCTATAAAACTACTAGCTGACTCAACAGACGTTATTCTCTTCAAATTTTAAAACAAAGGAAATCGCAGTGCCACATACCGATTCCAATTATATATTAATATAAATCATTCTCATATGCATCGGTACAGCCACAAAAAAATCATCAAAATCTGACCAACCTTTTAGAAGGAGCTCAATTACAAACATACGAATAGAAGATTTATATTTATAAAAGTTTACTTCCAAAGATTTATATTACCCATGAGCTACATAATAAAATCTGTAGAGGTATATTGGATTAGGTAATAATGTGTGATGAATTATTTATTAACCATTCAAAATATCACGTGCTAAACGTTAATATAAACCGTTTAGCATTGAAGTTTAAATTCTAGTCCGACCGCTAAAAGAATACGTTTTACAATATATGCCGACATCACCATAATTCGGCTCTTATCCTAATTACTTAGAGTCAAATCAATATACAGGTACTCTTCTTTCATCCTTACTAATATTATAAATGCAAAAGTAAGCTTATTTGTTTGTTACGCTTTCACGCTTAAACCACCGAACCGATTTCAAAACTTCTTTCACCAATGGAAAGCTATAATATCACCCTTGATAACACCCTTGTAACAAAGGCTCCATTTTAGCCCAGTATTCCTACGGGCACGGGAACTATACGGGTAAGGCGACTGAAACAGAAGTGAAGTGAGGGCGGGTTGTTAGTAATACATAGAGTAAAAATTTTTGGTAATAGTTCCTTGGACTGAAAAGTCCGTTACTGGTTAAAGAGGCTGACCGCGTAAAGGCGACGCTCTTATGGTACCCAGGGAGGGTATGCGTGTGTATGGCATAGTATACGACACTCACTGACAAAATACGGGGTACTAAATTGTATTCTTACCTCGTCATCAGACCTTTACCTAACCGTGGTAATTGTAAAACTCGACTATATGTCTTATTAGCTCTTGAGAAAAGTATCAATCTCACTGTATCCGCCAATCCTCCTATTAAGCTCGAAAATTCCATCCATCCATCAGTTTACAGACGTCCACTGCTGGACATAGGCCTCCCCACGAGAGTGCCACTCGGAACGGTCGTGCGCCACTTGCATCCAAAGGTTCCCTGCGACTTTGAGAATGTCGTCCATCCACCTAGTGGGGGGTCGTCCTACTCTGCGCCGTCTGATTCGTGGTCGCCACTCAAGAACCTTTATTCCCCAACGGTTATCGGTTCGACGAGCGATGTGGCCTGCCCATTGCCATTTCAACGTGCTAATTCTACGGTCTATGTCAGTTACACCCGTTCTTCTACGAATTTCCGTTCCTGATTTTATCACGTAGAGAAATACCGAGCATAGCCCTCTCCATAGCATTAGACTTTGAGCTTTTTTATGAGGCCGACATTTAGAGACCACGATTCAGTGTCATAAGTAATCGCTCGACAATTACTACTATTGTGTTCTTAATCCATCACCACGTGGGTAGGTAGTACTTTTTTTTTAAAGAAACATGAAAAAGCCTCCTTAGCATGACATGGCAATAGCATAAACATAAACATCATTCTATTAAGAATTCATTATACATATTTACATAGGCATAAAATCGGCTTTGAGAACTTTTTGTGAAGCTTAGTCAATTTAAACGTAATAGAAGACGTGAGGCTTGTGCAATAAAGTAGCAAGAATATATTTTATTTTATTTGGGAAAACAAACTATATTATATTATATTTCAGCTTTTTTTTTTTTGTGGGTGGGTCGCGGGCGGCGCGCCTCCCCATCACTCCGTCCGGGGCGACAGAGGGGCTTCAGCACGCAACTCCCGCGACCCACCCGAAAACCACGTCGCCTTCGTCGTTGGGCCGACCACTGGAGCAGCGTTAACTTGTCGTCAGTGGTCGGCCCGACGGAATACCCCTAATTGGGGTACCCTCCCATCGACCGATGTCCCCCCCTCGGGGAGGACGTCGGTCTTTCCTCACGCGGTCGGCCTCTCGGCGGGTGACGGACTAATCCCGGTCACGTCACCCGCATTATATTTCAGCTTAATATGTACACTTCTTAGCAATATAAATAATTGTAATAACAATAACATACATAAAATATAATAACGATATTTTATTCCAGCTGTTCCAGTTGTTTCGTTTGCATGGATTAAATATTGTTATAGCTTATATTTGACAAATGAGCAAGCAGGACACCTGATGGGTTTTGCAATGCTCGTGTTAGAGCCTGGTCGCTGCCTACCCTAAATAAAGTGCTTTGTCTAATGAAAGATCTGTCTTAGCGCTCGGAAAACAGCAATAATTAGTTCGTAGTAGACGTATTTATGTTATTTGTTTAAACACCCTTGTCATGCCGTGGCATTTACACCTTAATTAACCCTAATAAAATCCATAAAACATCAATTACAACTTTTGTTATCTTAGCAGTTATCATGACAACGGTGTGCGTGTGATGCTTGATGGATGCGTGTGATGATTGTTATTAAATTGCGCCCAGTTTACAGCTATTTGTGGAGAAAATTTGCTCTTATTTGTCGCACTTATTATGTATGATGTTCACAATAAATAGGTTCTAATTTTTTTTTTATAAATTCGTTGATGCCGTTTGAGATTAGATTCAAACAAACAAACCCTTCAACTTCAACTTTGCAATAGTACCTACATAGGTTACAGTCACGTGGTTTAATTAATGAATAGATTTAGGAACAGGAACTTATAATAATATTTTTGTTAATCTAATGATGTAATAAAAATAATAATTTATTGCCCACTACATTGACCTATAAATGTCAGTAGAACAAAATATGTTTAGGTAGGTAAGTTAGTAAAACCGGTCGTATCATTTCAAGGGATAAAGGGAATCTAAGATCACTTGTGTTGCCCCAATTGTCCATATTCCCTTTCGTGGGACGCCTATGTACTATGTAGTAGTCGTCGTGACGTCAATAGGTTGATGATAAGGAATTTAAAAAAAAAGATAGTACCTAAGCGTCGTGAAGACACTAGATATCATCATCATCATTTCAGCTCATATACGTCCCACTGTTGGGCTCGAGCCTCCTCCACAATAGGAGAGAAATTCACCATGCTCGTCAGACAGGTTGGTATAGGATTTTATTTCGAATATTCCTTCTCTTGCATAGATGTAATATGCGCAATATATCCCTTAATCGTCTTTTACGACATCCACGGGAAAGATAGGGAGTGGTGAATTGTATTCTTACTCCGCCATTACACGAACGCTTGATATACCAAGATGAAATTTTACATTACAGGAAAACATTGTTTTTTTTTAAATATTGGCGATAATGGCCAACGAGCAAGCAGCACACCTGATGGTAAGCGATACTGAACTGTGCAGTACCAGCGGCATAGCTAAGTCACTGCCTACCATGAAGAAAGTGCTCTTCTTAAACCTCGATTAAAGAAGTACATGTCATAGCGCTCGGGATATACAGCACCAGGTAGTTTATTCCAGATCCCGTATGTACGTGGACGATAAGATCTCTGGAATTGTACAGTTGAAGACGTTACTCAATAACCTTTGAATCGCACAGATTGTGTTTATTATTAATTTCAACATTATCTTTATTTCAGCTCATATATGTCCCACTGTTGGGCTCGAGCCTCCTTCACAATAGAAAGAAAATTGATCTACAACCACGTTACTCATACGTATTGGCATAGGGTTTTATTTTCATTTTTCCTTCTCTTGCTTGTTATATGCATATTGCCCGTGGGTGTTCACACCCTCGGGCATGAGATGGGGTAGTGAATTGTACCTATTCTTACTCCGTCGCCGCACGGAAATTTTATTATGAAAGCGAAAATAGCGTATATTTAACTCTTCTTCTACACTGCTCACACTCTAATCAACATATTGTTTAACCTTATCACTTTTTCTCACATAATACGGCTGCAGACCACCATTTCAAAACCTTCCCATGACAACTTTATTATTTACCTACCGATTACCTAACACTTAACCTAGTCGAAAAAATCCTATTTAATATTAGACATCTGAATATAAGGTTTATAGAAAAGGACCTAGGTTTATTTATCATATATCCAGAAAAAATTGTCCTCCTTCATATCCCTATGAAATTAATGACGAAATACACATAACTTTATTGCTTACTAGCTTCTGCCCGCGACTTCGTCCGCGGAAAATTTCTTGTTTTAACATAAGATTACACTCGATTGATATTACTGTATTTAATTTTATTAGTAAAATATTTTTTGGAATCAGATCAGTAACTTAAAAGATTACCGAAGTTCTATTTTCTGCTCAAGGTAACTTAACCCTTAGTTGCCTTTTACTTATTTTATTTATTTGTTTAAGTTAGGTATCTATTTAATTTAAAGCTTCTCTATATACAATGTTTGAGGTTGTTTTATTTTCCGGTAACAGAATAATCTGCCTTTCGGATGATCCCACTCTTGATAGACCAACATATAATTGCCCATGGGAAAAACATTCTTTTCGTAGGTCAATGCCAACCAAAGAGAATGTTTGTCCCTGGGACTTATTAATAGTCAGGGCAAATGATGTTTTTATTGGAAACTGGAGTCGTTTAAACGGTATGGGTAGGTCCGTCGGAATCATTGGAATTCTTGGGATGTGCGCCAACTGGCCAGCTCCTGGGCCGATGAGAATGGTCGCCACAATTAGGTTGTCTTTTAAATCTTTTATTAGTAGCCTTGTGCCATTGCACAGGTTAGGTGGGCTTAAATTTCTTAAAAGCATGATAGGTGTCCCGGATTTCAACAGCAGTTCGTGAGGTGGCAGACCAGATGGTTTAAGGGAATTTAAAAATTCCTGCGGATAGTGGACTGCATCCTCGATATTACACACTGTATCAATTGACTTGTAGATTTTACCATGGCCGGGAACTTTTTGTAAAATTAGATTATTGATTTCATTGACTGTATCGTTCCTTGGTGAGACGATAGCCCTTGAACAATGCCAATGAATGTCTCTATCTAGTAAATATTCGAGGTCAGGATATACTGCATCTATAAGATGCTGTAGACTGTGAACTATACGACCCAGAGTCTCATTTATAACGATTTCCGCAGAGTTAGAGTCCAAGGTTCGAGAAGAAAAAGACCCTTCTCCAATTTTGAGCAGCTGTTGTGGAAAATCGTTATCCATATTTCCAATAACGTGGACTCTCATGTTCGTACGTAAATTCAAAGTTTGGACTATACTCCATAGGGGCGATGATTTTAGACATGCCTTTATGATATCCGCACGTGTACCTCTTGTGACGACGGGAAGTGTCTGACGAAAGTCACCTGCAAACACAAAAGTGACACCACCCATGACAGCGACTGAGTTTCTCAAGTCCTTAAGTGTTCGATCCACTGCTTCAACATGAGCTCTATGACTCATGGTACATTCGTCCCACATTATCAACGACGTATTCTGTAACAATTGACCAATGGGCCCATTTTTGCGTATCGAACATACCGACTGTTGCTCCAATGAAACTGTCAATGGGAGTTTGAAGGTAGAGTGAGCAGTTTTACCGTCACTCAATAAAGTAGCCGCAATCCCAGAAGAAGCCACTGCCAAAGCTATTTTTCCGGATTGCCTAACATGTGCTAATATTAAATTAGCGAGGAATGTTTTCCCTGTGCCTCCTGGGGCGTCTAAAAAAAAAATTTTTCCTTTATTATTCGTTACGCTATCAATAATTTCATCAAAAGCCTGTTTTTGGTCTGTGACTAATTTAGGCAAATTTTCATTTACAAAAGTAGCTAATTCACTGATGTTGTGCGGATGTACCAACATTGTATCTATTGCATCATTTACAGGGCGAACTGGAGACGGTAATCCAAAGTCACTCAATGTTTTATCATTCAATGCTAAAAGTTTGTTTTCAATTTGTATTAAACCTTCATTGTACATAACATCATTAAAAGGCATGGTAAAGTCCTGATTTTGTTGTCGATTTCTATGTCTGATATCTTCACAAAAATTGTCCTTGAAGATATCCCATAGTTTTAACGGTTCAGATGGCTGACAAAATAGCAGTATCACCACAAATAACTCCCTAAGTTTCAATGAACATTCCGACATCGAAGCTTCTCTTAATGTCTTCTCCCAGTGATCATCATTTTCCAGCAAACCTCTGTCCCGGCAAGCCGCTTGATACGTCTCCTTGACCACTCCATTTATAGTTTTCAAATCTTTGAATGATGTGGGACCGCGTACGTGGTGCAATAAAATTCTTAGATAAAAGCATTCTGATTGTGACGGATGTACACCGTACACTCTTCCCAAAGCTTCATCTCTTTTTATTTCTGGATGCCCATCGACGTCTTGACCGCGCCTTCGTCTTGAAAATTTGTTATTAGCCCACGTATAATAGTGTGGAACTTCGTGGTACAACAGCGTTTTTGCAAATTCGTCGGTATTGCAGAGTTCAAAAAACGCTAATAGAGTGGTTTTGCGCGGATTTTGGGCAACTTGTCGCGCAGTTCCTGGTGTGAAAAACACCCTTTGCCCGTTTTCTAAGTGCACGGCCAAATGCACGACCGTGGGATGTCGGTCGTGGATCGGAAATTCGAGTATTCGCCAGACGGCTTCCGATGTACTTATATATCGCCCATTTAAATAATTTTCCACCTCATCATGCGGATTTCTAACGCTGAACGTGGCTTGATCGGAACCTTTATTTATATATTTACATATATATTTTATAGCCTGAACTGAATGGCAGTATTCGACGTTAATGTGGGCGTTAAATGACCTGCACAACATTGGAGAGTATGGTACAATCCATCTGTTATCTATTGTAATCGGCCTCCCTCTGATGTTTACAACTGCGACTTGACCACCATTTTCAGCATTACGACGACGATATACAGGATAACCATCCTCGCCTGTCTGAGTATCGGTGACGAATCGCCGAGGATATTTCTTTGAACATATACCGTTCTTCATACACGGTGATGATAAATTGTGCTCCCCACAAGGTCCATGGATCATGTTTTTGGTGATAATATCGAATAATATTGGGTCATCATCTTTGTTTGGTAGTTCAGCAACTATTATACTGTCTATTTCATCTGGTTGTATTTTTTGTGCAAACCAAAACAGCATATGACAGTGTGGTAGTCCGCGTTTTTGCCATTCAACACTAAGCATATGGCATTTGACTTTGCCGAATACCTCGTCTTTAGTGAACGACTTGATCATTTTCTTCATCTTTAAATGAAAAACCCTAGCAATAATGTCATGACGGTCGAAAGAACGTTGGCCAGCAAATAGCTCTTTCTTAATTTCTGGCCACTCCGGATTGCAAGTGAACGTCACAAATAAATCGGGTCTTCCATAGTTGCGTACATACGTCATTGCATCTTGGGTTTTTTCATGCATGTAACGCGGAGAGCCGGTGAAAGATGAAGGCAAGATGACATGTTGGCCAATATTTGCAGCGTTGACATTAGCATCCTGATTTATAGCGTCTCTTAAATGGATATAGTCATCAGCTCTCAGTTGTTGTTGATTGCGACTTATGTAACTTAGTCTCTCTGTTATCATTTTAGCCATCATGTCAACACAGTATTGACTAAACAAATCCCGATAATAATGAAGGGGATTAAAACTGTTGGCCCTGGTCATCAATCTATACATATAAAATTGCATACACGAAACTGTTTTATTTCGCGCTGAATTTTGTAGAGGGATAGTCAAATAATAACCATCTTCACCGTTAACAAACATCAAAGGGTATTGTAAGGGATCGTAAGCTCTGTGTAATTCAGAAACTCTTTTCAGTTGACCATCTTTGCAATGAAGGACTATATCTCTAGGTCCCTTATCTTCGTCCACCAATAATACTGCAACTTCGTTTGCTGTAGGTGAATTGTATCTTCCACGATGTTGATTTTGTGGAGTGCGGTCAGCGTGAATGATTAATTTTAAGTTTTCAGATGAAGAGTTATGTTCTAAATTGTATTTGAAACTGCGAATATAAATGTTATGACTATTTAACGACGTCTGTAAATCATTGATTAAATCGATATTTAGGTTAGGAGCAATATTAGACCGCAACGAAAGTTGGTCGGCATCAGAAATGAAATAAATTTGTAGAAACTGCGGGCTTTGCCCTGGCGAAGGGAGTAGACTACCAATTAAGTGATAAACTTGCCCTTCTACTTTAAATGTAGGCATAAAGTTTCCTTCGCGAATTTCTTTAGCACCGAATGACGTCATTTGGAAGAGTGTATTATACTTTCGTATGTTTTTTAAAAAATGCGCAGATAATAGATGATTGCCCAGTAATAGATCTTTTATTGGTTGTGGTGGTGCCTGGATATCAGGAAGAACCACTTTTCCTGCAGCACAACACATACCATTTGGTTCATCGCTCCATTTATTTGCAAAACACTTAGGACATGTTTTATTCATTTCGCCTATTTTCACAGTGTTTTGCTGAGCATAATCTATATTGGCATCGTAATTGAAGGCTGATCTATTTCCTTGGGCTATATTCCGATTACGCGCTCTGACTGTAGCTGCTCGCTGTCTTTCTGTTGCTAGGCGCTGCGAGCGCTCAGTGCTAGTCTCCCTATCCCTTGTCTCACAGACATGCTGCCTTAACTCAGATAGACGGTGCGCACGTTCAGCGCTAGTTTCTCGAGCACGGGCCCGCGTCGTCCTCACATTTTGGCTTGCGAGGCGCTGTGAGCGCTCGGAGCTAGATTCTCTAGCGCGTGCTTGCGAAATATATTCTCTATTTCTCGAGAGGCGTTGCTCATTTTCAGGGGCAGATTCTTCCGTACGGCGTACTCGAGCGGCTCTTGTCTGTGATGTCTGCCGAGACAGTTGAGATTTCCTTTTAGGCATGCTCTCAACAAACCACGCACAGACTTGAAAACAATTATGAACAAAGGGAGAGCGACTCGAACACCGTCCGCCTTTACAAAACAAAACAATCGTAATATCGAATAACTCGTGTCGATTATTACGATAGAACGAAGTACGAAACTACGAACATACAAAACAAACGTACAACGAAATTACGATATTTTCGATTATGAGGTATCTATCAACAACAACAACCATGCGAACGAAACAACCGAAACCAATAACCAACTGACATGTAATTTTTAGAACTCCAACTAACGACAACGTGGGCATAATAATTCGAGAGGGTCATCAATCCACGGAAAGTCTTAACACCGCGATTCAGAAAAATGACGTCATTGCAGAACGCCATCTATGGGCAAATAGGTAAAACGTCTGCACAATGAAAGTTATGCTAGGGTCATTTTGCGTTTTAGTAATTTTATATTATCTCCGAAACTGTATGACCAATTGATATACTGTAAATGGCAAATCTTATCTGTATGATGTTCCTGTGATACTGAAATAATTTATTGTCATAAGAATTAATATTTTGTTGCTCAAATAATCAACCAAACGTAACAATGCCGAAAAAAAAATTTTTTAATGCAATAATAGAAGTATAAAAGATAAAATATAAAAGATAGAGATATGGTATCGCTGACTTTTTTGTAGAAATAATTAAGATGAACCAGGTAGCCATACATTCTTTTTAATTTTAAGCAACTGTTTAGGCAGCGCACGCAAATAATTCTGTTTTACGAGGTATTTTTTTCCGACTTGCCAGACAAAAGTTGTGATAGCTCGGTTAATATACATGTTATAGAAACAATTTATAGCCTATAGCACTCAGGAATAATGTAGCTTTCTGCCAGTTAAAATAAAATTAGAATTAGATTATGAGTTCCAGAGATTACCCCCTGCATACAAACTTACAAATTTTACCTCTTTATAATATTAGTATAGATAAAGGCGTTACCATCGCCTATTTAATTTTACACCAAACAAAATGTCATTCGTGCTCAAGATGTAGGTATATTTGTACCCCATCGACATTTCCCTGCCGTCTGGAAAGGTGACTCACCTCGTTAACCGTGTACACTACAGGGTATTGATATAAATATAATGCATCCATGTTGAATAGAAAATGTAAATCTATACCTATATAAAGTATATGTAATATATTCTCTCAATCTATCGACTTATTTTTGGACTTAGGCTTTCCCAAGGAAAGTAATACACAATCGCCATTCTAAGTACGCTGGGTGGTGTTTGTAGTTGATGTAATAAATTTTCCACAAAATATTGTTGTCCAAACTCCTGATGATCTCTTAGCCGGCTTTTAAGACTCCCACAGGAAAATAAGGTGTGTTGACACATTGTATTTTTAACTTATGACTACACAGGTAGGTATATATTTTGTACTAGCAAACTGTCCTCGCTTCGCTTTGGTTTCAGACGTCTTACCCGCGTAGTTCCCGTGGGAATACCGGGATAAAATATAGGCTATGTTACTCCATGATATTAAAGTTTTCCATTGGTAAAAGAATTTTTGAAATCGGTTCGGCAGTTTCGGAGCCTATTCAATTCAAACAAACAAATCTTTCTTCTTTATAATATTAGTATAGATAAGTAAACATTTCCGTGTGGTGATGGAGTAAAAGGAAAGATTCACCACCCCTATCCTTGACGTGGATGTCGTAAAAGATGATTAATGGCTA
Source organism: Lymantria dispar (assembly GCA_032191425.1). Classification (NCBI taxonomy): domain Eukaryota; kingdom Metazoa; phylum Arthropoda; class Insecta; order Lepidoptera; family Erebidae; genus Lymantria; species Lymantria dispar. Next base: position 10,438,591 of record CM063448.1, read on the forward strand.
TGATATCCCTATACCATTTATGTAAGAAAAAGACCCATTATAGAGTCCAGCACAGTATCATAGGTCAATAGCATTCCTATCATTGATGAAGTTCGTACCCAGCATTGGAACGTATATGAGCTTAGATGACGATGAAATATTAAAAAGGCACTATGGTATGACTTAGCAATAGCAGCATCATGATGAAAAACGTTCTGTTAATGATTCAATTTAAGTATTTATACATATACATAGGCATAAAAGCGGCTTTGGGAACTTTTTGTTGAACTTAATCAATTTCAATAATGGAATACGCTGATATTATAAGTTTCAGACACTACCCACTCTCTAATGATCCGTCAGCCAGTTTTTATGATACTTTCGAGTAAATATCATGATACATTATATTTGTCTTGCAATAAATAATACGTTATTTGTTTCAAAATACTAAAATTCACAAGTACGAGCTACAATCAAAAACTAGTTGAAAACAAAGACGTGAATTATAGTAAGTATGCAAGTTATTTATAGAATAAATATGTATATAGTATTTATATATATTAATATACAATAAACACTGGTTTAAAATTTACAATGTTTTGATTCACATCGTCCGTAATAAGTTTTTTGGTACTACCCTTCCCTATAGTCATGATATTACAGTATACCTTGAAAATATTTATTAACCTTGAAATGAAAAAAGGTCTTCCTCCCTTCACTAAACCCTACATAAAAAAATATTGTAGCTTAATTAAGCATGTAGTAATATATATTGCGATATTTCTTACAAAGTGTTATTCCTTTGTTTTTTTTTTCGTAAACATACTTCCTATTATTATAAGAAATAAGATAAAAAAATATGTTTTGATCGATAATGTTGAATGACGGACAAAGAAGAAAATGTGTCGACACCACTGCCCTCACTATAAGAGAAGGAAATGTTGTAATTAATCGTGTTTGCAACTGAATTCCTTTTAAATGGTGGAATTGATTTAGATAAAAATTTAGGTGTTATTCGAATTGATTGTTAAATAGCTTAGATTTTCAATTGGACTACGTAGGTTGTGTTGCATTCTAGGAAATTTATTTTATCCTCAGTAATTGTATAGAAGAAAATCTTTTGGATCAACTAATGATAATCTAGATAAAAAAAATCGAATTTGACAACCGATTATAGTTTGTGGGCTGAGATTCTCGACTGTGGTGATAAATAAACCGTAATAGGCTTCGCAATATAATTTAGGACAAAAATGCCATGGCGAAATGCAGTGGGTTGCAAGCAACTCTATCATTGCGAGGACAAATAAAAAATTAAAAAGATGTTTCATCATTCAAACATTCATTAATAATAATACAACAAATCTTAAAATCCATTCATGTATATGATATTTATGTAGGGGGCGGTGACACTTCCTACTCTGAATCTCATACTGCCTCAGCTGATCCAACAGACGCTGTTCTAAAATCTAAATATACAATAATAATAAAAAAAAAATTAAATCGATTGCAGCGTCAAATACGTCCAGTTATTAATCTAAACTATTCTCGAATGCACAGAAACACAAAAAAATATCATCAGCACCAGTAACACCGTTTAGGAATTCAGTCACGTATACACAGATAGAAGAATTATATAAATAAAGATGAATTGTTATTACCAAATAGCATTTATTTATTATATCTTTAGCGATAGGAAAATATACCGGTGAATATCACGAAAGCACTTTGCCCGATGGTGAATATCAAATTATAAGCGTAGGCGTTATGTCACATCGAGTGTTTAGAGATCAATGGTCAAGAATCAATTCAAATATTGAAGATCGAGGTAAAAAACATCGTTCAAACAATGTTTTTTATATAAACTTTTTTATTCTCACGTATAATATACAAAATATTTATCTTGCCGTTCTAGCTATGGGCGTCTATTGATGAACAACCACACAAGAGGATGATGTTATAATCACCACACCTTTTTTGTTTTATTTTTTTTAGTTTTGGGTGGGCTATGGCCAGGACACATGGCGTCCGTTACGTCCGGGTTGACCAAAGAGCGTATTGCGGTCCCGTAGCCCACCATATTCCCTCCCCTTCACCTTTCTACGACTACCAGTAGCGAGTTCCTGGTTGTCCGTGGCTAGTCCGGCGAGACACCCATTTGCGACTATTTCCCAGTCCAGCAACCCGCAGCCCCGGCTAGGGCGGTATCAGGCGCAAGTATTGGCGCCTGAATAATCGTCAGACTTAACAGGCGGTTGGTGATGGCAATTGGTTTGATATTTTTCCCAGGAGAGTGTTGCTTTCTATCCCGCAGGTAATCCCTTAGCAAGTTTTTACGATACCCACAGAAAACTAAGTGTTAATGTAAATTGTATTCTTAATCATATGAAGAAATATTTTGTGGAATGGCATGGAATTTTCTAGAAAATTTAATGTAGAGAAATGTAATCAAAATAAAAATACTTGACATATAACATTTGTATTCATACATTAGTAGGCTGACGTATTGCCTACTACAGTTTATGTCACCTTGTCCGTCACAGTTTCAAATTTAGTGTTTCTTATAAAATAATCATATGAATATCGCGAATTAAATTATATTTATTGCAACATTTGACAAGGGCACTTATGTATAATTTAGCTAGGGTGTGTTTGCGAGCTGTTTACGAGGTCGTAAACATCACGTAAGCAAATTTTATGTATGTTAAATTGAAGGGAGTGTTTATGGGTTTTCTTAATACGAGACAGGTTATGAAAAAAATACAATAATGCAAATGGCATTACGTGTTATTTCAAATTGAGGGGATTCTACAAATTAGTTTGTTTATTTTTGTTCAAGAAGATTATTATACAAAATAAATATTTAATTTAAATACAATATAAATTAACTTACAAATTAATACCACATTATCCTCATTCTGAATTTGAAATAGCGTAAAAGGAAACTGAAATACCTCAATTCCGTTAAGACGAAAAAAAGCAACAAATGGGCTTGGAAATTAATAAACGCACACTAAGTCGTATGTCTATTGTATAAAATTAAAATGAGATATTTTTAAACGATCTGTTTGTTATTTAAAGACTATATTGCGCTGTAGCTAGTTACACATAATATTAACTTCATGTAAATGATGGACAATGCCAGAGGCATTCTGTACCAGTCAACCATAGGTAAAAAGTAGGGGCATGTTCTTATTCCATCACCAAACGTAATGCTACACCATACAATTCAATTCACCACTCCCTATTTAATCGTGGGTTTTGTAAAAGACGATTAAGGAATATAATATGCATATAACATCTATGCAAGAGAACGTAGAGAACGTTGACATAACTCCCTTTTTTTTGGGTGGGCTATAAGTAGGCACACACGCCGTCCGTTCCGTCCGGGGTGACGGACGAGCTGCGCTTCGAGGTCCATAACCCACCGAATTCCCTTTTTTTATTTTTTTGCCATCGGGCCGACCACCAATACTGAGTTCCTTGTCATCCGTGGAACATAAAATCCTATACCATTCAGTTTGACCAGCGTGGAAAAGCAGGGCTATTGCTCTTCTATTGCAAGCAAGGCTCGAGCCTACTGGTACGCTACTATGAGCTGAGATGATGACGTAATGACAACAGATTAAGAATTTGCATTAAGAACGATGTGTTTAAACTCCTTTCGTTCGCATGACAGTCTTAAAGTCAACTGAAGAATGATAAGGAAAATGAATACCTTGAGAACTTTGTAACACCAATTGCATTCGTGTGCAATTGTTAATGTGGCGATTACTGTATTATTCCTTCTAGGACAGACCCAGTGAATATAAATTATCTTATGGATGATTAGTCTTAACTCTTAATAATCTAATAATTCCATTTTATTTCAAAGAAAAATGTATCCAGTGAAATAACTTGTCGTTACATTGGACCACAGAAAACAAAGCTTTTAAAAGGCCCAACCTTATAACCTTGGCAGACATATTAGCTAATTGAGCATTTGCTTGCTAAGTGATAGCCAACATTGACAACGCCCATAGCCTCGATTATCATTTAGAAATGGCTATCAAATATTGTACAGTGTACGCAAAATATAATAGCTAATGGCATGATGTTTATATTCATAATAAAATTAAATAAAAGACTCACGAAATGGCTTTTATTTCTTGGAAAGAGAGCAGATATATACATACAATTACAACATAAGTTAATTTCCTGGCCTCATTCTATTTTTAGCAACCATCAAATGAATCCTAGTTGTTTCTGTTTCAGCGGAATTCTTAAAACTACGATATGGACAAATATATATCTTTGAACTGCTTAAGATACAAATCTTGACACGATAGAGCCATGTCGCCTTCTTACAGCCGCCAGAAATTTAGCAGTAATACGAATAAGATTCAATATATGTTTTGCTGCTAACGAAGCGTTTTCAGGATGGTTTGCCTTCAAATTGAAGATTTATAGTTCTGGAGCGCTGTAGTTGAAGCTTAAGGTTTTAAATACTAATCATCTTAAACTTGGGCAATAAAATCTACCCAATTCAAATGTTGAGGTTCAATATAAGCTACTCGGTTTATGAAAATAATTCGATAAATGTCATTTATAAAGTTATATTCTTAAAATAGAAAATATTTTATAGTAGAAATTCTTCAACTATGTTTTAAATTTTCTAAAGAATGTTATGTTCTTGTAATAAATAAATTTCAGGATTATCTACAGAACTTGGCACCTATATAAATCTCAGTCGCTGAAATCAACAACCTCACTCTAATTATCATAATATTGATCTAGGCTCCCATTTTCACTTTTATGTTGTAGTTAGCCTTTTTAATTCCTAATGCAACATAATGGATTCATTAATATATCATTGTGGTTTCAGGTATTGACTTATCCCAGGCGTTCTGTGCGACACATTCTGTACTTTCCGTGTTGTGACGGAGTAAGAATACAATTCATCACCCCCTTTTTTGTCCGTGGGTGTTTTAAAAGATGACCAAGGGATTTAGTATGCTTAAGAAATCTATGCAAGGGAGGGAAAACTCGAAATAAAAGCCTACGAACACGTCTGACCAGCGTGGTTTAGTAGATCAACTTCCTTTCTAATGCGGAGAAGGCTCGAGTGCAACAGTGGATCGTATATGAGCTAAAATGATGATGATAGTGTGTAATCTACAATAATGTTGAGCCTATTTGGATTGTTATTGCGTAGTTCAGACAAGTTTATTACAGTATAAAAATTACATGATTTAAATGCCATACTTTATTTAATTCGTAAACACATTAAGTTTATTTATCATTGTCTAAATTTTATATATCTGACTCACTTTTAGATTTTATCTTCTTATTTATATTACCAATACTGGTTTAAATATTGGACAATTGCTGTTAACTGATAAGTAAATCCTTATTCCAACCAACACCGTTGCTTACCTGGAACAGAAAAAAACAATATAATTAATATTTATGATGGATTTCCGTAAGGAAGTAAATGTTTAATGTCAGCACAATGCTGTAATTGCACCTCGTAATTCACACTACAACAATAAACTTTTGCTTTTTTGTCCTGAGTACTGGCTATTTCCGAACGGCGATTTATACCTCCTGTTGGGATAGGTACTTCTTTTCTCTTTTTGGTTCATCGGTAGGTAATAGGTATGTCAATTAAAAAGAGGATTGCATCATTGGTAAGTGATACAAGCGCGGTAGACAGCGGTCTGGCATAGGTGTGCATGAGCGACAGTATCATTTAACATCAAGTATGCTGTTTGCGCCGCTCTAGTCGAGGTTACAGGTGGATGGATCGGGGATTAGTCCGCTAGCCACAGGACGGACGACCGCGTGAGGGAGACGCCCCGGCAACACTGCAATGTTGCCGGGACGTCGAAGGAGACGATACCCAAAAGGGTAACCCGCAGGGCCGGCCCCGGATGACAAGGTGGTCGGCCCAATGTCGATGGGGAGGAAATATAGTAGGTTATGGGACTGCACGCCGTCGCCCTGGACAGATCAGGTGGGGTGTGGCCAGACCAAAAAAACGATATGTTGTTTGCTCGTTTGCCACCAACAGCGATAAAAAACAACTGTGATCATTTATTGTGTTAATAATAACTACAATAAAAAGCCGAAGAGTGCCCGCAGGATTCTCAACTCTGACTTGCCTTGAACGGCTGGTCAGAGAGGGGTCGCCAGAGCTATATGCTCGAGGGTGGAAGTGTCATTTTCAAGGGCATAACTACGGGGAAACCACTGCGATGGTGAAACCGGCGCCGCACCGCTCGACACCCCAAGCCACTTGCATCAATGTTGCCCTCCTGCTGCCCGTATGGCCTGTGTGCCTGTGGCGACCGTTTTGCCCATTCAGTGAGTTGGCGAGTCACCGTCTGCCAAAGTTCAAGACGATAAAGGTACTGAAGGCAGACGACAGTTTTTCAATCAATAGTTTTTAGTTTAGCCAGTCCATCAAACCTCCAACCCCATAAACAGTTATTAGATACCATCATCACACAATAGTTTTACACCTACCGTTGGCAGTCCACGTGTGTTATGTGCAGACGTGGAGTGTCATCGGTAGATGTCCCATCCCATTTTTACATTAAATTTCTCCAAAGGCCTCTGCGTGTTGGATCCATATCCCCATGTAAGCCTTTCAAAGGACCGGGTATCTTCCCTTTTTGGGAGATAGCCGTGAATCGGAAAAAAAAAAAAAACTACAATAATAATTTAAATTAAAAAAATATTTAGTTTACGTCATATCGTCGTGCTTAATCCTTTTATTCAATTCAAAAGTGAGTTTATTGACTTCTTTTCTGTCGGTTTTTTGTATTAAAATTTATTCTTGACCATGTATACAAAATTCTTCAGTCGAATACTTTTTTAGCTTAGCAATCTGAATATACGACTTGGTTAACCAAGTCGTATAAAATTTTCTTGACTACTTATATTTTACTATCACACTTTTTCCTATTGTAGTAGTAGCTTATTCATAAAAATAGTCCGTTAGTAGTTCGAGTACCATTGCTTGGGTGGTGACAACCAAATCAGTGAATAAAGAGGAAATTGCATGAGAAAATGTTGGAAGAGCACGAAAATGCATTGTTATTAACTATTATATTATATTCACAAACCTTCGGGATTTTCTCTGCATTATATTACATAAAATACCACGATAGGTTAGACTTATTGCTATAGGATTTCCTTTCGCGTTTTTCTTCTCTTGCATAGATGTTATATGCATATTTAATCCCTTCCTCATCTTCTACGATGCCCACGGGTAAGGAGGTGGTGAATTATATTCTTATTTCGTCACCACACCGACCGCTAAAATAAGGAACATTTCCATATTCCCGCCAAAATTCTTTTTCCTTGTTGAATGTTTCTCAGTGTTGCCGCGTTCTGATCTTGTGATAGTAGTACAAAAACACAAATTAACGTTAATGATAAATGACCAAAAATATTTGTATAGAATCAGTTTCGTTTTATGTTTAGTTAATATGGTTGAAAATATTAATAATTAAAACTATAGTAGATATTATAGTTTCTATAATATAACACATCAACGTTAAACGTAAACATATACGTCCAACGTTTCTTCTTTCACGATTATAGTGTCTCTGTCTAGAGTAAAATATTAAAAATATCGTGTGGTCTAATCAAAATTAACAAGCGATAAAAACCGTAAAACTGTTCTATTTTTTGACGTTAATTGTAAGGAAACACCAAATATAATTGAACAGTAAGTTCATGGAGGAAACAATTACATAATCTAAAAATACCACCCATTATAATTTTTTTTACTTCTATCATCTGTCATTGCGCTCGCAAAAAATCTCACCGTTATGTTACTTATTAATAATAAGTGTATAATAAGTTATTATCATGATATTAGACTAGGCACAAAAAGTAATATTAAGGAGGTTTCAAGTATAATCAAAATTCTAGAGATCACGCATTCGCAATGAAGATTTGAGCCTAGTTCAATAAGATAATTAAATTAATTAAAAATAATTGGGTTCAATTTGGGTATAGTTTTTATAAATTTGTGTTTTAGTGATTTCTGATGTTTACGCCAGTATTACACATTTTAAATAAAACAATTTGATTTCTGATTGCCTGACGTTTCGAACACTTTGCAGCGTTCATGGTCCGCCCGTGACCATGAAAGCTACAAAGTAAAGCAATCCGTAAAGTAGTTTTATATAAAATTTGTTTTTTTTTTCTACCAGTAGCATTTGTGTAGCATTTATTTCTTCTAAAAATGTCAAGTTTCTTCTAATTTTATTTAACAAGATGTTTTTTAATTTCACCCCATGACCATTGTTGGTGCAGCCCAGCTGAAACATCGAAAATATAGGTATTTTTTATAGTTACCTTTCAACATACACGTCCCACTGCTGGGCACGAGCTTCCTCTATAACGGAAGGGAAATTGACTTACTATATCACGATCGTAAGACGGGTTGGTATAGGGTTAATGTCGAGTTTTCCTAAAATTACTGTAAGTTATTTTAATTATCGCATCATTAGTACTATGATGATAATATTAAACCATATTTACCGCAATCATATTTTAAATTACCGTTACATAATACCAAATAGCTTTAATTAAAATACCAAAACTCAGAGGCACGTGTGAAAACTGTCTTGCTAAGGTGAATATTCGATGCATTCAATTTTCGCGCTTGCTTCACAACAGCGTTATTTTGTAATAATTGAACATTTCCTTTGTCTGACTTTCAGTACAAAAAACACTACACAATATAAACACATACGGTATGTACATAATGGATGTTCGTACATACATAATGGCCGAATAATATCCGGTTATATTCCATTTGTCACATTTTAATAGTGATAGAAAATTTTCAGTACCGCAGTACTTTTTGATTACAGCCCAAATATCAGATCTTTGATCTCTCAGATCACCATTTAATGTACTAATATCAAGTTGACCGAGCTTCACTCGGAATAATTTTGTCGAATTGATTTAGACGTATATTAATAAAAAATAAATAATGAAAAATATATAAAAAAATACAAAAAGAGAATAATAATAACACCGAGATTCGATCCGACGCCGTTTGAATGCCAAAACAATACTAAAAGAAAACTGCACTACTTCCCAACTGAGCTATCGTAACTCATGACGTTGACGGCAAAATTTGAATTCATATTCTTTTAAAAGTTAATATCATTATATTGTTTTTCTAAAACACTGACAAAACAACATTTTCTATAAATAAAACCTAGCTAGATCAATTTTTTGGCCTCGAAACCTCTACTATGCCAAGTTTCATGAAAATCGTTGGTGCCGTTTCCGAGATCCTGAATATATATATATATATATATATATATATATATATATATATATATATATATATACACACACACAAGAATTGCTCGTTTAAAGATATAAGATAAGTTGTAAATAAAACTACACATTTTATCGCGTTTGTATTTGATTTTTGACTGTCCGACGTTTCGAATACTTTGCAGCGTCCATGGTCACGGGTGGACTAAAATGTCTCACGTTCAACAAGTCATCGTTATTACAGAGATTTTTAATTATCTACCAGCAACAGAAATTAATTATTAAGTTTTGACCCACATATTTGGTACAAATTTAGTAGTATAAGTTGTAAAAACTCCAGTTGGTGACGGAGTAAGAATATAGTTCACAATTCTTCTCGTTCCCGTGGGTGTTGTAAAATCCGACTGAGGGATATAATACGCAAATAACGTCGATACAAGAAATGTAAAATTCAAAATTAAATCCTATGCCAACACGTCTGACTAGCGTCGTATATTAGATCAGATTCCCTCCCATAATAATTGTTGTTCTCAGTCTGGATATAATTTTATGTCCGTTAATTATATGTTTGTAAAATTCCCCGCAACACAAGGATTATTTCCTTAGTCCAGATTGCTGTTATTAAAAAAAGAGGAAGTTATAAAAATATAGATAAATATTAAATTGATTACATAATTCCGTCCCAAAATTGGGCAAAGGACATCATCATAATGCAAATACCTCGGTATCCCATGCTATCAAAACTGGATATCAAATTTTATTCAACGCTTGCATCCTTTTTTGAGATTTCTTTTTCGAACAAGTGACAATGGGCATAGACAGCGAGCTCTTTGCCAATGAACTATGCGTGATCAAACAAACATAGCGACAGCCATAGAGTTTAAGCAAATGTTCGGATCGCGAAATCTAGTAGTAGGTACATATGTATCGATGGCGACAGCTTATAAATACAAACGTAGTTGGTAACAATTTACATTTTGAATTAGCGATATGGATCTTATGTACTGTAATTATATTTTATATACAGTTTGTAATGTAAAACAAACTATATCCATCAATCTACTGAGATTAGAAAAATGATAAATATATTTCATTTTGAGGTTATGTATAGTTAAAAGTTTTTTCCTTCCGTTTCTTTCCGTGAGTGACGGAATAAGTATACAATTCATCTTCCTATACAATTGTTTACGGGTATAGCTTTAATTTAATATGTATATAACATCTGTGAAAGAAAAGGAAAACTCGAAATGAAACCCTATAGGTACTAACACGTCTGACTCGTCTGGTATAATAAGTCGAATTCCCTCCCATTATGGAGGAGGCCTCAGCCCAACGGTGGGACGTATGTGGCCTGTGATGATGATGATGATAGCTTTAATATTTTTATTTACTTTTAGATTTGCCTTAAGCAAAAGCATTTAATATTATTACATATTCTCACATTTGAAACGCAGGTTTGTAGGCTTTAATCAATAAGATATTAGGTATGTAAAAATTATACTTCAAAAGCTTGGTTCTCATATTTATTGTAAAAAAAACAAGTTTCATATCATAACTTCAACAAAAAAAAAATTAATTTAACATAGTAGGCATAAAAGGTCATTGACTGTGCCTCCAATATAAATTTTACACTTGAGAATTAAAAAGAATATAGGCATTTTTTAAATTTAGAAAATACTGTCTTCCTTTTTATAAACGGTTGTCTCTTTGGTGTAGCGTAAGCATTGATTAATTCCGAGTTAATTTAATAGATCGATTAAAATATTATTTCTTTAGGGTTATTAACTTTCAGAAAAATAATATTGTATCGTAGATTTTATAAACACAAAAAATTAAAAATGTTAAGTTTATAAAAAAATAAAAAATTTAGAATAATTGTATGTGGATCGTATAATATTTAATCTAATAATAAATAAAATTGGAGTGTCTGTTTGTAATGTTAAAATAATAGGCTTTTTTCATGCTCACACGGTTATTTGCACGACACCTATGCCTAAAATACAGATTAAAAATTTTTTGTCTGTCTGCCTGTTTGTTCCGGGTAATCTTCAAAACGGTTGGACCGATTTCAAAAATTCTTTCATCAATGGAAAGCTATAATGTCAGTGAGTAAACTAGGCTATACTTTATCCCGGTATTTCCACGGGAACGGGAACTACGCGGGTAAAACTACTAAAACCGAAGCGAAGCGAGGGCGGGTTGCTAGTCTAACAATAAACTGCTAATAGGAGAAAATAAATATTAAGTTTCTGTTTAAAATTTTTGAGTTCATCAATCAATCAGTAACGTTTAATTTTTTACTTTAAAATATGTTATTGCTTAGCACATATTGAACGAGATGCGTAGGTTTAAAAGATTATTTGCTTGAATACACTAAGGTCACTGACCCGTCACGTTTTTATATAGACTGAATGATAATCTGAACAACTGAATGTCTGAATTATACATTCCCATAGATGTATCATCATCGTCATCATCGTAGCCTACATACGTCCCACTGTTGGGCTCGGGGCTCCTCCACAATGGGAGGGAATTTGACCTACTATACCATGCTGGTCAGACATGTTGGAATAGGGTTTTATTTCGAGTTTTCCTTCTCCTGCATAGATGTTATGTGCATATTATATCCTTTAGTGGTATTTTACGACAACTACGGGCAAGATAGGGAGGGGTGAATTGTAGAATTGTTCTTACTCCGTCACCACACGGAAACAGATCTATTATCTCTATATATTCTTTATGGTGACAGAGTAAAAATACAATACACCACTCCCCTCTCTTGCCCGTGGGTGTCGACTAAGGTATATATATAATATGCATATAATATCTATGTAAGAGATGGAAAACTCGAAATAATACCCTATACGAAACATGTCTGACCAGTGTGGAGTAGTAGGTCGAATTATCTTCTGTTGTGGAGGTGGTTAAGCTCAGCAGTTTTATTTTTTAATTATACTATTTCGAAGATGAAAAAGTGACATTAATTATCATTATACTAAGCGAGATGTGTGGTAGCGGCTTCGAATACTACCAACCCTTGCTTTGCTCGTGGGTGTCGTAAAAGACGACTAAGAGCCCTAGATTGACCCGGACCAACTCCATCTGGTACCATTTGGGTCAACGATTACATTCCCAAGGAGGATTCACGTCAGACAGGCGGCCGGTCATAAAAGTCATTGCCGAAACTTTTTGCAATATGTCAAAACAGATGACATATTGCGTCGACCCCAAGTAATTGGGATAAGAGCAAGATGATGATGATGACTAAGCGAGATTTGTAGTACGATTTGTATGACATATAATTCTAAAATATTCAACGGTTATCCTTTGATTGTCATGGTTAACTTAATACTATATATGTGTCGTTTTTTTCTTATTTTTCCGTGAGATTTGTGACAATTCAGTGAAGGATTATCAGAAGACTGGGCAGTTATATCTTCCTAGGCAATCTTTAACACCAATTAGGTTCGCTAAACTACCCGACAAACTTAGACACTGTGATATCTACTATCGCTGCTTGGGCATGCTTGTAACAAACAAAAGACGTCAAGAATCTATTGGTTAGAAGTGTGGATTTCTTGTTTTCAAAATTTAAAGGGTTATTGACATGTCCGAAACTATATATCATATAATTAAACTTTTGATAGAGATATGTTAATTAGAACGTTAAACTTCCACAAATTTGTGTAAGTATAAAGTACATTCAAGTTGAAGGTCGCTATTAACATCTTGTACACCGATTTAATCTTGGGATTGTTCACCTTTGTGAAATTCTTAAGCTACATACACTACAAAATATCTTTTTTGGTAGATTATTTTTTTAAATTAATGTTAGAAATTGATCTATAAAGACGTAGTGCTAATTGAAATATCCGAATATATAGGATAGCTATATTTCAAATACCCCAAATATAAAGTTATGTAGCAAACTATCGTGAAACAAAGGCAAGGTAAATAGTAATACCTAACCGATGTTATTATACATCCCTATTATATGCATTTTAATAATTAAGAACTAGTGTTAGGTAAATTATATCATCATTCATTATTTCAACTTATATATGTCCCACCGCTGGGCACGAGCCTCTTTCATAATAGGAAGGAAATTGGCTTACCACGCTGGTCACACGGGTTGGTATAGGGTTTCATTAAAAGTTTCCCTTCTCTTGCATAGATGTTATATGTATTTAATCCCTTTAGTGTTCTTATCTACCTACGGGCAAGTGAGGGGCTGGTAAATTGTATCATTACTCCGTCGCCACACGAGAAACAAAGAAAATAAATTATATAACTGATGTTAACGCGAGCACTACACATTGTAAATAAAACTACTTTTACGGATTTTATCGCGTTTGTATTTGATTGCCCGATGTTTCGAACACTTTACAGCATTCATGGTCACGGGCTGGACTAAGATATCTGACGTCCAAACAAGTCAATGTTATTACAGATTTTCAACATTTGAATCATTTACTTCTTGTACTGGTAATAAATTTGTACCAAAAATGTGGGTCAAAACTCAGTAACTAATTTTCTGTAGCGGGTAGATAATTATAAAAATCTATAATAACGTTGACTTGTTTGGACGTCAGACATCTTAGTCCAGCCCGTGACCATGAATGCTGTAAAGTGTTCGAAACATCGGACAATCAAATACAAGCGCGATAAAATCCGTAAAAGTAGTTTTAATTACAATTATATAACTGTTTAAAAAAGATTTATGTTATATGGCTGATTAACATATAAAATTTATAACATGAAAGTAATCAAAATCTAAATCATACAAATAGTTTAAACTATATTAGCTAAATTTTTAGTTATTCATACGATAAAAATGCATGGAAATACAAATAACAATTGTTTGAGGAACATGTTTCTCAAGCTGAGGTTCGTACCCGGATGACACCACCCAAGGGAACCATCCGGGTTCCCTTGGGTGGTGTCATTTAGCTTATTTTCTGTCTGCAGCTAGCAACGGTGTTGTTAAATAACAACAAAAAATAAATGAAATATTTTAATTATTTTAATTTAATATTCAGTAACTTTAATTTATTTAATTTATAGTTTTTATGTCACTATTTTAATGCTAGAGACTCAGTAAAGCATATTCACCATCATCATCTCGGCCCATTAAGTTTCACTATTGAACTCGGGCCTCCTCCACAGTGGGAGGATAACTGATCTACTATCCTACCCTGAACGTTTCCGAATGGGGTTTCATATCAAATTTTCTTTCTCTTTTGTCGATGTTACTGACATATATCCCGTAGTCGTCTTTGACTACGCTCACGTGTGAGAGAAGGGTGCTTAAGATTAGATGTAAGTGAAATATCATGTATTTAAGTGTTTATAAATATTGACATAAGGCCTGGTGAAAAGCCAAATTCCTCATAAAGTGAAAATATTACTGAACTTTCCATCAGAAAATTCTCCTTATAAACGCGAAGTGTAATACTCTTATTGACTTTTAATGTATGTCTAATTGAAAATCTTACAATTAGTACGGCCAAAAAATTATATTTCATGGATTTTGTCAAGTTAATTCCATTTCAATCATCATATTATGATTACTTTACATTTTTCAGACTTCAATAATCAAATAGGTTAGGTATTAATTATTCAAGAAGCAATGTATAATTTGCGAAAAACATATTACAATACAGTAAGTGTAAGAGTTATATTACATAAACATCTTTAGAAACATTTATAAAAATACTCATACGATTTTCTACAGGCCAAGGATCGTTCAAAAATTAAAACAAGCACAATAAATATCTATATTACGACGATCACTACACGCAGACATAGATAATTATACATCACATCTTCACACAAATTTGCAATTCAAATGATTAATTAAACTTTAAACGCGTAAAAGCGTATTGTCTGATATTCTGAGCATACATATATTAATAAATTAATTATGTCACATTACTATATATTTAAGACATGTGAATAGAGCCTTACTTACGTGAATATAGTATAGGCAAAGGAGTCATACAATTAGCATTGACCTTTAAATCGGTAGCAGAATAGTATTTACGATATAAAGCTACAGTTTTGATTAATATAATGGTTTTTTCATGCTTTGAATACTTAAAAGATTTTTGATATAGTTTGTTAAATATTCATTTAACGTTTAGCTTCAGTAGTGACCAATTTTTATTTAAATAGTAACTGTAAAATTGATTTCTTCTATAATAATTTTTCTATACTTGTTTTTGCGAAATGCATATGTGCAGCCTAGTAATTCAGTTTCTCCGCGGCTGTGGATATAATTCTCGGTGGGCTGATCGGTATTCTCGCCAGGCGTGGCGATTATGGCATTATATCGCCTTTATGGTGAGATCTATATTCAATGGATATTTGGATGGAAGAAGTATATATGTGCCCAATAATTGGATGCATTGATTTAAAAATAAATTGAAGTAAGTTGTTATCCGCTTAGAAAAGCTGTTTTCAGTTTAGAACTACGTGTTTTTTTTTTTGCAATTAAGACCGAATAAACGACTTTTCCTCTTTATTTAGACGCTTTAGCCTCAAGTTGAAATTCTAGTTAGAGCTTTATTTTATTATGGGACACTCCGCCTAAGGCATCCGGGGCTTTGGAAAGAACTGCAAGCAACCGCTTAACATAACGTACTGTAAACCTTCATATGGTCACAGATTTTTATTGTAAGATTTTAACTCTCAACCAGTTGCAACCGATATAATATAGCTAAGCCGAAATCTCATTTTGTCCTTGTGCAACCAATTTTTTTTAATTTAATCGTTATATTCTCTTAAGTGCCTAACTACTTTAGTGATAATCTCTGACAGCCTCGAGATTGATTGGAAACGTTATGTATTTTCCAAGTCATAAAACTTGAGTGACATATTTCTCAGTACTTTGATATATAAGTGATTTATCAAAAAGTATAAAATATTTACAATAAATAATTTGGGAATAATATTTATGAATTTTTATATTTCAAATTAAATTCAGAGTTTAACGGCGGATTGTAATGGAAAGTCTCGTAGTACTGTATCAGTAAGGCTTTAATTACACAATACATTATTGTTGAAGCAACATAATCTGCATTTGAAATTATCGTGATGTCATTTTACGAACTCATCTCGGTAATGGAAAACAACTAATTATAATTGTAATAGAATAGATAGATACACAACACGTGTACGGTAATAAATCACTATGTTTTCACTTTTGTTTTATAAACAGAACAATGATGAAATAAAAAATATATAATTAGATTGATTTCATATCCAATCTTCGTCTATTGTGTTGATAATATTAACCTAATTGATTGAATTAGGCGATACATAGCGGAAATCGATTTTTATTTTTGATTAATGGCAGGAAGGAAGGAAGGGCGACTCACCACTTTCCCACGGTAATCAATATACCGCACACCACAATAGAAGGAGTACGGGATAGGATTAAGGTTTTTGATTGGGCGCCACACAGCTTTGATTGACGTCACCCAGCCTTGATCGACGTCACACAGCTTTGGTCGGTGTCATAAAGCTTTTGTGGTGTGCGGTATATTGATTACCGTGGGGATGTGGTGGGTCTCCCTTCCTTCCATTTAAAACAAAAAAAGAACCTATATTTATGAATTACTTATATTCCGTCTGGTCGCGGCATAAGAATACCATTTCTCACCCTCTATATTGTCCGAAGGTATCGTAAAAGACAACTAACTGATATAACATGCGTAGAATATCTATGCAAGAGAAGGAAAACACGAAACCCTATACCAACATTGCCCAGCGTGGTATAGTAGATCAATGTACCTACGTCCCATTGTGGAGGAGGCTCGAGCCTAGCAATAAGAAATGCTGTGACAATGAATAATGTGATATTATATACTCCTTGATGTAACTAGTGACATTGAACCTTAGTAATGTAACCAATTGTATCGTCAAGCGTGCGTTAGTCATGAATATATGATGTAAAAATAGAGCCCCCATCGCTTATGACTAAGCAGTTTCCATAGCCGTCCATTATTTATAAAGTAAAAAAAAGATGAATAAATATCGTAAATATTTATAAAGTTATATTTCTTTTGACGCGTTAGAGAAAAATTATGACAATAATTTTTACGATACGTGCGCACACCGTCACGAAAAACCGACACCCTGAAGTTAGCTAGTCAATATCTTTTACGATGCGCGGGCATATGGTCACACAAGTTAGCTAGATGATGCGTTATATTAAAACTGTCAATGTATTAAATACCTTTTACTCTATTATTAGTGTCGTTTTTACTACAAACGTAGGAGAACGCGAAGGATAATTTTTGAAAGATTTTGGTCTTTTTACGCCATAAAGTATAATTCTTACATGCGTACATAAGTATTCACACATCTTGTTTTTAAATAATTTTAAATATGTCGGATTACTTATCATTACAATAAAAGAATATATTAATAGCGTGTTAGGCGTAAGTGCTGTTCCGTATATCATTCGCTTTTTTCTGCGGCTTCAGCCTCAACATAATTACATAAAATTACAAGAGCTAGCACTAAATGATATACCATCAAAAACATAACATTAAAAAAAACCAAGTCTCGCAATTCAGCTCTTCTATCATAAAAAGTTGTGAGATCCATGTAATACTAAGTCGGTTAATTTATTCAGTCTCTACTTAAGGAACCTTCTGTATTAAGTTATTACATAATTAGCTAACCTAAAAACTTCTTATAGTGACCATGACCATATCAATATTAAATATCTTTTTACATAAACAGATTGACTTGGCCATATACAGGTTGTATCGGGTTATGGGGCAACTGGTCAAAAGGGAGCTAGGCAATGGTGGTAGGAACCCATAAAAAAAATTTGAACGAAAAATATCGATTCGTTAAGAATTTAGAGACATGTAAAACTTTGAATTTTGTCATCGCTTTTTCGTGTAAATCTGATTGAAATGTATAAAGTCAATGATACTTAATACGCAACATATTCATACTTTGTTAAATATTCATTAGAAATTGAATAAATCAATGATAACGTTCACATAAGCAAGACAGACTTCGCTTTAAAACAGCTGATCGGCCTATGACCGTTGACTGCTTGCTGTTGTACCTACATACATGTCACGTTTGCGCAATTCTAGGTATGAATAAATGAAATTATACTGTCAAAGCTTTACATGCCTATATGTATTCTGTCTGTACATACTTACATAATATGTAACATTTAAGGCATAGACTCTTAGACACATTTTTTTGAAATCACTATAATTTTTATGTTATATTGTTTTTTGTGTAATGTACATTCTAATTACGATCTATGACCGTAAAACTATAGCATACTCGAACAGTTGTCCCATAACCTGATACACCCTGTATATAGGCTAGATATATTTTAAATAGTCTTACTGCATTTTCTTCACGCATGCATATTGCATATTAAATAACTTGGGAGGAAATAAGCCAGTAGTCAATATTTTAAATGATAACCTGAATAAGAACTGCATCAATTATGTTTGATAAATCAATATACATATATACCGTGTGGTAAGAATATTACTAACCGTTCCCTCTTTTATTCGTGGATATCGTAAAATATGACTAAGGGATTAAATATATATATATATAACATCTTTGCAAGAGAAGGAAAACTATCTTGCCCGTGTGAGTCATAAAAGACGATTAAGGGATATAAAAAGCATATAACATATGCAAGAGATCGAAAACTTGAAATGAAACCACCTTTTTTTTGGAGGTCGGTTACGGCACCGGAGCAGGGTGACTTGACGTCAGTGGTCGGACCGACGGAATACCCCTTGAGGAGTACCCTCTCATCGACCGACGTCCCCCCCTCGGGGAGGACGTCGGTCGGCCTCGGCTAGGGCGGAAATGAAACCTTCTACCAACAAATCTGACCATCGCGGTATATTAAATTAATTTCGCTGCTATTGAGCCCAGCAGTAGGACGTTAATGAGCTGAAATGATGATTGAGGCTTATAGTTAGATACAACCTTTTTTCGTATTCGGAAGCAATTTCGGTCATTACAAGCTAAATAGTTTAATTTCAAGAATTAATTCCAAGACTTTACGAGGTGTGATAAAGTTTTATTTGATCGAGTTTTAGTTGATCGAGTTTTTCTGCTCTATATTTCTTATATGCGCAATAATTCCCTTTTTTTTTGGGGGTAGGTTGCGATCGGCACATTCCTTGCACCACTCCATCCGGGGCGACAGAGGCACGCACACCCGCAACTCACCCGAACACCACGTCGCCTTCGTCGTTGAACCGACCAGCGGAGTAGGGTTACTTGTCGTCAGTGATACAATAATTCCCTCAGTCCTCTTTTACAATGCCCATGGACAAGATATGCGGTGGTATATTGTATTCTAACTCCGTTACCACACGCAAAGTTGTATAAAAGTTAACTAATGGAACTAGGGCTTAAAAGATATTTACTATAACAGGATTCCGTTACTGGAATCCCTTTCACAATGACTATAAAATTTATTTAAATATATTAATATATTACAATGTACTCGTCTTGTGTAGACTGAAGACTTGACGGTGCATTGTAGTTTGGAAAATCCAGTTTTAAAGTTACCACTTATAGATCACGGTTCAGGTTCAATGTTGAACTTGGATGAAGTCCAAGTGCAACGTACTGGTATAACTGAATGTTACCGCTTTTCTTATACTGCACAGATGGTGTAGTAGTTAAGTTACCGACATACAGTGCCAGTGTCAGGGGTTCGAATTCCATGTAGAACAACACTTTGTGCGATCCACAAATTGTTGTTCTGAGTTGGAATGTAATTTTTGTCCGTTAGTTATATGTTTATAAAGTCCCCCGCAATACAAAAATGAATTCCTTAGTGCAGGATCGTCATCATCATCATCTCAGCCCATATACGTCCCACTGTTGGGCTCGGGCCTCCTCCACAATGGAAGGGTAATTGACCTACTATACCACGCTGGTTAGACGTGTTGGTATAGGGTTTTAGTTCGAGTTTTCCTTCTCTCGCATAGATATTATATGCGATTTATATCCCTTAGTCGTCTCGTACGATCACCCACGAGTAAGATAGGGGGTGGTGAATTGTATTCTTACTCCGTCACCACACGGAATGTAGTGTAGTGCAGGATGCTGTGTTATTAAAAAAAAAGAAATTGTTTAATAAATATAAGTTTTTGTAATTTGTAATTTCTTGACTGTCGTTATGCCAATTTCATCTGAATGTTAATAATAGTCATACTTCATTATTCAGCTGGGGCAAGAGTTGTGTTTACGCAGCTTTTGTAATTGGTATTATTTAGATAATTTTTCACTGTATACACTGGAATATTTGACTTTTTTCGACGCATATATGGTTGTCTAGCAAGTTCACGTTTTCGTAGCGTACTAGTACATGTGATGGTACAAACTGTATTTGAACTCGATTTATGTATTAATATTCATATAATATATGTATTAATATTCATATAATGTACATTGTAATTATGGTAAGGAATGATAGTAAATACCATCAAATTTCTCATCCGTGAGTGTCGTGAAAGACGACTAAGGATAAATAGATAGATAAATTCTATGCAAGGGAAGGAATGAGCATGTCTGACCAGTGTGGTGGAGTAGATTAATTTCTCTCATATTATGGAATAGAATCGAGCCTAGCAATGGACGTATTAAGGCTGAGATGATCAGATGACGACAGATCAGCATTAAAAAAAAATTTAAAAAAAAATGTATGCTGAAAATATGAATTCACTAGTTGTACCTGCGGTTTCGAACGCGCTAATATACTCGTAGATCCCTGGGGAGTAATACTTTTTTGAAGAAAGCGGGTAGCCTTTTCTGTAAACCTGACAAACTGTTTGCGAAATATCAGGACGATCGATTGAAGTCATCATCATCATCATTCATCATCATTCATCATTTTATCTTAAATGCGTCCCACTGTTGCGCTCAAGCCTCTCCGACGGGAAGGGAATAGACCTTACTAAGCTGGTCAGACAGGTTGGTATAGGTTTTGTTTCGAGTTTCATATTTGCATCCCATAGTCGTCTTTTACGACATCCACGGGTAAGATAGGGGATGATAAATCGTATTCTTACTCCGTCACCACACGGAGCGGACCGCCTTGTATTGGAGTAGCAACCGTGAAATCGTAACAAATATACTTATATTCGCAACTATAACATTACTTAGAATTAGGTATCTATGCGCGTACGCCAGTGCGGACGGGCACAGAAATTCCTAGTATTTGTTAGGAATAATCTAAAATCTATTAATATATCATCGTACACACTACTGTAACACGTGACAAATTTGTTAGATAAATAGCAAAGTAAATTGACATGCGGTCGAACGTTAACTGGAATTAACATCTTTACTTATGATGGTTGAATGAAAAATCAACAACATAATGTAAGTATTTGTGAGGAATTACCCAAAATCTATCAATATAACATCGTATATAGAATTCATATATAAAAGTCTTTGCGGTGCTGGAATAAGAATACAATTCAGCAACCCCTCTTTTCTCCGTGAGTGTCGAAAAGGGCGACTAAGGTATATCTTATGCATAAACAACTATGAAAGAGAAGGCAAACTCGAAATAGAACCCTATAAAAACCTACCTAACCAATATGGCATAGTAGGTCAGTTTTCTTCCCAATGTGAAGAAGGCTCGAGCCCAGTTTTGGGACGTATATGAGCTGCGATGATGATGGTGATGATGATGAAATAAAAGTCGATGGTGTTTAATAAATAAAAAAGTAAATAAAGTTACATATTTTATTTGACATCAAAATAGCTAATGATAAAAATTAACCAAAAAACTTGTTTTAAAAAGAAACAAATATTGACACATCAATGAGTTCATTACATAAGCATTCAATTTTTTTTTAAATAACAAAGTAACAGACAAAGTATTATTAGAATTTACCGAGTTAATTGATAATTAACATAACGTTGGAAATGTAATAAGTATGTAATAAAATTCTCTTACGTAAATACTAAATACCTCGTACTAACAAAGCGAAAATGAGATAAAAGGATTGAAGATGTTAATACCTATTTTATTTTTCTACTCGAACGGTCAACTGATATTTATTTATTAAAATGTGAAGGAATTTTCCGCTAGATGCTATAAATACATAATTCACCATCACTTCTTTATCTTGCCTTTATTGTAAAAGACGACTAAGGGATATTATACACATCTACACTAATATTAAAGAGGAAAAATTTGTATTTTTGTGTGTGTGTGTGTGTGTGTATGTTTGTAATGAATAAACTCAAAAACTACTGTGGTGATTTCAAAAATTCTTTCATCAATGGCAAACTATAATATCAGGGAGTAACATAGGCTATATTTTATCCCGGTATTTCCACGGTAACTACGTGGTTAAGGTGACTGAAACCAACGGACTGAACTGAACGGGCGGGTTGCTAGTATAACTATATAGGTATAGCCATATACATATATATGCAAAAGAAGAAAACTCGAAAAAAAATCCTATACCAACGTCTGACCAGCGTGGGTAAATTTTACTCCTATTGTAGAGGAGGCTCAGCGTTAGGACTTATATGAGCTAATTTAATGACGAAATATGAAGGGTATATGTTCAGTTGTTATTGTTGGTCTAAAGTAGTCCTTTATTTCTATCGGGCTGGTCACCAGACGCCCTTTCGTCACCCTGGACGGAATAGACGGAGTATGTCCAGACTATCATCATTATTGTAATCCTCATACGTAGAGCTCGGGCCTCTGCCACAATGGGAGGGAATTTGACCTACTATATCATGCTAGTTTGCCTTCTCTTGCACAGATGTTATGTGCATATTATATCCCATAGTCTTATACGACATCCACGGGCAAGATAGGGAGTGATGAATTGTATTCTTAATTCGTCACCACACGGATAGTCCAGATCATAGCATATCCCTTAATTTCCTCCCTCCCTTAATTCATCTATCATTTGCCCCTTGTGTTTCCCTGCTAGGAGGAGAACGTTACATAGTAGTCTTTGGCGCTTAGTTTCCAACGACATCCTGTAACTGTCACTCTAAGACAAGTCTTGGTCGTAATAATTCTATACACGTATCCCTCTCATCAATTTCGTATAATAGATTAATAACCCTACCATTATGGAAAAATATTGTACCCAAAACCTATTTGGTCGAGAATTTCTCGTACCTAGGTATATTATGTGTAGGAACTACATATAATATAAAACTTAAAAACATCGTTATCTTTGAAATAAAATCTATGTAAATCTGAATAATTCTTTATTTAATAAATTATGGTTGGATCTGTTAAGATTTGCCGTGTTATTGTTGTACAGTCCTAGTAATAGAAGTACAACGCTTGTTATAAATAAAGAAAAAAAAAATGTACTTGTTTTCTCACGAACCGCTGGGCATTAGTTGAAGAGTCATAATCATTAAGAGTCGTATTATTTCCATTAAATTTGTACGTCGTACTATATTTTATTTTGCGTATTATATTAGGTTAATTATCTGATAATTATTTTTTGAAAAGACATTATATTTACACAAATTACTACTTTAGCGCTCTAATGAAGCAATTATATTTATATTTTCTAATAATGATTTAAGGAAATAAATGGTTATGGTTGAGATTATTTCAAGCGTTTTTTTTATATTGATTGGAGATGCCAGTATTTTACAATTTGAGCCTTCGATAGCTCAGTGGGGTTGTTAGCAATGGAAGTGGTGATTGCGTACGTATATGCAAAACAAGTTAGTAAACAAACAAACTCACCTATACCAATAAATAAAATTGGAGTGTCTGCTTGTAATGTCAAAATAATAGGCTTTTTTCATGCTCATACGGTTATTTGCACGACACCTATGCCTAAAATACAGATTAAAAAATTTTTGTCTGTCTGTCTGTTTGTTCCGGGTAATCTTCAAAACGGCTGGACTGATTTCAAAAATTCTTTTACCAATGGATAGCTACAATATCAGGGAGTAAACTAGGCTATATTTTATCTCGGTATTCCCACGGGAACGGGAACTACGCGGGTAAGGCGACTGAAACCGAAGCGAAGCGAGGGCGGGTTGCTAGTTTATAATATAGGATAAGGATAGCCCTCGTGATACTATTACTAATTTCATATATTTTAAATTTTAACCAATAATCTACTACCAGATTGGCACATGGCCTTGACAAAGAAGATCCAGTAAGAAATCCAGCGGATTAGACCTTGACACGAAAATATGTACGATTTCGTCCCCCGCCATCGAGCAAGGATATTGTGCCACGTGAAAATCATAAATGTGGGAGTTTCAGAGGAAACTTTCACAGCTATCCTTCTAGCCAAGATCCATACCCAAAGGGAGTGCTTTCGGGATCAACGGACTTTATCGGATTGAGAGAACTTAGCGCTCATCCAAAATTCCGGTTAAAGTTTTCAAAGTCATCTGAGGCTTTATTAGTCTTTAATTTCAAAGAAAAATTGAATTTTCCAAAATTCTCTCACGGCCTGTAAAAGCTATTTCTAATTAGAATGTCCTAAAATAGCAGACCAGTATTTCTGGCTCAGCAATCAAAGTCATGACCTCTCGCTCAGCATTCCCATGATTATTCTACTATATAAACTCAAAAATATTTTTTCGAAGGTTAGTACAAGAACAATAATGCATGGCCTCTGCGAGTTAAAGATAGCAATCAATTCATCAATACAGTTTGACAAGACTAATGCTATTTTATAAATGAGTTATGACAGTATCTTACTGTGAACACACACTTGTAATATTTAACAAGAATGACAGGTAAATATTAATATGGTATTTATTTTTCAAGTAAAATGACATGTCCTTCTTTAAACGAGCTTTAATAAGAGCACTGTCTTCACGGCCGTAACCCTGGTATTGCTCACTTAATATGTGTTTATTAAATGTGCTGCATGCTTGTTTGCTACCATGGCCATTTAAAAAATATATGACTGGTTAACAAATGTGTTACCATCCTCTTGCCTCATCATCATTATCCAGAAATTAGCCCATTATGCTGGGCAGACGAATAGGTATAGAATTTTATGTCCAGTTCTCGTTCGCTTGCATAGATGTTATATCTTCAGCTCAGATATGACCCACTATTGGGCTCGAGCCTCTTCCACTATGAGAAAGAAAGTGATCTACTATATCACGTCGGTCGGATGTGTTAGCATATAGTGTTTTATTTCTAGTTTTCCTTCTCTTGCATGAATGGTATATGCATATAGTAGTCTTTTACGACATCCACGGGCAAAAGAGGGTGAATTGTATTCTTATTCGATCACCACATGGAAAAATATATGTTATATGCTTATCATCATCATTTAAGCCCATACACGTCCCACTGTTGGGCTCGAGCCTCCTCCACAATAGGAGGGAAATTGACCTTACTATATCATGCTGGTCAGACAGGTTGGTATAAGCTTTTATTTAGAGTTTTGCTTCTATTGCATAGATATTATATGCGTAATATATCCCTTAGTCGTCTTTTACGACATCCACGGGCAAGATACGGAGTGGTGAATTGTATTCTTACTTCGTCACCACATGGATAATGCTTATCATATATAAGAGTATTTATCGAACGATGACATCCATGAAAGAGATAAATGAAAAGAATAATAGTGAATTGTTTTCTTATATATTGCACAGAAAGCTTTAGTATTTTGCCTGTCGTCAAACCTTCTAAGAGAATTCCAGAAGATAAGAAGCATTCTTCTGGGAAACTTACAACACTATTGGCGATTGTCAACCTGCTTGCCTGGCGAAGTTCTATGTTGATGGAATAATAGATGGCAAATAATGATTAAAAATAGCTTTCATCTGGTTGTCATATTTATTATTCACGGTCTGTTTATTCAAGCTATTTAATAAACAATCGTTTTTATTACTTTTTAGTCAATATTTCATGTGATGACGGAGTAACAATACAACTGACTAATACTTCATTACTTGTATGTCGTAAAAGACGACTAAAAGCGTGTGAGTAGGTAACAACACAGAGGGAAGGAAAATTTGAAATAACTTTATACTAACTAATCTAGTCAGCATGATATAGTAGGCCAGTCACCTTCACACCGCGAGACTAGAGGTTACTGTGTAACGATGATCCGAGTGTTTATGTATAAATTAAATCTATACCAATAAATAAAATTGGAGTGTCTGTTTGTAATGTCAAAATAATAGGCCTTTTTCATGCTTACACGGTTATTTGCACGACACCTATGCCTAAAATACAGTTTAAAAAATTTTTGTCTGTCTGTCTGTTTGTTCCGGGTAATCTTCAAAACGGCTGGACCGATTTCAAAAATTCTTTCACCAATGGAAAGCTATAATATCAAGGCGTAAACTGGGCTATATTTTATCCCGGTATTCCCACGGGAGCGGGCACTACGCGGGTAAAACGATTAAAACCGAAGCGAAGCAAGGGCGGGTTGCTAGTCTATACCAATAAATAAAATTGGAGTGTCTGTTTGTAATGTCAAAATAATAGACATTTTCAGGCTCACACGGTTATTTGCACGACACCTATGCCTAAAATAACAATTAAAAAATTTATGTCTGTCTATCTGTCTGTCTGTCTGTTTGTTCCGGGTAATCTTCAAAACGGCTGGACCGATTTCAAAAATTCTTTCACCAATGGAAAGCTATAATATCAGGGCGTAAACTAGGCTATATTTTATCCCGGTATTCCCACGGGAACGGGAACTACGCGGGTAAAACGATTAAAACCGAAGCGAAGCAAGGGCGGGTTGCTAGTATTAAATAAAAACAATTTAGTATCTTCAAAATAGTCTTTTTTTTGGGGGGTGGGTTACGGTCGGCGCAATTCTCGCACCACTTCGTCCGGGGCGACAGAGGGGCGTAAGCACGCACACCCGTAACCCACCCGTGACACGTCGCCTTCGTCGTTGGGCCGACCACCGGAGCAGGGTGACTTGACGTTAGTGGTCGTCTTAAAAATAGTCTAGCATCATGTCGAAGTTTGATACATCATAAGTTATTATATATTTCTTTCATGTAATATCCTTACTTCCTTATATTATAAATGTCAAAGTAAGTTTGTTTGTTTGTTACGCTTTCACGCTTAAACCACCGAACCGATTTCAAAAATTCTTTCACCAATGGAAAGCTATAATATCAGGGAGTAACATAGGCTATATTTTATCCTGATATTCCAACGGGAACGGGCACTAAGCGGGCAAGGCGACTGAAACCGAAGCGAAGCGAAGGCGGGTTGCTATCAGCTATCGGGCAACACAGAGTAAAACGCTTATGCACGCGGCACAGGCTCGCAAAGAAAAGGCGGCCTACTAGTGGTCGACGAAAGGCTGAACGTTAGGGCTTTGAAACAAAATAACATTGAATACATTGATCAGTATAAACGAAGCTGCTCAGGTTAAAACTAATAATTTCATAAAAAATAATTAATTTGACACAGATTGCAAATAGTCTAAAGTACCGAACTCCCGTACTAAGTGCCGTGGCTTTAATTCCTGAATAATATAAGTGCGATGTCAGACTAGTTATTCTAAATCTGAATTTAATATGCGTATGTGTCATTGCATGCTTGTAAAATGCTTTGCCATATAAAGTTTTATTCTTTAAAGAAGGGCCTTTTTAAAGAAAAGTAACAGGCGTAATTACGTAATTATTATTATTTATATCAATACGTCAATTGTTTGTTGATTGTTAAGCTAAATATGCCAATAGTGTTATTAGCATATCATTGTAATTTGGATATTGATTAACTCATGAGCTCATCTCTGCGCAAAGTCTATGTAAATCCCCCGGCATATCACCAATATCGTTATGAGAAAACCCACCTAAAAAAGATAAGGGTTAAACTTCAACTAGCGCAAAAAGTTTTGCTGTTTACTAAGATTTATTGAGTTAGATGGTAATGAATAAAGAATTAAGTTAAGAAAATTTACAGGTACTACGCAATATAAGAAGTGAACGTCTTCCTGTCTTAAAAAAATGAAGTAAGAACTAAATATTTTATTACATTGTTCGATATCTGAAAAAAAGATCTATGACTAGTCTTATATCATTACCGGCGATGATGGAAATGTTTAAATATCACCTTCATACGAGTAAGAAAATTCAAAGTTGCACAATTGTGAGAGAGCTATACTCGAGATTTCTCTTCGGGATAAATATCGGAATATTTGGAAGTTGTTGAAAAAAATGTTCCAGTTAGGCAACTATGTATCGCGTGACGCAGTTTCCATGAACCTATGAATTCCAATGACGAAATCATGAAGTGAATTTACAGAGAATTGATGCTTTAAGGCGGTACGGGATGTTTTATGTGTCAGTCTTATAAAACTCCAAAAGTGGTCAAATGGATGAATGAATTAAAAATACGATTCAACATTTTAACTTATCCCATGGGTGCCGTAATAACGATTAATGAACACCAATGCAGGACTAAAATGTTTCAAATAAAACTCTATCACTTATTTAACTAAGAGGATTTTATTAGTTTGCCATATGTTGGCAAGTATGCTGAACAAGATTATTTTATAAGCTTGTGTCTTTATCTACTATATAATAAGCAGAGATATAATATCTAAATTTCCTTTATATTTGTTTTTATTATTCGTATAATGATATTTTATCCGTTTGAAGACGAAGTAAGAATATAATTCACCACCCCCTATATTGTTTGTGGGTGTCATAAAAGACAATTAATGGATATAATATACAGATTACTTCTATGCAAGAGAAGGAGAATTTAAAATTAAACCTTACACTAATCCGACTCATCAGCGTGTTGTGGGAGGATTTCCCAGGAGGCCAGCAGTAGGACGTGTATGAGCTGAAATGATTATAGTACTATCAAATATAAATACACCAACTTTTCTTTTGTCGTGGGTGTCGTAATAAACGACTAATGGATCATCATCATTGCAGCCTACATACGTCCCACTCTCGGGCTCAGGTCTCCTCAGAAATGGTAGGGAATTTGACCTACTATACCATGCTGGTCAGACATATTGATATAGGGTTTCATTTCAAGTTTTCCTTCTCTTGCATAGATGTTATATGCGTATTATATACCATAGTCGTCTTATACGACATTCACGGGTAAGATAGGGAGTGGTGACTTGTATTCTTACTCCGTCACCACACGGAAAAGAACCATCACTAGAAATCGCGATCTAGTTTGGCAACAATGTGAGCAGTTATACGGTTCACCCGCTAGGACTTTAACCTAAAATTCAAAGCCGGTATTTATAATTAAAATAGCGAGATAGTAACAAACAATACAAACAAAATCGTTTACAAAACTAATGTTTCGCACGAAAATATACGGCAGTCTTTTTGCTAATTGAACCATAAAGGCACGCCAACATACTTGACGCAATCATATTATTTACTTCAAACAATACGAAAAAATCATGTAGGTACGTGGTCATCATCATCATTCCTGGTAAAAGGCATTAAGGAAAATTATGCTCAATAAAGAGCATTAGTTGTATGAGATAAATAAACAATAGTATTTGTTTGCTCGCTGTCAAGTCGCTTGTATTTGTATTCACGGGTATTTTTCTTTGCATGTTTGTCCAGGTATGTTATATCTTATATCTTTAAACGAGCAATTCTTGTATATATATACCTATATATATATATATTCAGGATCTCGGAAACGGCTGCAACGATTTTCGGGTCCAAAAAAGCGATCTAGCTAGGTTTTATTTATAGAAAATGTTGTTTTTTCGTGTTTTTAGCAAAACAAACAATGACATTAAATTTTAAAAGAATATGAATTCAAATGTCGTTATCAACATTATGAGTTACGATAGCTCAGATGCAAGTTCACAGGTTCTAATTTTGATTTTGTTGACATTCAAACAGCATCGGTTCGAATCTCGGTGTTATTATTATTCTCTTTTTGTAATTTTTTATATATTTTTCATTATTTATTTTTTATTTTTTATTAATATATATCTAAATAAATTCGATAAAAATATTCCGAGCGAAGCTCGGTCAACCAGATATTGGTTTAATTATACATCAAAATAATTTCGAGATATGGTTAATGCCGAGTTATGGTCATTATACTATATTGATTATGGCTATTGGTGGTAAACGAGCAAACAGCACACGTGATGGTAAGTAATATTGCCGCTCATGGACCTTTAATAGGTCGTTAGCTACTGTGAAAAAAGTGAATGGAGTTTTATTATTATTATAGAAGGATTCATGTAAACCTAATAAATCTATATTTGTTAAATAATTTTAAAACACGACCGGAACGTGGCAGCACTGAGAAAGATCCGGCAAGAAAACGCAGAGAGCATGATGCTAAAAGATTAATGATTTTTAAGAGCCGCCTTTTAAATATCAATAATAATTTCAATAAAATTAATAAATAGTCATAATATCATAATTACTACAATATAATTATTCCTGATCAAAAGCAATATACATTTTCATATAAAACCATATTCTTTTTGTACTGGCAATAAATTTATATCAAAATCTGGTTCAAAATTTATCTGTATGGCGGGGAGTTATAAATCTCTGTAATAACGATGACTTGTTGAACGTGAGACATCTTAGTGCCCAAAGGCCATGAACGCTGAAAAGTGTTCAAAATGTTAGGTAATCAAATGCAAACGCGATAAAATCCGTAATCATGGTGTTCTTTAAAATATGCAATTTTATTTAAGTAATACCGAGCATTGAATAGCTTGTTACATTTCTTGAGTTATATAAAGTATTTTAAAGAATGAGCAGCATCCTAGTCTATCAAAATATTGCAACGAAAACTTGCCCACTAAAAAAATTGTACTAAACCCTTAGTGACAAGTACATCATGTGCATTAAATTGTTTGAATCACCTCAATTGCGTAATAACGTAAGTAGAATATAACAAAAAAAATAGCACACTAAACTTGCTGAAAACAAAGGTCATTTTTGTATAATTTATATTTATTTTATTTCTACACATTCAAGTTTGCTAAATGCGAAGTTGTGAGATGAATAATTAAAGGTGGTTATTTTGAACGTTATAATTCTCAATCTTACTCGATTTCATGTTTCGTTGGCCATCTAATAGTAGGTACATACACATACTAGGTAAGTAAGAATAAAACGCTTGGCGCCATTCAATTAAATAAACAGAACAAAAGTCAATTAACTATACCATGTAAATATTATGTTATTTACAGGTTCAAGTTTAAAAGCGATGATCTCTTGAACTTGACGATTGAATTGCTTATTTACTTAACATCAGCATTTTTATCAGCTTTCAAAGGTGTGCAAAGATCGCACTTAATGTTTTTTTTATACAAAAGTGTGATTTGAAGTCCGATTTGACATTGTGTTTGCTACATGTTAATAATAATCATTTATTTTTGAATATAATAGTATTAGTAATACATAATAGTAGAAGTAATAGTTTTTAAATATAAAAATAATAAGTGAAATACTGTAGCCACCGCCTGCCAAAGTTCAAAACACAATAGTATTGAAGGCAGACAATAGTTTGAAGTCAATACTCATAAGATTAACCCATCTACCGTCATCTAATCCCAAACCCATTTTCAACCATTTTTACACCATAGTTAAATACTTAACTTTGGCAGTCCACAAGTTCTAAATGCAGAAGTGTCATCGGTAGATGTCCCCTCTCATTTTTAAATTAATTTTCTTTAAAGGCCTCTGCGTGTTGGATCCTTGTACTCATTTAAACTCTCGCTTAAAGTTCCCCGAAATACAAGCACTTTTCTGTTTTACGAAAATAAATAAAAAAAATATACATATAAAGCCATCGTAAAAGTTACCATCACAATTTTAACTTTTAAAATAGCGTAAATTTGACTTCGAGTTATCCGCAGACGTGAGGGTGGTTGAGTGCGTTATATTGTCTGTGTCCTCTCAGGCTGAACTAACGAAACTCTTGAAATCATTTTAATTAAAATGAGAGAAGTATACACCTGCGTTTTATAAAAGAAAAATATCAAGTCTATAGTAGATGTGATTTTATATTTCATTTAGTATAAATATGATATTGCGTCACTACATGACATGGCAAGAGTACAATGTTGATCTTTTCGTGTGACCATCGTAAAAATTGAAACCCACCCTATAACCGAATTGCTGTAATAGGCTAAATTCTCTCATCCGGAGGTTATTGTAAAACAATGGGCTACATATAGGTTGACAAAAGGAAAAAATAAAATCGGATATTAAAATAAAATCTGATATTTGCACGAGAAAATTTTTCACATATATGAAATAAAAATATTTTTACGCACTTTATAGCGAATTGTCATATTGTTTTTGCTAACCGGATGTTTCAAATATTTTGAGCAATTAATTGTTTCATCTTAAATAAGCATTTGTAAATTAAATCATTTATCTGGTTTAGACATTTATCAGCACAGATATAGTGGCATTGACATAACTACAGATTTAGTACTATTGATGCCGACTTATATGAATTAGCTCCCCATCTAAACCTGCTTATAGAAGTTTAATAAAATTTTATAATGATGTAATCTGAGCTGAGCTGAGTTGATAATAATGATGATAATATGACAAACTAGAATATTCTAAATCATTCTATATAGTTCTATGTAAGGACATCAATCTTTATAGTCCTCTTTATACCGAGTTCAAAACTTTGTATTGCAGATTAAGAATCTTTGAAGTTATTGGACTTCTACACAGTCAAATTATTAATGTGAGTACATTCTTATTGTGGGTGTATTAATTTGAATTCATCCGTTTGACGTCACACTTGCAAACAATGAAAAAAAATTATACGAAAACGTTGACCACATAACAATGTAATCATACGCCATTAATATCAATCCGTTTCTGTCATCCGACTTTTCTGTTAAAGTTGCTTTATTTGTGTGTGAGAACCAAATAGGCTCTAAATATATTTCACGATCACGCGGTCCTTATCAGTGAGACAGTTTTTATACCTAATTAGGCAAACTTTATTTATTGACCAACTGGTTTGTATAGAATAATTTTTAAAACAGTTTTGGCCTTGGTTTCCAGAGGTCAGATGGCTATCGCGCTACAGGGATATTAATGTACAGCAAAAATTAGGTAAGCATACAAAGCGAATAAAATATTACTTATTATCCTGCTCTTATCCCAATTATTTGAGGTCGACGCAATTGCTTTTAATTTAAAAATTAAATTGGTTCAGATACACAAATCCTAATGGTAGGACCATACTGTTGACAGATGTCTGTCTATAGCCGCGGCCGCCCGTCTAGGGTAGTACCACATTCTCGCAGAAAATCGACGTTCGAGTAGTAGCAATTTGCTGTCTCGCTCCTCCGGCGATGACCAGGGAGGAGGAGATGCCACTATGCGCTCCTCCTCCCACCGTCCTGAATGATGACAGGACGTGGCAGGACGGCCAAGTGTTGGGGTGTCGGGAATAGAATGTTATCAGACGATCTCTCCGGCATCCCGTAAAAGCGCGGAAGGGGCCGCTGTGGTTTTAGTGGGTATTTCGGTCACTTTTGTGACCGGTGAGTCCCACACACACTCCCCCGTCTCTAACCGGCGGGGGATAGTGCGTAAATGCATTTCCACAGAGTGAAAAAAAAAGTAGCAATTTGTTACTGCGCTTCGTTCGGTGAGCAAAAGAGCGACAAAAAAAAATGTAAAGAGAATTAATGAAAAGAAACTTAACTAGTAAAATGAAGTTATAAACTGCAACGCGGTTTATATACGGGTATGCTTCTATTTGATGTAGAAAAAGCGCTTGACAAAGTCTGGCATAACGGCCTTATTTTCAAGTTAATAAAGCTCAAAATCCCCCACTATTTAGTTATGATAGTTAGGGACTTCCTACTCGAGCGTAGCTTTCGCTACAGAGTGGAAGGTACTTTATCAGCACCGCACAAACTAGAAGCCGGCGTCCCCCAGGGATCGGTGCTCTCTCCAATTCTCTTCTCGCTGTTCACCAGCGACATACCCCAACATAGTAGAATACAAACAGCATTATTCGCTGACGACACTGCCATCTTCTATGCAGGTCAATCTCCCTCAACAGTGACAACCGTTCTCCAAACTGCGGCTACCGCCCTAGCCAAATGGACTAGGAAATGGAGAATCGGTATAAACCCCACCAAAAGCCAGGCGATCATATTTCATAAGGGGATAGATCGCCGCTACCCAATGGCTGAATATCCACAGATAAAGATGTTCGACCAACCCATCCCCTGGACAAGGGAGGTCAAATATCTGGGTGTGACCTTGGACAGACGACTGACCTTCGGTCCTCACATAGGGCGAGTCCGCGCGCGCGCAGCCCTAGTGCTAGGATGGTTACACAGCTTAGTACACGCAAAGTCTAAGCTATCTCTCCGTAATAAAGTTAGATTATACACCACTTGTATACGTCCTATCATGACGTATGCAAGTGTAGTGTTTACACAAGCGAAGCCACGCAGGCTACATCGGCTACAGGCATTACAGAATAGGTTCATGCGCCGAGTGACGGGAGCACCGTGGTACATGCGCAATGTGGATCTTCACATAGATCTTGGCTTGCCGACCATCAGGCAATTCATGAAACAGTGCTCCCGCCGCTACTTCGACTCTGCCGCGACACACCCGAACCCATTAGTGGTAAGGGCGGCTTCTTACATCCCCTCTAAAATGTCCGCGATTAAACACGCGACTAATACTCGACGAACCCGACGACACTATAACGCTCGCCCAGACTGAGGCATACACAGCCCGCGCGGCCTTGACAAATAGTAGTAAATATCCACGTTACCGCCCCCGCCGACGGGGAAGGAAGACGTGTCGCGTTAAAATCATAAACGTGGGAGTGCCCACTTTGCCAGCGACCGCCCGAGCCGAGGTCCGTACCCCACAGGGGGTGCCCTCGGGATGGGTCGCTTAACTTTAAGCGGGTTGAGAGCCCTCAGCGCTCACCCACCAGTCCGGGTAAAGTTGTCACAGCCATCTGAGGCTAACAACTAAGTCACACAAAAAGAAAAAAAAAAAAAAAAAACATGTATCCCCTATATAAGCCAACACTATTGAATAAACAAACAGTTACTATACAGCAGTCAGATCGTATTATTGCATCCCAACGTCTCCAACCTTACATGGTGCCCCTGCCATGTTTGGTGGAGCGGTTTCGGGTTACAATTCGCGTACGTGTGACATACGAACTTTGATCTTCAGTGTACAATAAAGTCAAAATAATTATTAAATTAAAAATTACCGATTAGACGGCTTAGTACTTGCTGAGGTTCGACAAAAATGGTGTCGACAGTTTCGTATTATTGCATCCCAACGGCCAATCTTACACCAGGTTAGAAGTGCCCCCAACCGAAGTATATGCATGAAGAGATTAATGGTAAGCGATACTGCCGCTCCTGAACCTTTGCGATACCGCTGCCTACTTCGAAGAAATCTAAGGGAATGTTAAAGCCTGCAATGACATTCGATGATACTAAAGGCATCACCAAAAAGCACACGCAAACACCTTCAGAAAGTTGGGCATTCGGCTCTCTCGCGCACCGAACGAAGTGTAATATCAAATTACTATTACTAAGACGTCGATTTTCTACGAGAGTGTAGTACTATCTCGAACGGATCGGTCCGCGGCTATAGACTGATGACTGTCGACAGTATGGTCCTGCTACATGAAGTTAACTTAAAATTGCGGTTACACTTTAAAATTTAATTCATGAAATTCCAGAAGAATTCTACGCACGTAAATGCGAATCAATCTAGCATTAACAATCAATTGGCAGGTTGCCTGCCATTCAACTTACTATTTGAGGAAGACACATGCAAAAAAATATATTGTAATTATCGTCGTCTTAGCTTATATAAATCCCACTGTTGGGCTCGGGCCTCCTCCACTGTGAGAGGGATATTGACCGACTAAACCACGCTGGTCGTGTTGGCATAGGCTTTATATCATTTTCTCCTCTTGCATGGATGTTATTTATTTATTTATTTATTTATGTTATGTGCATGTTTTCTCCCTTAGTCGTCCTTTACGACACCCACGCGCAAGATAAGAGGGTGGTGAATTATAATAATGAAAGCCAAATATATATTTTTAGCTTATACCAAGGCTCAAGTTATGATTCACTTCAGCCATGCCCTTATTCATTTGAGGATATTTGATAGTTTCAATCGGGAATACGGAAACCATTTGTCATGTAGAGGCCCTGACCTGTAACCATGATGTGAATTGAAAACTAGATATTAACGTAGGATGTGAGTGGCATCGTATTTTGTAGGTATAATAGCACTTTGAATGAATAAGCAATGAATAGCACTTTTAAACTGCATCAATTGACGTACATCGTGTATAAGACTAAAATATTTTGACGACGAACGGTATGATACTCGCAATAATTGACAGGATAAAAATCGAATCCTAGGATTTTGGGTGCTTTTTGAAACATTATGTTCCGTGTGGTAAAGGACTGGTGTCCGTGGGTGTCGTAAAAGACGACTGAGGAATATAATAGACATATAACAGCGATGCAAGCGAAGGAAAACTCGATATAAAACTCTATACCAACACGTCTGACCAGCATGGTATTGTAGGTCAATTTCCCTCCTATTGTGGAGGAGACTCGAGCCCAACAATGGGACATATGAGCTGTGACGATGATGATTATCAATACAAATTTGCTTAATAAATAATTCAGTACCAAGATAACACCTTAAAGAATTAGAAGAATTACATATTCATGCTATGTAATTATTATCACTCTTAAAGTTAAGCTTATGTCTGTTTGTGCACGTAGCACGCTTCCTAGAAGATTCATTCAAACCACACAGTGGTAAGATATAACAAATTGCTACTTATTAACGCATTACTGTTATTTTAAAAGACAAAATAATAAGCCTTAAATTCACATTGTCTATCATCATCCTAATAAAGAAAAGACCTTAGTGCGTAATGTTGTGACGGAGGCAGCGTGCCTATTAGCCGGGACTCCCCCGTGGGACCTGGAGGCGGAAATGCTCGCCGGATTGTATCGGCGGGTGACGGAGGTGCGAGCGGAGGGCGGTGTGATCTCGTTAAGGGAGCTCACCGCCTGGCGCGTCGACGCCCGCCGCGACGTCATTGCCCGTTGGGCAGTCCGGCTGGAGAGGCCTCGGTTCGGGGTGCGAACCGT
Organism: Lymantria dispar; assembly: GCA_032191425.1. NCBI lineage: Eukaryota > Metazoa > Arthropoda > Insecta > Lepidoptera > Erebidae > Lymantria > Lymantria dispar. The sequence continues at coordinate 10,476,003 of CM063448.1, forward strand.
GGAGGCCTTCCGGCCTGTGCTGATGCAGTGGTTGAAGAGACGGCACGGGGTGCTCTCCTTCCGACTGGTGCAGGTTTTGACGGGGCATGGGTGCTTCGCCAAATGCTTCGCACAAGGTCGTAAGGAGGGAGAGTACACCGTCCTGCCACCACTGCGATTGCGACGAGGACGCGGCACGCCATACGCTCGAGGCCTGCGCGGCTTGGGCAGTGCAGCGCTGTGAACTCGTCGCAATCATCGGTGCATACCTGACGCTGCCGGCTATCGCTAGGGCGATGGTCGACAGCGTCGGGAATTGGGACGCGGTCGCAGCCTTCTGCGAGACAGTGATCTCGCGGAAGGAGGCGGTGGATCACCTGCGCGAGGAGCGCAGCCTCGATGAGGAGAACCGCCGCCGGCGACTGGGGCGGCGCAGGCGCATCTACCCGCGCCTCATGCCGCCCTAGCCGAGGCCGCGGGTGACGTGACCGGAGATTAGTCCGTCACCCGCCGAGAGGCCGACCGCGTGAGGAAAGACCGACGTCCTCCCCGAGGGGGGGGACGTCGGTCGATGGGAGGGTACCCCAATAGGGGGTATTCCGTCGGGCCGACCACTGATGTCAAGTAACCCTGCTCCGGTGGTCGGCCTAACGACGAAGGCGACGTGGTTTTCGGGTGGGTTGCGGGAGTTGCGTGCTTAAGCCCCTCTGTCGCCCCGGACGGAGTGGTGCGGAGGTGCGCCAACCGCAGCCCACCCACAAAAAAAAAAAGTGCGTAATATTGTAAAAAGAAATACCATGGTTCTTATTGTATATTATATAAGACGGAAAAAAAACCTTGTCTTCACGACAAAAATGTGAGAAGTATGGCAAATATAGGCGCTTGTTGTAATTCGATTAATTTTTTTATGTTTTTTATTGCAATCTGTGGCAAACGAGCAAACAGTACACCTGATGGTAAGTGTTGCTGACGCTCATGTACCTTAAGGCCGCTGCTTACCGCGAAGAAAGTGAAGGGAGTGTGAATGTGTGCATTGAGTCTCGGTGATACCAAAACCCTCCACACGCAAACACCCTCAGAAAGTTGGGCTTCTGGCTCTCTCGCTCACCGAACGAAGCGTAGTAACAAATTGCTACTACTCAGACATCGATTTTCTGCGAGAGTGTAGTACTACCCCGGACGGAACGGCCCGCGGCTGTAGACAGATAACTGTCGACAGTGTGGTCCTACCACTCCAATTCATACTTTGTCTTTTTTATGGTAGGCTATGGTTTGGACCTGCCCAATCTGTCCAAGGCAACGGATGGACGGCGCGCGTCTCTATAGGTTTTTCATTAATTCATACATGCAGTTATGCATATAGTCCTAAAATCATCATCGTTATCAGAAAACATCAGGTGTCACAGCATGCGTTTAACGTTTTTATTTAATGTATTCTTAATTTAATTTTAATAGGCATTTTAGTTATAATATAATTATGTAGATGTCTATTTAATTTCAAACGTGACATTTATTTTAATACGTGTAATTGTTATTTAATTTATTAATTTGTGAATGTCATTTAGATTATATTAAAATATTTTGTTATTATTTAAAGGAGGAATAGCTTATGTGTTTTTAATAAGTTTCAATCAAGTTAGTAATCGTTTCAGTTCCTACATGTCCTACTTTTGAGCTCGAGCCTCCTTCCCAATAAGAGGGTAATTGACCTACTATACCATACTGGTCAGACATGTTGATAAAGGGTTTTATTTCAAGTGTTTCTTCTCTTTGGCAGATGTTATATGTATGTTATATTCCTTAATCGTTTTTTTACGACATCCACGGGTGAAGTGAAATAAACGCACTTTTTTGTTTATAAATCTGCATTTGTATGTGAATAAACTGGTAAATAAAAATAGACATCTCCTAAGCAGGTGGAAGGATTTTAAGCAAAATTATTTGTTAATTCACAATAGCACTATTTAAATGGCGCTGCGATCGAGTTCTTGTATTTTCAATATCTGTTCTTAAATTTACACCTAATAACATATTGGATCAAATAGAAATATTATTAAATACATCGATTATTTCGGTCAACGAATTATATAATACATAGTTTATATGTAGATACATACTTATATGATGAAATAATCGTGAAGTTTCGAAGACGATCCTTACCTGTAAAGAAAAATAATATAAGTATTTTGTTGTCAAACAAAAAATAATTACATATTTTTGAGCTTTTATTTGTGAAAGGGTAGGTGTAAAATCATCTCAGCTCATCCCACTATTGGACTCGAGCCTACTCCACTATAGGAGAATAGTTGACATACGCTAGTCGGCCGGGTTAGTATATTTTGAGATGCCTGCTCATGCATGGATATTATCTGCATATCCTGTCCCTTAGTCAGCTTTTACTCCCACAGCCAAGAAAGGGAGTGCTGGATCGCTTTCTTACTCCGTCACCACAAGGTAACACACTCTTATTATGATAACATACAAGCATTGGTCTTACATTATACAGGGCGTGGTTATTATCATTTCGCTAATGATATTTTGACAGGCTGATAATAGAATTTTGATGATTTAATTTTTTAATAATTTAAATGACTGTGTGAATGACGTTAATCGTTATTGAGGTGGAACTTCCAGTGACATAAAGGGTAAAATTTTCCAATTAACTAATCAACAGAAATTGTAAGCTTTGAATTGAACTATTATAGAATGTTTATGATTTTAAGACGTAGTTATTCGGGCCAGATAATTGATTTGTAGTAATTTTATTACACTGTGAATTATATGGACTTGAACTAATATGTAAATTTTCTTTTTAAAGACTTGTTCACCCTCATAGTTCGTCATTATTATCTTGCTTTTATTCGAATTACTTAGATTCGACCTAATATACCGAAAGGATAACCCACCACGGATATCAAGGATTTGAGACTAGTGGTCGGTCCTACTACGAAGGGGAGGGAATCCGGTAGCTTATAGGGCCGCGCGCCGTCTTTTCTTTAACCCATACGAAATGGACGGAGTGCGTCAAGACCATTGCTAGCCCATAAAAAAAGAGTCAACCTGATATATACTCTTCATCGTACATATTCCAAAATTTTGCCTACATTTTTACGATCACCTGTCTGACGTTAACCCTTCTTGGGAATGTAATTGTTGACTAAACGGCATTAGATGAAATTTGTTAGCCCTCACAGCTAAATCTTCTCTATAATGTTGACGTCACCAGTAGTTATTATATTCGTACCTTAATGGATTTTTTTCTCACTAAAATTACTTCAAGATATGACAAGACAATATACGTTTTGCTTACATTAATATTATGTAATGGTCTTTTAAGCTCTTGTAATTTTGCAATAAACGAAATATGTGTCTTATCTTGTCTTGTACTGACTATAATAAATTTATTTTACGTCGTATTTTGCAGTCATTATTTGTTCTGTATTTCTATGTATTTAAGTGTTAATAGGCAGGCTAGATTGTTCGATGAACAGACAACGGCTGGCGAAGAAAGGTTCTCGAGTGGCGACGACGTATCAGTCGATGCAATGTAGGACGCCCCCACTAGATGGACCGATGACCTGGTGAAATTTGCTGGACGTCCTTGGATGCAGGCGATACAGGATCGCACTCTGTGGTGAAACATGAGCGAGCCATACATCCAGCAGTGGGCGGCGACAGGCTGAATGATGATCCTTATATTAAATTATATGTGCATTTATCAATAAATTATACTATTTTTACAAAATAAGAGGAAATTTATTATGTAAATATAAACGATAACGTTTGATACTTACAGGAATAATTATTATGCACATTATTAATTAATTGAATCGTGTTCTTTCATAGATTTATGGTTATGGTATTCTTAAATTTATATCCTATTTTAATTTATAATATTCTTTTATTTATATTCCGTAATGAATTCGCCTTCGTCGTTGGGCCGACTACCGGAGCAAGGTGACTTGACGTCAGTGGTTGAAGGGTACCCTCCCATCGACCCACGTCACCCCCTCGGGGAGGACGTCGGTCTTTCCTCACGCGGTCGGCCTCTCGGCGGGTGACGGACGGATTCCCCGGTCCAGTCTAGTCACCGGCGGCTTCGGCTACAATCCGTCTGACGTAGTATAGTAGGTCAATTTCCCTCCCATAATGAAGGAGCCTAACAATAGGGCAGGGCGTACATGGGCTGAGATATTGATTATATCATTTATTTGTCAACAAAATTTACTACCACATTAAATATATGTGTAACATATGTGTGCGTACATGTATTGTACGTATAAACATTCTTTTCTCTACTTAGAACAAATAATTTCATCGTTGTTCTTGTGGCCATATGATTATCGATTATGAGAGAGCGAATCTCGGATGTACAAAATTTTGGGCCAGTTCACTAATAAATCATTAATAAGAAAACGCTCGTGCATAATCATTCTATTCGTTTTTATGACTTTTAATATAATTATAATGCAAAGAAATTATTTTAATACTATAATTTTATTTTGTTGAAAAACAAATATGTAGTAAATTAATAAAATGCTAATAATTTTTTTTGTAACTGCCTAATAAATTTTTATATTAAAATCACTGTCATCGTTACAAATAAAAAGATGGACTTTATAGCGTTTGTATTTGATTTGTGATTGCCCGAAGTTTACGCGATAAATTCCGTAAAAATAGTTTATAATTTGTAATACTCGCGTACCTAAACATCAATGGTCTTAGGGAAGAGAAGAAAAACTTGAAATAAAACCCTATACCAACACGTCTGACCAATATGCTATAATAGGTCAATTTCCCTCCCTGCTATCGTGTAGGAGGATGGAGCTCAGCAGTGGGACGTAGGTATATGAGCTGAAATTAATGAATTTGCGGGTACATATATTTTGATTGATAGATGTATTTGTCATATTTATTACACACACTAATACAGAAGTTGTAGCTTGGGACTCAATAATTCTCATACGAGACAAAAGTTTTTTTACACTGGATACACTTTTTGCTTATTAACATATTATGTTTTAAAATAAACAGAGATCATAAAAAATATTAAGACATAATGGCATTATCAATCAAAACGTTTATGTGTATACAGTCAGGTTTTTATCCCTCATATATTTTATTATGAATATGTATTAAAGTTTGCTTGCATAGTGTCAGGACGGAGAATATAGGATAGAACAGAAATTAGTAGGGAGTTGTTGAAAGCGGTCGGCATAAGACCGCGCTTTGTAGAATTTTATAGAGGAGACCTACATCTATATCGCAAAATTACATTTCTTTCTATAACTCAAACTGAAATTTATTCAAGTTACTACTATTAAACCAATTCAGTGCATGATTTTCCTATTACAATAAAGAAGATTAGGCTATAGTCTAGCCTAGTTCGTTAAGTCTAGTCGATAAAGTACTGCATGAATGTGGATTTCAATATACATAACGAAGATATACTTAATAAGTTATAGAAGTTGTCTTTTTTAATTATTACGTCCCTTTATTTATTAGAGGAATAGGTAATTTTTATTTAAGAGATACGAAGTCGTGATTGACGAAAAAAGAAGAGGTAGAATAAGCATAGAATATATATTATCATAAATAGGATCTATGTTAACCTGGAAGAAAACCAAACATCCCAAAAAATAACCCCGAGTAAAACCGAAGCAAAAGGCAATTTTTTTATACAATTTGACGCGGGAATTGTATTATATATTTATTACTAATAGGGAATTTTGTACCGTACATCAATAACAACACCAATTAATCATGTAACACTTACCTATTACTGTCCAACAAAATTAAGGAAATTAACATATATTCTGAATTTTGTGGAATATTGAGTGACTCAGATATGACGAAGTGTGTGTCGTGGTAACAAATTATGCCCAGCCCGGTAAGAAAGTAGGCCTCATATCAAGGCTCAAAGTCGCTCAGCGTGCTATGGAACGGGCTATGCTCGGGATTTCTCTGCGAGATAGAATCCGGAATACAGAAATCCGCAGAAGAACGGGTGTAACCGACATAGCACGAAGAATTAGCACGCTGAAGTGGCAATGGGCAGGCCACATCGCTCGACGAACCGACAACCGCTGGGGAAGAAAGGTTCTCGAGTGGCGACCACGCATCGGACGACGCAGTGTAGGACGCCCCCCCACTAGGTGGACCGACGACCTAGTGAAAGTTGCTGGGCGTCGTTGGATGCAGGCGGCACAGGACCGCACATTGTGGCGCAATATGAGGGAGGCCTACGTCCAGCAGTGGACGGCAATAGGCTGAAATGATGATGAATGATGATGATGACGGTAAGAAAATGCCGCCCTAGCCGAGGCCGCGGGTGTTCGGACCGGGGAATTGTCCGTCACCCGCAGAGAGGCTGACCGCGCGACGGCGACCGACGTCCCAGGACGTCGAGAGGTGAGGTTACCCGAAAGGGTATTCCGTCAGGCCGACCAGTGACGACAAGTCACATCTGCTCCGGTGGTCGGCCCAACAACGAGGTGATGTGGGTACGGGTGGGTTACGGGCCCACGCGCCGTCCTTTCATCGCCCCGGACGGACTGGACCGCGCGTGCGCTTACTATAGCCCACCCATAAAAAAAAAAGAAAAAAAGCCCGGTAAGGAAGCAACAATCAGTCGTACTCGATATGCTATGTCACACGTGCGATAGGCATCCACAATTAAATAACTCTTCGGAGCAGTATATTAATCTCTCATTCAGCTATTATTCATCATCATTTCGGCTCGTATACGTCCCACTGCTGGGCTTGAGCCTCCTCTATAATAGGAGGGAACTTGACCTTACTATACCATGCTGGTGAGACAGGTTGGCATAGGGTTTTGTTTCGAGTTTACCTTTTCTTGCATAGATATCATATGCGTCATATATCCCTTAGTAGTCTTTTACGAGACCCACGGGTAAGAGAGTGAGTGCTGAATTGTATTCTTACTCCGTCACCACACGGAACAGCTATTATTGCCGTTTATTAAACTGTACATACTTCATAATATTTATATCGGTACAATCGGTACAATCAATACAATCAACTGTAAAATAAACCTTAATAAAACTACGAAGTCAATAAAAGAAAAAGACAGAAGTGTAAACTAACGTTATCAATGTCGGTAGATTAGGTACACAAACATCTCGCCGAGTGCCTTGTGATCATCGGACCAATCAAGGCTACAGAGTTCTTGGTTTGACCACGGAGTTATAGATTACTATAGGTAAATATTGTTATAAAACAATAATAGTAAAATATATTTTCTTCGAGTTTATTGTTAAGAAAATTAATAGACTATATATTCGTGTATGCATAGGTATCTATAAGTGTGACCTAACCGGGGGACGGCCAAGACACGGCGCTCCAATAGGTCCCTTAATAAGTAGAGAGCAGATAATCATTTCCCTGGGGAAACCGAATAATATGTCCATTGAAATAAGCAATGAACATCAAATTGCTACTTTTGAATGTTTATTAAATTTTCACTCTTAATTAATAAGAGTTCCCAATTTTAGTGCGTGAAACCGGTTTAGTGCCACCATCACATTATCCATTTTAAATTAGCCCTGCTGCTATATTTTAGCATGTAGGGTGGCAGCATCTACGATACTAACCCAATACAAGCGGAAATCGATTATTGTATTAATAAGTGGTGATTGTTTTACTTTGGTAGGCATCAAACAAATAACTCCTGCCTTAGTAATCCCTAACCTTATCACAAGACGGTTGTCTTGGTATTCATTAGCCCTACAATGGCAGGCAAATTGTCCTATTATACTACGCCGCGCGCCGGTCAGACGAATTGGTATAGGTATATAATTTGTGTAAACATTGACTAGATTTCATAGATCATGTTTTTTGCTATACGTTCCTTATCGAACGATATCAGATCGATATCTTAAAATCCAAACTTATCAAGATTGCTCGACATGTTAGCTAAAATAAGACATGATAATAATGTCTGAATCTTCTCGAAGTGTGTATTTAAATGAGACTTAAATATTTATTTTATAAATAAAAATGGCTCTTAAAACAGTCTACATTAAAACAAGTTATGAATTTAATTAAGGTTACATATTTCGGCTATATTTGTAGGATGCAGGTAGCACAGTACCGTACTGTTTAGCGTTCTCTTGGGCTCTCTAAAACTTAAGTGAATAGAAGTTCGGATAGATGATGATGGTCAAATGAATAGTTAGCCAAATTTCTGTCTTGTCAGTTCACTGTTATGTGATGCGACTATCAGTGAAGACGTAATAGAGCATAGAATTCATGTTATGTTTCAGTCCTCGTAAATAAGACGACAATAAATATTCTACTTGTAAATATAATTGACTACTGATATGGCTGGTTGTATTGTAATTATGGTTGTATGGTTACTTACAGTCCGGCTGGAGGTGACGGAGTAAGAATACAATTCACCACTCCCTCTCTTGCCCGTGGGTGTCGTAGAAGACGACTTAGGGATACAATACGCATGTAATATCTATGCAAGAGAAAGAAAACTCGAAACAAAACCCTATACCAACATGTCAAACCAGCGTGGTATAGTAGGTCAATTTCCCTCTCATTGTGGCACGACCCCAACAATGGGACGTGTATGTGCTGATATGATGAGAATTGTAAATGTATATATTCCATAGGGATACAGCTTCTTAAGTTTTCATTTGAACTGCTAATAGATGAGCTGTGAAGAATAATGTTATTTGACTTCCAACTCCACAGAGGTAGCCTATCAACGGATTCCTTTGATTTTTTTGAGTTTTATCGTTTTTATATAAATTCAAAAATTAATGTTGCTTTGGTAAAGAAATACAGTTACATTTTAATACACGATCACATAGCAATCAGTTCTTTCACGTGTATACATTTGCAAATGTTTAACAATGTTTATAACGACAAATGTGTATAGTATCTAGAAGTTGACTCTAATTTTCTTAAGAGTTATTGTAATATCATTATTATATGTAATATTATTATTTATATTATATAACAAGTAATATAATATGTCTCAAGGTCATATATACTTTAGAATGTATCAGATACTTTTGTACAAAACCTTTTTTAATCATCTAAGATATATTATAATGAAAACCGGTGGCAAGACTTCGGTAATCCAACCAAATATTTATTCTACATACTTCGAAACGCATGATGCATTCTAGTCTAATATTGTGCAATAATTACTAGGAAATATTTTTTTCATACATAGTAAACGCAGAAGACGTAGATAATCCGAAGACCAATGCATGACTATCCAGTGAATCATATTGAACTTGATAACGAGGTTCAACAGATCAAGGACTCCATAAATAGGAATCTTCCTGTTTATCCTTATGTGGTCTGATAAAAACTGGACAAAATTAGATGTTACAGCCGCAGGTGTGGACGTGCAAACAAAAATTATATCAATGCTTATAACATTAGTGGTTATTATTGCTTTAATGGACTGCAAAGTGAAGACATTGAGGGACCTTGCTATGCACCTCCAATACAAGTCACGTATTGAATTATGGCAATCAACGCGAATTATTGAATGCTATGTGACATAAAGCTGTAGAATATATTATTATGCTCTTTGTGCGAAGATATTTTCTTAGCATAAACTTTTTAGCGTTATTGAGAAACTTCTTCTATTTCTCCGTGTGGTAACGGAGTAGGTAAGTTCTTAGTTCACTACCCTTATCTTATTCGTGGGTGCCGTAAAAGATAACTAAAAGATTAGATAAGCATATAACATCTATACAGGAGAAGGTAAACTAGAAATAAAACTTTATACCAACCCCTTCTGACCAGCGTGCTATAGTAGGTTAATTTTCCTCCTATTACAGAAGAGACTCGAACCTAGCAATAGAATCCATGAGCTGAGATGGCTGAGAAACTAAACTGAGATAAAACTATGTTAGTTTAGTTTATAAGATACAAAAAAACGAGCATAACTCAGAAGTAAACCATTTTTCCGTGTGGTGACGGAATAAGAATACAATTCACCACTCCCTATCTTGCCTGTGGATGTCGTAACAGACGACTAAGGGATATAATATACACATAACATCTGTGCAAGAGAAGGAAAACGGGCAATGAAACCCTATACCGACATGTCTGACCAGCATGGTATAGTAGGTCAAATTCCCTGTTGTGGAGGAGCCCCGAGCATAACAGTGGGACGTATGTGGGCTGCGATGATGATGACGATGATGAAACCATATTGTAAATATTATTCTTTTAACAAATTATAAATTTAGAGGTGTAATTTATTCCTTTTGAATTAAAGCGGTGATTTTAATCTTATAAATCAGTCACACATCTCAACCCTTTGTAGCAATTTAAAATTATCTGCCTAGAAAACAGACTAAATTACATACACAGATAGAGTAAGAAGTCGTGATTGTACCACTATCACGACGATAACTTCTATGATAAAGTCGCGTTTGCCTTTCGATAAGTTTTACAGTTTCGGGGCATAAATAACTTCGACTAAGATAATAAAAATTGTAGGTAGACCACGTTCCAGTTTTGAATACATTATATCGATAGTGATAGCAAAGCAACTAGAGACTGCAACGAACCACTGCTTATGATTTAAGTTATATCGTAAAGGTCAAGTGGGTAACCGTTTATATTTATAAGAAAAATATTCCAGCCAAGCAGTTTAGCAAATGCAGGAGAAATATTTATACATACGTCGTTTACTAGGGAAGAATTTATAGCATACATTTTTTTAAATTGTTTGACTTCCTCTACTTTTTGGGGCGAAAATTTCCCTTTCCATGTGTTAAACGCACAAAATTTTTAAATCCGTATAATCAATAAATTTTGCTTATCGGGAATTTATATGTCACTAGTTGACCCAACAGACGTTGTTCTGTTCAAATTAAATAAAAGGAATTCTCCTTGAAATCGACAGCAGCGCCACCTACCGGATCCAATTGTGAATCTGAACCATTCTCGAATCCCCTAGAACGTACATAAAAATTTCATCAACATCGGTCCAGCCGTTAACAGGAGTTCAGTGACATACACACCTACACAAGAAATTTATATATAAAGATTACCATCTCCAAATTACCTTAGTACCAATGTCAATCACAGCTTTTTTCAAAACTAAAGGCATTCAATCCACAACCAACTATACTAGCCTAATCTATATTCGTAAATACCAGGCGTTATCGCGAGTTTTTTTTTTTATTAAAAAGCATTCACATATTTACACACAACCCAACAATTTTCAAAACAATCAGCTTAATAATTTACAAGAATATACATAGATCGTATTCCAATTGCTTGGGAATCGATGCATACCATTTATTTCGCACACTCAATTTTTATTCAAACACATTTCTTTAGTCACTTTTCTTTAATGACAATATTAACCATGATGTTTACTACCTATCGACGTTTACTACAGGACAGACTTCCTCAAAGGAGGATAAGGTAGAGATATAGAGTTACAATACCATAATTGCCTCGCTTTTAGACCTTGCAGAGTACATATTCCGTATGGTGACGAAGTAAGAATACAATTTACCTGTGGGTGTCGTAAAAGACGACTAAGAGACATAATATGCATATAACATCTATGCAAGTGAAGGAAAACTCGAAATAAAACACTATACCAATCTTTCTGAACAGCACATATAGTAAGGCCAATTTCTCTCCTATTGTGGAGGAGACTAAGCCCAACAGTGGGACGTATATGAGCTGAAATGATGATGATGACATATTAGTTCCACAGATAGGCCTATATGAAAGCAGATGACGTATTGGATCGATCTCAAATGATAGACATGAGAGCAGGATGATTGATGATGTCGCGGGTGTACGGACAGAGAATTCGTCCACCACCCGTAGAGAGGCCGACCGCGTGAAGGCTACGCTCCGGCAATATAATAGTATAAAAAGGGGATGATACTCGAAAAAGTAATCCGCCTGGTTAGCCACGGATATCAAGGAATCGGTACCAGTGGTCGGCCCAATCGCGATGGAGAATACGATGGGTTATGGGGCCACACGCCGCCTAGCCTTCGCCTCGGACAGATAATTAGTGTCCAGACCATAGCCTACCATAAAAAAAAGAATAACGATGGTATTAATTCCATTACCAAGATATTCATCGCAGCCCACACATGTCCCACTGTTGGGCTCGGGACTCCTCCGACCTCTTGCACAGATGTTATGTGCTTATTTTTTTTTATCCCATAGTCATCTTGTAAGACATCCACGGGCAAGATAGGGAGTGGTGGATTCTATTCTTACTGCGTCACCATACGGGAAACCAAGATATTACTCTATATAAATTATAATACATAAGAACAAAATATTGCCCTTGAAAATGCGATTAAGATAACTTTTTCATATTATATTGTATCTAACACGTCATAAACAAGTGAAAAACACCATTGAAGTGTTCGTGATAAGGACGTAACATTGAAACTTGAGTAGTTAAAACACTTAATATTTATATTGTCACGGTTAACAGTTAAAGACATCTTCATTTATTTGTAACAGTCATATATTATTATACTTTGTCTAATATGTCGTTACACTTTGTCTGTATCTCTTTCCGTGTGGTGACGGATTAAAAATACAACTCAACACTCCCTATCTTACCCGTGGATGTCGTAAAAGACGACTGAGGGATATAATACGCATAAAACATCTATGCAAGAGAATAAAAACTTGAAACAAAACCCTATACCAACCTATCTGGCCCTAGCCGAGGCTGCGGGTGATCGGGCTGGGAAATTGTCCGTCACCCGCAGAGAGGCTGACTGCGCGACGGCGACCGACGTCCCAGGACGTCGAGAGGTGAGGGTACCTGAAAGGTTATTCCATCAGGCCGACCACTGACGACAAGTCACCTCTGCTCCGGTGGTCGGCCCAACAACGAGGTGACGTGGGTACGGGTGGGTTATGGGCCCGCGCGCCGTCCTTTCATCGCCCCGGACGGAATGGACCGCGCGTGCGCTTACCATAGCCCACACATAAAAAAAAAATACCAACCTATCTGACCAGCCTGGTATAGTAAGGTCAATCTCCCTCCTATCGTAGATGAGGCTCGAGCCCAGCAGTGGGACGTATGTGAGCCAAAATGATGAATGACGCATATGTCAACTGTTTTGTTATATGACTGTCTAATTTTTCTATTATTTTTGAATATATTGAATTGTATATAGGAATTATCATTATCTCAGTTCATATTTGTCCCAATGCTGGCTATGAGTTTGTATATTACTTAGTCGTCTTTTACGACACCTGTAGGCAAGGTGGTGGTGAATTGTATTCTTACGCCGTCACTGCAGGGACAAATATAAGAATATCAATGTTCAAACCACAACATTAAATTGACAGTCAATATAATCTTGTAGTCAGTCAGCTACCCATCATCGTATGATCGTCTCCTGTTGGACATGGACTTCTTCAAGGGTTACAATATTATCACCGCGTTCAACAAGTGGGATAACGGTTTCCCAGGTGATTGCTGCTGCCCGTTTTCATGGTCTACAACCGATTTTTAAGACTCCAATGAGATAGTAAGAGTCAAAGATACATCATTGCCACATGGCGTGTTTCTAGAGGAGCGAGAAAATTCTAAAGACAAACTCAGTTCTACTTATTATGAATCTACAAGTAATAAGGTCAAAATACATAAACATTAATGAATATAATTTTATTTAAGACTTTTAAAAGACGTTGACGGTAAAAGATAAATTTAAATGAATATGGAATGGATTTTAATGGATATATAGAACCCTTTTTTCGGGGGTGGGTTGCGGTCGGTGCGCTCCTCGCACCACTCCGTCCGGGGCGACAGAGGGGCGTAAGCACGCACACCCGCAACCCACCCCATGTGCACGTCGCCTTTGTCGTTGGGCCGACCACCGGAGCAGAGTTACTTGTCGTCAGTGGTCGGCCCGATGGAATACCCCCTATTTGGGGTACCCTCTCATCGACTCCTCTCCTCTCCTCAGTCTTTCCTCACGCGATCGGCCTCTGAGCGGGTGACGGACTAATTCCCCGATCACGTCACCCGCGGCCTCGGAAATATAGAACCCTTGACGCTTGTCATAAAGACTATCGTCATAGCAAATAACTAAAGCCTTATGACTAGTCCAGTTTAGTTTTATATACACTCAAAGGTACATATAGATGGAAGAATACTCAAAGCAAACAGAAAATAGTGTTTATTTACAAGCCTAATGGTAGGAAGATTTTCACGTGTCGAGTCATATGACATATAAGTGCTTTACGCGCTGTCCATCCATCACGCTCAGTTGACGCTAAACAAATTCACAAGCGATACACTTTCATAGCATAAGGATTGTAGATAGCGAACATTTTATGGATCTGATACCTCATTTTATGTTACATTCTTCATAGTTTCTTCATTCTTCAGCTTTAACTTTATATCTACATAAACTATTATAATTTATTTCTACCACTACATAATTACTGCATACTTCATGTTATTTTTGGGCATTTTCCCTGGGGTGACGGAATAAAAATACAATTCACAACTCCCTATCTTGTCCGTGGATAATGGATATCGTAAAAGACGACTAAGGGATATAATACGTATATAACATCTATGAAAGAGCAGAAAAACTCGAAATAAAACGCTATACGAACCTGTCTGACTAGCATGGACTAGTAAGGTCGATTTCTGTCCGAGTATGGAGGAGGCTTGAACCTAACAGTGGTATGAATATGAGCTGAGAAGATGATGATAATGTCTTTTGGATATATTATAAAATCAAATAACGGTTTCCATATATCAGGCATCGAATACATTTATCAATCGCATATTTACACTATCAGAACATTAAGGTATAAATGTATTTGTAATAAAAAAAATCGTTAACGGCTTTTTCACTATCATGCCAATTAAATTAGCAAGGGAAAGAAATGTAGTCTTACTTTAATATTAATAACCTATTATTATAGCATTTTCTTATAAATATAATAACACAACGTCGAATAAGCATGGATATTTATGAAGTAAACTTATTTATTTCGAAAGCATTATCGTGAAAGTTAATCTTCGAATCACGACAGTTGTAATACCAATAAGATTGGTAGATAGATATCTGAGGTACATTACAGAGCAACAAGTACAACTGTTTAGTGTTAAACTGACCTTGCACTAAATCCATTGCTTACTCGCTCACAACTAGTCTAAAACGTTACTGGAATTAGTAGACACTTTGACCTTACTTTACGGGACATACTGTCGACCTCATCGCACAACAAATACTAAACATAAATAAGTCACGATTTATATCATAATTATGCAATCACCTTAGTTTCACCTAAATCAATTTTAAGAGCAATTATAAACATGTGTGTTATTAATACTTGTCACGGCTTTATTGCATATTTCAATCAAAACATACATTCAAATGGCCTATTAAAACCTGGAAATGAATGAACGCTGTCTCAAAAAGTTATTATTAATATACAATTACGTAAATGAAGGCTGAGTTCTTGTCAACGTTTCCTGAGAATGTTTATTGCATGATTTGTTAAGATATTTTACTATATTTTTTTTTATAAATTTCAATGTAGTTCTATACAAGAGACCGAACCGTTTATGTTCATACAGTTGATAATTAGCCAATATTCTATAGGCAGCGCAGGTTTCCATATGTATGTAGGACTGAATTACAAGTCACCTAGCATTAGTACACAAAATAATAATTGCCATTATAAAATGTGTAAAGATCAATACTACAAACAAAGAAGTTCATCCTTCCAATCAACTGTAATTAAAAATTAAAAGAGAAAACAAATTCAAGAGACAACCTATTGCTAAGTCAGTTAAAAATATCGGAGAATAAAGGTCTAACAATTATAAAAAACATGGCACAAGATAGATTAGAAGTTCATGTCCGCCATATTATAAATCTTTCTCGTCATGAGTAAAAAAATTAAGCGAATTGGCACAGACTTTAAATCGATCAATAAGAACTCTTTAAATCTATATTTCTTTTGTTACTTCAGTGTTTTCTTTTGTGTTTTAGTTGGTTGACACCTTTATTAGGGATTATTTATTTTGTTATAATATTTGCAAAGTTTCTTGATTTCGTCAGAATCCCATCATCAGATTCTGAACTAATGGCAATGTGGGAAATCTGTGTTTCGAAACAAAAAAAATTAAAACTACCGGTTCCGTTATCTTTGATTAACAAAGTAACACAAATGAAAAAATATATTGTGACGAATTGAAATCTCCTTTTTTGAAGTTAATTAAAAACCAAAAATTTGCATTTAATAAAACGTGACCATAATAAATTCCACATTTTTCTAAACAAAAAAGACACCTAGACTGTTGCTGGAATAATTGAGTCTCACATAAAGTTTTATACTTCTATCAACTCCAAACTTACGATTTTAATATTATTAGTAAACATTTAATCTTACACTCATTACTGTCCTTGTTATCTGATTGGGCGTAAATACATTTATGTAATCAACAAATTTAAATTTATCTACACTTTAAATTTTAAGGTTCTCTTGATTTATATAACGCAAACATAATGATGGAAGAAACATAGATGATGGATCGCGTGTCAACCGAACATCAGAGCTGTGTGTGTTTTAACCTTGATGGGGTCGGCGAAATGGCTCATGGGATAGGCACTGACGCAAAGAATCAAGGTTAACAATTACTATTAAACTACGGTCTCATCGCTCAACTATTATCTCTGGATTGTGCAAATCTATTTTATGGTATCAATTTGTTTAACGAAGAATTTGAAAATAGAGCAAGGTTTGGTGCAATTGAGTTTACGCTTATCTAACTTTGCATCCAAAGTGTTACATTTCTTGTTTTGTTGGTCATATACGAGTAACTATTTTTTTTTTGGGGTGGGTCACGGTCGGCGCGCTACTCGCACCACTCCGTCCGGGGCGACAGAGGGGCGTAAGCACGAACACCCGCAACCCACCCGAACACCACGTCGCCTTCGGGCCGACCACCGGAGCAGAGTTACTTGTCATCAGTGGTCGGCCCGACGGAATACCCCTTATTTGGGGTATCCTCCCATCAACCGACGTCCTCCCCGAGGGGGGGAGGATATATGAGTAACCTGTAGATTAATTGATTCCCGAGTTGAAAAACAATGGTCAGGCTTATACATGGCGTACGGTCGTTAATTTATCACACGTGAAAAATGCGCTTAAATGAAATTCGTTTTTTCTGTAGCTGAGTACACAACAAAAAGTTTGTACTTTTTTCACTTAAAAGTTTCGATTGGCAATTTTGTTACCTTATTTGGGAAACTCGACTCGGCACCACCCTTTTAAGGCAGCGAATTATTTTTAATTTTACAACTGAATTCAATGATAATTAAAACAGTCAAATTAATTTCTTTTTTAATATTGTTCGTTTTTTAAAATAACTAAACTGTAAAAAGTTATAGGTATATATACTGATAAGATATAAAATAATATAAGTTATTCTTGATTTTATGTCGAGGGTTGGATAATCTACATCTTCATTTTACTTAAATGAAATAAATAATACTAGAACGTTTTAACAGATAAACATAGTAAATATGTATCTAAATATGTATTTTGAATTGTGTTATTTGTGGAGCATCTGTTATGAATTTATAAATTTCATGAATTATATATCATTATTTTTCTTTTTCATCATTGCAGTCCACATTCATCCCACTATTGGATGCAGACCTCCTCCAGAATGGGAGGGAATTTGACCTACTATATCATACTGGTTAGACATGTAGGTATACGGTTTCATATCGAGTTTTCCTTCTCTTGCACAGATGTTATGTGCATATTATATACCTTAATCGTCTTTTACGACATCCACTGGCAAGATACGGTTTTTCTTTTTAAATTAAATCTTATATATAAATTTCTAGCGTACGTGTGTATGTCACTGAATTCCTCCTAAACGGCTGGACCGATATTGATGAAATTTTTTGTGGATGTTCAAGGGGATTCGAGGATGGTTTAGATTCACAATTAGACCCGGTAGGTGGCGCTGTTCGGGCTGCACCATAACATAACTTGAGAACGACTTTACCGATTTCGTCCATCTTTTTTTAAGTTCGTGTGTTTGTAATTGAACTCCTTCTAAACGGGTGGACCAATTTTGATGATTTTTGTGGCCATTCCGATCAGTTCAATTCTCATATCCATCGGTTTAGCTATTAAGAACATCCAAACCATTCGATTTAGATTAATAATTGGAACCGGTAGGTGGCGCTGCGATCGATTTCAAGGAGAATTCAGTTTTCTATTTTTTTTACAGATTTGAACAGAGCAACGTCTGTTGGGTCAGCTAGTATATTTAATTAATATATTTTATTCAAAATAAGACTGTTAATTCTATTAAAGTTAAAAAAGTCATATAATACAATGTGTGGCTGTGGTTTATATACGCTAAATAATATAAAATTAATGTTCAACTAACAAGTGCAGCTTGATAAGATTATAAACATTTTTTAACTTTATTTCCCCTCGTCTTTGTTCTGACATTTGGAGCCTGGTAATCAATATTATCTTATATCTTTAAACGAGCAATTCTTGTGTATATATATATATATATATATATATATATATATATACACAAGAATTGCTCGTTTCCGAGATCCTGCATATATATATATATATATATATATATATATATGCAGGATCTCGGAAACGGCTCCAACGATTTTGTTGAAACTTGCCATACTAGAGGTTTCGGGTCCAAAAAATCGATCTAGCTAGGTTTTATTTATAGAAAATGTTGTTTTGTCCGTGTTTTTAGCAAAACAAACAATGACATTAAATTTTAAAAGAATATGAATTCAAATTTTGGTGTCAAAGTCGTGAGTTACGATAGCTCAGATGGGAAGTTGACAAGTTCTAATTTTGATTTTGTTGACATTCAAACAGCGTCGATTCGAATCTCGGTGTTATTATTATTCTCTTTTTGTAATTTTTTATATATTTTTCATTACTTATTTTTTATTAATATATATCTAAATAAATTCGACAAAAATATTCCGAGCGAAGCTCGGTCAACCAGATATTAGTACTAAATTTGGCATCTCATGCAGTATAGGTATAAATACCGCAATGGTAGTACTTCAATTATTCACAATAACATTTGAAGGTTAAAGCTTACGTACTTAAAGAATAATTAACATGAAAGAATTAGACGTTACAAAAATAACGAAAACATTTAGTAACATTTTATAAATTGTAAAAGTTAAGTTTGAAAGTAGTTAATATTATTATCTAAATCATATTTGTTCTTCATCATCCATTCATCTGTTAGTTTATATCTGATTTCCACTGTTAGGCCCCGATCTTCCCAAGGGAAGCAGGGATATTGGAGTTATGTTGCCAAGAGGAGTGCTGCCGATCATACTACTTATAGATCTCTTAGCTAGATTTTGTAAAAACCACATTAGGTGATGAGAACATATTGTATTCTTAAACTATGATAGTTTAAGAATACAATTGAAAATGAAATTCTCTGTCTTTATGAGCATATGGTGATACCATATGCTCATAAAGACAGAGAATTTCAAGACCGTTGCGTATATATGTAATAACATAGAATTTAAAAATATATGTTATCAATATTACCCACTTATACCCCAGTTAGTTCAATGCAAAACACTTTTTCAATTAAAAACAAAGTAAAAACTTGTTTTCAGCATGATGACGGAGTAAAAATAAAATTCACCGCGACCTATCTTCGCCCTAGGTATTGTAAAAGACGGCTAAGAGATATAATATGCAAATACTGCCTATGCAAGAGATGGAAAGGATATTCCAAAGGGTACCCGCAAGAGTATTCCGTCGGGCCGACCACTGAGGACAAGGATCTCGGCACTGGTGGTCGGCCCAACGACGACGTGGGTACGGGTGGGTTATGGACCCGCGCGCCGTCCTTTCGTCGCCCCGGACGGAATGGACTGCGCGTGCGCTTACCATAGCCCATTCATAAAAAAAAAAATAAAAAAAAATGCAAGTGATGGAAAACCCGCCTGATCAGCGTGGTGTAGTAGGTCAATTACCCTTCTATATTGAAGGAGGTTCCAGCCCAGCAGTGGGACGTATATGTACCGAAATAATAATGACGATGAAAACTATAAAACTATAAAATAATAATAGTTTCATGTACAATTTACTAATAACGCAAGACTACGTAATTGATTTTTAATTTATGTTTGAGAACGCTTTGCTGACTTAATAGGAATGAAGTAATTGTACAAATGCAGTATTAGTACAAAACAATTTCATAGAAATTATAAATATGACTTCTCTTCAATAAGATCTTTGATGAATACCTGGCTATAAGCGGTTTACAAAACAGGTGTTAAACCAGTATATTACCTATAGTAATTTACGTTCATGTCCGTTGGGAAATTCTTCGTCATTAACCTCTAGTATATAGTGGTTTCTCAAACTTTTAGCCTAATGTGAATGAAATGATTACATATTTACGTATATATTTGATTGATATTATTTTTAATATATCATCCGTGTGGTGACGGAGTAAGAATACACGTAAACATACATACAGACAGTAAAAATACTCTTGCCCGTGGGTATTGTATAAGACGACTAAGGAATATATTCCCTATATATAGCGTTGCCAGGCGTCCGGAAAAAGCCGGACATAGGTAGGCTTTTTAATTGCGTGTCCGGCCAAAATAATCGGTGTCTGGCTTTTATTAGGCTTTTTACATTTCGCAAACGAGCTATCGCCGAGCGTCGACGAGCGCAGGCGAGTCGACTGTTATCATAATAATCCAAAAAGCTTAGTTTTACATACATTTTTCTGTCGTATCTAATAGTACTAAACACAAAATCCTCAATAATGTAGGGTGTCCGGCCTTTCTACCCAAATGTCCGGCCAAACTGGCTGGTCTGTCCGGCTATTAGGTTTGACGACCTGGCTACCCTACCTATATATTCCTATAGATATATATTCTTATAATATCTTTGCAAGAAAAGGAAACTCTATACCAACACGTCTGACCAGCGTGATATAGTAGGTCAATTTCCCTCTCATAGTGGAAGATGCCCGAGCCCAACAGTGTGACGTGTAGGGTCTGAGATGATGATGATTTTTATTGTAATCGTGTCGTTACGTTGACAATTTCATTGACTTCTATAGTACTTACATCGACGACTGTCATACGTGGTATAGACTTTATATCGAGTATTATTATATCCATATTTAATACCTTAGTCGTCTCTTATGATAACCACGGGTAGGACCTTGAATTGTATTGTTACTCTGTCATCACATGGAATCATGGCATCGTGTGCTCTACACGGAAATTATTTTTAGTCAATATTAATTATACACTTATCCAGTTTTACGTAAATCTAACGGGGGATCCCTAATAAAAGGGTTTATCCTTTTTTGGGCTGTCCATACTCTGAACGCACGCTGTCCATTCTGTTAGGATAACGAAAGTGCATGGCCCTATAACCCACCGTATCCCCGTCGTTCCCCTTCGCCATTGGACCGATCACTGCTACAGAGTCCTTGACGTCTGATACCAGCTCGAAAAAGGACTTATCCTTGGATTTCACTTTGAGAAATTCTGGTTTAAAAAGTAGCAGATTTATGAACTATAGTTTACGATAAATAATTATTTTGTAGTTAACTTATTGGGTATCATCCTAGGTTCCCAAGTCAGGTCTCGCTTGATTAATATATTGAGTTATTTCTTATCCATTTATATCCAATTATTTGCAACAATTTGCAAAGGAAAATGAGTTTTTAGATCGGACTAAAAGTTGTCGAGTTATACATGTTTGAAGAAACAACCATATAAACAAAATTATAGATGTACTCGTATGATGATGATATATTATTTGTTATTGTTAATTTTAATAAACGCACACACACATTTTCGATGGTACATTTTTAGAATCCATTCAGATGTTCACACGATATTTTTTATCATAGTTAGTGCAAATGACAATTTCATTATATTTTTTTTTATTTAAAATACTATGCAGTCATTAGGACGGAAACTATCGAATATTCGAAATAAAAATATATTCTAAACCGTAACCAAATCGGATATAAAAGTGTTGAATAATTTCAGATAGAAAAGCTGTCTTGACACGTAACGACAGATTTTCGTACAAGCAACCTAACTCAGAGCCTAAATGTGTTGTGTTTAAAGAGTTTTATTTCTCATACAAACTTATAGTTCACTTATAATGAGATACAGCCTAAATGTAAACCTCTCAAAAAGAGAATAAAACGATGATCACCACAGTAAGGTGTTCTCTTTTACAGTTCCCTAAAAATCCAATAGCTGTAACTGAAATTATTCGAAACTATTGAATAATCCGAAATAATTTCTAAATCTGATCCAATCCGATCGAATTCGACACTTTACACTCACAGTATAGATTTCACACTTGACCATCGCTATGTAGCTCAAAAGATTCTATTTTAAGATGAACCTAGACTAAATTATTTAAATTTCGTTAACTAATCTATTTTTTATTAAATTTAAATAATTAAAACATTGAAGGCGTCTGTTATAGTACATCACATGTTTTTTTTATTTATACACTTAAAACCAAGCAAGGGTAACGAATATTTAAAAAGCGGTGATAAGCGTTACGATCTACTTGTATTGTGTCTTCTTTTATCGTCATCACTCATTTACAAGGTTAAAGGCCCGTGTTTATTGCAAATAATGATCTTGCAAGGTTAAATGTGAAAAAAGATTCCTTAATTTAAGTTTAGTTTTTAAATACACTATATGAAGACATGAAATATATATAACCGTATTTAAAATTATACTTAAATCATGAATGCCTATAATAAATCATTATATTCATCAGCCTAAATCAATATGTAAATTAATATTTTGTATTCATATGATGTAGCCAATTAATTGATAAAAAATCAAAGTGAACTGAAATTATATATTATTTTTATCTTATTTAGAATAATAACTGTGATTAAAGTTTTTATGTGTCCGTTTAAACAGGTAAAAAGTATACACCATAAAGATTTTTACTTTTATTGCAATTATAATTACACAGCAATAAGTATTTCCTAATACGATTAAGAGGCTATATGGATGGAGTCATTATACTGTTTTTATTTTTCTCATAAACATTCTATCGTCGTCCACAAGTCTCTGCCTGAAGGAAAATCAACTTAGCAGATAGGTGCGTACCACCTGCATGGCATCCTACGCTTGGTACTTTAGCTCGAGTTTTCCCTATCTTTAAGACGTTAGACTATAATTGTAAATTGTATAGTATTTATTATAGAGAAAAAATTTTAAACATTTTCATAAATAAAAATTATGTAATTTCAAGATTTAAAATTATATAAATAACGAGATTAGCTTACATTAGGTATCGGTAAAACTTGTTGTATTTAAATAATAAAAGTAATGCAATTTTTGTGCTATGAAAATGTTAATATGTTAGAAGTATAACTTTCTCAGTGTGGTGATAGATTAAGAATACAATCTCACCACTTGCTCTCTTATCCATGGGTGTCGTAAAAGATGACCGAGGGATTAAATATGCACATAACATCTATGCAAGAGCAGTAAAACTCAAAATAAAACTATACCAACCCATCTGACTAGTGTATATACTGTATATACAGTAGGTATTTTTTCCTCCTATTAAGGAGGAGGCTCAAGCCCAACAGTGAGATGTGAGATGAATGAAGGAAATTGATTTTCCTGTAAATGTCGTATAAAGTGACTAAATATCAAATGACGCAGTGTGTGACTGTTTAATGGACAGGAAAAACCTAGGATCCCTAGTTAGGAATGCAATATGTCACCGAGCCTTATTTTCCCGTAGGAATCCTAAAAACCGGCTAAGTAAACACCAGAAGTATAAGTATCAATACTCCTTGAAATTACCGGTGTGAAGGCGCGTGGACAACGATTGTATTACCAAGAAGAGTTGTATTACCAAGAAGAATTGTATTATCAAGAGAGAGTCGGATGTTTACTTGATATTTAGACTAAATTCTATATCTATACCAATAAATAAAATTGGAGTGTCTGTGTGTAATGTCAAAATAATAGGCTTTTTTCATGCTTACACGGTTATTTGCACGACATCTATGCCTAAAATACAGATTAAAAAATGTTTGTCTGTCTGTCTGTCTGTTTGTTCCGGGTAATCTTCAAAACGGCTGGACCGATTTCAAAAATTCTTTCACCAATGGAAAGCTATAATATCAGGGCGTAAACTAGGCTATATTTTATCCCGGTATTCCCACGGGAACGGGAACTACGCGGGTAAAACGACTAAAACCGAAGCGAGGGCAGGTTGCTAGTGAAAAATATAAATACAGCGATAATATATACAAACACATTTTTTTAATTTTGATGCTGTGTGGTGTCTACTACGAATACTAACAAAATATACTGCTCGTGGGTGTCGAAAAAGACGAATCAATCTGGGCCTGGACATAGACTCCATTTGAAACTGTCTGATCTAAGCTATTGCCAAGATTTTTACAATACATATCTATTACGGACAGTGTGGATTATTAAGAATATAATTCATCACCCCCTATATATTCTCATATATATCCTTACAACTCCTTATATGTATTATATATAACTGTAAATCCCTATAATCCCTTAGTCGTCTTTTACGAAAGCCACGGGCAAGACAGAGAGTGGTGAATTGTATTCTTATTCTGTCACCACACAACAGAGAGCAAATAAATTGTCGGGCCGACCACTGACGTCAAGTTACCCTGCTCCGGTGATCGGCCTAACGACGAAGACGACGTGTTGCGGGTGGGTTACGGGTACGCCTGTTTACGCCCCTCTGTCGCCTCGGATTGAGTGGTGCGAGGAGTGCGCCGATACCATTACCCAAAAAAAAGGAAGCAAATAAATAACGTATTATTAAAAAAATACCACTATAATGACATATCTATAACGTAAAGTCGTAAGCTATGTTTATTCATTTACGCATCGGAAAGCCTTATTTGTCATTCGTTTCTAAGTGACAAGAATTATCTCTCCTTGTCATCTTGTCAAAATATACAAGTTGGATACGATAAGCATAAAAAAACTCATTCAATCATGAATACGCAGCAAATAATATTATCCTTAAATATTACTAATCTTAACTAATATTATAAATATGAATGTGAGTTTGTTTTTGAAGTTAGACTTCTTTTGACGCTTTAGGAAAAATAATGAGAGTACAATTTACGATGGACGCGTACACCATCACAAATGTCAACTAGATAATGCGTCATAATAAAACTTTCAGTGTATGAAATACTTTTTTTTCTGTTATTAGTACTATTTGTTCTACAAACATAGGATAACGCGAAGGATAATATTTTTAGAAAGATTTGTATCTATAACTTTAAACTAATTGGAAAAACTACATTATAAGCCAGTAAATACTCGTAAGCTATATTTTAGCCCTGTAACTGCCACGAGAACGCGTGAAACTGCGGGACTTTAAACGATTTTAAAACTATTTTACCAATTGAAAGTTACATTATTAGTGAGTAAAACAAGCAACGCGGGTGAAACTTCGTGAATTTACTAGTAATCTAATAATTAAAGGTGTAACAGGACAACAACACAGCTGTCGTGAATCCTTACGTCAACGTATTATTTGATCTTTAATGAAGGATATAAAATGAAGGAGGTCCATGCCCAATAGTGGAACATCTATGGACTGAAATGATAAATCGAATTTAAAATTTACTTATAAAAATAATTGAAACGTACTCCTATTATCGTTAATATTTTTAGTTATTTATTTATTTGTACAAACAAGTTACGTCAGATTGAGGTGATTCAAACCTTGTCATTTTCCAAACGTGTTGTGCCACAATAGTGACAAAAAGTCATTAAGACATTTTGTCACTATTGTGGCACAGTGTTTAAAATAGTCACATTTTCATTGCAGTGTTATGGAATACTAATGGCTCTTTTCGTTAACCACACCTAAATTTTAAGTAATACCTAAAGCAATTTGAACAACAATTGTTTCGTATCATATAACACGTCCTTCAATCATTGATGTGTCATAAACGGGCATGAAAATATTTCCATGTAGAAAATTTTTAAATGTATTGTTCTAAGGAATAATCCTTAAATGCTGAGTTACAAACTCTTTATATTGTGTTATAATATTGAAAATATTATGTATAATTGTATCATGAAATTGTATTTTATTATAAGGTGATGGTAGTTTCGAATTTTTGGCACAGCTGCGAGCTATGACCGACGTCCCGGGCAACGGACGTTGAGAGTAGAGGGTACCCCGCGGGATATGCCGTCAGGCCAACCACTGAGGAAAAGGAAGTCGGTAACGGTGGTCGGCTCAACGACGAAGGCGACGTGCTACGGTTATGGGGTCGCGCGCCGCCCCTCTCTCGCCCCGGACGGAGCAGGACGCGCTGACGATATCCCAAAGAAAAAAAGACGGTTGTGAGCTACATAAAGAAGATGTCGAAGACACGGTGTCTGGAAAGTTTACCGGGTTGAGAGCCTTCAGTGCTGACCCATAGGCTGGGCAAAGCTGTGTAAGTCATCTGCGGCTAACAGCTATAATACACACACAAAAAAATTAACAAATATCGGCCAAGCTCGGCTGGCTAAGCTATCCTTGTTTAGAGAGTCCGTTGGCAGTTATATATAATAAAAATTCTTGTAGGACCTGTTAGGCCTGCTACATTAATACTTATAAATAATTAATGAGAATTACGTAGACTAAGGAAATTTTTGCGTTAAAATTATCTTGATATTTTGAATTTAATCATTAAAACATTACAAAATTATTATCAGAATTGCAATCCCAAAAGCTAAACCACACGACACCATAGCAGGGCTCATCCATTTCACCTGAAAACGTTATGGTCTTCAACTGTACGTTTCCAGTGATCATTTCTCTCAAATACGTGCAGGCACTGAAATGAACTACCTGCTACTGTAGTTCCCAAGCGCTATGACATGTCTTTCTTAAAATGAGGTTTACGAAGAGCATTTTCTTCAAGGTAGGCAACGGCCTATTTGTGCCCCTGGCATTGCAAAGATCCATGAGCGGTAATAACACTTGTCACCAGGTGAGTTGCTTGTTCGTGTGCCTTCATCGTTATCACTTATAGTTGTATCACGTATGAATCACATGACTGGCTGGAGTAAACTATATTGTTGTACTAGCAATCCGCCCTCGCTTCGCTTCGGTTATAGGTTATAGTCGTTTTACCCGCGTAGTTGCCGTTCCCGTGGGAATACCGGGATAAAATATAGCCTAGTTTACGCCCTGATATTATAGCTTTCCATTGGTGAAAGAATTTTTGAAATCGGTCCAGCCGTTTTGAAGATTACCCGGAACAAACAGACAGACAGACAGACAGACAGACAAAAATTTTTTAATTGCTATTTTAGGCATAGGTGTCGTGCAAATAACCGTGTGAGCATGAAAAAAGCCTATTATTTTGACATTACAAACAGACACTCCAATTTTATTTATTGGTATAGATGATATAATAGCATAAGCGGATGTTATATTTAATACTTAGATTGACAGTCACTGGCACTTTACATGCTACGGTAGCATGATCAAGACCGCAATCTTATTCATTCAAGCCTGCTATAACGATCAATCACGTTCTTGCTTGTACCTTGCAATAAATAGAGACTTAAAAGTGAATATGGCGTAGGCGTATAAATTGGCGACGGGATTATATCGGTGAACCCCATACATAAGGAATGTATTTCCCATTGTTTTTCAGCCATTATTTCACGCGTAGGTATGTGACTCGCTGATGCCACCCTAGGCGAGGTCGCGTGTGGAAGACCCCGGGATTAGTCCGCCACCTGCAAAGAAGCCGAGCGCTTGTTACCGGCACTTCGTAGGTGACGGTATGCGAAAGAGCAATCCGCCGATTGAGTCCGCTATTCATTATATAAATATTTTAAGTGACTCTGAAATGCCTGTAAAGTGTTGAATTTCGACCACTCGACGACCACTAGTTTAAATAAATGCATATAGTTCTTAAGAACACTCACCGAGAAAATAGCAGAAATTAAATAAGGCTGAAATATTAATTAAAATATTAATACCGATTTTTCTCGTCATAATACCGATTTCTCTTTAATTTAGTTTTAAACAAGCTGATCTGAATAGGAAATATAACTGGCCTATTTATTCATTATACTGTGTTCTGCTTTGTTTAAAGTTGCACAATACTAAACAAGACTTCCTTTCAAGTTATTTCATAGTTTTAAATTGATCTATTTTTAAAATTTGGTAATATATTAAATTTAAATTGTTCTCCAAATGTATTGAGCAAAAGAAAAATTTTGAAACGCAGAAAGCCTTGTTTATATACCCTGTGCCAAAATTTTTATTCAAAAAATTTTATTCAATGATAAATCTAAAATTCCTTTAAATCAAGTCGATGGAAGACATAGAAAATGCAGACGTATACAAGAAAGATGTAATCAAGTAAATTTAGAAACTATAGCCTCATATGGTGGGGGGTCCATAACGGTATAAGGAGGGATAGAATATGTTTGGAAGCAAGTGCGGCATTATGGTGAATCTTTTATTCTTAAATGTAAATTTTTCCTAACAAAGTTTTTTACGGGGGATTATTACAAATGAACACATTTTGTACTAAAGAGGTGTAATTTTAAGTAAAAAACAATGTTTATTACTTCATTATTAAAATATAAATATTTCTTGGTTTTTTTATGTTCTGCTAATTATACCAGTGTGTTGATTTAGTAGTGTAAACAGGCAGGCGTTGATAGACACATACACATCTTCACACAATTTATCTTATCGCGACCAGTCTTTCACTCCTTTTAATGAATAACTCTCCGTGTCGAAGTCATAAACTGTGAGTTAAGTATTTTTGATTTTACACATAATTGCTTTGATTGCACCTTAAAACTAGATTATTACAAAAGGAACGGAATCTTAATGTTCCAGTTTTTAAGAAAAATATATTATTTGCTTCATCTTGTTTAAGTTCAGCAAAAGTAAAGAGAACATAGCTCAGTCAATCAAGAAGTCTAAGAAAGGATTCAATAGTTTTATCTGTCTGTCTGTTTGTTTCGGTTAACCTTTAGAACGGCTGGACTAATTTTAATAATATTTTACTAACAGAGAGATTTTGATAATATTTTACTATAGACAGCTATATAAGGAGTAACTTGGCTATTTTTCCTCTCAAAAAAACCCTATAATTTATTGCCGGTCCGAGCGTCGAACTTCGAACGTCGAGCGGCTATGGTTCTCAGTAGATTTAAATTGATAGACATTTAAATTGCGGGCGCAGTGCGGCTGGAACCGAAGCAAAACGAGTTTTCTTAAATATTCTTTAAAATAATTGTTTCTCAGTATGAATATGAGCGATTACATTTCTTAAAAACACTAACGTCAAGCACGTAGTCACTTAGAGTCTAAATTTTTACTCAAATTTTCTTTATGTATGAATAATAGTTAGCATTCATCTTATACTATTGATATATTGGATGATTTAATTCTTAAAGTAATTACTTACCGTATCAGTTGTTAGTCTTAAAGATTCAAAAGTTCGAATGAAATAAAACAAGCAACCTTTATATCGTAAATAAAATAAGCCCAGTTTGAAAGTAAACCTAGCCACACAAAGTAGGATAATGTCATAATCCTCTGATTGGCAGGCGAGCTAGCTAGTTCCGGGAAAGCGCTACTGTCCATTGCCTTGACGCTCAATATGCTAGTATTATGACACAAACTTTAAAACAAGTAGTAGTGATTAAGCTTAGTTTAAATATGTAAGCTAATTTTCATTACACTGAATCAAATTGGCTGGAGTTTGACGTTTCGACTGTAATTTTTTACTATTTACTGACTCACAGAAGACAATAATGCAATTATTCCCTATAAGGCATATAAACGCTGGTTTTAATTATAGCAACCGCTGACCCTTCGAATAGTCTGAAGAACATGAATACTAGTTTAACAACAACTACATTTCAAGATTCTGTATGAATACGTTGAACAGTTACTTGCATTACAGGTATCGATGTTGATTAAAAACAGGTTATTGTTGATTGGCAATAGGTGATTAAAGTGAGTATTTAATTGGTTGCCGTAAAGCCAAACGAAAGGGTTTAAATTTTTTATAATATATTGCATTCTTCTTTACCTAATAGCTGTCTAGTTCGATAAAATATTTTATAATTTGTATAACACAATAAAAATATTAATACTTTCATGTCATTCGTGTATTTACTTTTAATTATTAAGAAATAGGAATTCAAAATATCATAACCTCCATCCATTATCTTAGGTCATTTACGTCAAAAACTCTTGCTTCCTCCACAATAGAAAAACAATTTACCTACTACATATATTAAACTAGTGAGAGGAGTTGGTATAGAGTTTTATTTTAAGTTTTTCTTCCCTTGCTTCTATCTGCCTATGTTATCTGCATATCATGATCCCTAGCCGTATTTTATGACATCTAAGAGGAAAAAGTGGTGAATCGCTTCTTATTCTATCATAACACGGTACAAATTTTAGGAATTGCTTTTAATTACTTCATTTTGTTCACAGTCGCTGTTAAACGATAAGTTTTTCATACATATAGTAAAAGATTTCTCTCTGATTCGCCAGCTTTTTGTATTTTTGGTAAATATATTTAAGTAATACTAGTTTTCACATGAAAAAAATTTTATTTTTTTCGAGGATCGAATTGAAACTGCCTAGGTTAAAGAACTATTCGATTTCTCGTCGCGCTATGTTTATTCTCGACTAGCAACCCGCCCTCGCTTCGTTTCGGTTTTAGTCGTTTTACCCGCGTAGTTCCCGTTCTCGTGGGAATACCAGGATAAAATATAGTCTAGTTTACGCCCTGATATTATAGCTTTCCATTGGTGAAAGAATTTTTGAAATCGGTCCAACCGTTTTGAAGATTATCCGGAACAAACAGACAGACAGACAAGAAAAAATTAAAGTGATTTTTAGGCATATGTATAGTGCAAATAACCGTGTGAGGATGAAAAAAGCTTATTATTTTGACATTACAAACAGACACTCCAATTTTATTTATTGGTATAGATGGCATTGGCTAAATTTACCCTCATATTCTAATTAACTTTTTTTCATTGCTTGAAAGCACTGATAAAACGAGATGTTGTGTAAGTGAAACAAAATAAAAGATAGATCGATTTATCGATTACTAGTAGAGTAATATTATATTACTAGCAGTGGCGGCTGGTGGGTCATCAAAGTGGTGGTTCACTTTACTTCCTCACTAAGTATAAAGATCAGAAATTGCAATGGAACAACAATTTACGTAAAATTTTTTTTTTTATTATTTTTGAACGCATTACATTTTGTAGATGTACTTACGAAGAAAAATAGGTATTTTGTTTGTTTTTCACACTTCAAAAAATATTTATAAAAGAGGGCCTTGGCGGTCCCGCCAATTTATATCAACTTTATTTTAAAAAAAGTTTTGTTATTGTCTTTAATATAGTCTATATTTATGCTCATTTTCACCCACTGTATACGCAGTATAAAATAGAACTGAGACCAAAATAAAAAAAAAACAATTAATGTAAACAAACCACATTTAACTCGTCACAGATACATCGAAACTATACCTACTTACTGTACTTAACGAGACATCATCAGCGAATTTCGTCCTAAGTCGAGTTCTCTCGGCAATGTTCGGTTCGCCCGTGCGCCGTACGGGAACAGACTCCCCATTTTTCAACATATTTCTATGAACTATCTTCTGTCTCACGCGCCAGGCGTTTTAACTCATTTCTAATACAAGTTGTATGGGCAGTCCCCGTGCGCTCGCCTCAGCGCACGGGGACTGCCCATACAACTTGATAGATTAGACTAGATAGATTTTTTTTTTACAAGAAATATAAGTTTTAATAGTTTAGTAAAGCGCTTATATTGTTTCGTCATAATTTGAAATTTTATTTGTTATGTTTTTTTATGTTCAAAGAATAAATATTAATGGTAATTTAAAAATAAATATGAAGTTAAATTTTGTAGTTTTTAAATATTTTGATTTGGTGGTTCAGCGCACGAGCGCACTTAAGGTACAGCCGCCACTGATTACTAGTAGAGTACGTAATAATTACCATGTGGTGACAGAGTAAGAATACAATTCATCACTATCTTGCCCATGGATGTCGTAAAAGACGCCTGAGGAATATAATATGTACATAAGATCTATGCAAGAGAAGGAAAACTCGAAATGAAACACTATCAAGATGTCTGACCATCATGATATAGGTCTAATTCCCTCCCATTCTGTAGGGGGCCCGAGCCTAACAGTGGGACATATATAGGCTGTGATGACAACGATAATGAATAAAATTCTAAATTTCATGGAAACGGTTGGCACTGTATCCGAGTTTCTAAATACATAAATAGAAATATGCCAAAACTGCTCGTTTAAAGATATTAGATCCTTGATGATATTATAAAATCTAACTTTATGAATTTAAGTTGAAGTTATTCATATAAGTAGAATAGGATGTAAAATATTTACGTTTCTATATTTTTTTTTGATATCACATCATTTCATAGTCTTAAAATATTTAGCGTGTTTATTCACAGGTTTCAATATGCACTTATGCGTCAACAGTTATTAGCACCTATCAATCAAATTAAACAACTTATTTGTATAATAAAAACATGAAATCTCCTATTTATTTACAAAATCACCTCTACTTCTCCTATGATGTGTGATAGGGGTCATACACAAGGATTTCTCTACCAAATATTTCTTCTTTTTGGCTCATACAAGCCTACTGTTTGGCTTGAGCCTCCTCCACAATAGGAGGGCAATTAACCTTATTATAACCATGATGGTCAAACATGGTATAGGATTTTGTTTCGAATTCCATCTCTTGCATAGATGTCATAAGCGTATTATATCCCTTAGTCATCTTCTACGACATCTACGGGCGAGATAGGGAGTGGTGGATTGTATTCTTATTCCGTCACGACGACTACTTTTTGTGGGTGTTAAAATACACCCATTAAGGATATTATGGATTAAAAATGAAATCAGTATGAATTTGAGCGGTCTGGTGACGAAGTAAGAATGCAATTCACCACCCCCTCTTTTGCCCACGGGGGTATTGCAAGAGAAGGAAAACTTGAAATTGAATCCTATACAAACACATCTAACCAGTATAATAGGTTAATTTCCCTCTCATTGTGGAGGACGCTAGAGCCCAACAGTGGGACATTTATGAGTTGAAATATTAATGTTAATGAATTTGATCGATTGTATTTCTTAAATCCTGAAATCAGGCACGTAGTCACTTACAAAGTCTAGGTTTTTACCCTAATTTTCCTTATGTATCAATAATAATTAGCATTCATCTCACACTATTGATATATTGAATGATTTAATTCTTAAAGCAATCACTTTCCGTATCTATTGATTCTGTTGAGATAGATTAAAACCACTGTGTTCTCTCTTTCATAAACAGATAATATTGTAAGAAGAAAGACGAAGAAAAACTCTATCATAAGCCGTAGTATAGTATTTCAAGAACGAAAGAATTTGCTACTTTGCCCGCTCAAATGACGATAGAGAGACAGTACAACAGTTGCACGCCGTCCATTTTGCCGCATCTGGCAATTTGGACAGGGTATATAGGAATAGGCTATCCCCTCATAATATGTCTATATCCCTCATACTATAGAAAATGATTTCGTCAAGAAGTGTAATTGCCATTAGCTGAAGGTAAAGTCCAGTATTATTTTAAACTAGCAACCCGCCCTCGCTTCGCTTCGGTTTCAGTCGTCTT
This sequence comes from Lymantria dispar, assembly GCA_032191425.1. Lineage (NCBI taxonomy): Eukaryota > Metazoa > Arthropoda > Insecta > Lepidoptera > Erebidae > Lymantria > Lymantria dispar. Next base: position 10,509,791 of record CM063448.1, read on the forward strand.
TCCTGCGTAGTTCCCGTGGGAATACCAGGATAAAATACAGCCTAGTTTACGCCCTGATATTATAGCTTTCCATTGGTGAAAGAATTTTTGAAATCGGTTCAGCCGTTTTGAAGATTACCCGGAACAAACAGACAGACAGACAGACAAACATTTTTTAATTGCTATTTCAGGCATAGGTGTCGTGCAAATAACCGTGTGAGCATGAAAATAGCCTATTATTTTGACATTACAAACAGACACTCCAATTTTATTTATTGGTATAGACTAGCAACCCGCCCTCGCTTCGCTTCGGTTTCAGTCGCCTTACCGTTTGGCCGCTCCCGTGAGAATACCGGGATAAAATATAGCCTATGTTACTCCCTGATATTATAGCATTCCATTGGTGCAAGAATTTTTGAAATTGGTTCGGTAGTTTAAGCGTGAAAGCGTAACAAACAAATAAACAAACACACTTTCGCAATTATAATATTAGTAAGGATATTGGACAAAGCATCCATCTATTTACATCTTCCGTCCACTATTAGACATAGCCATCTCCGAGGGAAAATAATGCCATAATTGAGTGCTAATGATCGCAGTTAGCCTTGAAAGCCTTCCAGGAAAGTACTGTTAATAATTATCCTTATAATCTCTCAACTGATTTTTAGTATTCCTACGGGAACACAAGGATATATTATATTCTGAATCCGTCAGCACACAGGCAAATATTTATGCTAAAACGTGTCCAGCGTATAAATATACGTAATTATTATAGTCCACGTATGAATATACGTAATTTGCTTTTGTTACTTCAGGATAAGTTATTTTGTAAAATTATACGAGATAAAAGGAATTACTTTCTAATGTACATTGTTGTTTTATTGTTGTTTTTATTACTAAGCAATGCTAATTCCTTATCACCGTGAAGAATTTGTAATTTCGTAAAGACTCGCTATTTTTACTCTACCTTAGCGCATCGTAGTGGTATAAATACATCGTAGTGGTATAAATTTCTTGCTAAATATAGCGGATTAAGTTTCCACACAGAATAGTTTATGCGATCGACTAATAATTGTTCTGCATCGGGATGTATTTTTTATTCATTTTACATGTACTTTTGATGTTTTTTTGGGTGGACTATGACCCCAAAACTAGCGGCCCCATAACCTACCGTTGCCCCTCTGCATTGCTTTTGAACTGGCCACTGAAATCATCTTTGACCTCGGTAGCCAGCCTGGTACCTAATAAAGAGCCCCCTTTCAGGGATTGGTTCTATATATCAGCATGATTTTTTTAATATAAAACGAAGTAATATTTAACTTCTTGTCATAGTTATTGTGACGTAGAATAATTCAATAAACTCACCGACTTCAATGGGGATGACATCTGTTGTCAGCTGGACGACAACTGACACTTCATACGTGTCGACCTCCAGTTTTTCTGCACAGATACTCAATCAGTGAACGCACGTCAATGTCGCATCATCACAAGGTGGAGACCTCGCGGTAATTCTCTTCTCGTCACTCACACAAATCACCAAAATTATTTGGAACAATTCAATCAACAGATCAAAAAAACACTTTTTTTCTATGTTCCGTCACTGTAACTGATTTAAACTTCCCGTTCCGTTTTCCAGTGAATTAGCTATGCGTTTTCCAATCAATCAATATCGATCAATTTTATCGATGATCTAAAAGAGGAAAATGAAACAGAAACTTATTATTATCAATATGTTACATATAATTTTCACACAAACGAAGCTATTTATCGCTATATTTATAGCTAAGTCAAGCGAAAAATTATGTAGTAACGTTTCCTTAGCTACCGCCAATCTTATTTCATTAAAGATGGACGAGAGTCAAAGAACTTTATGAAGACAATCTCACAGTTAAAAAAATAACTTAATTGTAGGATCATTGTTATGGATCGTGGATTAATGAAAACATAGGTTACTTTTATAGCTTACTATACTGCGAAATAAGGCGTTTTTTTTCTAATTATACTTTTGTAAATAATATATTTATGATATATCGTAGTGTGTATTTGATCCACTAGCGATTGCCTTAGGTTGGAAGCCGAGTTTAAAGCCTGTGTCGGGCCAAAAATGATATTGTGACTTTTGCAGATTTTCTTTAAGAAACTTTTAATAACAAAGATGGATCCTGATATAGTTCCCGGAAGGACAACAAATCCTGGAATTAATATTTTAATGCCAAAATATGGATGTGTTATATTTCAGGCTTATTAATTATACAATGAAATCGTGAATAAAAAAGTTATGATAATATTTAGAATATAAGATTTAAAAAAAAATCTAATATGTTTACTTACATCGGTCCTACTTATAATTTCTTTATATATTGTTTGAAATTAGTAGGGAGTATGTATACCTCACATCAAAGGTTCATAGCACGATTATGACTTTAATTACACCATTAAAAGGTTGCTAGTGATCTAATCAAAAACCAAGGAAAGGGCATTCGGTGGGGTATGAAATACGCTTCATACTTTCTGACAGGTGATCAGATTATGGCCTGCCAATTAAAGAAATATACTAACAATAAAACATTTTAAATATGCATATTAATTTATTTCTACATCAAATAAATTCCGTTGACATAGCAAAGTGAGGAAAAATGCTCAAATGTACACAATGAAACTTCACTTATCTGAAGTACGTCAACACTACTTTTTGTCACATGCTATTTACATAATTCATATATAAATACACAACCATCAAATTGGTTGTGTGTATAAACTTCATAAAACGTTATAAGAAGGGATTTCATTGTTATATTGTATGTTTATAAGTTAATAATTCCTTATTAATGAGTTGTTTATGGACATAAATTTAACACAAACTACACCTCAGCTGTAGAACAAAATTAATTGTGGTTCACACAAATATGAGTATTTTTAGATGGACTAGAATATAAATATATTTATAATAAGAACGAAACCTTAATGTTTGAAATCTTATTTTTCTTATCACATCATTCGTGGCATTCCAAATTTTTTTTTTTTTTTTTTTTATATATTCACGCCTTTTTCCCATAGGGGTAGGCAGAGTCCACTGCCCTCCACCTGCTACGATCTTTGACATATTCAGCGTAGCAAAGCGGTTCTCTGTGGGCCACTTTTCGCCCCCGACGGAAACGAGACGTGACGTGTCGCGAGCCACATCGCCGCCATTCCAAATTTAAAATTCAAAATTAGCAAAACACATTATATAGTCTAATATTTTTAAACTTATCTTTTTTTTTTAGTCTGTGGAAGTATTAAAATAATATTGTTAATCATTAGTAATTTGTACATACTCTATCTAGCATTCGGTATGCAGGTATATTGTTCTGAGCAAGTAATTAAAGTAATTAATTTTATTGTTTTGGAAGTGGTTTGAATATTAATATGTCTAAACTACTCTAATGGGGATTTTTTTCTATATCAGGTTTATGTTTTGTAACCGTAAAATAGTTTTTGACGTCATATATTTAGTAATTGAATTATAAATAGCTTAACTGGCGATTATAAATAATATTATACATTCTACTTCAGCTATTTTATTTATTTTCAAACTACTGTAGTTACAATTTCTAATCATACTATACAGCTGCCATTTAATATTTTTCTCGTACTATCACACTACCATCTACGCGCACGTGACCGGTGGAAAAACGCGCTCCGCTGTAGCCTTACCCTTGAAATATAAAAAAGTTTCTTAGCAAACATCACTCAAATAATTTAAATTCATATTATATATATTCTAATTACCGGTACATACCATTACAAAATTACTATTAGTGACACTGAATATAATTTTACCCAAAGAAAAAATATGACAAGGCAATTGAATAGTTATTTCCGCTAATCTCCACTAATTTTGCGCTTTTAACGCGTAACAAGCCTAACATCTAGAATCACCATAACAATGATACTAAAACAATAAAATGCAGATAACAAATGAAGTTTGCCGGATAAATAACACAAAAGTTATGAATATTTATTATTTGCCGTAACTAATTGTTGGGAACACTGCCACTGATAATAACCTGAGCACTTACATCGAGATTTAACCGTGAATGTCAAGTGCATCTATAACACTATTATTTATCACTTTCAATCGTATGTCAAGATAAGTGCACCTCGTTGGAACAATGCGAGGTGTAGTACACGCGATAAGGCTCAACGTACGAACGTCTTTGGCTCCGCGCGCTGTTGCTCGACGCGTGCGACGTTCGCGATGGTCGACACACGAATGCCGCCAAACAACTTGACCATTGTTTACTTCGATAATTACGTTTTCATTTCGATCGAGTTTACGGGTCGAAGGCTTCGCAGGCTTGAGAATCTTGACGCGATAAGTCAGTGGTTGTATTTGTTAACGACGGATGCGAGATGATGATTTGATACGCCGTGCTTTTTGTTAATGGATTTTGGTTTGATAATTTACACTGTTTTAAAATTACTTATATCTTAAATTTTGCGATTTTAAACTTTATTAAATATGGTTATACGTCACTGTATTCACATAATATGTACCAATATTCGCCGAGTAACTTAAATTGGGAGTTTTAACATATATCCGACTTAATAATTATAGAAATGGTGATTTTTTTATGACCTTCCCAACTTATACACTTAAGTGCTACTATTGTCTAAGATCTACATTAGGAGAAAAATTAAGCTAATATACCATTAGCCAGACTGTTATAATGAAACAGAACACAATAAATAAAAATTATTTTCTTCGCTTAATAGTACGAAGCTATATTTATTTAGATGCTTTTTATTTGACACTTTTCTTTGCGCAAACATCTGTGGGCCTACTCTTGAAATTAATTCTAATTTCGAATCGGATTCGATTTCAATCTCACCAAACTTATATTTGGTACTCTTGAACAAAATCGAGAATGAATTTTTCGCGTTCGTCGTTGTTATTTTCACCAAATGTGCCATGTTTTCTGACTTTAAATTAATAACGTTATCGAACTCGATCACCACAAAGACGCTTTCTTGAAATTTTGCAACATTAACTATTTTAAACTACGTCATAATCACGTCGGGAGTAGCAAATATTTGACTTAATCGACGGGAGTCGAATTCATTTAGTTTAGAAACGTTCCACCTAATTTGATTCCAATCGGGCGCTAGTGTCGCTTTCAAGAGTACCAAATTTGCTCAAATTCGAGCTGCGATTGGATTTAGGATTGGAATCAAGATTCAAGAGTAGGCACACTGATCTTATATTAGTTAAACTTTAAGCCTTTTTAGGGTTCCGTACCCAAAGGGAAAAATGGGACCCTATTACTAAAACTTCGCTGTTTGTTCGTCCGTCTGTTTATCACCAGGCTGTATCTCAAGAACCACGATAGCTAGACAGTTAAAATTGTTACAAATTATGTATTTTTGTTGCCACTATAACAACGAATACTATAAAACAAAATAAAATAAATATTTAAGGGGGGCTCCCATACAAAAAACGCTATTTTTATAGATAATGGTACAGAACCCTACGTGCGCGACGCCGACTCACACTTAGCCGGATTTTTTGACACGTTTCTCAAGAAGTTTAGGAAAGCATCTGATCTTATATTCGTTAAACTTTAAGCCTTTTTTATATCAAATTCTATAAAATGCTAAAGGTTATTTAAAATAACAGCATCACTAAAATATTTATTAAAATATGTTTACAACTTGACATTTTTAAGTTCTGCGAACACAGTTATTTCAATAAAATTAAAATGAAATACAATTTTTAATGCTTGATATGAATTAATCATGGAGTTACTAAGACAGATACTATAAACTTGATATATAAACTTGACAATGACCAGTTTGTTACTCGTTACCAATAAAATAGTAGTGGTAGGACCACATTGATGACAGTTCTTTGTCTACAGCCGCGGGCCGGTCCGGCCGGGGTAGTACGACACTCTCACAGAAAATCGACGTCTGAGTAGTAGCAATTTGTATATAAAACTACTTTTATGGATTATATCGCATTTGTATTTGATTTATGATTGCCCGACGTTTCGAACACTTTGCAGCATTCATGGTCACGGGTGGACTAAGGTGTCTCACGTCGCCTCTTTCTGCAAGGAGGTCATCGCTCGGAAGGAGGCCGCGGAGCGGGAACGCGAGGCACTTGCGTCCGCTAACTCGCTCCATAGGTGGCGACCAGGGAGAAGGAGGCGCCGATACGCGCATCTCCTCCCACCGCCTTGAACGACGACAGGACGTGGCCCGACGGCCTTGCGTAGGAGAGCCAGGGATCGAATATCACTAGACGATCTCTCCGGCACTCCGCAAAAGCGCGGAAGGGACCGCTGTTGGTTTTAGTGGGTATTCCGGTTGCATAGGTGACCGGCGAGTCCCACACACCCCCCTCGTCTGTTACCGGCGGGGGGGCAGTGCGTAAATTGCATTTCCACAGCGTTAAAAAACAAAAAAAAGGTGTTTCACGTCCAACAAGTCATCGTTATTACAGACATTTATAATTATCTACCCGATACATAATCTGTAAAAGTAGTTTTATTTACAATGTGTAGTGCTCGCGTAAACATCAGATATCATAGTAGCAATTTGTTACTGCGCTTTGTTCGGTGGGCGAGAGAGCTGGAAGCCCAACTTTCTGAGAGTGTTTGCATGTGGTGGGTTTTGATGATGCCTTGAGTTTTATCGAATCTCATTGCACGCATTCACACTCCCTTCACTTTCTTCACGGTAGGCAGCGGCCTAGAAAAATTCCATGAGCGGATTCAACACTTACCATCAGGTGTATTGTTTACTAGTTTACAACAATATACAATAAAAGAAAATGTAGTACAATTTCTTTTTTGCATTGGTGTTTGATTCTAGTTCCAAAATATCTATGACAAATCTTACAGATGACTTTATGGGCAGCCAAAGCCTGTCCAAGAAGGCTCGCCTAGCTATGCATAGGGGAGTGCTTGTACCAATTTTAATGTATGGAAGTGAGAGCTGGGTATGGCAGAAGAAGCAAGAAAGTAGAATAAATGCTCCTCAGCGCCCTCATTTCTGTGAGCATGATTGGTGTGAAATTGAGTGATAGAATTAAAAACAGAGTGATTAGGGAACGTTGTGGAATGAATGTAGATGTAGTGACAAGGATTGAGAAAGGTATGTTAAGTTGGTTCAGCCATGTAGAGAGAATGAATGAAAGGAGACTAACAAGGAGAATTTATAAGGCGAATGTGAACGGAAGTGTTGGAAGGGGAAAACCGAGGCGGACGTTTCACAATCAAATCGGGGACGTTCTTAAGAAAGGCCAGATTAGGATTACCTTGAACCGAAGAACATGTATGAGGAGATTAATGAATGTGAAGGAGGCGAAAGTGGTATGTCAAGATCGTAGTAAGTGGAAGGAAGTGGTCTCTGCCCACCCCTATGGGAAAGAGGCGTGATTATATGTATGTAACTTTAGTCGTACAAATATTGAGGCTAGAGGATTCTTCATCATTATCATTTCAGCTCATATACGTTCGACTGTTGGGCTCCAGCCTCCTCCACAATAAGAGGGAAATTGACCTTATTATACCATGCTGGTCAGACAAGTTCATAGAGGGTTTTCTTTCAAGCTATCTTTCTCTCGCATAGATGTTGTATGCGTATTATATCCCTTAATCGTCTTATACTACACCCATGGTGAAGATAGGGAGTGGTGAATTGTATTCTTACTCTGTCACCACACGAATACCCGCCCTCGATCGCCTTACTCGCGTAGTTCCCCGTCCCGCGGGAATATCGGGATAAAATATAGCCTATGTTACTACTATGCCTGATATTATAGCTTTCCATTGTGAAAGAATTTTTTAAAATGGTTCGATAGTTTAAGCGTGAAAGTGTAATAAACAAACAAACTTATTTTCGCATTTATAATATTAGTAAGGATATTACTGCGATTTAAACTTTCCTTAAGGAAAATTTTTATTATAAGGTACAGAGTAAATATTATTTAAAATTGCTAATAAGTCTAGACGGATGCATTCATTTATATTGCATTAATTAACGTTTGTTACTTGAGATATTATATACTAGCTTTTGCCCATTTGTTCGTTCGCGTCTTAGTTATTCCACTATGTACATTTTTTTTTATATACAAACTAGCAACTCGCCCTCGCTTCTCTTCGGTTTCAGTCGCTTTATTTGCGTAGTGCCCGTTCCGTACCGTGATATAATATAGCCTATGTTACTCCCTGATATTATAACTTCCCATTGATGACAGAATTTTTAAAATCGGTTCGGTGGTTTAAGCGTAAAAACGTAACAAACAAAGTAACTTTCGTATTTTTAATATTAGTAAGGATTGTTTAGTTACAATTTTGCTAGTAGCTAGTTCCGTTAAAAATAGTATAAATAAAAAATTATATTCTGTGTGGTAGCGGCTACGAATACTACTAACCCTTACATTATTTGTGGCTGTCGTAAAAGACGACTAAAAGCATTATATAGACATGGAACAACGCCAGCTGATACTGTTGGGTCAAATGCAATTCCAAAAAAGGGTTGACATCAGGCATGCGGCCGGTGGTTCCGTGTGGTGACAGAGCAAGAATACAAATAATACGATTCATCACTCCTTATCTTGCCCGTGGATGTCGTAATAGACGACTGAGGAATATAATACGCATACAACATCTATGCAAAAGAAAAACTCGAAATAAAACCCTATACCAACATGTCTGACCAGCATGGTATAATAATGTCAATTTCCTTCTTATTGTGGAGGAGGCTCGAGCCCAACTATCGAACTAATATGAGTTGATATAATGATGATGATAATATGTATCATCATCATTATCGCAACCCACATACGTCCCACTGTTGGACTCGGGCCTCCCCATTATGGGAAAATTTGACCTACTATACCATGCTGGTCAGACATGTTGCTATAGGATTTGATTTCAAGTTTGCCTTCTCTTGCACAGATTTTATGTGCATATTATATCCCATTGTCGTCTTTTACGACATCCACGGGAAGGTAGGGAGTGGTGAATTGTATTCTTTCTCCGTCACCACACGGAGAATCATAATAATATAATATAACGATAATTTAACAATTTTTCCAGTCCATTTAACCTCCAACCCCATAATCATGTATTAGATACCATCATCACACAATAGTTTTACACCTACCGTTGGCAGTCTACGTGTGTTATGTGCAGACGTGGAGTGTCATCGGTAGACGTCCCATCCGATTTTTAGATTAAATTTCTCCAAAGGCCTCTGCCTGTTGGATCCATATCCCCATGTAAGCCTTTCAAAGGACCGGGCATCTTCCCTTGGAAAGTATCCGTAAAAGAAGATACATGATAAGATAACGATAATATCTATAACGTTTGTGTATTATAATATCTATCATATTGTGCACGCCGGGGTCTCGCAGACGCCGCTGCGCACTCGTTCTGATGATGAGCATCGGATTTACACGTGGTAAGACCATACTGTTGACAGTTATCTGACTACAGTCGCGGGCCGGACCATCCGGAGAAGTACCACACTCTCGCAGAAAAAACGTCTGAGTAGTATTAATTTGTTACTGCGCTTCGTTCGGTGAGCGAGAGAGCTGGAAGCCCAACTTCCTGAGGGTGTTTGCATGTGGTGGGTTTTGATGATGTCTTTAGTATGACTGAACCTCATTGCACGCATTTATACTCCCTTAACTTTCCTTACGGTAGGCAGTGGCCTAGCAAAGGTCCATGAGCGACAGCAACACTTACCATCAGGCGAACTGTTTGCTCGTTTGCCACCGATTGGAATAAAAAGAAATATGTTCAAAACTCGGATCGACGTAATCAATATCAGGATAATTTCAATACTAAAATTATTAATTAATATTTTTATATAGACATGAAGAAACAATCAGAATGCAATTCACCATATCCTATCTCCTCCCTATCTTGCCCGTGGATGTCGTAAAAGACGACCAAGAGATATAATAAGCATATAAGATCTGAGCAAGAGACGGAAAACGCAATATAAAACCCTATACCAACATGTCTGACCAGCATGGTATAGTAAGGTCAATTTCCGTCCCATAGTAGAGGAAGCCCGAGCCCGACGGAGAGACGTATGTGGGCTACGATGATGATGCGATGATGATTTTTAAATAGATATGCTTCTAATTGTGTTCATGATAGTGAAGTTTTCTTCGAGTTACATCAGATTTAATTATATATACTTAAAAAATTACAAATCAGATATAATAAGAAGTAGATAAAAAAACAAGGTGAAGAAATTAAATCTTCCAAATTTTAAATATTACGGTTCGTCTAAAATACGTCGCAGGACATGCGAACTCGTGACGGACGAATTGCCGACGGCTTCGGCAGACTATAATTTCATTATTACATTTAACTAATATAATTTAGCTCCCAATATAAATAGGTGTTATTCCGTGTCTTTATACATATAAATCTTCTGTTCGTGTGTTTATAATTGAACTACTTCTAAACGGTAGGATCGATTTTGATGATTTTTTTTTGTGTCTGTTTCGATGGATATGAGATTTGATTTAAAATACACTTTTACTGGGCCCCATTTCAGAAATGCAAACAGAGCTATTATTATTATGGAGTGTTTAATGTCTTCGAAAGTGAACAGTACCGTCTTTATTATGCTAATTTTATCATTAACATTCTGTTATTAAGATAAAAGAATATAAGCTCACTGTAATAGCGTTATTAATTAAAACGAATTGTTTATGTAGTAACTTAAATGCCAGTAACAACACATTTCTACCTTTCCTATAATGCTAGCAACCCGCTCTCGCTTCGGTTTCAGTCGCCATACCCGGGTAGTTCCCATTCCCGTGGGAATATCAGGATAAAATATAGCCTATGTTACTCCCAGATATTGTAGCTTTACATTAGTGAAAGAATTTTTGCAATCGGTTCAGTGGTTTAAGCGACAAAGCGTATCAGACACAAACTTACTTTCGCATATATAATATTAGTAAAGATATAATATTAGTAAAGATATAATTCGATTAAGCAATTTAAGTAGATAACATCACTGACATAGAGAGAACACCCAAAATAAAATATATACGCCATTATGATTTCTGATGTTTACGTGAGTAATACAGATTGTAAATAAAACTATTTTTCCGGCTTTTATCGCGTTTCGTCCGCCCGACCAACTTAAGACAATTAAAAATTAAATACAAACGCGATTAAATTCGTAAAATAAGTTTTATAATCTATGACATTTTGCATGTCTAGCGCGATGTACTCGTTCAATTTTTTTTTTTTTTTTTTAAAGCAGATACGTGGAGCATGTGGGATGTATATAAGTTGTGAAAAAGATGAAAGAGAGATTTTGGCATATATTAATACCATTTTTCTAATTATATTATATATTAGTCGTTTTTAGGGTACCGTACCCAAAGGGTAAAAACGGGACCCTATTACTGAGACTTCGCTGTCCATCCGTCCGTCTGTCACCCGGCTGTATCTCAAGAACGGTGATAGCTAGACAGTTAATTTTTTTTTAAATAAAATTACTTTACGTATTTTATCGCGTTTGTATTTGATTTTTGATTACCCGACGTTTCGAACACTTTACAGCGTTCATGGTCACGGGTGGACTAAGATGTATCACGTCCAACAAATCATCGTTACTGCAGAAAATTTATAATTATCTACCCGATACAGAAATTCGTTATTAAATATTGACCCATATCAAAATGTGTTCGAAACGTCGGGTAATCAAAAATCAAATACAAACGCGATAAAATCTGTAAAGTAGTTTTATTTAAAATGTATAATACTCGCGTAAACATCAGAAATCATTAGTTAAAATTTTCACAGATGATGTATTTCTATTGCCGCTATAACAACAAATACTAAAAATAAAATAAATATTTAAGAGGGGCTCCCATACAACAAACTTGATTTTTTGCTCAATATCGATAATGAAAATAGTGAGGCACTTGTTTATCTAGTCAATGGTACGGAACTTTTCGAGCGTAAGTCCGCCTCGCACTTTTTTTTTACGATAACCACGGTCATATTATAAAGGTTTTCAAAATATATGCTATGAAATTTTAAATTTACCTCTTGTTATACGATATATTATTGAGCAAGGGCATGAAAATCCAATATGTCTATAATACTTTTATATACTTTCCTTATGGTCATGAAGTAAGAATACAAATCATCATCCCCTATATAAGATAACGTGGGTATCTTAAAAGATTACTAAGGAGCATGACTTGCATGTAACATCTATATTCTATACAAGTAATACTTTTCTCCTGCGTAGTATCTATCCTTACTAATATCCTTACTAATATTATAAATGCGAAAGTAACTCTGTCTGTCTGTCTGTGTCTGTCTGTCTGTCTGCTACGCTTTCACGTCTAAACCACTGGACCAATTTTGATGAAATTTGGTACAGAGATGGAATAAAGCTTGAGAAAGGACATAGGCTACTTTTTATCGCGAAAAAATGGGTATAAGGGGTTGAAATAGGGGATGACATTTTGTATGGAAATTCGTCATTTTCGATGATAGAACCACGAATCTTTGTATTAAGGCACGTGACAATAAATAAATAAATATTCGTTCAAGCGTTTTGGAAATTTCATTTACATGGGGATGAAATTCAACCCCTAAAATATCAAAAAGCATACAGCCGAAACCACTGGGCCTAGAAACGTATTTTTTTTTACACCATCGTATTTCTTGGGGTACACGAGCACTAGCAAAGGATTTTTGGAAATTCACCCCCTTAAGGGGGTGAAAAACATATAGTCTTTCACGTCTAAACCGATTTTGATGAAATTTGGTACAGAGATGGACTAAAGCTTGAGAAAGGACATAGGCTACTTTTTATCGCGAAAAAATGGGTATAAGGGGTTGAAATAGGGGATGATATTTTGTATGGAAATTCGTCATTTTTGATGATAGAACCGTGAATCTTTGTATTAAGGCACCTGATAATAAATAAATATTCCTTCTAGCGTTTTGGTAGTTTCACTTACATGGGGATGAAATTCAACCCCTAAAATACCAAAAGCCTACGGCCGAAACCACTGGGCCTAGAAACGTATTTTTTTTACACCATCGTATTTCTTGGGGTGCACGAGTACTAGCAAAGGATTTTTGGAAATTCACCCCTTTAAGGGGTTGAAAAGCAAATAGCCTTTCACGTCGAAACCGATTTTGATGAAATTTGGTACAGAGATGGCTTGAGAAAGGACATGGGCTACTTTTTATCGCGAAAAAATGGGTATAAGGGGTTGAAATAGGGGATGACATTTTGTATGGAAATTCGTCATTTTCGATGATAGAACCACGAATCTATGTATGAAGGCACCTGATAATAAATAAATAAATATTCGTTCTAGCGTTTTGGTAGTTTCACTTACATAGGGATGAAATTCAACCCCTAAAATACCAAAAAGCATACAGCCGAAACCACTGGGCCTAGAAACGTACTTTTTTTACACCATCGTATTTCTTGGGGTGCACGAGTACTAGCAAAGGATTTTTGGTAATTCACCTCCTTAAGGGGTTGAAAAGCACAAGTAACCCTGCTCCAGTGGTCGGTCCAACGACGAAGGCGACGTGGTGTTCGGGTGGGTTGCGGGTGTTGCGTGCTTACGCCCCTCTGTCGCCCCGGACGGAGTGGTGCGAGAAACGCGCTGACCGCAGTTCACCCCAAAAAAAAGGGGATTGAAAAGCATATAGTCATTCACGTCGAAACCACTTAACCGATTTTGATGAAATTTGGTACAGAGATGAACTAAAGCTTGAGAAAGTATATAAGGCTACTTTTTATTGCGAAAAAATAGGTATAAGGGGTTGAAATAGGGGAAAGTATTTTCTTTTTACGTCGTCTTATTTCTTGGGGTACACGAGCACTAGCAAAGGATTTTTGGAAAATCACCCCCTTAAGTGAGTGAAAAGCGTATAGACGAAACTCTTGGAGCTAGGAACATAAAACTTTCTATGAAATTCTCTTTCGTTTGTTTTAAGTGAGCTCTAAGAAATTATTTTATTAAAATCAACTCCTAAATGGGTGCAAAATATATAGCCAAAATCATTAGGCCTAGAAACATGGAATTTTGTATAAAGTTGCCTTTCTTGGGGGAAGAGAGATTTTTGCAATTTTAGCCCTAAGGGGGTGAAAAGCGTTTAACCGAAATCACTGAGCCTAGGAAGGATCATTTTAGTACACGGTTGGCTTTCTTGGATTACCCCCAGATTTTCTTAGTGCTCACTTACCAAGCACTATGAAAAAAATTTTGGCAAGGATAAGCGAGCTCTAACAAAGAATTTTTGGCAATTCAACCCCTAAGAGGGTGAAAGCGTATAGCCAAAGATAACGGGCCTAAGAATGTGAAATTTTGTATACCGATTTCGGTTATTTGAGGTAAGCACGCACTAAGAAACAATTTTGGGCTGCCCCAAAAGGATAAAACGCATATAGTCGAAGACACCCAGCCAATGATATATCATCATTATCTTGCTCTTATCCTAATTACTTTGGATCGACGCGATATGTAGGTAGGGTACCTACTACTGCCATCGTAGATATGTTGCAAAGGTTCTAGCAACATTTTATGACCTGGCCGACATTGTTGGCCAGACGGCATCACCAAATTGTCCAGCTCGATGTAAATCTTTGTCTTAGTAGTATTTTGCGACACCCACGAACAATGAAAACGTGGTAATATTTCTAGCAGCTACCAGACAGTAAGTTACAATCAAAATATTATTACAATTTTCTATCTCTACAAATAAATAAATTTGAAGCGTCTGTTTGTCTATCAAAATAATAGGTTTTATTTATGCTCACACAATACGGTCCAAATTTTTTTGTCTGTCTGTCTATTCGTTACAGGTAATCTTCAAAATGGCTGGACCGATATTGATTATATTTTACCATCAGGTCTACCAGTCGTACATAAGGAATAACTTAGACTATTTTATCTCAGGCTATATTTTATCCCGGTGTGGATGAATTAAGTCGATTTTAAAATTATTTCACTAATGGAAAGCTATTTTTAAGCGAGTAACATATTTAAGCTATGTTTATCCCGATATTCCTACGGGATCGGGTACAATGCCGGTGAAATCACGGGAATATAATGGTTTAAAAAATTAATTCACTAATGAAAAGCTATATTATCAGTGAATACCATATAAAGGCTATTTTCATCCCGGTATTTGCCCAGGAACGACAACTATACCGGGGGATGTTGTCCAATTTTTAAAATTCTTTCACCAATGGAAAGCTACCTATGTTGTCAGCGAGTAGCATAGGCAATTTATATCTCTGATATTTCTGGGATTTATATATATTTTTTTTACCCATGTAAATTTATAATATCAGCAAGTTACATAGGCATTTTTTATCTCGGTATTGGCATGGGAATGGGGTCTACGTGAATGAAACTGCGGGTGTTTGATTGATATAATTTTTTTTCACCAATGGAAAAGTACGTTATCAGAGACTAAGGAAAGGCCACAATACCATCGTATTTGCACGGCAATCTGAACTACAAGGCTGGAAGTAATATTCAAATGTGAAAGTTTGTGAAGATATTTGGATGTTTGTTACTCAATCACGCTTAAACTGTTGAGCAGATTTGGATGAAAATTGACACGTAGATAGAGTATTTCTTAAATTAAGAAATGTAATACTTTTTATGTCGATAATATTCTTTGCGATAATAGTTCAATATGCAAGTAAATTTTTACGCGGGCGAAGCCGCGGGCAAAAGCTAGTATATTAATACGTGAAGAAAAACTTTGTACCCCTTTTTACGAAAATTACGTGCATGGACAAGTATGAAATTGGGCACAGTTGAAGTATATAATGAGGAGAAGTGCATAAAACTGAAATTTCATATAATAATGGATTAGAAATGCATTAAATTCATTAAAAAAGGCATTAAGCACACTACAACGCAATCGCTACACACATACACACACGCACATTTGTATGAGTGTGTTGCGTAGCAACGCTTATACGCTTTTGTTTACGGTCAAAATCTCTGGTCGAACTGAATGTCAAACAATCATAATTATGATGACAATGTCTAATAGAGATTTGCGCTTATATATTAGTTATTAGTGAAATACAGCTTGCTCAATTTACAATTATACATAAATAAAATTAAAGAAAATTGTGTAGCAGAAAAATTAATGTAAATGAATTATGGCCGAATTTCGACCACACGGCGACCACTAGTAGTAGGTTAATTTGCCTCCTATTGTGAAGGTTAATATTTTGCACCCATTTCTTGTCCACGAGTGTCGTAAAAGACGACTACGGGATGATAATACGCATAAAACATCTATACAACAAGGCAAGGAAAACCAGAAATAAAGCCTTAGACTAAACGTGGAGGAGGAGGCTAGAGCCCAGCTGTGGGACTTGTATGAACTGAGATTCATCGACAACTCTTCTATTTAATAAAACTTAGATTATTACATAAATTTATTTCACCCAAATATATTATATAAGATGGACGCCAATCAATTTTATTCATCAGCAAACTTAAAATAAAATCCTTATATCTACATATTTAAAACTAAATTTAATAAAAAATATGTATTAAACATGTTTTACGGGTAGCATTCAACTAAAGCTGGTTTACAATAAAATGTAAAATTTATTTTTATAATAAATAATTATTTAAGTATTAAGTAATAAACTCATCCATACTAATATTATAAATGCGAAAGTAAGGATGTTTGTTTGTTTGTTTGTAACGCTTTCACACTTAAACCACCGAACCGATTTCAAAAATTCTTTCACCAATGGAAAACTATAATATCAGGGAGTGACATAGGCTATATTTTATCCCGATATTCCCACAGAAACGGGAACTACGCCGTGGATAAAGCGACTGAAACCGAAGCGAAGCGAGGGCGGGTTGCTAGTATTTGAATAATATTTTGTGTATTATATTATAGGTGTTCCCCCGTATGTTAAGAGTAAAATGTGTCAACATCCCGTAGCAGCTCCTAAACATATATTTCTCGCAACTAGTTTACGTTGAAAAGATACGAATGGATCACTCAGAAATTGGAAGGTAAGTATGGCTTAAGTGGTAGGACCCACATTGTTGACAATCGTCTGTCTACAGCCTCGGGCCGATCTATCCGGGTTAATACTACACACTCATAGAAGATTTATGTCTGAGTAGTAGCAGTTTGTTCAGTGAGTGAGAGCTAGAAGCCTAACTTTCTGAGGTTATTTGCGTGTGATGGGCTTTGGTATCGCCGAACTCAATTGCGTGCATTTACACTTCCTTCACATTCTTCACGATAGATAACGGTATAGCAAAGGTCCATGAGAAGCAGTACCACTTACCATCAAGTGTGCTGTTTACTGCTAGTTATCGTAAGAGACATATAATACTTGCTTTATTTATTAGATAACTTTATCAACTTACTCACACTTAGATATGTAATGAAAGAAATAACCATCGAAATGTAACAGAAAACGGGTTAACCGAAACCATTTCGAAGAATATTTTCATCTATTCATAAGCTTTTTCGGTATGGTGACGAGTTTTTCCTAAATTAAGAGATTAAATTATTTAGTGGTAGGACCACACTGTCGACAGTTATCTGTCTACAGCCGCGAGCCGGTCCGTCCGGGATAGTACCACGCTCTCGCAGAAAATCGACGTCTGAGTAGTAGCAATTTGTTACCGCGCTTCGTTCGGTGAGCGAGAGAGCCGGAAGCCCAACTTTCTGAGGGTGTTTGCGTGTGGAAGGTTATGGTGGTGCCCTTGGTATCACCAAGCCTCAATGCACGCATTCACACTCCCTTCACTTTCTTCGCAGTAGGCAGCGGCCTTGTAAAGGTCCATGAGCGGCAGCAACACTTACCATCAAGTGTACTGTTTGCTCGTTTGCCACTGGTTGCAATATAAAAAAAAAAAAAATTAAGTTTCTTCTTTTTTTTTTCTCTCTTTCTAATGCATGTACATCAAAGCCACCAAGTGGTGGCCACTTGGTGGCTTTGATGTCTGACGTCGGAAGAATAGAAAAAGGACACTGCTGAAAATCAGCGTTGTGGTATTTACATTGACATCACAACAATTGCTGAGCAGTTATCCTTTTTTCTGCCGCAGCTGAGACGTTCATTCTATCACAATTATTATGTCTCCTTATTTAGTTCATTGATTTTTTATGTTTTTCATTTATTGTAAGGATTTTTTTCTGTGTGTTCCTAACTTCTCTACTCTGTGGCACAAAATAAATATTTTTTTTCTTTCCAAGTATTTCCTAAATTTAACACCAAACAGCATCTAACAAGATATACAATAGCTATCAAATTTTATCTTAAATACTTTTTTCTTAATGTCGCATTCGTTTTCCGTTATAGTCACGTTTTACGAACGCTCCGTGCCGCACCGCTGGTTTCTATAACCATCTTCATCCTGTCTAACCGCCTGTTATCACCATATCGTCTTATAAAATAAAAAATATACTAAGTATTTGTATCATTATTTATGCACATGATTTAATATGTCTTGAAGGCTGAATCAGTTGTTTCGTTCGTCTTAAGAACTAGTGTTTATTAGAATGTTTTATCAATAGTGATTTCTGATGTTTATGCAAGCGTCACACAGAACGCTGTAAAGTGTTCGAAACGTCGGGCAATCAAAAATCAAACACAAAAGCGACAAAATACGTAAAATAGTTTTATTTACAATGTTTTATCAATAAGTTTTTTTATTTCTTCTGCTCATAAATGGCCTTCTACTGCACGCATCCTAGGGGTGTTACGACGACTAAGGTAAGTAATATAACACCTAGAGAGAAGAGAAGGAAATCTAGGAATAAAACCGTATGTCAACCCTTCTGACCAGAGGACAAATAGATAAATTTTGGGTGGGACGTGAGTCAAGGCGGGACGTACATGAACTGAGATAATGTTTAAATAGTTCAATATTATTAATTTAAATAGTTATTACTGTTAGTGGCAAACGAACAAACAGCACGCCTGATGGTAAATTATACTACCGCTCATAAACCCTTCCTAAGCTGCTTACCGTGAAGAAAGTGCAGGGATTTTGAATGCATGCAAAGAGGTTCGGTGATACTAAAGGCATCACCAAAACCCACCGCATGCAAACACCCTCAGAAAGTTAGACTACCGGCTCTCTCACCGAAGGATGTGCAGTAACATAGTACTACTATAAATAAAACTATTTTTAAGGGCAGACTAGGGATGGCGATCTGAGATCGATTAATCGTGGAATCGAATTTTCAGGCCCAAAAGATCGATTTTATAAATCTATACGAAGCACTGAATCGATTCGGTGAATCGATACTTTTTACCCTAGAAAATCGTCATTCCATTTTTTTTCTACAACAACATTTTCTGATTTCCTAAAAAAAGGGCTCATCAAATCTTGCCAGGAGAATAGTGTGCCGTTTCTAATCGACTCATGTCTATATTATTTTAAGACATTACTCTCCAGATTTACTAAAAAAAAGCTCATCACAATCCCGCCAGTAAAAGATCGATTAATTGGAAATCGATTCTGCAGACCTCGATTTTCTTGTGAATCGATTCTTTGAACGATAATTCAAATTGATCTTTTTCAGAAAGATCGCCCCATCTCTAGGATGGATTAAGATATCTCACGTCCAACAAGTGTGGCCGTGACCATAAACGCTGTAAAGTGTAGACACACAAATGGTTGGACAATCGAAAATCAAATACAAATGCTATAAAAGCCATAAAAATAGTTTTATTCATAACTAGCAACCCGCCCTCGCTTCGCTTCGGTTTTAGTCGTTTTACCCGCGTAGTTCCCGTTCCCGTGGGAATACCGGGATAAAATATAGCCTAGTTTACGCCCTGATATTATAGCTTTCCATTGGTGAAAGAATTTTTGAAATCGGTCCAGCCGTTTTGAAGATTACCCGGAACGAACAGACAGACAGACAGACAAAAAAAATTTAATCGCTATTTTAGGCATAGGTGTCGTGCAAATAACCGTGTGAGCATGAAAAAAGCCTATTATTTTGACATTACAAACAGACACTCCAATTTTATTTATTGGTATAGATGTGTGATACTCGCATACAGATCAGTGATCATTAAATTACTAATACTCAATCGTCAAGTTTCTGTGAGAGTGTTGTACTACCCCGGACTGTCCGCGGCTGTAGAAAGAAGAATGTCAACAGTGTGGTCCTGCCTCATATAATTATTTGAACTTAGCTATATCATGTAAGCCAGTAGTAATAATTATGTAATGCCATATAAACGTGTAGTTAATTCTATTAATTCTATGTTAATTGTACTAGTATCACGAACTTATTGTTTAATAATAAATGATAGATTTTCCTTGACGCAATAATTACGATTTATTGAGATAAGCTACCATAGATAACTACAGTACTATCATGGCATAATTGACTAATATAGTGATGTAGTCTCGAGTAAGATAATTTAAATATTTGCTTCAAAATTCAAATACAATGTCGTTGAAATATACATACAATCCGGGCTAATAAAATCCTCTTTACAATGAAAATACTAAATGTATTTTGTAGTATAATATATATAAACCAGCCATAAATAAAACACACGACTTTATTTTGCTTTCTTAAAGAAGTTGTTTCTTAAGATATTGAACTGAAACCATACCTTTGTATAATATCGTATGGTTAACGATTTACAAAGGATGTCGAAGTGTCAATGATCTTGAAAATCTTCGTACACGTTCAATGTCAAGACTAATAATGAAAACAAAATATCATACGGCAAGTTTTTTCTTTATACGTGCTATGGTCTAATTCATTGTTACCTATTCTATTACATCAAAATATCCTCAGATATATAGGCTTATTTATGATAAGTATCATTTTCATATTATCTTTGAAAATTACTTGTGACTAGTGAGACCTTACGACTAGATTTAGGATTGAAAAATTCAAAGTCTGATAAAGAAATTTAGAATGGATAGAATGGATGGATTAAATTACGGTTTAATTTCTTAGATGCTCGGGTCCTGTAATATATTATTATTCTATGGAACTTTCGAATTCAAATAACTTATCGCCTAGTGGATGGTATATATTTGGATTGCCTGATAAAATTTCTAACTATCGCTAGCTAATTTAAATAACTAACAGAAATATATTGATTTCTTGTGTTTACGCGAGTATTACACACTAGCAATCCGCCCTCGCTTCGCTTCGGTTTCAATCGTCTTTCCAGCGTAGTTCCCGTTTCCGTGGGAATACCGGGATAAAATATAGCCTAGTTTACACCCTGATATTATAGCTTTCCATTGGTGAAAGAATTTTTGAAATCGGTCCAGCCGTTTTGAAGATTACCCGGAACAAACAGACAGACAGACAAAAAAATATAAAGTGCATTTTAGGCATAAGTATAGTGCAAATAACCGTATGAGCATGAAAAAAGCCTATTATTTTGACATTACAAACAGACACTCCAATTTTATTTATTGCTATAGATTATAAATATGTTTTTACAGATTTTATCATACTTAATCAATTTCTTCTTCTACTGGCAATCAATTTGTATCAAAAATTTGAGTCAAATTTAATAACTAATTCTGTAGGGGCAGATATAAATTAGTGTAATAACGATGACGTGATGGACGTGAGACACCTTAGCCTTCCCGTGAGTATTAACATTGAAAAGTGATTTTTAGGAAACCAAATACAAACGCGATAAAATTCGTAAAATTTGTTGTATTTATAACTAGAAACCCGCCCTCGCTTCGTTTCGGTTTCAGTCGCCTTACCCGCGTATTTCCCGTTCCCGTGGTATTCCCACGGATAAAATATAGCCTATGTTACTCCCTGATATTACAGCTTGCCATTGGTGAAAAAATTTTTGAAATCGGTTCGGTGGTTTAAGCGTGATAACGTAACAAACAAACAAACAGACTTACTTTCGCATTTATAATATTAGTATGGATATCATATCGGATCGTTGTAGTATTCCGCTAATGTTAAATATTAATTATAGGACCTACTAGCAACCCGCCCTCGCTTCGCTTCGGTTTTAGTCGTTTTACCCGCGTAGTTCCCGTTCCTGTGGGAATACCGGGACAAAATATAGCCTAGTTTACGCCCTGATATTATAGCTTTCCATTGGTGAAAGAATTTTTGAAATCGGTCCAGCCGTTTTGAAGATTACCCGGAACAAACAGACAGACAGACAGACAAAAATTTTTTAATTGCTATTTTAGGCATAGGTGTCGTGCAAATAACCGTGTGAGCATGAAAAAAGCCAATTATTTTGACATTACAAACAGACACTCCAATTTTATTTATTGGTATAGATAACCGTGTGAGCATGAAAAATGCCTATTATTTTGACATTACAAACATACACTCCAATTTTTTTATTGGTATAGATAATAGGAACCTATAATCCTATTATTTTCATAAATCTTACATAACTTTTATACTTACCAAATGTAAGCAAATGTCTATCCACATGTGTTAATTGTTCCAGTTTGAAATGCTAGATGTCGCTAGTAGTAAAAAGTAAGAATTATTAGAAAAACAATTGAGGTATAAATAACTCCAAATTTTTGATTAATTTGGATATAAATTGGATAATTTTTTTTTGATTGATTAGGCTTTATAATCAGGTATTTAACCTTTTTAGAACAAATTAAAAATTTTCAACTCTTATAGTATTTTTGTGGTTTATAGTATACTAGAAGGACATTGTTAATAGTTTCAATAACAAAGTTGCGACATTTTTTAGGATATAAATATGTTAAAATATTGGAGCAGATTTCCTCAATTATAAGTGGCGATTCGCCGTGACCTCTCTCGCCAAATAGATAAATTATATTTTATGACTTATTAATATTAAATTAACGTGCAAATTTATTTAAAAAAACTTACAAACAGAAGTGTTTAAATTTTTAATTGAATGTCTAAGAATTTTTTTTTACTCTAAGCAATAAGAACTGACCAAATGCGAGTCGGATGCGCCCTCGAAGGTTCCATACTATCAAACAAACATACAAAGATCTCCGTGCTACGGTGGGTTATGGGGTCGCACGCTGCCCCTTTATCGCCCCGGACGGAGTCGGGCGGCGGGTGATCTGACCATGGCAAACCCAAAAAAAAAAAAAAAAACATCAAACTAACATAACATTTGCCGTGTGTAGACGGAATATTCACTAATAAGTATTATATAAGTACAAATATCTATTATACATTGTCATCATAATTATGACTGTTTGACATTCAGTTCGACCAGAGATTTTAACCATAAATAAAAGTGTATAAGCGTGGTTGTATGTGTGTAGCGATTGCATGGTAGTGTGCATAATGCCTTTTTAATGAATTTTATGTATTTCTAATTCATTATTTTTTATATGAAATTTCAGTTTTATCCACTTCTCCTCATTATATACTTCAACTGTGCCAAATTTCATACTTGTCCATCCACGTAATTTTCGTAAAAAGGGGTACAGAGTTTTTGCTTCACGTATTAATATATAGATAAAGCTTACAAACCTTCAAAAAATATTTCGGTCGTGAGAAATACATTCTAAAACCAGCAGTTTATTACCTGAAACAAATAAAATCATAACGTGAGATTAAAATAAATTTATTTTTAATACATTCATTCGACTATAATATAATTAACGCTTAATTTTCGTGTACTCAAATGAACCAATCAGGATTCGATTTTGACATTGCGCAAAATATTTGCTTTACAATTTATCATTAGATTTATTGTGTGCGAAATCGTGATCCACGATTTTGAATAAATAATACATTTTATTTGTTTACCTGCCTCTTAAAATTGACGTCATTATTTGGCTTCTTAAATAAATATGTAGTTAAAACCGCGTATAAATAAGAGCCAACCGTGCTCTGGTTTAGCAATTAGCGGAATCTTTTCAGTCAGAATCTTTATTAGTTACATGGAGCTAGGCACGCAGCTAATAGCTAGCTAATATACGGGTTTTCCGTGTGGTGACGGAGTAAGGATCCAATTCACCACTCCCTATCTTGCCCGTGGATGTCGTAAAAGACGACTAAATCTGTGCAAGAGAAGAAAACTCGAAATGAATACCTATACCAACATGTCTGACCAGCATGGTATAGTAAGTCAAATGCCCTTCGATTGTGGAGGAGGCCCGAGTCCAATAGTGGGACGTATGTGGGCTGCGATGATGATGATGATAATAGCATATTTCTTCTTATCAGTTTTCTGAAGTATGAAGTCTGGTCTCATTACTACGCCTACATTCAATATAGGCACAGGTTTCTTCATAATAAGAGAAAAATTGAGAGAAAATTGCAACCAGCTAATGTGGCTTCTAATTAATATGTCTCCAGTACACTGATTTTAGTCTAGTCCTCCCATTGTGACCGAGAACACCAGATTATTTTTTGTTGACAACAACTTTAATTGAATTTCATTAAATTATTATTAAATAAAAAACCTTCACTCCCTATCTTACCCATGGGTGTCGTAAAATGACTAAGGGATATGATACACATATAAGATCTATGCAAGAAAAGGAAACCTCTAAACAAAACCAACCTGTTTGACCAGCATGGCAAGGTCAATTTTCTTCTATTTTTGGAGGAGGCTCGAGCCCAACAGTGGGGTGTATATGAGCCGAGATGTAATAAAGTTTCATATGGGAGAGGCAATACAAATTAAAGAACATCGTAGTGATAGGACCAGACTGTTGACAGTTGTCTGTCTACAGCCGTGGGCCGGTCCGTCCGGGGTAGTAACACACTCTCGCAGAAAATCGACGTCTGAGTAGTAGCAATTTGTTACTGCGCTTCGTTTGGCGAGCGAGGGAGCCGGTATTTGCGTATGGTGGGTTTTGGTGATGCCTTTAGTATCACCGAACCTAATTGCACGCATTCACACTCCCTTCAATTTCTTCGCGATAGGCCGCTGCCTAGCTATACCCCTGGTATTGTAAAGGTCCAAGAGCGCCAGCAACACTTACCATCAAGTGTACTATTTGCTCGTCTTTTTTTTTGGGATGGGTTGCGGTCAGCGCTCCTCGCATCACTTCGTCCGGGGCGACAGAGGGACGTTAGCACGCACTCTCGCAATCCACCTGCTATGCCGTCGCCTTCGTCGTTGGGCCGACCACCGGAGCAGGGTGACTTGACGTCAGTGGTCGGCCCGACGGAATACCCCCTATTTGGGGTACCCTCCCATCGACCAACGTCCCACCCTCGGGGAGGACGTCAGTCTTTCTTCACGCGGTCGGCATCTCGGCAGGTGACGGACTAATTCCCCGGTCACGTCACTCGCGGCCCTGGCACTATTTGCTCGTCTGCCCTCGTTTGTAATAATAAAAAAAAACACAAATAACACCTACAAGAAGACAATAATGAACTTATGAATCGATATCTTTAAATCCCAAAAAAAGCCATCGGTTTCGGCAATCGTTATGCCTTTAGGTCTTTGGTATTAGACAGCGTAACTGGAAGATTTGCAATCAGATCTACTGACTATCATCTCGGCGCATATAAATACCGGTTGAGCTTAGGCTTCCTCCACTATGGCAGGGAAATTGACCTATACCACGCTGGTCAAACGTGTTGTCATAGGATTTTTAACCTCCGACGCAAGAAGAGGGTTGTTATAAGCTTGACGTTTATGTCTGTCTTTATGTGCTTGTGTGTATCTGTCTGTGGCATCGTAGCTCTGAATCGGATGTACCGATATCGATGCAGTTTTTTTCATTTAAAAGTCAGTTTCTTTGCGATGGTCTATAGCTATGCTTGGTTATTATCGATTAGATAATAATATAGTATCAGGTCTTTTCTAAAACGATATAATTTCGTATGATTACTTTTCTAATAATTCCTGTTTAAGAGACCGTAATATTTATTTTTTTAAATATTAGTTTGTGTTATTCAACATTTTCAATTTTACTTATATATCGAGCTTGCATTGTCTTCAACAACTACTGACTATAATAACCACTAACCAGTATCAACAATAATGAAAATTAATTGTTATTATTATCTGAGGAGGACGGTGTCATTGATCTTATCAAACAATAGAGTTAAAGTGGTGGGTTAATATTTGCAAAGACATTTGCAGACATAGCGCTCACATAGATATCAAAAAGTGAACGAAACTATGCCAACTCATGAGTAATAATGGATTATTTATTATACGCTATTTCTGAAAATCTATTTATTGTGATTATAATATTTCTTCCGTAATAATGCACATTGCCGCGTAGTGACCAAGTATACAATTCACTACCCCTCTTTGACCTGTATAAGAGACGACTAAGGGATTAAATACGCATATAACACCTAGCAAGCAAAGGAAAACTTGAAATAAAACCCTATATGAACACGTCTGAACAGCGTGATATAGTGGGTCAATTTCCCTCCTATTGTGGAGAGGTTCGAGTCCAACAATGTGACGTATATGAGCTGAAATTATGATAATGAATACTGCATCTAATATGTTTTTCCTTTTTAGCTTATTTGCCCTACGCAATGTAAGTAAATATGCTAAAATTTAAATTTCTTTTAAAATAAAATTACTATATCACAACACGCCATCTGCTGTCCAATTTTTACAAAAAAAAAAAATCGGTCGGTCCTTCTAATTAATGTTAATAAAAACGTGTCCTCGTGATGCTGGAATAAGGAAATAATGTATCACTAACTTACCCGACGGCGTCGTAAGAGTAAACTAATGTAGTTACTTACTATTAGTTACTATTAAAATTATAGGAAAAGTAGGTAAATATAAAATTAAACTTTAGATAAAAGAGGTCTGAATTTATCATTATAACCAAAATTCAACGTAGTCAACTTCTCCGCCGCTGTGGAAAAGGCTGGTGTCTCCATTTGGACGTACAAGTGCAGTAAAATTCAAAAGAAGATTAATAGGACTAACCAAATTAGATTGCACAGATAATGGTGATGAGATAGGGAGGACTCAGTATATTCTTTCAAATTCTAAGTTCTATTAGAGTTCTAAGAATTTTATTTTAATCTTCATTATAATTTTATGGAACAACGTTTGTAGAGACATATAGTAATAGAGTTTTTCTTGGTTTGCTTATATGCTTATGATTATTAACAATGATGTGTTTAGCATCGAAGTGTCGTACGTTATTTTAAATTTGTCAGTATTTATATGGTCATATAGTCTGACGCTGTATTCGATAAATGATACAATTTTCTTTCAATAAGCATACTACAATTGCTTTGTTATACTCGTCCAAAACTACATATTCTCTAAATGTATAATTATATAAATGACTGCAGGGATGGCGCAGTGGTTAAGATACCGATCTACCGCAAGTGTCGTGGGTTCGTATCCCACGCAGGATATTGTGCGATCCAAAAATTGTTGTTCTAAGTCTGGTTGTAAATTGTGTGTATTTGTCTGGTGTAATTAGGTGTTTATAATGTAACCCGCAATTCAAGGATTATTTCCTTAGTATTGAGTATTGTTTTTAAAATATAATAATCGTCAGTATGAACCTTTTTTTTTTGGGTGGGCCATGGTAAGCGCGCGGGCGGTCCTGTCCGCCCGGGGCGACGAAAGGACGGCGCGCGGGCCCATAACCCACCCGTACCCGTCACCTCGTTGTTTGTTGGGCCGACCACCGGAGCAGATGTGACTTGTCATCAGTGGTCGGCCCGACGGAATACCCTTTCGGGTAACCTCACGTCTCGACGTACTGGGACGTCGGTCGCCATCGCGCAGTCAGCCTCTCTGCGGATGACGGACAATTCCCCGGTCCGATCACCCGCGGCCTCGGCTAGGGCGGCATTAGGCGCAGATACTCGCGCCTGCGCCGCCCCAATCGCCGGCGGCGGAACGTGTCGCCGAATAGGAGCTCTACTCGCACACAATCCGCCGCCTCCTTCCGTGAGATTACGGCCTCACAGAAGGCGGCGACCGCATCCCAGTTCCTAACGCTGTCGAGTATCTCCCTGGCGATGGTCGGCAGCGCCAGGTCGGCACCGATAATCGCGACGAGTTCACGGCGCTCCCCCTCCCACGCAGCACACTCCTCGAGCGTGTGCTGCGCCGTGTCCTCGTCGCAACTGCAGTGGTGGCAGGACGGTGTGCTCTCCCTCCTGACAATCTTGTGCAGGTACTTCCCAAAACACCCGTGCCCAGTCAGCACCTGCACCAGTCGGAAAGAAAGCACCCCGTGCGTCCGCTCCAACCACTCCATCAGCACCGGCCGGAAGGCCTCGACGGTCCTGACACCGTACCGAGAACTCTCCAGCCGGACTGCCCAACGGGCAATGACTCCTCGGCGGGCGTCGACCCGCCAGGCGGTGATCTCCTGCAAGGAGACCATACCGCCGCGGGCGCGCGTCTCCGACACCCGCCGATAAATGTCGGCGAGCATCTCCGCCTCCAGGTCCCACGGGGGAGTTCCGGCCAGGAGGCACGCTGCCTCCGTCGCCACCGTGCGGTAACCCCGTATGGCCCTGATCGCCATGACCCTCTGTGGTCGCCACAGGAGGGCCCTAAGACGGACGGTAAGGGACCCCGCCCACACCGGTGCGCCATACAGGGCCATCGACCGGATCACCCCCGTGTACAGCTGTCGGCACTTAGCACTGGGTCCACCCACATTCGGCATCAGCCGCGAAAAGGCGGACGCCGCGCCGACAAGCCGGGGAACAAGTCGATGGAGATGCTCCCGGAACCAAAAATGCCCGTCGAGCACCAGGCCCAAGTACTTCATGTGGGCCTGGATGCTGATGGTGACCGACTTCACGGTAATCGAAGCGCCGGCGGGAGGCCCGGCGGTACGGAGGCCATGGAATAAAAGGGCCTCCGTCTTTTCCAGGGCTACCCTCAACCCCAGCGCTTCGATCCGCCTGACAATCTCCTCGGTGCCGAGAGTTGCCAGGCGTGCCGCCTCTTCTAGCGTCCCACCCCGGGCTGTGACGAGTGTATCGTCAGCGTAGCAAATTACGCCCAGCCCGGGTGGGAGACTTCCTCTCAACGCCCAGTCGTAGCCGATGTTCCACAGGGTCGGACCCAGAACCGACCCCTGTGGGACACCGCACGTCATGGGCGTTCGCACAACGTCCCCTACTCGGTCAACGTAGAGGACGCTGCGTCCCTCCAAGTAGTCTGCCACCAGCCGCCTGAGGTACACGGGCACCCCGTGATACCTCAGCCCCTCCCTGATGCAGCTGAATGGCAGACTGTTGAAGGCGTTGGCGATGTCCAGGGACACCGCCAACAGGACTCCTCCGCCGGTGACGGCCTCCGCTACCACGGCCTTCAGGCGCAGCAGGGCCGCGATCGTCGAACGCCCTCTCCGAAAACCAAACTGGGCGTCCGACAGATCGGGCCCGACCCCGACGAGGTGCCGCTCGATGCGGGCAGCCAACACCCTCTCTAGCAGCTTGCCCGCATCATCGAGCAGCACGATGGGCCTGTAGGCCGAGGCCGACTCGGGAGACCGTCCCGGCTTCGGCAGGAGAACCAGCCTCCCCTCTTTCCAGCACCCAGGGAACTGCCCGGACGTCAAACAAGCGTCGAACAGTCCCCTGAGGTGTGGTCCCAGGTGCTCGAGGACCAGGGCCAGCACACGGTTCGGAATACCGTCGGGCCCGGGGGCGGTGGATTTGACTCGCATACGCGCCACCGCCGCTCCCATTTCCGGCTCCGTGATGGGTGGAGCACTTTCATCGTCGTCGGCCTCCCGGTCACTGTCCGGCGAAGCCATGACCGGGGTCGTGTGCTCCGCCCGCTGTGGCAAGAGGTCCTCGACAACTCTGGTGAGGAGGCTGGGCTGGAGAGTCTCGGTGAGGGGGGGGGGCCCGCCCGCGGAGCTTGTTCAGCGCCACGAGATAGGGGCGACCCCAGGGGTCACGCTCGAGACTGTCCAACATCTCCCGCCGACTAACGTCCTTGGCGGTACGGACGGCCAGCCTGAAGGCAGACCGCGCACTGCGGTAAGCCTCGTACAGCTGGCCCTCCCGCTCAGCGTCGCGGTGACGCGCTCGGCTGCCGGTGTAGGCCCTCCGGGCACGTATGCACGCGGCCCGAAGGTCCGCCAATTCTCGGGACCACCAGGAGACCGCACTCTTCGGGGGCAGACGCCGCACACGGGGCATGGCCGCATCGCAGATCTGCGTTAATGCACAGCGGATGCGGCCAGCCTCGGCATCCACCCCGTCCGCCTGGGGCGGTGAGGACAGCCACGACTGAACGATGGCTGCCTCCGCCAACAGGTCCCGATCCAATCGACATCGTCAGTATGAACCTACGTTTACGTTTCAAACATGTAGATATTCCCTCGACGTATCCTGTTATATCACCTTAGATAAAGAACGACAATGGGCTATATATAACCTTAGCATTTCGGTTTGCACTTTGTAATGTATATAATAAATTTAAACGCACATCATAATTTGAAGTCACAACACGTAGTCTCCATAAATTTCTTGTCGAAACTATTATGTATTTAAATATTACGTCCATTTTGGCATTAAGATGTATTATATTGTTCATGTAATTAAAATATTTTCGTTTTTTTTCGTCGATAATATAACCATAATTATGACCTACCATCGCAACTGGTATCGATTTGTTGAATTCCGTAGCCAGTTCGGCGGTTTTTTATTTTTCGTGTACCGACGCCCTTCGTCGCCCCGGCAACCAACAACGGTGTTACTTGGGCGTCGCTCTCAAGCAATCATTCTCTCTGCGGGTGGCGGACTAATCACTGATCCTAGCATACGCTACCTCGTTTAGGATAGCATCAACCACATGAACATAAGTATGTACTGCCAAACGTGCCGCGGCGGAGTGTATTATCGTGGAGAAGTTCCTCCTTTACTCACTCCGCCCTTTCCTTCTCCGAAAAAAGTCCTTTGCAGAAGTCGCCCGCTATCACATTCCAGGTCCTGAGCTCGACAACGTCGAGCATTATCCTAGCGATCTAGCGATGGTCGGCAGCGTCAAGTAGGCATGATTGCGAGAAGTTCACGGCGCTACTCTGCTCCGGCCCCGTAGACCTCGAGCGTACGCTACGCAGTGTTCACATCACAATCGCAGTAGTGGTAGGGCGTCCTACCTTCTGCCTAATAGTGGTAGGACACCATCCTACCACTATTAGGCAGAAGGGTGTCCTATCATTATTATAAATTTAATAACAATGAATTATTATGAATCCGATGATGAATAACAACAATACTAACAGTAGTCACCAATACAAAGCGTAGTAATTATGGCATTATCCTCCCTTCACAGCGAGATCTACGGTTAACAACAAGACAAAAGTATGCATTACAAAAAAAATTGAGAGTATGTCAATGATAACGATTCTCGGTCGATGGGAGGGTACCCCAATAGTATTCCGTCGGGCCGACCCCTGATGTCAAGTAACCCTGCTCCGGTGGTCGGCCCAACGACGAAGGCGACGTGGTTTTCGGGTGGGTTGCGGGTGTTGCGTGCTTACGCCCCTCTGTCGCCCCGGACGGAGTGGTGCAAGGAGCGCGCCAACCGCAGCCCACCCCAAAAAAAAAACATGATAACGATTCTCTTAAAAGCCAATTATTGAAGCCAAGTCTGCTATCCGGCATAGATGTATTACCTGACTAAATAAAGAAGTAATTAAAATTTAAATTTAAATAAACGTAAATTAAACTGTGGCGACACACATCCGGTTTTATAAAGTGCAACGCCTCTTGCAAGGATATTCAATAATTTCACATTACTTGCGTGGCTATTAGATTAGCGGGTCATACTTAGTATATAAATTTTAGTAAGTACTTCAGAGCAAGACATTTATATGCTAATTACAAACGCACCGACTAACGAAACTTAAATAATCTTTAGCAAATGAATATGAATGATAAAGTGTGTAATTTTGCATTACTTGTGAGTTGTGTGGCTACTAGATATACGAATCATACTTAGTACAAATGTTAGAAGCTAATTCGGGGTAAGAAATTTTTATACTAATTACAAATCAATACAATATTTAAAAGTGGTATCGTTCATAGACCTAGTATAGTGAAGTTATGTTCAAAACAGGTAGTGTCATTTTTAACAATATTTACTGCGAACATTCTAGTAAAGTGTTTTTAAATATTGATATTATAAATAATACCAGTATCTGAACACAACAGTCAAAAAAAATATTTTATTAAATAATTTATCTGAGATAAATTTATGAGAAAAATTTCTGAGATAAACTTATTTATTACTGCTTCTATTCTAAGTACATACACTCATTTGCAAAAAAAACGGGCACCTAAGCAATGAACCATTTCAAATGTTAATATTTCTTTGTTTGATAATTATAGGTAGTTTTATCCACATAATTTGCTAAATTAATAAGAAAATAATCGTTTTCATCAGTATTTCATAAAATTTAGATACAATTTATGGGAAATAATGCTAAACCTCGCTAGTAGTGTATATTCGCTAGTAGTGCATATGCTCATGAAGTAAAAATAAAAAAGTTTTTTTGTTTGTTTTTCTTTAATAAAGTAAAAGCAGATAAATGTTTAGTATCGAGTGTGACCCCCTCTAGCTAAAATCACAGCTTGAATTCGTCTGGGCATGCTAGCGAGTATATCCCGGATACTTGCTTGCGGAATACGTTCCCACTCCGCAGTAATCACATTCTTCAGCTCTCTGATGGTCTGCGAAGCCGGGTGTACTGATCTCACACGCCGTTTCAGAACGTTCCAGACATGCTCTATGGGATTGAGGTCGGGACTTCGAGCTGGCCAATCCAAACGACGAATGCCGACCTCTTGCACATACGCATTAACATCGCGGAATCGGTGGGCGCGAGCATTGTCGTCCATAAAAATCGAGTCTTCACCTAGAGCGGCCAATGCGGGTTGTGCATGAGAAATTAGAACTTCCGTTATGTATCGATGCCCAGTCAGTGAGCCGTTTTCAATGAAGACTAACTCTGTACGATCCATTGAATTTATTCCTGCCCAAAACATAACAGAGCCCCCACCATAAGGTGTGATTTCTTCGAAACATGCCTCTGCAAAGCGTTCTCCTTGTCTTCTTAGCACTCGCCGACGTCGATCTTCACCGAACAGAGATATCCTGGCTTCATCAGAGAACAAAACCCTATTCCAATCATCTTGAGTCCATGATTCACAATTTCTAGCGAACCTAAGCCTGTGAACTCTGTGCTCACGGAGTAATTTGGGGCCGCGGGCCGGGCGGTGACTGCGTATATTGGCAGCGAGAAGCCTCCTCCTGACCGTCCATAGACTAATATGCACATTTCTTACTTCTTGGAGGTTGTTCTTAAGATCCACATACGAAGATTTGCGATTTCTCAATGCGCGACTCACAAGAAAACGATCATCCCGTGGTTGGGTACATGGTTTTCTTCCAGAACCAGGCCTTCTCTCGACGGAACCAGTCTCCTGATATCGCTGCCAGGTCCTTTGGACTGTTGAGCGACTAACATTTAGCCTCCTAGCCACGAAACATTGGCTGCAACCCTCTTCAAGCAGCGCGATAATTTTGATAGCTTTTACCACTTTATCTACCATTTTTGATACAGCCAAACAGCATTAAATAAAGCTTTGACAGTCAAGGATATGAAATTAATCGATAAAAATTGAATAAAAGTTATGAAAGTCGATGTTAACTTCTGGAACTTCGCGCCAAAAATGTAGGATAAAAAGGGGTTTCCTGTAAAAATGAACATCAAATGAAAAATTGAATTTAGAACGTACTTTTTTAAATACCACAGCATTTTTAAAACCGGCCAGTAACGTGTACAAACGATTGAAACCTTTTTGGTATTGTATCTTTTTAAATATGAATGAAAATCAAAACCGCCCGTTTTTTTTGCAAATGAGTTTATATAACGTTAATTGTCAATTTCGAAAAAGGAGCATTTAATATATAGTGATCTGATCGGCATGGGATTTAATTTCCCTATCAGTATAGAGGCCATGCCCAAATGTGGCACATCTATCGATTAAAGAAGCTAAAGTAAAAAAAAAATGATAGCAATATTAAAAACATTATAGCAACATGCATCCGCTTCACATCCGTTTAAATGACTCGTATCATGGCCACACACCAAAAAGCCTTGCATTGCGCTGCTGTCGCACCTCAAACAACTACATAGGATGCATAACACTTCCGGTAGAAATTCTCACGGAGCTGTATGTATTGTATATCTAAAATACATTACATATTCTTAATACATTATATATACAATGTATTATGTATATATGTATGATACGTTATATTGCGTAAAGCGTAATATTGATTATAATAGATAAGTCGTGAGTAAAATAATTTGACACTGAAGCCTTTCAAGAGTTTAACGCAAACAATAATAATGGTCACGACTGCTCCTGTAACATACTGACGCTAATATACACTCATTTGCAAAAAAAACGGGCACCTAAGCAATGAACCATTTCAAATGTTAATATTTCTTTGTTTGATAATTATAGGTAGTTTTATCCACACAATTTGCTAAATTAATAAGAAAATAATCGTTTTCATCAGTATTTCATAAAATTTAGATACAATTTATGGGAAATAATGCTAAACCTCGCTAGTAGTGTATATTCGCTAGTAGTGCATATGCTCATGAAGTAAAAATAAAAAAGTTTTTTTGTTTGTTTTTCTTTAATAAAGTAAAAGCAGATAAATGTTTAGTATCGAGTGTGACCCCCTCTAGCTAAAATCACAGCTTGAATTCGTCTGGGCATGCTAGCGAGTATATCCCGGATACTTGCTTGCGGAATACGTTCCCACTCCGCAGTAATCACATTCTTCAGCTCTCTGATGGTCTGCGGAGCCGGGTGTACTGATCTCACACGCCGTTTCAGAACGTCCCAGACATGCTCTATGGGATTGAGGTCGGGACTTCGAGCTGGCCAATCCAAACGACGAATGCCGACCTCTTGCACATACGCATTAACATCGCGGGATCGGTGGGCGCGAGCATTGTCGTCCATAAAAATCGAGTCTTCACCTAGAGCGGCCAATGCGGGTTGTGCATGAGAAATTAGAACTTCCGTTATGTATCGATGCCCAGTCAGTGAGCCGTTTTCAATGAAGACTAACTCTGTACGATCCATTGAATTTATTCCTGCCCAAAACATAACAGAGCCCCCACCATAAGGTGTGATTTCTTCGAAACATGCCTCTGCAAAGCGTTCTCCTTGTCTTCTTAGCACTCGCCGACGTCGATCTTCACCGAACAGAGATATCCTGGCTTCATCAGAGAACAAAACCCTATTCCAATCGTCTTGAGTCCATGATTCACAATTTCTAGCGAACCTAAGCCTGTGAACTCTGTGCTCACGGAGTAATTTGGGGCCGCGGGCCGGGCGGTGACTGCGTATATTGGCAGCGAGAAGCCTCCTCCTGACCGTCCATAGACTAATATGCACATTTCTTACTTCTTGGAGGTTGTTCTTAAGATCCACATACGAAGATTTGCGATTTCTCAATGCGCGACTCACAAGAAAACGATCATCCCGTGGTTGGGTACATGGTTTTCTTCCAGAACCAGGCCTTCTCTCGACGGAACCAGTCTCCTGATATCGCTGCCAGGTCCTTTGGACTGTCGAGCGACTAACATTTAGCCTCCTAGCCACGAAACATTGGCTGCAACCCTCTTCAAGCAGCGCGATAATTTTGGTAGCTTTTACCACTTTATCTACCATTTTTGATACAGCCAAACAGCATTAAATAAAGCTTTGACAGTCAAGGATATGAAATTAATCGATAAAAATTGAATAAAAGTTATGAAAGTCGATGTTAACTTCTGGAACTTCGCGCCAAAAATGTAGGATAAAAAGGGGTTTTCTGTAAAAATGAACATCAAATGAAAAATTGAATTTAGAACGTACTTTTTTAAATACCACAGCATTTTTAAAACCGGCCAGTAACGTGTACAAACGATTGAAACCTTTTTGGTATTGTATCTTTTTAAATATGAATGAAAATCAAAACCGCCCGTTTTTTTTGCAAATGAGTTTATAATAAAAAGATAATTTATATTATTTTCTTAACGACATCATCATTATTTCAGCTGATATACGTCCCACCGTTGGGCTCGAGCCTCCTCCGGCATAGGAGGAAAATGGACCTCACTATACCATGCTGGTCAAACAGGTTATACGGTTTTACATTGAGTTTTCCTTTTCTTGTATAGATATTGCATATTATACCCCTTAGTCGATTTTTAAGATATCCACGGCCAAGATAAGGAGTGGTGAATTGTATTTTTTACTCCGTCACCACACGGAAAGGTGTGGTGACGGACTAAAGGTGTTTGGACTTACGATGCCACAAACATATAGATACGTCAAACTTTTAACATCCTCTTTTTGCATCGGGGCTTAAAATAATAACACAACTGTGATTATATGATTACGTAGCACATATTCCTATTAACATAGTATTACACAGCCTCAAGGCATATTAAAATAGTAAGTATATTATGTAAATTACTTAATAGCATACTAGTTAATAGATTAATTATATGTATTTTAAATGAAATAAATAGTTCCGGCACCGGCATAACATGAATTGAAATTATATCCGGAAATAACGAAACGTAGTGATCATATGTGTACATATATGCATCTATGTGATACAAATTGTATCTATATGCTAATTGTAAATAAAACTACTTTTACGGATTATATCGCGTTTGTATTTGATTTATGATTGGGTAGATAATTGTAAATGTCTGTAATAACGATTACTCGTTGGACGTGAGACACCTTAGTCCGCCCGTGACCACGAATGCTGCAAAGTGTTCGAAACGTCGGGCAATCATAAATCAAATACAAACGCGATATAATCCGTAAAAGTAGTTTTATTTACAATGTGTAGTGCTCGCGTAAACATCAGATATCATTCTATATGCTAAATTGAAAAGGAACTCCGATTTCTTCTTTGACTTCACTTGTCTTTACGTCGCTCTGTTGGCTTGCAAGTATATAGTATGTTTTAGTTTGATTTAAGAAGCGACTATATGCCATCAATATTTTTACCCGACTACGGATTTGACAGGCTATGTATGTATGTCAAATTCAAATCATTTATTATGCATAAACCCCGAGAGGGCACTTACATATTGTCAGGTTTACAATATCCAAAAAACATATACTACCACCGGATCGGAACGCGACCGCTACTGAGAAGATCCGGCAAGAAACAGCGGGCTTGTCTATTATTTTTAATTTTTTTTTTCTTCTTACTAGATATACAATTGTGTACATGTTTTGCAAGAACTAGCTCCAGTGTGATGCCCTTCGAACCGCAAGATACTTAATATAATTCAAACGATTATGGCTGGACCAGATCCCACAAGCGGGACCGATCACGAGTTAACTACTAGAGCAGCCATCATGTGTATCATGTGTAACATACATCATGTGTATGTTCACCTGTTCCCTCATAGCTCATCAACTACTTATTAAAATCAGACAAATAAGGTATCATTAGAAGCGTTTTGATCGTCTGCTAATTATAGGCTATATGATGTGTCACTGATACTAATATGGCGTCCTCTAGAGGTCTTAAAGTACTATGTTAAAAAATTAATTTGAGATAAATATGTCGTGTTACGTATCATTGGAAAGGGCGTTACTTGTACATTTCAAAAATATATATATTATTAGCATTTGCTCGTGACTTTATCCATATTTATCCGATAACTTGTCTTTTAGGTTAACTTTTAGTTTTTACTTTTATCTTGTTTATAAATGTAGTGAAAATTGATGAGCAAAGGCAACGCGCAGCCCCATAACCCAGCACCTTGGCTATTGGGCCGGCGACTGATACCGAGTGGCTCAATTCTCTTCCTTCAGATGAGGGAAATTGACCTACTATACCACCGT
Organism: Lymantria dispar; assembly: GCA_032191425.1. Lineage (NCBI taxonomy): Eukaryota > Metazoa > Arthropoda > Insecta > Lepidoptera > Erebidae > Lymantria > Lymantria dispar. The sequence continues at coordinate 10,547,641 of CM063448.1, forward strand.
TCGTCAGGCGTGTTATCACAAGATTTTATTACGCGTTTTTACTTACGGATTTTCTCTTGCATTTATGTTATCAGCATATTACATCCCTTACCTGAAGCCCACGGGTAAGAGTGGGTGCTGAATTGTATTTTTACTCCATCACCATCCGATAAATTTACGTTAAATAGTAACTTTTATTTGAAAACATATATCAATATTATTCGATAGAACAAAAAATCTATATCGGGTAATAAATTTAACTTTAGCTATTATCAAAAATAAATTAATGAACATTCATTATTTATAAAGAGCTACAAAATTTGGTTTCAAAGGTTATTAAAAGTCATTAATTTATATACCTGTGTAGTATTTTTGGACGATCATTCGCTATGTTTTATAGTAGATATTACTAGCAACCCGCCCTCGCTTCGCTTCGGTGTAAGTCGCCTTACCCGCGTAGCTCCGGTCCCCGTAGGAATACCGGGCTAAAATATAGCCTATGTTACTCCCTGGTATTATAGCTTTCCATTGGTGAAAGAATTTTTGAAATCGGTTCTATGGTTTAAGCGCGAAAGCATAAAAACAAACGAACGAACGAACAAACAAACAAACAAACTTACTTTCGAATTTATAATATTAGTATGGATTGATAACGTTAGAATATTGATATATTTGCCTCTTATCACTCCTGAGCCTATATGTCCCACTGTTGGACTCAGGCCTCCTCCATAATGGCAGGGGAATTGACCTACTATTCCACGCTGGGGCTATATTTTATCCCGGTATTCCCACGAAAACGGGAACTACGCGGGTAAGGCGACTGAAACCGAAGTAAAGCGAGGGCGGATTGCTATACTCAGTGCCAGATAACGTGGCAAAAGACGACCTTCACCTACCTTCACCACGGTATCTTAAAATGCAAAAAAATCTATCGAAAAGTTGTATCGCTAAATTCTTATGGTAGAGGCCTACAAGGAAGCAACATTACAAACAGCACAACTCAAAATTTTACGAAATCTAGTATAATTACCATATATGTTTTTAATATCCTAGAATCATGTATTTCATTGTTTTAAAATACCAGATTAACCTGTAACTGGTGACATTTCATTATTTTATCAATAATATCATTGATAACAATGCCAAATTACTTTCAAATGTCTGAAAATCAAAAGTTTTTAAGTAACATTAAAATTAAAGCACCCAGAATATTTATATAAATTCAATATAATATAGATCCTATAATTAAATAATAGCTTCGAAAAATTATGTAACGCTCAGAAAATGCCAAGTTTTAAGTAATGACACATTTCTTTCAACTCATTTTACCGTCAGGTGTAATAAACCTAAAGGATCGCACAAGTAGATGCAAGATTTTAGGTTATGTGTATCAAACATAAAATCTTTTCTTAACTGATTTTAGCGTCAGGTCTACGAGATCAGTGGCGTCGTGTGGCCCAGTCGCCATTTTGTTTGACATTCCGTGTGGAGCACGTAAAAGATATTGAAAAAAAAAAATGATGGACCTCGATGACAGTATATACCGAAAGATTGATGCATTCATAATTCATGTATCAGACAGCAGTGATAGTAATAGTAGTGGAAGTGACAGTTCAGAAGTATAGATTTTTGTAAAGTCATAAATAAATTATTTTAGTATATTATTTTACCTCACCTTACGTATTTAACAAAAAGTTAGCCTTAAGATAGGTTAGCTATCAGTTTCATGCTAGGGCAGTGGTAATGTAGGTAACGTGTACATATGATTTATTATTGTACGTGTAGATGTTTAATAATTTCTTAATTAAAATTGTAAACAAATTACACGCAGACAAATGTTTGTAACCTCTATACTGTCTAGCCACCTTCACCACGATATTACAACGATAAGACGGTTTGTATGGAAAGCGATAGAATTAGCGATAAATTACTTGGATATGATGATATCGTGGTGAAGGTCGCCAAATGACCTCTTTTGCCATGCTATTTGGCAAACACTATAGTATACTTATAAAAATATACCTAACACTAATCTTCACAATGATAATGATGTATTATTGATCCAACCTTTTAATGTGCAAAAGTTCTATAACAATAGCAACACGTTAGAAGAGTTTTGATTTTTAGATGTACCTGTAGCAAAGTTGATCTAATCTCTGTAAAGTCAAGGTTCTTTATACATTATTGACGTTAAGTCATATTCGGAGGTACTTCCTGTGTAACATTCACGACCTATCACTGTACTAAGATGACATTGATGATGAATGTTAACGACTTAATTTAGTTGTATTATTTAATTATTTATGTTAATGAATGGTGGCTTCTAAAATAAATGTTCTTTTGCTGTCTAATGTTTTTGACCCTGAAGAGATATGCAGCAATATAAATATTCGTTGAAATACACGTGCATTTTATTCGTTTTATCCGTGTAGTTACCTACCCCATTCTCGTGAGAATACGGGGATAAAAATAATCCATATTAAATTAATCACTGATAACGTAGCCTTAAATTTGGGACACAATTTTTTAAATCTCTCAAGTTCCCGCGGTTTTACGAGTGCAATTCCGCATTTCTGGTAGGAATACGGGATAAAATATAGCCTATAATATTCGTTGATAATGTAGCGTTCTATTGGTAAAACTGTTTAAAATCATTTAATGGCCGCGGTTTTTTCCGTGTAGATCTTCAGCTGCTATAGGAATACGGGATTAAAATATATCCTATATCACTCACTGACAACACAGGTGTCCATTGGCGAAAGAATTTTCGAAATTGATGTGATTGACTGTAATATTCTCATATAGGTGAATCAGTATAAAATCTAGCGTATATTTTTATTTATTCTTTCCATCTTTCATCTATACCAATAAATAAAATTGAAGTGTCTGTTTGTAATGTCAAAATAATAGGCTTTTTTCATGCTCACACGGTTATTTGCACGACACCTATGCCTAAAATACAGATTAAAAAATTTTTGTCTGCCTGTCTGTTTGTTCCGGGTAATCTTCAAAACGGCTCGACCGATTTCAAAAATTCTTTCACTAATGGAAAGCTATAATATCAGGGCGTAAACTAGGCTATATTTTATCCCGGTATTCCCACGGGAACGGTAACTACGCGGCTAAAACGAATATAACTTATAACCGAAGCAAAGCGAGGGCGGGTTGCTAGTCAATAAATAAAATTGGAGTGTCTGTTTGTAATGTCAAAATAATAGGCTTTTTTCATGCTCACACGGTTATTTGCACGACACCTATGCCTAAAATACAGATTAAAAAATTATTGTCCGTCTGTCGTCTGTTTGTGCCGGGTAATCTTCAAAACGGCTGGACCGATTTCAAAAATTCTTTCACCAATGGAAAGCTATAATATCAGGGCGTAAACTAGGCTATATTTTATCCCGGTATTCCCACGGGAACGGGAACTATTCAGGAAAGACGACTGAAACCGAAGCGAAGCGAGGGCGGGTTGCTAGTACAATATATAGGCATAGGAAGGTCAGATTTTAGGCATGGGTATCGTACAAATAAGTGAGCATGAAAAAATCCCATTATTTTATCATTATAAATAGATACTTCAATTTTATTTTTTGGTATAGATATAATTATGTTTCATAATTTATATCAATAACTAGCAATCCGCCCTCGCTTCGCTTCGGTTATAGGTTATAGTCGTTTTACCCGCGTAGTTCCCGTTCCCGTGGGAATACCGGGATAAAATATAGCCTAGTTTACGCCCTGATATTATAGCTTTCCATTGGTGAAAGAATTTTTGAAATCGGTCCAGCCGTTTTGAAGATTACCCGGAACAAACAGACAGACAGACAGACAAAAAATTTTTAATTGCTATTTTAGGCATAGGTGTCGTGCAAATAACCGTGTGAGCATGAAAAAAGCCTATTATTTTGACATTACAAACAGACACTCCAATTTTATTTATTGGTATAGATATGATTTTAGAGTTATGCATACCGTCGCACGTCAAGTTTTTATGTCGTCTAATTAAACTATGCATACACACCCAGAAAATACAAGATTATGGCAAACTAAAATTATTCATTTTGCAATAATGGCATTAAATGTCAAATATAATAAGAGTTGTTTTGATATTTAGTTAATTAAACGAAAAATGTACATTATAAATTATTTTTATTTATTTGTTCATTCCGTGTGGAAGATAAGAATACAATTCACCACTCACTCTCTTACCCGTGGGTGTCGTAAAATACGACTAAGGGATATATTACGCATATGACATTTCTGTACAGAAGGAAAACTCGAAACAAAACCCTATCTATACCAGTATCATTATATTAACAAACCCTATCTATACCTGTCTGACCAGCATGGTAAAGTAAGGTCAATTGCCCACCTATTATGGAGGAGGCTCGAGCCCAACAGTGGGGCGTATATGAGCGGAAACTATGAATGATAATTCATTCATTTACTCAGCTCATATATATCCCACTGCTGGGCTCGAGCCTCCTCCATAATAGGAGAGAAATTGTCCTACTATACCACACTGGTAAGATGGGTTGATATAGGTTTTTATTTCTAAATTTCCTACTCTTGCATAGATATTATTTGCATATTATATCCCTGTATCGTTTAAGTCATCAACGGATAAGAGTTGAATAAAATACGTAGCTAAAGTTTTTGTCTCAAGCTTTATTACAGTTTTTTTTTTGATTAATTTGGAGGGTCGAAGAACTATGTACAGCTGTTCATACTCCTGCATTGCTTGTGTAAGTATTCATAACATAATAAAAATATAACAATTGCAAACAATGCAATAATCGGTCAAAAGCAGTTGCTAAATAACTTTTTAGTTACTGTACATATAACGAAAAATGACGAGGAGTTAATACCGAAAAAATACCTGCACTTGCCCTCTGATAGTTTGATAACACACTATTACAACAAATCAAGTAATTTTCTACCCTCCCTAAGATGTATAGTAAATAATAGAGACCCGTATGAAATATATGGACACATTTTGTCTTACGCTGAGGCAATAGATGGATGGGACGAAGATTTTCACCGTAACCTGTTGTAATATCACAGAGGCCCAAAATTATAGAAGTTGCTCAATATGCCACTGTAATCAATTAAATATGAATGTAAGCACTCCAGAAGACGAAAGGTTGGTATGGTGGGTTTTTTATAGCAAGTATAAAATGGTATGTATATTGTTTAATACGCTTAAATAGTACTATACTTGGACTAGTAGAAATAGTACTATTTTTGGACTGCCCTATTTAATTTAAAATCTCACTTTTGTTATATTTCTTTTACACAATTGCACTATTTACACTTTATGTACAACCTTTAGAATTCTGCTCGTTTGCAAGCATCAGTAATTAAAAAATCTCTAAAACTATTCTAAATACTTTATGTAGATATAAAATACATAATGTATTATTATTATTAGTGCTTACCCGAATAATATTAAATGAAATAGATTATTTTTATCCGAAGCATATGATATAAAACTGTAATGCAGGTATAATATTCATACATATGCAAAATTAGACAATAAATCCCAAGATAATTATTATGAGTTTAGATATGGTAAAATGTTTTAATCATATTATCTAAATAATCTTTGTTGATTTAACAATTCAAATAAATAATAATATCAAGACCCTCATATGTCAATCATTCAGATTAGATGAGACCTCGGACAGCAGTATTTATCATCATTTACTTGTTTAAATATAATAAATATTTATTGGGCATAGAACTTCTATACAAGAGAAGGAAAATTAGAAATAAAACTTTGTACCAAGACGTTTATTCATCGTGGTTATAGTAGGTCAATTTCTCTGCTATTGTGAAGAAGGCTCGAGCCCAATAGTGGGACCTTTAAGAGCTGAAATGAATACATTTTTCTAATATAGGTAGCATGACACAGATAGTCGAGTTGAAAACCAATGGACTGTCATGTCAAGTCTAATTTTAGAATTTAGTTAGCAGAATATGGGGTGCAAAGATCAAATGAATGACGCTCCATAGAGAAATGATATGCTCTCGAAAACGCTTTCTTTAGAAACGGACCAAGAGGAGTAATGTGATAAGTTATGAATTCCTATGTCGCGTAATCGTCATCCTGGATAGTTAGGTGTAATAGGGCTAGACCATAGCTAGCTAGTTTTCACGAACCAAAAAGACTAGAATCCCGAACTAATTCGATATGGAAAAATAAAACTCAAGAAGATTATTAATACAAGTGTTATGTATTTTATCTTTGTTTTTAATTTTCGACTAGCAATGTATAGTAACGTCCCTCGTCCCTCTTATTGTGGAGGAGGCTTGATCCCAGCAGTGGGACGTACATATATGATCTGTGATGATGATTATTATAGATTTTTGTTCTTGAAACCTTCGCTTTATTGATGACAAGAGTTCATAAAGAATTAGACTTAGACTAATGAATTATTTCTGGTGTTTAAGCGATTATTACACATTTGAAATAAATATATTTTTACGGATTCCTCTGTAATAACGCTGACTTGTTGGACGTGAGACCCCTTAGGCCTTCCCTGATTACTTTTAGTAATCAAGGGTTCAAAACGCCGAGAAGTGAAACATCCAATACAAACACGATGCAATACGTAAAAAAAGTTTCTAAAAAGTTCAATCCGTAAATGAACAATAATAAATTAATTCTTCAGATTTATAGTAGAACTCTATACGGCAATTATTTTTTACTAAAATAACAACGTCTATTTAGCATTTTTGGACTATGTGGTCGTTATTGAGAGGTTTAGATAAATAGTATAAATATATAGTTAAGTACCCAGCTAGTAACCTATCAAGGCTCGGCGCGCTCCACGCACCACTCCGTCCGAGGCGATAGAGGGGCGTATAGCACGCAACACCCGCAACCCACCCGAACACCACGTTGCCTTCGTCGTTGGGACGACCACCGGAGCAGGGTTACTTGTCATCAGTGGTCGGCCCGACGGAATACCCCCTACTTGGGGTACCCTCTCATCGACCGACGTCTCCCCCTCGGGGAGGACGTCAGTCTTTCCTCACGCGATCAGCCTCTCGGCGGGTGACGGACTAATCCCCGGTCACGTCACCCGCGGCCTCGGCTAGGCCTACCAAGGCTTGCAATCTATTGAAGAACTAGGAAAAATAAGTATTAAAACAATTGCAAACATATAATATATCGTGTCCTAAGTTGTTAATTGACGAGACAATATTACTGGTAGGGAAGGAAAATGTAAAACCAAATGATAAGAAAGCATGTTTGGCAAGGTAATGTAACGACGTCCATGATTTGTACAGGAAGCCAGTGCTTACTGAGAGGACACTATTTTATTATCAGCACAAGGCTCAAACGAGAATATAATTTAAATATTTTTAAAAATTAATTTAATTATTAGTAACTTTTGCGTGCGTAACGCCCTAACTTTTTGCGTGGCGATGTTAAGTTACAGAATACTACGGTTCGTTTTAGGCTAAAATCTTTACCTTTTTCTATAAACCTATGGTTATTATTTAATTAAAGCAAGCTGCGAATGCCAATTTCAGCGTAGCGATAACATTGTCTTTTCAGGCCTATATCAAACGATAGGCACCATCTAAGGAAGGAGGATCCTTAAATATGTTAATCTTAATTTCTGGTGTTAAGCCTAAGTAGTTTTTATAGATTTAGTGTATGACCTATACGGCACTTAATTAATTATTTTTTTTGAAGTGTAGTCAACGGTCAGCGCACCCGCCGCCTGGCTTCGTCCGGGGCGGCAGAGAGGCGGCGCGCGGCTCCGTAACCCACCCGTGGCACGTCGTCTTCATCGTTGGGCCGACCACCGGAGCAGGGTGACTTGTCGTCAGTGGTCGGTCCGACAGAATATCCGATACCCTCCTACCCTCCTACCCTCGGGGAGGACGTCGGTCTTACTTAATTCAATACCTGCATTACAGTCAATTTTTTATAGTGTTACCTTAATTCCTGATCGGGTAAGTAGTTATATCTTGTATCACATTTTGTTAAATAATTCAAGTAACACTTAATTTAATAGAGCACGACTCTATCATTTGAACATATTCGGAATAATTATAAAACCCTATCAAAATTTCCTATTAAAATTCTAGAAAATCAAGGAAATTTTGCAAAATATTCTAAAACTCTTTTATACCAAATCAAAAAACCGAGCTCAAGGAAGTCTTATTGATACTACATCAGCGACCGAAGAAACAGGGCTCAAAACTGGAATTTATATACATGTTTAAATATATCTATAGATAACCCAAACAATTCAACTTATAACGATTACTATTTGAGAATTAGTCTAAGAAACACAGCTAAATGAACTTTAGCTACTTACAAGTGGCTGTTCTTGACCGCCATTCAGATAGCACACTCATTGTTTTCTAAACGTTCATTGCGATCAACAGACATTCAAATATCATTACATCAGTTATTGATATTCGAGGAAGTTTTAAATATGAATTGAAGATCTATATACTATTAAATAGATATCATTATCTAGATGACAATAGAAAATTATCAAGGTAATCACTTAATGATTTTGAAAGCGTGTGAATGTATTAATGAATAAATCGATAAATTGTCGCCATATATAATGTCATCATATACCTCATCATTTCAGCCTACAGCCGTCCACTGCTGGACGTAGGCCTCCCTCATGTTGCACCACAATGTGCGGTCCTGTGCCGCCTGCATCCAACGACGCCCAGCAACTTTCACTAGGTCATCGGTCCACCTAGTGGGGGGGGGGGGGGGGGGCGTCCTACACTGCGTCGTCCGATACGTGGTCGCCATTCGAGAACCTTTCTTCCCCAGCGGTTGTCGGTTCGTCGAGCGATGTGGCCTGCCCATTGCCACTTCAGCGTGATAACTCTTCGTGCTATGTCGGTTACACCCGTTCTTCTGCGGATTTCCGTATTCCGGATTCTATCTCGCAGAGAAATCCCAAGTATAACCCGCTATGGAAGCACGCTGAGCGACTTTGAGTCTTGATATAAGGCCTACATTTAGGGACCACGTTTCCGTGCCGTAAGTCATCACTGGTAACACACACTGGTCGTAGACCTGTGTTTTCAGACACTGAGGTATGTTGGACGAGAAGATCCTCTTAAGTTTCCCGAACGCTGCCCAACCGAGTTGGATTCGTCGGCTGATCTCTTTCTCGAAATTGGATCTACCTAACTGGACTGTTTGTCCGAGGTAAACATAGTGATCGACAACTTCGAGAATCGCATTGCCAACTAGGACCGGTACAGGAATGACATGGGCATTTGACATGACTTTCGTCTTATCCATGTTCATTCGTAAACCCACTAGTTGGGATACCCTGCTGAGATCATATACCTATATACCATCAAAAACAAAACTTGTATAATAAAAAAAGCCAAGCCTCGCAACTGAGTTCTTCTACCATAAAAAGTTGTGAGATCCATGTTATACCAAGTCGGTTAACTCATTCAGTCCCTGCTTAAGGGACTATTCTTCTTAAGTTATTACGTAAATAGCTAACCTAACAGTTTCTTATAGTGACTTTATCAATATTAAAGATCTTTTATGTCTTAAATAAACAGAATGATTTGGCAATCTCTCTCAATCTCAAACTCTCAATCTCTCACTGGGGGCACCCAGATCTTATTTTTAAGGGGCATGAGTGAAATTAGTTAATTAGCACTATTAATTGACAGTGACTTAACGTCAAATCATTAATTATTTCAGGGTATATTCGTGCTTCTGCGCTTCGCGTTCGCGCCTCCTCAATTATAAGAGGGAAACTAACCTAATATACCAAGATGGATGCGCTGATTTTTGACCGATAGGTTTACATTTCGAGATTTTCTTCTATTGCGAAGATTTTAACTGCATATTAAATTTCTTAGTTGTTTTTTAAGACACCTACAAGTAAGAAAATGGGTGATGAATTTTTACTTCGTCACCACATATATTACGGCTGTTACCGAAATGAAATTAAATAAAATAAATCTTACTGCAGATGATTAGCGAAATACAATTATTTAAAAATAAAATATACATTTCATTTCGGCTCATATACTATTGGACTCGAGCCTCCTTCACAATAGAAGGGAAATTGACTTTACTATACCATGCTGGTCAGACAGGTTGTTATAGGGTTCTGTTTTAAGTTTTCCTTATCTTGCATAGATATAACGCAACGTCCTTATAGTTATGTATAAATAATGTGTATATATATACGTCTGTATATTATATTCTTAATATAATATACACTCATTTGCAAAAAAAACGGGCACCTAAGCAATGAACCATTTCAAATGTTAATATTTCTTTGTTTGATAATTATAGGTAGTTTTATCCACACAATTTGCTAAATTAATAAGAAAATAATCGTTTTCATCAGTATTTCATAAAATTTAGATACAATTTATGGGAAATAATGCTAAACCTCGCTAGTAGTGTATATTCGCTAGTAGTGCATATGCTCATGAAGTAAAAATAAAAAAGTTTTTTTGTTTGTTTTTCTTTAATAAAGTAAAAGCAGATAAATGTTTAGTATCGAGTGTGACCCCCTCTAGCTAAAATCACAGCTTGAATTCGTCTGGGCATGCTAGCGAGTATATCCCGGATACTTGCTTGCGGAATACGTTCCCACTCCGCAGTAATCACATTCTTCAGCTCTCTGATGGTCTGCGGAGCCGGGTGTACTGATCTCACACGCCGTTTCAGAACGTCCCAGACATGCTCTATGGGATTGAGGTCGGGACTTCGAGCTGGCCAATCCAAACGACGAATGCCGACCTCTTGCACATACGCATTAACATCGCGGGATCGGTGGGCGCGAGCATTGTCGTCCATAAAAATCGAGTCTTCACCTAGAGCGGCCAATGCGGGTTGTGCATGAGAAATTAGAACTTCCGTTATGTATCGATGCCCAGTCAGTGAGCCGTTTTCAATGAAGACTAACTCTGTACGATCCATTGAATTTATTCCTGCCCAAAACATAACAGAGCCCCCACCATAAGGTGTGATTTCTTCGAAACATGCCTCTGCAAAGCGTTCTCCTTGTCTTCTTAGCACTCGCCGACGTCGATCTTCACCGAACAGAGATATCCTGGCTTCATCAGAGAACAAAACCCTATTCCAATCGTCTTGAGTCCATGATTCACAATTTCTAGCGAACCTAAGCCTGTGAACTCTGTGCTCACGGAGTAATTTGGGGCCGCGGGCCGGGCGGTGACTGCGTATATTGGCAGCGAGAAGCCTCCTCCTGACCGTCCATAGACTAATATGCACATTTCTTACTTCTTGGAGGTAGTTCTTAAGATCCACATACGAAGATTTGCGATTTCTCAATGCGCGACTCACAAGAAAACGATCATCCCGTGGTTGGGTACATGGTTTTCTTCCAGAACCAGGCCTTCTCTCGACGGAACCAGTCTCCTGATATCGCTGCCAGGTCCTTTGGACTGTCGAGCGACTAACATTTAGCCTCCTAGCCACGAAACATTGGCTGCAACCCTCTTCAAGCAGCGCGATAATTTTGGTAGCTTTTACCACTTTATCTACCATTTTTGATACAGCCAAACAGCATTAAATAAAGCTTTGACAGTCAAGGATATGAAATTAATCGATAAAAATTGAATAAAAGTTATGAAAATCGATGTTAACTTCTGGAACTTCGCGCCAAAAATGTAGGATAAAAAGGGGTTTTCTGTAAAAATGAACATCAAATGAAAAATTGAATTTAGAACGTACTTTTTTAAATACCACAGCATTTTTAAAACCGGCCAGTAACGTGTACAAACGATTGAAACCTTTTTGGTATTGTATCTTTTTAAATATGAATGAAAATCAAAACCGCCCGTTTTTTTTGCAAATGAGTTTATATGCATCTATGTTTGTGCGTATGTATATATGTTTGGTATGTATTATGTATTTTTGTATATACCTATATAACTATGCAAAATGTATTTTCTTTTACATTTTAAAATAATATAACTATCTCGGAACACGCACCTACCCTTTATTCATCTCTGCATCACCTATGTGTCCGCCATTGTACTTGTTGCATGACAATAAAAACGCCTAATCGTAGAGAGTAATGCAATGATTTCGATTGCAAACTTAAATACTCTATCACTCTCATCAAAAAATGTTTATTTGATTCTATTCTAAATTGTTTTTCTTATGGCGGCTGGTGATAAACGAACAAACACTACATCTGATTATAAGTAATACTGTATGGACCTTTGCAACACCAGGGACATAGACCGTTGCCTATCGTGAAGAAAGTGCTTTTCTTTAACTTTGTTTACAGAAGAAATGTCTTAGAACTCGAAACTTAATATTTTTCAACCATCGAGGCAAACACTATTATTTTTTGCTGGTTTTATTATATCGTAATCCAATGTAATATTATTTCGCAATCCAATGTAATACTGAATATACTGTATATTTGTTCCTTTTACAAAGATGCCAGAGAGGTAATATGTGGGATTGCCCAACCTTAAGAAGGAATGGTAAATCAAAACTACATATTGTTATAACCTGTATATCACTATTCAACCTGTTAACAATAAGTACAAGTTTCACACAATGAGTGTTTGTATTCAAATCGTTTACAACCTGTATGAAATTATGTGAAATTTAAGGCATACAAATGAAGCCTTTTATGTTTGGTACTTATATTTATTGTGTATTATAAAACGTGTGTTTTGATTTCTCTGAATTACTAAATTATAAAATAGCTAGATCAATTTTATAAAATCTTTAAGCTTCAAATGATGCTTGTGGTGAATTATTCCAATATATATTTTATTTTTTTATGGAATTATTACACTATAAAATTTGAAATTAACCATAAGTATAAATTATATAAACCAACCTCTGATCATGTAGAGTGTCATCCCATATTTTAATCTTAAGTACATTTTCAGAAAATATTATTATTGAAATAAAAATATGAATCAAAAAATATCTAAAACAACAATTTTTGTGGATAGGTAGACAATAGATGGAGTAAAAATACAATTCTCTACCCCATATTTTCTCGGTGGGTATTGTAGAAGACAACTAAGGGATGTAATTTGCATATAACATCTATGCAAGAGAAGGAAAACTCGAAATAAAACCCTATATCGACTTGCCTGACCAGCATGATATACGAAATTGACGTAAATTTTTCTTTCTCTGCGAAGGAGGCACAAGTCCAGCAGCGGCGCATATGAGCTGTGACAAATGAAAAATGAATTATTTAAGGTACTAATATTCCACAAGACTTATTCATAAACTTAATTCATAAATTATTCTTTTATATAATTAGTATTGTAATAGAAAAATGAACATCATAAATCAATCATAGACAATCAAAAACAAAAACGCGATAAAATCCGTAATATAGTTTTATTTACAATTTGAAGAGAGCAGTTACAAAGAGAAGCCAACGTGACAAGTTCTCGCATCAAATAATGGGTTGGCGAAAAGCATCCGTGAGCAATAAAGAAATACCGAATTTTATTCTTACTCCATCATTACAAAGAATTGATAATCTAGCCTCTTTCTAAAATATAATCACGCTCTTAGAAACTATAAGATGGGGATTTTTTACTGAATTTGCTACCAAAAGAGGAAGCAGACTGTCTAATCCTTACTAATATTATAAATGCGAAAGTAAGTTTGTTTGTTTCTCACGCTTTCACGCTTAAACAATAAATACAGAACCGATTTCAAAAATTCTTTCACCAGTGGAAAGCTATAATATCAGGGAGTAACCTAGGCTATTTTTTATCCCGGTATTCCCACGGGAACGGGAACTACGCGGGTAAGGCAAATGAACCCGAAGCGAAGCGAGGGCGGGTTGCTAGTTTTAAATATTAATAAACAATACTGGCACTTATGATCTTTAGCAATACAATGGCTGCAGTTTAGTCGCTGCCTTGACTTGGACTTGTAATTTTACAGAACAAGATGTTACAATATTTTTCATTTCTGTGCATTATATACTAATTGGTGTGGTAAGTCAATTTCTGCCATGGAAAAAGCGGCTCATGTGCCCAAGTTATCCTTGTTAATATTATAAATGCGAAAGTAAGTTTGTTTGTTTGAATTGAACTGAACCAATTTCGAAAATTCTTTCACTAATGGAGAGCCATAATATATATAATATTAGCCTATGTTACTGGCTATATTTAAGTCCGGTATTCCCACAGGCACTACGCGGGTAAGACGACTGAAACCGAAGCGAAGCGAGGACAGGTTGTTGCATTTATATATGTATGTACTAATAAAAGAATATATTTGTGAAAATAACCAAAGCATAAACCAAAGCATCTCATTTTGTGCAGTCATATAAAAATCTACTAATCAGTTTTATAAAATTTATCCTTCTAGTATGTCAACAAGGTACGGAAATACAAATAACGTTTTTTTATAAGCAAATTTGATTAATAAAAGTTATGATTTCGTGCAAAAAAAAATAATTGAGTAGAATATTTAAACAAAAAACCTCATCTATTTTGATCACAACGACCATAACGCTGATACGAGTATATAGCCTTGACCAATAAATAAAAGATTATGCTCTATTATCCTCCTAAAAGATGACTCTAACGTCATACTCATAATATTTTACAAGACAGCTGAATAGACTTAGTTCTATACAAAAGTGAATACATTTGTGATTTTTTAAAATATCCATTATGTATATAAAGAAACTGGTTGACTGACTTGCGTCGTTAATCGCAGCGATAATACACTGGGCATTATAAACTTGAAATAATTTATTGTGACGTAACGACACATTTCCGTATGGTGCCAGAGTAAGAATACAATTCACCTCTCCCTATCTTACCCGTGGATGTCGTAAAGGGCGACTAAGGGATACAATATACATATAACATCTGTGCAACAGAAGGAAAACTCGAAATAAAACCCTACACCAACATATCTGACCAGCATGGTATATTAGATCAACTGCCCTCCTATTGTGGAGGAGGCTCAAGCCCAACAATGGGACGTGTATGAACTGAGACAACAAATGACAACAAATGATTTTACAAAATTCAATACCAAAGGGGTCGCGACAAAATTAAGGACAGAAAAACTTTATACATTGTCTTCCAAATAAATACTTTTTGCCAAACATAAACAAATATTTGTCTCAGAACTTGTCAATTTTCATTTCCTAAGGGTGTAAAATAGGTGATTCATTTTTGCGGTGAAACTTTTATGATTTCTTCTTGGATAAAAAATTTGCAGAGGTAAGTAGAGACGTCTAAATATCATCTTTCTGTTGTGACATAGAGACTTGTTAAAGAGGAATATTCTGAGAATTGACAGCCAGAAGACGTACACTATATTATGCGATAAATAACAGCGGGGTAGTGCCTATAGATGTTAACAAATCGGGCCAATTTGATAACAATAGCACATCGTGCATTAAGCGTTCTGCGTAGTCGCCGGTCCATGGCAACTGGTGATATAACAAAAAAAAACATGATGGATGTATTGTGAATATTATTAATGGTGATATTATTATTAATACCATGAGATAACGTGGATATTGATACATCTTATCTTATATCTTTAAACGAGCAATTCTTGTATATATGTATATATATATATTCAGGATCTCGGAAACGGCTCCAACGATTTTGTTGAAACTTGTCATACTAGAGGTTTCGGGTCCAAAAAATCGATCTAGCTAGGTTTTATTTATAGAAAAAGTTGTTTTGTCCGTGTTTTTAGCAAAACAATATATGACATTTAATTTTAAAAGAATATGAATTCAAATTTCGTTGTCAACGTCATGAGTTACGATAGCTCAGTTGGGAAATTGACGGATTCTAATTTTGTTTTTTTTTGGCATTCAAACAGCGTCGGTTCATATCTCGGTGTTATTATTATTCTCTTTTTGTATTTTTTTTTTTACATTTTTTATTTTTTATTAATATATCTAAATAAATTCGACAAAAATATTCCGAGCGAAGCTCGGTCAACCAGATATTTATATCTTTAAACGAGCAATTCTTGTATATATATATCTAAATATATATATTTTTCAGGATCTCGGAAATGGGATCAACGATTTTGATGAAACTTGGCATACTAGAGGTTTCGAGGCCAAAAAATTGATCTAGCTAGGTTTTATTTATAGAAAATGTTGTTTTGTCAGTGTTTTTAGCAAATCAATATAATGACATTAAATTTTAAAAGAATATGAATTCAAATTTTGCCGTCAACGTCATGAGTTACGATAGCTCAGTTGGGAAGTAGTCCAGTTTCATTTTAGTTTTGTTTTGGCATTCAAACGGCGTCGGATCGAATCTCGATGTTATTATTATTCTCCTTTTGTAATTTTTAATATTTTTTTCATTATTTAATTTTTATTTTTTATTAATATATATCTAAATAAATTCGACAAAAATACAACAAAAATATTCCGAGCGAAGCTCGGTCAACCAGATATTAATAATAATATTACGCATGCTCGTGGGTGTCATAAAAGAAGACTAAGGGATTATGGCATATAACATCTATGCAAGAAAAGGAAACCTCGAAATAAGATACTATACCAAACCGTCTGACCATACTATGCTGGTCATAAGTAAGTCAATTTCCCTTTATTTGTGAAGGAAGCTCAAGCTCAACAGTGGCATATACATATATATGAGCAGTAATGATGATAAATCTTATCCGCGTGATGAGGGTTTAAGAATACAATTCACCACTCTACATCTTGTCCGTGGATGTCGTAAAAGACGATTAAGGGATATAAAACGCATATAACATCTATGCAAGACAAGGAAAACGCAGAATGAAACCCTATACCAACCTGTCTGACCAGCACGGTAAGGTCAAATTCCCTCCTATTGTGGAGAAGGCTCGAGCCCAACAGTGGCACGTGTATGAGCTGAAATGATGATGATGATGAATGATGATATTATTTAATGCATATAAGCGAAGCTGTTGGTAACTAGTCTTAGCATAAATCAATGGAATTGCAGAATTATTTTTATGGCGAGTACTTTGTAGCTTATCATAATAAATTATTATCTTAAGTGTCCGAGTTATAATATTTTATGATGGATAGCATAATTATATATGTGTGAATCGTAAAAAATGTTTATTTGTTTCACACGTACACTCCGTTGCAAATTTATGTAAATTGTAAACAATACCGAGAGAGAGGAGAGTGATGGCTGCTCTAAAGTCTAACTTTTTATTAGCTGCAGTAAAATGACGTTTCTAAATGTCATGCCGTAAAATAATGTTGACAGCCTAATCTCAATAGGGATGTGATTCAGTTCACAAAAGTTTACAGAATATCTAATCGTTCCATAGCTGACTCATAATGATCATACTAAATTCTATTTAATATTAATGTAAATAAAAGGCTGTATAAACGTTGATCCTTTTAGACATATACAAGGTAACACTCAAGAAAACGCTCTCTCAAGTTGGTAGTACTGGTTTTTGGTTACGGTGCTACGATGACGCTTGACCGCCATTTTGTTTCGGTTGTCATTCGCTCATTCGGCTTCATACTTCTGTTTTGAGTGCATGAATAACTTTGATTTGCCCACTGCGCGTTGTTTTTGTTATCATTATTGTTAAACTTATGTTACGTTGTGTTTGTTTTTCATTACCTGTTTTCGTTAATCGTGTTAGTTTTTTTTTGTTTGATACATTGAAGACATGTATGCTCTGCCGAGCACATCGCAAGATGGAGACACATTTTTATCTCCTAAGAAAAAAAGGCCACGTGTAGCTCTAAGTGCAACTGAAAAACTTTGGGTCCAAAACGTTTACAAATATGTGTTTGAAGTGAAATCTTCAGAATCAAACATTGAAGTTCCAAAAACAAGTGAATGCGTTAACAAGGTGGCTGAAGTCTTGGGAATATCCGTCCACACAGTTTATTCCGTTTTAAAGGAGCACAAGGAGAACGACAGCGAATCACCAAAACCTCCCGAAAAAACGGGCCCAAAACTTACATTTAAAGATAAACTTGATGATTTCACATTCACTGCTGTTAGACGAATTGTACATCAGTTCTTTCATAGAAATGAAATACCCACCATCGCAAAAGTTAGTTTACACATGTCGTCACTCATCTTTTTATTATACGTTATGTATGTTTTCTCCCATCCCATGTGTAATCTTAACCAATTAGGTAATAACTTTAATCATTTTTAGGTGCTGCAAGTTGTAAATGATGACCCAGGATTGCCCAACTTCTCGAAAGAGACATTGAGAAAAATTATGAAGCATCTTAATTTCGAATTCACTACTCGATCACGCAAGAGTGTGCTTATTGATAGACAAGATATCATATCATGGCGCCAGCGCTACCTGCGTTTAATTAAACAATATCGTAGGGAGGGAAAATACATATATTATCAAGACGAGACCTGGGTCAACGCTGGTACGTGTCAACTCTTAGTTTCTTCTATTTGTTCCCTTTTTGTTTTGATGTCGAAACTTATGATTCTTTTTTGTTCTTTTCAGGTCATACTTCAAAAAAAAACCTGGATTGACGGAAGTATTAAATCTTCTCGACAGGCATTTTTAGACGGCCTGACTACGGGATTTTTACGGGAAATCCCACAGGAAAGGGCAAACGACTCATAATTAGTCACATAGGCGGAGAAGAAGGCTTCCTGGTCGACGGACTTCTTATGTTTGAAGCAAAGAAAGGTACAGAAGACTACCATGATGAAATGAACGCGGAGTGTTTCGAGGATTGGTTCGGCGGTATTCTACCTAAACTCAAGCCGAATGCAGTAGTCGTAATGGACAATGCGCCCTATCACTCTCGGAAGATCGAAACAATCCCGAAGATGTCGTGGACGAAAGCACGAATTCAAGAGTGGCTGACTACTAAAAATATTGCGTTTGAACCAAATATGGTCAAGGCCACTCTCATAGATATTGTGAAACAACAAAATCATACTGAGAAATATGCCGTAGACGAGATGGCTGCACAAAAAGGTATCACACTTTTAAGACTGCCCCCCTTATCACTGTGAATTGAACCCCATTGAGTTGGTATGGGCGCAGGTAAAAAGTCACGTCGCAAACAATAATAAGACGTATAAAATGCAAGAAGTGAAAACTTTATTCCAAGAAGGAATCAAGAAAGTAACACCGGCTAAGTGCAGTGACTGTGTGTCTCACACTATTAAAGAGGAAGATAAAATGTGCCACCTCGATCATATTATAGATGAAGTGACAGATAGATTTGTTATTAGTGTGACCGAAAGCGACAGCGACAGTGATTTCGAAAAAGATTAATTAAATAACATTATTATGACGTTTTTGTTTCATTTTGAATGTACCTCCCTATACTTCCACTAAAAAAGATCAATCCTCTAGTATAGTAATAATAATAGGTTAAAAAAATACATTACAACTTAATATTAAATCTCAAAAAAAAACCAATCTGATTATTCATTTATGATTCACTCATTTAGCTACATCCCTATTTATTTTTCTTCAAAAACCGGCAACCCACAAAACGTCATTTTACTGCAGCTAATAAAAAGTTAGACTTTAGTAGTTAACTCGTGATCGGGTGCCGCTTGTGGGATCTGGTCCAGCCATAATCGTTTAAATTATATTAAGTGTCTTGCGGTTCGAAGAGCATCACACTGGATCATCACGCTAGTTCTTACAAAACATGTACACAATTGTATAACTAGTAAGAAGAAAAAAAAAATTAAAAATAATGACAAGCCCGCTGAGTTTCTTGCCGGATCTTCTCAGTAGCGGTCGCGTTCCGATCTGGTGGTAGTATATTTTTTTTGGCAATTGTAAACCTGACAATATGTAAGTGCCCTCTCGGGGTTTATGCATAATAAAATAATTTGAATTTGAATTTGAATTTGTCCAATGAACGACTGTATTACAACCATACCTTGAACATAGGAATTGTAAAACTTTATTACTTAATTAGGATTTTGTTATTCTTATGAAAATTAGTATCCGAAAAAAGTCAATAAATATTATTAAAGAAAATTAAAAATAATTAAATGGTAAGCGAGAGATTCAGAGTCCCGAATCCTTCCCTTCTTCATTCTATATCCTTTAAACCTGCGCTTACGCAGTCCGTGGCTTATTTATAACCCTAGTAATGCTATTTAGTGGCAGCTAACACTTACCATTAGATGGCTTGCTCATCAGCCGCCAGTATGACATCCATGACCCGATTGATCTTCAGGGTATTTCATTTTTTCATCACAGCTTATATACTGTTCGCGGAGGCGCTCGAGCCTCCTTCGCAATGCTAGGGAGATTGACCTACTATACTAACTGGTCAGACGGATTAGTAAATTTTATTTTGAGTTTTCCTTCTCTTACAAGAACTTTATCTGCTGATAATAGTCCATGTGGTGACATAGTGGTCAATTCATAGTGGTCATCATAGGTATAGGTCAATTTCTCTCTTATTATGGAGGAGACTCGAATCCAGTAGTTGGACGTATATGAGCTGAGATAATAAAAATAGCTAGTAATTTTCCGTGTGGTGGTGACGGAGTAAGAATACAATTAACCTCCCCCCCCCCCACTCTTACCCGTGGGTGTCGTAAAAGACGACTGTGGGGGAGGCTCGAGCCCAACGGTGGGACATATTGTGAGCTGAAATGGTGATAATGAATAAAATTGTATTCATTTATTTTGGGTGTGGGTTACGGTCGGCGCACTCCTCGCATCACTCCGTTCGGGGCGACAGAGGGGCGTAAGCACGCACACCCGCATAGCACGCCGCCTTCGTCGTTGGGTCGACCACCGCTGCAGATTTCCTTGACTTCAGTGGTCGACCCGATGGAATACCCCGAGAGTAGGTACTCTCCCCCGTCGACGTCCCCTACTGGGACGCCGAACGCCGTCGCGAGGCTAACTTCTCCGCGGGAAAATTGTATTCATACTCTGTTACCATACGGATTTGGATATTTTTTTTTTATTGCAAATGGTGGCAAGCGAGCAAACAGTACACCTGATGGTAAGTGTTGCTGCCGCTCATGGACCTCTACAAGGCCGCTGCCTACCGCGAAAAAATTGAAGGGAGTGTGAATGCGTGCATTGAGGCTCGGTGATACCAAGGGCACCACCAAAACCCTCCACACGCAAACATCCTCAGAAAATTGGGCTTCCGGCTCTCTCGCTCACCGAACGAAGAGCAGTAACAAATCGCTACTACTCAGACATCGATTTTCTGCGAGAGTGTGGTACTGCCCCGGACGGACCGGCCCGCGACTGTAGACAAATAACTGTTGACAGTGTGGTCCTACCACTCCAAATGACAATATTAGTGGAAATAGAAATATAAACCTACTTTGAATCGCAGTCCCTGTTATTTAAAAATCAGTAGTCAATTATGTAAATATACGAGCAGATACATATTTCACAACTCCGCTGTGCTAAGTTCTACAATACACATTAGAATATGTAAGTAGATTTTCGTGTCAAATCCATTCAAAGGATTGACTAAGTGAAGTTAGACAAGTGTTTACTTAGTACATTTACTAGTTTCTCGCCCTCTTTTAAATATCTTATACTTACGTTCATGGCTTCCTAGTCTACCGACTGATATAGTGTGTGAAGTACCATTCATTGGAGTGGTCTTTCATTGAAATCATCATCATCATCTCAGCTCATACACGTGCTACTGTTGGGCTCCAGCCTGCTCTTAAATAGATTGACAATTGACCTACTACACCACGCTGGTCAGATGGGTTGGAATAGGGTTTTTATTTCAAGCTTTCCTTTTCGCGTAAACATTAAAAAATAATTTTTACAATTATGAAATAATAATAATGGTCTATTTGTAAATTTATATCTTTACGTATATACGAGTATGCCGTGTCGTATTGTTCATTCCTGCTAATCTCCGAAACTAATGAAATCAATAAAAAAAATTTAGTAAATGAGTCTTGCTTATCCCAACTTTTTTAGTATGGAATTTTTTATCTTAATATACAGACTAGCTATTCTAGTTATTTTAGATCTCAATTAATTTAAACGAAAATGGTTTAAACTAAAATTTCGATAAGATCCTCATCCTTATCATTAACTATAAATAAATAATAATGTATAATAATCCCATAATTAAATTCCACAATTATTTAATTTTCAAATTCAATGTTTTCAAAACATTTATTTCTTGTTTTTGTTTTATCCTCTTCTCTTTCTTTTTAACGTATATAAACATATGATAACTTAAAAATGATTATGACATGATAATGTGCCATTATTTTTTCATGAACAAGACATTGTCAAGTGAATGGAAAATATTTTATCTTTTTTATTATGACGGATTATTCGCGGAAGTTTGTACAGCTATACACAAAGCGAGTTTTAATGTATAATTACAACAAATATTCCTTAGACGGTAGTTAGGAGGGTTACTAAATAATTACACCAAAGACTTTAATTTATATTTTTTAAATATATTAACAACATTAACTAGTATAATCTAACTAGAAGTATGGTATTTTCAACTTCTTCATTCTTCAAATTTTTATCCATCACGTAGGTAGACGAGCAATGAGTTATAGATTGTATAAAAAGTATCCTACGCGGGAAACAAATCGATAGCAATCGTCATACGAGGTCGATACTTGAATTCTGACACTATTTGATTTTGATACGTTTTGATTTAAAAAATCTTGCTTTGGTAGTCATTAAAGTAAATTTTAATACGTTCTCTGGTTTTTCTTTAAAACATTATGGTTTAGTACACTTGCATTAAACAAAAATAACTTTCATAAAACAAAATTATAGTAAGCAAAGTGTATTAAGATATTCTATGCTAGTTAATCATTACAATTCATGAAGTAACTTATAAATTCAACAGTAATTGACGTGAATTAAATATTAAAGTGAGTTTATGCACAGATAGCATAACATTACGCAGTCAATCAAAAGACTAAATGCACCGTTATTTAGTCCAATTACCATTCTCGTTCTGTTGCACTCCTTCACATAATATTGTACTCTGTTGACACAAACTTGAAGTAGCATATCATAAGTTTTCGAATCTTTATCACTTTAAATTTACTAACGTACCACTCGATACCGCAGCATGGTTCACATTCAACCTGGAAACGTTATGGTCTTCAACTGTACGTTTCCAGCAATCATTTCTCTCATGTATGTGCAGGCTCTGGAATGAACTACCTGCTGCTGTGTTTCCCGAGCGCTATGACATGTCCTTCTTTAAACGAGGTTTAAGAAGATTATTTTCTACACGGTTGGCAACGGCCTGGCTATGCCCCTGGTATTGCAAAGGTCCATGTGCGCTAGTATCACTTATCATCAGGTGTGCTGCCTGCTCGTTTGCCACCATCGGCAATAAAAAAAAAGAAGGAAATATGGATCATGAGTGGTAAACATCGGTCACTGTACTGCACAAATTATCACCCCAAGCAGGATAACTGATCTATAATATAACGAGGGATAAATAAAATAAAATTGGATACTAAATAGAGTTTAAATTTTACCTTTTACTCCAGTGATATTATCTACTTATCATCACCACGTGGACAAAAGAAAAATTTTTGAAATGAGATATGGTGACAGTTTAAGAATACAATATATCCGTGCTCTTTGCTTTCCTGTGGATGTTAAAAGAACAGACTGAGGGAGCATCAGTGCAGTTAGAAGCAGCTTTCTCTTACAAATCAGTCAGTCCATCTATCAAAGGTGACGATTGACCATTCATAGGAAAGTTTAACCCCAGCAGTGGAACGTCGATAGACTGCCGTAACATCTCAGTACACAAATCCACGGGACCAGAAACCTGTCTATTACTGAAAAATGTATGATATTATATTTCAGATACGTAGATATATTGAGCATCGTTATTGCAATCTTATCCCAATTACTTGCAGACGCCGCAATATGTAAACTTCTACTATTGTACATATTGCAAAATTTTTTGCAATAATTGACCTGTCGCCTACCTGACATCATCTACCTTAAAAATACAATTATCTAGATGGCATCAAATGAAGTGGGTCCAAATCGTCTTTTGGGGTTGGTAGTATTCAAAACCATCACCACACATCATTTAGGTACAATAGATACGACAGTTAATTATAATAGACAGATCGCTAGCAAAAAGAGGTATGCACAATGATGATATACATACATACATAGGTCTATAATAACCGAGGATAGACTGATCCTTATATGATAAGTGTATTAGTCTTATGTGTCACTATTTATGTGCGTCAAACACATTCCACGTTTCATCAAACTATCATTTATTGACGACAGCAAATGGTATTAGTTGGAATGAAATGAGATAATCTGTTATATTTCTAGATAAACTTTTGTTAAAATTTATTTACAAATTAACAACACTCTGTATATTAGTTCAATTTAAATTTTTAGTATAAGCAATTTATTAGAATGTCATCATCATCATCATCGGGAGTGAAGCTCTTTGGAAAGAGGCGAATTGACTTTCTATAATATACTGGCCAGACAGATTGACATCGGGTTTTATCTCGTGTTTTCTTTGTCTTGAAAAGATGCTATCTACTTATTGTACCCTTAGTCGTCTTTTATGACAGCCATGAGAAAGGCAGTGGTGAATTGTATTCTTACTCCTTCACTATCATCATCTCAGCCTATATATGTTCCACTGGTGGGCTCAGACCTCCTCCACAATGTGAGGAGAATTGACCTACTATTCCACGCTGGTCATGCGTGTTGGAATAGGGTTTTGTTTAGAGTTTTCTTTCTCTGCCATAGATGTTATATATATCCCTTAGTCGTCTTTTACGACATCCACGGGTAAGATAGGCAGTGGTAAATTGTATTCTAACTCCGTCACCACACACTCCTTCACTATATGGATTTATATTACAATGTACTAGTTTACTATACACTACATTATTATAACATACTTCACGTTTTATCAATACCTTGATAAAATCGCCACTGAATATAAAATAACGATCTAAATAACAAATCAACTCGAAACCCATTCACACTTATTAGATTACATTCGATTTAATGTTTTATACAAATGGTAGGTTCAAAATGCCATCACTAAGTATGTTATTAGCAATTGAAATAAGAGATCGTGCTTAGTTTATATTGAGCAATGGGGTAGGTCAAACATGAGAGGTGACTTAATTCGATGGATACCATAAACGGATCACATTTTAATGAATTCTATGAGCTATAAATTTATACAGTTCTATATATCCTTTTATAGACAAAATTACTGATCTAATTGAAGATACATTTTGCAAACTCATCTGAATATCTAAATTAAAAGTTGTTATATTGAAATAACTCTTAACAAATCATCATCGTCATCATTCACACTATCGCCGCCGCCGTTCACTGCTGAACGTAGGCCTCCCTCATGTATTTCCACAAAGTGCGGTCCTGTGCCGCCTGCATCCAACAACGCCCAGCAACTTTCACCAGGATGTTGGTCCACCTAGTGGGAGAGCGTCCTATACTGCGTCGTGTGATACGTGCTCGGCACTTGAGATCCTTTTTTCCCCAGTGGTTGTCGGGATGTGTGATGCCCATGGCCATCAACAAAACGTCAGGGTAATTCATTTGACCAGCGTATATACTACGCTACACTAGGCTACTAGCAACCCGCCCTTGGTTCACTTCGGTTTCTGTCGCCTTATCCCCGTAGTTCCCGTTCCTGTGGGAAGACCGGGATAAAATATAGCCTAGTTTACTCCCTGATATTATAGCTTTCCATTGGTGTAAGATTTTTTAAATCGGTCCAGCCATTTTGAAGATTACCCGGAACAAACAGACAGACAGACAAAAAAATATAAAGTGATTTTAGGCATATGTATAGTGCAAATCACCATGTGAGCATGAAAAAGGCCTATTATTTTGACATTACAAACAGACACTCCAATTTTATTTATTGGTATAGATATTGCCAAAACTTTTTATATTAGCAATATGTGCTATGAAAGAAGAGTAGAAAAGTGCATATACAAAAGGTAATTGGGATACAAGCAGTGCAATGATTATAATGCCAGCATATAGATGGCGTAGTGGTCTAAATAGCGACAATCTATGTCGACTGTTATGATTTTGATTTCCAAACAGAACGGTTATGTGTGCGATGGATGTAGAATACAGTTTGGGTGTTATTTGCATCAAATAATAAGTAAAATTGAAAATTTTAAATAACCCTAAACACATACTAATATAATTAAAAAAAAGTTACGTTCTCTTCAACAGGAATGATTAATTAATTGTCTATTTAACGATTTTAATGTAGTAGAGTAATTATAGGCCATTACATCATTTTGTAAAACAGCTGATACTTTAATACTGCTGGACCTATGTTAACCAAATATAGCAAATAGGAAAGGAAATTGGCTTTCACATGAAAAAAACCGCATCGAAATCAGTCCATCCATTTGAGAGCTACGATGCTACAGACAGACACACACAGACATCGACGTCAAATTTATAACACCACTCTTTTTACGTCGGAGGTTAACTACATGTTTGTAAAATCCTCCGTAATAAAACGATTTATATCTTAAAGTGAAATGTTATCTTAAAAGTCATATTAACCGCCATATCCAACTGCCTGTTGGAATAATTATGTAACTTCACAACTCTTTCATATATTCATTATACATCATATTCACAAAGGGGAAGAGATTTCCTTACATATTAAGTTACGCTACATTATTCAATAGACCTACTAACTTTTTACATAATAAAACATGCGGTAATAGTAGAATTAATATTAACGGCGTATGGTAACATTATGTCAGAGTAAATAAGATATACCGATATTTACACACAGACTTTTCCGTATGGTGATGGAGTAAGACTACAATTCACCATTCCCTCTCCTGCTCGTGGATGTCGTAAAAGACGACTTAGCAATTAAATATGTATATTACATATGCAAGAAAAGGAAATCTTGAAATGAAATCCTATACCAACACGTCTCAGGCCGACCACTGAGGATAAGGAACTTGGCTCTGATGGTTGGCCCAACGACGAAGGCGACGTGGGTACGGGTGGGTTACGAGCCCGCGCGCCGTCCTTTTGTCACTCCGAACGGAATGGACTGCGTGTGCGTTTACCATAGCCCACCCATAAAAAAATGCGGGTGACTGGATCGGGGATTTAGTCCGGCACCCGCGGAGAAGTTCGTGACGGCGATCGGCGTCCCGGTAGGCGACGTGCTATACGACAACGACGAAGGCGACGTGTTATACGGGTGGGTTACGGGTGTGCGTGCTTACGCCCCTGTGTCGCCTCGGACGGAGCCAAGCGAGAAGTGCGCCGACCGTAACCCAAAAAAAAATGTAAATTGTAAATACGATTTCTAATTTTTTCTCATTTTAAAAATATTTGATATATAGAAATATAAATTTATGTATTCTATTAGCTGAATTAAAAGCATATTTTTACTGTACTATATTTTCTTATTTCTTAAACGCAAACGTTAACAGTTTAAAACTTAACCTGTAAAGAAAGAAATTTTTATTTTATCCTGATAATAGTCATCATAGTTGGGTGGGTATAGTAGGATAACCTTAGTAAATTAATGTATATCATCGATCCTTGACTAGTGTGCAGTTTCAATACAATCCCACGATTTAAAGCGGGTCAAAATCACGTTTAAAGATTCCGTTAAAGATACACAGACAGTCAAATCTAATAAAAAAGGTGTAAAAAAATAGGAGTGAAAATTTAATTTATATTTACAATAAAAATATAAAAACCATTTTAGTTGATAGCATATGCTAATATAAATCTACCTGTCAAAGTGCTAACTGCAAACATTATGACCGAGTTTCTAAATTCTGACTAATCGTTGAGCGGAGAAACAAAAAAAATTAAGAATACTTAAACCAATTTCTTTATTGAAATAGAAATAAAACAATTCATGTTTTCTGTAATAGCTCATTAGAGAGTTTAAATTAAATATACCCCTAAATTCATTAAGATTTGGATGATTTGTTTATAATCGTTGTTGCACTGAAACAATTTTATAGATATCACTTTTAGTTTTCCTTTTCGTTTTTCAGAAAACAACCTATGGTAAGGTCCCTCCTTATACTTGGAGTTCATAAGACATTCCCAACACACAATCCATTGACATAAATAATACCCAGATTCATTACAAGGAATATCTTGCGTGGAGATCTAATCATGACACTCATGGTAGGTCGATACCTAGACTAAGGGTTCCTAAACTTTAAAGATAATGGAACCCCAACCGAATACCTTTTATTTTATGGAACCCCTATCAAATGATATCAAATAATTAATGGATCTGTGTCATATTCAGGCCTAATTCTTGCTATCTGTCTACTTATATAATAGTCGTGAGTTCTTCTCATCACTCATTTTTTTATTTCACGGCCAAAATACTAAAAATAAAAGCTATTTAATTTTAGCGATACCCTGATGACTATTCTACGGAATCTCTAGGTGCCGCGGAACACACATTGGGAATCCCTGTCCTAGACTACTGCGCCACCTTTGCAGCCCTAGAATATTAAACTAATTACAAAAATTGATTAAAAACTCTATTAGCTATTTTTTATACAAGAAGAACGTTAACCACTGCCCAAAAATCGCAGTAAGACATTTTACTTAAATTCAGTAGAACATATTTCCACAAATCGACAGGCATTACACTATTCAACCAAAGAGAACAGGCATAATCTGAAGTAAAACCACAGCAGTACCACAGCAAATCCTTTGAAGTCTTCTTTTACTAGTTTACAATTTTTCTAGCTAGAAAAGACAGTTACTGTCTTAAACGCGTATAACTAATAAAATTATAATTGAACACAATCATTTTGTACCGTAAGATAAACACTTAGACTGGCACAAAAAATAAGACAAATGGATTTATATTTGTAGACAATATTGAACAAAAACTATTAACTGTTAAGTTCTTGTATTATTAACATTTAAAATAGATTTAATTACCCCTTTATCAACAAATACACTGCGTGTGGTGACGGAGTAAGAATACAAGTAAATCTCCGTATGATTACGGAGCAAGAATACAATTCACTACCCTCTTTCTTGCCCATAGGTGTCGTAAACGATGACTAAGGAATTATAATATGCAGATGATATCTATGCAAGAGAAGGAAACCCTATACCAACAAGTCTGCCCAGCGTGATATAGTAGGTTGATTGTCCTGCCATCGTGGAGGAGGCTCGAATCCATCAGTGGGATGTATTAACTGAAGATAATAATGATGAGAATCGCATAAATTAAAAAATATTAAATTTGAATCCAGTGGCTTGATATGAAAATATTAATCATGCACTAATTGTTCGAATGGTGGGTCGACCAATAGTGTTACTGAGTGTTTCGCAAGTAATTCTTAATGGAATATATTATCAAAACCAGAACTGTCTCTGATAAATAGCGAGGCTGAACACCCGTTAAGAGATAAAGTTGTGCGACTATAAAGAAGTCTTGTATCTTATTTGAATTGTTTTTGAATTTTATTTATATTTATATAGGCCAAAGATATTTAAGTTTTAGCGGCAAACTGTACCTCTCCGATTATAAAAAACTAACGTAGGGAGTTGCGAGGGGTAATTCTTACTGACACTGGACAATAAACAATGTAATATTGCTAACATTCTATAGTTTCCTTTTTTAAAATATAATGAATTATTATAATAAAAAAAGAACTAGGCAAGAGAACAGGTGACTAAAGTAAAAACTTAAAACTACGAACAAACAGTTATTATTTTTGGATATTCAAATTAATTGTTTTATTTGAAATTCATCATCATCATCGCAGCCCACATACGTCCCACTGTTGGGCTCGGGCCTCCTCCACAATGGGAGGGAATTTGACCTACTATACCATGCTGGTCAGACATGTTGGTATAGGGCATTTGAAATTAAAATTTGTAAATTAAAACTTATTGAATTTATCTTGTTTTGATATTTATCGGCACATATATGTGACCATGACGATGATGACTTACATGAATTTACCTCCCATCCAAACCTGCCTTTTTTGGCGGGCTATTGAGTGGACGCACGCAGTCCGTCCCATTAGGGGTGACGAAAGGGCGGGGGATGACCCCATAACCCATCGTATTCCCTCCCCTTCGCCATTCGGCTGACCACTAGTACCGAATCATCCACGAAATTTTTAGAGATCCTTACTACAGTTTCTTGACATACTTATCTAGTTGATAGACGATAAAATAAATGTCAGAGATCGTGACTTTTATTACACCGAGTTAATATTTTTCTAATTCACTAATTCAATTAGACGAAATGCCAGTATGTAAATATTTTGTATTTGAATTATGAACATTAATTTATTTATGCATATTCTCAATGCCCTTGACTATAAGTCAGTAGTAGTCAGAGATTGTGTTGCTCAGTAATTTAAAATTACAAGCGATACTTACATTTTGTTTCAAATAATATCATTTTATCCGTATTTCTATCCGTGTGGTGACGGAGTAAGAATACAATTCACCACGCCCTATCTTGCCCGTGGATGTCGTAAAAAACGACTAAGGGATATACGCACATAACATCTAAGCAAAAGAAGGGAAACTGGTATTAAAACCGTATTCCAACCTATCTAACCAGCATGGTATAGTAAGATCAATTGCCCTCCTACTGTGGAGGAGGCTCGAGCCCAATAGTGGGACATATATGAGCTGAAATGATGACGATGAATGATAAATTTCATTATCTTTTAAAAATACTCCACGTCATAGGTTTCGACGTATGTTACTCCAATTGCGGTTCTTATTTAGTATTTATAAGAGAATAACTAAAAATAGCTAAATTATCGAGTATGTTTTTATTTAGATGGTAAACGAATACAAATATTCTTTATATAATTATTACAATATTATCCTTACTGATATTATAAATACCAAATTAAGTAAGGTTGTTTGTTTGTTTGTTATGCTTTCACGTTTAAACCATAGAACCGATTTCAAAAATCCTTTCATCAGTGGAAAGCTATAATATCAGGGTGTAACTAAGGTTATCTTATCCCTGATGACTGCACAGATGGCGTAGTGGTTAAGATAGCGACCTACAGCGCCTGTGTCGAGGGTTCGAATCCCACGCGGGACAAACACTTTGTGCGATCTACAAATTGTTGTTCTGAGTCTGGATGTAATTTGTGTCCGTTAATTATATGTTTGTAAAGTCCCCCGCAATACAAGGATTATTTCCTTAGTGCAGGGTGTTGTCTTAAATAAATAAATAAAAAATCCCGATATTCCCACGGGAACGGGAATTACGCGGGTAAGACGACTGAAACCGAAGCGAAGCGAGGGCGGGTTGCTTGTATTTATATAAATAAGTAAATTATTCCCTGTGGTGACTGATTAAGAATACAAGTCACCATCCTCTATTTGACCTATTGATAAAAGGCGAAACAAAAGGAAAATAAAAAAAAAAACTCAATAAAACCGAAACCAACAACAGCGTAGTATAAAAGGATAATAGCCTCCTATTCTGAAGGAGAAGACTCAAGCTCTAGTGGGATGGATACAATGCAGTATACTATTTAATAATATACCCTAAATAAACACCACAGAAAACAAACGTTATGTTTTTTAAGCTCTTAAAGCTGTACAAAATAGCGAATTACAAGATTTGATCTTTAATAATTCATAATTATTTGTATGAATATGTATTTATAATTCGTAGTAATATTCAAAACAGTCAACAGACAAATAACAGTGTACACTGTTCAAGTTAATAGCGATCAATATAATTAATAAAAAATGTTCCAAACATCACCATGGACTTTGTCCATGAATATAGTTCCGCAACAATTATCATGCCTATTCATAGCAAAATCTCAAAAAAAAAAAATACGATCGTCGATACTTCTGCATTAAGTCAACTTAAATATGGATTTCGTGTTGTGACGGAGTAAGAATACAATTCATCTGTGGATATCGTAAAAGACGACAAAGGGATATATTATGCATAGAACAACTGTGCAAAACTCGTAATAAAAGCCTATATCAACCCATCGGACCAGCGTAATGTAGTAAGAGACTTAGGGATGTGACTTGGAGGGAAAATAATCGATTTTTTGTTCTTTAAAATAAATCGATTATAAAATAATCGAATTTTCTCCCAACAGGATTATGATGACTTTTTTTTAGGAAATGTGTGCTTTATTTTCTAATATAGTATGAAACACTGTTTGGCAGTGAAATAATCGATTAATTTCGATCGAATTTCGAATAATAAAAAATCGATTATTAATCGATTTTATTTTATTTTAATAATCGATAGTAAAAATCGATTATTACAAAAAAAAAATCGATTAATAATCGATTATTATAAAAATCGATTATTTTTTGACATCCCTAAAGGGAATGTTCCTCCCCTTATAAATGAAGTTTGAGCCCAGCAGTGGAACTTATATGAGTTATAATGCTGATGAAGTATGGATCTGATACAATATAATTTCAAACTATGTGTGTAACGTAGTCATCATCCTGCTCTCATCCCAATTACTTGGGGTCGACGCAATATGTCATCTTCTTCCATACGAGCCTATCAGACATCATCTCTGCAGTCACACCCAGACTATCCATATCAGGCCTCACGCAGTCCATTAATCTTTTACCCGGTCTTCCTTTACCCCTAAAGCCTACAACATTCATACCCAAAAATTTTCTCACAAAATTACTTTCATCCCGCCTCATCACATGTCCATACCGTGTCAGCCGTTCACTCCTTAACTTTTCCGTCACAGGCGCAACTTTCAAACTTCCTCTAATATGTTCATTTCTTACTTTATCCATTCTATGTTTTACATAGTATTATATAATATATTATTATAATAAATTACTCATTTCTGATAATTAAGACAATATTTATAAGGAAAATACGATACAAGTAAGCATATCAATTAAAATCATAATATTTCCCCTAACATAAAAATATTAACATTCGATTGCGTCAATGTTCATATTTTATTACATAACTGTAAGGAGCTTACAAAAAAAAAACTATACCTATAGATAAAACGGGTTTTTAAGAATAGTTACGAAATATTTATCTAGTTTTTTCATGATGTTGATTGCATAATCTATACCAATAAATAAAATTGGAGTGTCTGTTTGTAATGTCAAAATAATAGGCTTTTTTCATGCTCACACGGTTATTTGCACGACACCTATGCCTAAAATAGCAATTAAAAAATTTTTGTCTGTCTGTCTGTCTGTTTGTTCCGGGTAATCTTCAAAACGGCTGGACCGATTTCAAAAATTCTTTCACCAATGGAAAGCTATAATATCAGGGCGTAAACTAGGCTATATTTTATCCCGGTATTCCCACGGGAACGGGAACTACGCGGGTAAAACGACTACAACCTATAACCGAAGCGAAGCGAGGGCGGGTTGCTAGTACACAAATATATTGAACGATCAATTACGCGTACGGATGCGCAAATCCGATGTGGCATTTATTGAGTTATGAGAGTAGTTTGCCATTTTATGTTATTAATATTAACAATTAAGTTTCGGCAATTATGAACCCACCTCTTGCCTATGGGTGTCGTAAAAGACGGCTAAGGGATATAATATGCATATATGATCTATACAAGAGAAGGAAAACTCGAAACAAAACCCTATACCAACACGTTTGATCAGCGTGGTATAGTAGGTAGGTCAATTTCCCTCACTTAGTGGAGGAAGCCCAAGAGTGGACGTGTATGGGCTGAGATGATGATGAATTATGAGATTTTTATCCAATATGTAATTCAATATAAATAAAGAGGCAAATTTGAGTCTCAAATACAAATTGTAAATGCAATAGTTTTTTTAACCATTATTCAATTATCCATTCGTTCTTTACTCTATGGTGATCCATTACTAGATGTAAGGTAATCTTAGGGGTGGTAATGCAATGTTCACTACGCTTATCATAGGGTTGCCGATTGCAATTGGTGCATCTAAATTCCAGGATAGTAGCGCTATCAATTTATCTGATGATGAATTTTTCTTTGAAGTAATAAGTAGGAAAGTAACAATTATATTTTTAAAGAGTTATTACTCATTAATATAATTTTTGAACAAAACAGATTTTATTAACTCACTAATTTACCAAACCGACACTTTTCTGTACAAATAAAAATAAAATACATAGAATTCCCTGAAACCTCTCACCGAGTTTTAGAAAAGGAGAAACCGTCTTCGCCTTTCTAATTCGATAAGCAAGGGTACATTGGTTGCATAATTTCAAAATTTTAAACGACCTTAGAAAGAGTTTTTCCGTTTTATATTGTCCGTATGGCGACGAAATAAGAATAAAATAAGAAATAAAATTAATCACCCCCTTTCTCACCTGTGGGTGATCGTTAAAGACGACTATGTAACGCAAGCAGATAACATAACTGTCAGAGACAGAAAACTATAAATAAAGCCTTTACAACATGTTTAAGCAGCGCAGTACGTTAGGTCAATTTTCTCCCACTGCCACTGTGGTCCGAGCCCAATAGTGAGAGGTATGTGGAGTGAGATAGATTCATACAATCCATAAGTTATGGTGCATCTGATATGTTAGTAGAAATCCTTAAACATAAATATTATTACTCAAAAACAAGTATAACCAACATTTGGTTCCAAATAAGTGGAACTGTTGTTCAATATTCAATTGAATTCGCGTATCTTCGTAATGGTGAAAGTTTAACAAATATCAACATTAGCGCAAGCTCAGATAATTCGCCATTTGGATTTCCCATTGACAAATTCGTTTCTGATGTAAATATTGTAATATGCGAATTCTCTAGAATGTAAGCGGGGAAAAAAATTAATTAGCTTTTTTTACTTTAAAACCCGACGAAAATATTCAAGTTAATGCTTGCTCCCCAAGTGATTATGTTATAATCGCCACTGGTAGGTTATCAATCGTTATTGGTGTTATAACTTCGCATGAGAGGGCCGCTACCTATCCTTTGCGGTCCTGGCCAATTTTTACATCTCTCACAGGAATGTAACGAATATTAATTGTAAAAACATTGTATTCATAACCCGTTACTAAACCAGGGACGGCGGTAGGGAGGTAGCGGTTAAGGGGATACACGCCGTCACTTCTGCCCCCGGGGTGGCTTGGGCAAAGTATGATCGGGCATAGCCTGACCCCATAATAAAAAAGGCGTCAAAAATGATAAAATTCACTACTGTATACATCACTCTTTATGTATGTGTGCTGTTTGTGGGATCTGGTCCAGCCATATTTGTTTCCTTTCTTGATTGCTTTAATTTTTTTTGTCTTGTACTAAATTTTGAAAATTTATACATATATACAATTTCGAAGGGCATCACACTGGAGCTAATACCATATATGTTGTACGAAGCATAAAATTATGTATATTTAAAAGATTAAAGAAAAAAAAAAGACTGCCCGCTGAGTTTCTTGCCAGATCTTCTCAGTTTGTGGCCGCGTTCCGATCCGGTGGTAGATTATTGTATTGTGTTCAAACGTGTAATTTGACAATATGTAAGTGTCCTTAAGAGGCCTATGCAGAATAAACGATTTGATTTGATTTGTTGAATATGGCGAAGTGGAAGAACAGAACCGAGGTCTGATTTACAATCGCCAATCGAGACATTATGTTCCCTAACGATTGTCGGTTCATATAGCCTACTAATTGTTCCTTTAACGTGCTTTTTCAGGCTATGTCCGTTACATCCGTTCTTCTACGGATTTCATTATATACTGAAATACCGAGCATAACCTACTCAATATTACGCTGAGCAAGCTTTGAGCCTTGTTGTGACGCCAACATTTAGAGACTACGTTTCAAAATGACCAAATAATCTTACTTAAAGCAAATCATTTTTTATTAAATGATTGAGCAAATTATTTCTTCAGAAAATTGAATATATGAATCGAATAAGTGATGAATATAAATATAAACTTTGCCGTAATAGGTATCTCATCCTCAAATTATTGCTTTAGCTGAAATCTTAATTTTGAAATAATACTCTATTTGAATTTGAAATTACACAATTATGCTCATTAATAAAAGGTCAAGTTAGCACGAGTTATCTAAGTTATATAAAATTAAATACTAAATATCAGTTTGAATACGTACATGACGAGCGAAATACTTGCAAATTATTAGTTAAATTATGAAATCATTGTGAATCAATCAGGTATAAAAATATACAAAAGGCTATATATATTAAAGTATAAATGTTAAATGCTTTTGAATTAGATAGAACATATTTGAGGAAATATATAAAGGAATAAAAATAATGGATTAATTCAAGTTGAAGTAAACAAAAAATATTTTTAACATCGTCATTGTTTAGTATACATACGTCTCACTCGGGTCTTCTCCACAATAATAAGTAAATTGATCAACTATACCACGCTGGTTTGGCATAGGATTTCATTTCGAGTTCTCCTTTTCTTGCATAAATATTATTTGCATTTTAAATCCTTTAGTCGTCTCTTACGACATCTGCGGTTAACATCAGGGAGTGGTGAATTGTATTCTTACTCCGTAGGTAATAGGAAAACTCGTTACTGCCTTGGGATGTAGTGGAATGGCATTTATATAAGCGATTAATCGTTAACAGAAGCATCA
The DNA here is from genome assembly GCA_032191425.1 of Lymantria dispar. Classification (NCBI taxonomy): domain Eukaryota; kingdom Metazoa; phylum Arthropoda; class Insecta; order Lepidoptera; family Erebidae; genus Lymantria; species Lymantria dispar. The sequence goes on from CM063448.1 coordinate 10,584,199, forward strand.
CACGCTTCGCAATTTTAGTTTATAAAATTTACCTTTTTCATAGGTTACTGGCTTTTTGTTATATTATATGTACTTACAAATACTGGCAAAACTGAAGAACAGTACCTGTAAACATAAAAAAATGGGATAAATTCAAGATTTAAAGCAAGCAGATATCTGTACACAGCAACGAGAAAGAAAACGACGGCATTTAATTTGTAACAAAAAGTTGTAGTGTGTAGATAAAAAAAATCTCTTCAATAACGATGACTTGTTGAATGTTAAATACGTGAATCATCCTGTGATCAACAGGCTGAATAGCATTTGAAATGTCGGAATTGTAAACATATAAAAACGCGTTTCATAATCACCATTATTCAGCCCATCGCCGTCTACTGCTGGACATAGGCCTTCTTCATGTTTCGCCGCGAAGTGCGATCTTATGCCGCCTGTATCCAACGACGCCCAGCAACGTTCACCAGGTCGTCGGTCCACCCAATGTTACCGTCTTACACTGTGTCGTCCAAGACCCTCGTCACTCAATATCCTTTCTTTCGTCAGTCACCGGTTCGTCAAGAGATTTGGCTTCGTGCCTTTAAGTCTATAAAATATAGCATAAAATCAATGTGAAATAGCCGAGCTAATGTCTAGATTTTGTTTTAATCTAAGATTTTTTGTATACCTATGATTGTTATGACATTAATAACGAAATATTTCGCCTATCATGTACCAATTAGATCGATTAAGTCATTCGTTACGTGCAATCAAGTGCCAAAACTGGCAAACATTTAATATTCTAATATCATTTACATCCCAATATTAGGATTTTATTTCGAATTTCCTTTTTTATCTTTTGCAGTGATGTTACCCGCTTAATTGTTGCTTACGATATATTAATATACATTAACAGTCAAACAAGTTTTCTTCTTACGATATAAATCTATATCAATAAATAAAATTGGAGTGTCTGTTTGTAATGTCAAAATAATGGGCTTTTTTCATGCTCACACGGTTATTTGCACGACGACACCTATGCCTAAAATACTGATTAAAAAATTTTTGTCTGTCTGTCTGTCTGTTTGTTCCGGGTAATCTTCAAAACGGCTGGACCGATTTCAAAAATTCTTTCACCAATGGAAAGCTATAATATCAGGGCGTAAACTAGGCTATATTTTATTCCGGTATTCCCACGGGAACGGGAACTACGCGGGTAAAACGACTATAACCTATAACCGAAGCGAAGCGAGGGCGGGTTGCTAGTTAGTTATATATTTATACGTTTATGATAACTTATCAATAATAGTGTACCCACTGAGCTTAATATCAATGATTAACATAAATATACATTTAATATGAACAGTATTTTTTCTGAAAGAGTAAAGAGGATATTATTTATGCGCGCATTATATAATCTATGATTTAAAAGAAACCTATAAAACATATGACTCTGTGAAATTGTATTTGTGTTGCTTTTTACGTTTAGTTGTTGTAATTTGTGATACATGTCGGCAATCCATTATTATTTTGAAATCGGGGGATAGAAACCCATCACTTTCTCATCGATAAACACTATACTTCTTACTCTCATGTGATGAGCAGCTTTTAACATGAGTTACTATAGCTCAGTAGCAAAAAAAAAGAGCTGCTTTTAAAACTTCAACTTTACTATTACGCAGTACTTTTCATATTGATTCAACACGTGTTTCACCTCGAGGCATTTTCAAGACATTTAGACAACTAAATGAATTACATAGTTAATAAAACGACATACGCACGTTTAAAAGAATTTTCTTTACTATGCTGTTCGTTGGTTAACATGTTAAACGCCAAGGGAGTCAAAGTACTATGTAAATGTCACCCAACGTGTTCCCCTCATGGCGTTCAACGTGTTAACCAAACTTTAGTGGATTTAAGTGTTTATATATAAAATAAATATTTTATTTCTATTATAAATGCCAAGTCCTTCCATGACTATGAATTTAAAACGTATGGATAGCTAAAACCTTGTCCTAGTTTTCGGTCTGCAGTCTTTCTACCTCTAGTAGGTACTAAACTCTCACAAGTAGTCAATGTCGGAGTTGTAGTAATTTGCTATGGCACTATACTCGGTAAGTAAATGAGCCAGAGGCCCAAAACCTTATAATACACAGCAATCTGTGCCCCTAGTAACATAAAAGAGAGAGGCAGTTATCACTTACAATCAGTTGAGCTGCTTGCTGCTCTGCCCCTTAAAAAAAACTAGCAATTCATTCAAGAATTTATTAAGAAATCGTTGTCTCTCTTACGTTAGGAACACGATAAACATGATAGCGGTATGTTTTATGGGAATATTTTTATAGTAAGGCAGCAAAATTACCAGTAGCAGTATAAACCATTACTGATAAATTTCCTGCTTTGCTATAAAAATATTTTCTTATATTTATATTAATTGCTGCTATTAGCATTCAAGCTCTTCAGCTATAAAATAACATCTATCATCGTTATCATCATCTCAGCTCATATAAGTCCCACTGTTGGGTCTCAACTACCTCCATAAATAAAGAGGAAACGGATCTACCACATCACGCTGGTTAGACGGGTTAATATAGGGTTTTAATTCAAGTTTTCCTTCTCTTGGATACATATTGTTTGCATATTATAATCCTTTAGTCGTCTTTTATGACAGCCACGGACAAGAAGAAAGAAGGAAATGGTGAATTGTATCCTTACTCTTTCACCATATATCTATCTATACCAATAAATAAAATTGGAGTGTCTGTTTGTAATGTCAAAATAATAGGCTTTTTTCATGCTCACACAGTTATTTGCACGACACCTATGCCTAAAATAGCAATTAAAAATTTTTGTCTGTCTGTCTGTCTGTCTGTTTGTTCCGGGTAATCTTCAAAACGGCTGGACCGATTTCAAAAATTCTTTCACCAATGGAAAGCTATAATATCAGGGCGTAAACTAGGCTATATTTTATCCCGGTGTTCCCACGGGAACGGGAACTACGCGGGTAAAACGACTATAACCTATAACCGAAGCGAAGCGAGGGCGGGTTGCTAGTAACTAATATAATTATCAATTTGCTTATTTTATACTTTCTTTCCCGTGTAGTGATGGAGTAAGAATACAAATCACTCCTTATCTTTCCCGTAGGTATCGTGAAAGACTACTAAGAAATAAGACATGCATATAATATCCATTTAAACTCATAATAAAACGTTATATCAATCCGTCTGACCAGCGTGACATAGTAAGTCAATTTTCCTCCTCCTCCTTTCCTTACTGTGGAGAAGACTGAAAAAAAGAGCTAAGATAAGAGATGAGATACTTTTTAA